>CM050889.1:64558199-65221750 GCA_027725995.1 Rhynchospora tenuis | reverse complement strand
TTATATTTCAGTGCCAACCTTTGCATGTCTCCTCAGTACAGAAAGGAAAGGATGCCATACAATAGGGTTATACATGAATTATTTGGGCACAGTTATGAAAATGAAGGGAATAACAATGGTTCTGCTAGAAAATCTGCTCGTCAGAAAAAGCCAGTCATTGCCGGGAATTGGTGTGGTCAAAACTGGCTCACAAATCACGTTCACCCCTTTTTATCCCTTGGTAAAACAAGCATGAATAAAACCTCTGATGAAGAGCTTGTGGAGAGGCTGTGCTTTGTATGCAGTGATAAGGAAAAGGTCGACAATACCCCTGATACTACTGATGAACCAAGTCCAGTCAAAACACCCAAAAGAAAGACACCATTGAGGAAAGTTGCTGATGATTCTCCCTCACCATCCAATGGAATGGTGCTTAGGAGAAGCACCACCAACCGTTCAGCTAGTTTTACTCCAAATATTTCCAGAAACCTGAATAATTCTAGAAAGAGGCCGGCAAGCATGAAACTTGAAAAACAAGCCAAGGAGAGAAAACCCAAGAAGGCAAAAACAGGACTTGTGTGTGACATCGAAGATTGTAACATGAGATTTAAAACCAAGAAAGACCTAGAATTACACAAAAAAGATATTTGCCCTGAAGAGGGATGTGGTAAGAAATTATTCTCTCACAAGTACATGAAAAGTCACCAAAAAGTGCACAGAGATGAGCGGCCACTAGAGTGCCCTTGGAAGGGGTGTGAGATGAGGTTCAAGTGGTCATGGGCCCGCACCGAGCATATTAGAGTGCATACAGGTGATCGGCCGTACATTTGTACAGAGAGGGGCTGTGGCAAGACGTTTCGGTTTGTGTCGGATTTCAGCCGGCACAAGAGAAAGACTGGCCATTCAGCAAAGAAGCATGAGTAGTTTTAGTGGTAGTGAGAGTCCTTGTCAATATAATGTAGTCGTGGGTTGTAAATTGAATATAGGTTCTGTAGGATTTGAGGTTGGTTTTGCTTTGTTGAATTTATTATCTTTATCAAACCTTAACCTGGCTTTTTTGCTTGGTTCGTTACCATGTGGAAACCTCTCCTCTTAGTCTGCTTTTGCAAGAACTTAATTCGAACTACTTAAAAACATCTAAGTATTGATGGTTTATTGATGTTGCCTAACTCCAATTTGTCAGTCTACTCCAAATTGCATTGTCAACAGTCTTTTTTTTTTTTTTTTTTTTTTTTAAAAAAAAAAAAAAACACTTGTAGCCACTACCTAAGGTCTTTAAAAAACATTTGTCATAATGCACTTCATTTTCGTTGACGGTTCCATGTATTTTTATGAATCTCTCTGCTTGGTTCGTTTCAATAATGATAATTTTTTGCCCCATATAAATGAGAATGTGTTGAGGTGCGCAATAGCTTAGAGAAACTGATGTTCTTGCAAATCGAAGTCATTTCCTCTCATTTTCCACTCATTTTTCCGTTCCCTGTCTAAGATTGTCACCTATTCCGCTCGGAAGTTTCGTCTTATAACCTTTGTAATAAAATCACTGTCTATGTGAGCAAAACTTTAAGAATAGTCCCTTGAAAATTTTTTAAACCATAAAAAGATGGATGTTCTTTTTCAAAAAGGAAGATAGACTTAAAAAGAATACTGAAAATAGCAAAGAATTGGAAAACAATAATTCTTGTGTGCATTTTCCGAACTTTTAGGTCTTCTGCAGCAATTGTTTGATGATATGGAAGGAAAAAAAAATGATTACAGCAGACAAACGCCAGATATATTAAAGGAACAAAAAATCATTTATTGCCGGTTCTTGTGTTTAATCCAATAAGCTATGACAAACTAATAATCATGGCTTTACATTCTATTACTAAATAAAACCATCCTCTGTTTCAAATTTTCAACAAAACCTAGGACTATTTAATTGAAAAATTAAAGAGAACAGATTTTAAAAAAAATGCTATGTGCAAAGGAAAGCGAAAACTATTCAATTTCTTTCTAAACGTAAATAAGGCTAAAAAGAAAATTTCATTCTAGATGTTAGTACATCCCTTTAAAAATGGGGCTAGTTCTACAAATGCTTGCTCCATATTCCTCATATTCTTCTTTTGTATGACAAGACTACAAAAGGAAAAGGAACAAAATTATCAGCATATCAGCACCATATTTTCAGTGGTGTTAGTGATGTACTTCAAATATAAATAATGCAATTTAATTTAATAATTTCCACATTTTACTTACAAATAGATGCAATAGAATATGCTTAGAATCCCTGTGACAACATTTTAACTTGAAAATCTTGACATAGTCGTTACAAAAAGTAAAATAAGAATTCCAACTCTTAGGAAAGATTTATATGATAGATGTATCATGCCTATATATAAACTGATGAAATTTGTTGCATGTTACACTGTTCATCAAATAATTTAAACAACCTTCACTGAATTACCAAACAAAACTAACATTGCACAAAATTTAATAGGCAGGCCACTGATATATCTAACAATGCATCTATATACTTATTCTTTGATTTTAAGTAGATTTTGAATTGTGTTTCTGTTGTGTGTCTTTCTGTTTGGATTTGTACTCAAGAGTCACAGTTGGCGACTCGTACCTTTTTTTACTTTGTTGCAATGATATTGGGTACCCCTGCTTTGGGCACTTTATTTTTTTTAAAAAAAGTAGATTTTGAATTGACTTTAAAAAATGGTCAAGACAGAGAGAGAGAGAGAGAGAGTAGATTACATCATAAAATTCAGGCAGTGATGCAACAACAGAGCCTCCAAACCAAGCGGCATATCCTTGAATGGGGTTTGAGGCGACATTCACTTCAACTGGTTGAGGCTACAAACAAAAAAATATTTCACATTATTATATAAAAATGCACGACCTATGAAATAAAAAAAATTGACTGAAGGACTAGACAAGGAATATACCTTGCTAAACAAGGTCAATAGACAATAAACAAGACAGAATAAAATATTTAAAATAAATCAAAGTAAGAGAGTAACTGACTTTCACATCTAACCCAAGTCGGGCAGTATTTGCTGCAATTCTGTCATCTACAATCTTCTTTACACTGTTCTGCAATCTTTTATAGAAGTCTTTGAAAATTGTACCTCCACCAGCTAGAACTATATTCTAATAACAGCCCAAAGAAAAATATCAAAATGTAATGTCATTGAATCACGGCTCTTAACTCATAGCAAGTAGTCCAACAAACATTTTTGTCCTTCCATTTTGTTTCCCTTTTCTTTTGGGTTCCTTTTCAGGTGTTCAGTTGCTAAATAGTTTCAATTAAGGAAAATGAGGATGAGTTGACGAATTCTTCAGGCTTTAACCAAGGGTTGTGTACTTGTTGAAATTCAGTGAGGTTAATAAGAAAGAATTGGGACACCATTAACGCCATAAGTGTAGTACCTTATATAAAGCTCTCCTTGTATCTATTGGTGACGATTGTACACACATATCTATTAAATCAGGAAGAGGGGTGATAAAATCTGAGCAGTAAATCTCTGGATTAAAAAAGATCTGCAAAAAATGAGCATTTGTTTTACATTAGTGGTACTCATCTACAAGACGCTTCTTTCGAATATATAGTGTCACTACATTAAGCAAATGTTCTAAACCAAATCATTTCTATTAGCAGAAGAAAGAATTGTTCTATTTTTATTTTAAAATCACTTTAGGTCTAACTTCAGTCAAATGTTGTAGTCTCTTTCAACCAACTAAGATACTAAACTGAAGAACTTTAGCATTCTTCAATTTTTCTAACTGAAAAATAGAAATAGACTATAAACAAAAGGGAAAAGGAAAATTGGAAGCATAAAAATAGACTAAAAATTAAACGTATATAAAATTTTTAGAGGCAAAAATGCAGGTAACATATATCCCAAAAACATAGTGATAAGAAAAGGAACACACCTCCGGCCCAAGAAAGCGCTCATATCCAACATCAACAGAGTATGGAACTCCAGTTTTTGGTTTTCTTCCCGACCATAGTTTAATGTACTTGTCGGGCTTTTTATCGTGCCTTTCAAATTCCTGATATCACATAGACAAACTCAATAAATGACAAGATTAAAATTGCCAACACTACATAAAGGGTTATGTAGTAACATCATATTATTTGCACCTACAGAGGAAGAAAAGGGGAAAAAAAATACCTTGACAATATCTGTACAACTATAACAGTATGCTTCTTTAATTTTACGAGCTGTCTCCATTGAATCCTCAGGTGGTATAAGTTCACCTCGTTCCTACAATCATTACAAAACAATCCCATAATAATTATTATAAATGAGTGAGAACAGAATTCACAAGTATAAAACTCTTCCAACAGCCTGTCAATATACTTGAGCTCATTTCTATTTAAGTTTAAAGCTTTGTGTCCAAGTCCTCGATTATGTGCTAAGAACATCTATCAACACCGGTAAGTCGGTAACACATCCTATCATCCCCTCCACCAGAAGATAAGAAAGAGAAATACACATAACCATTTCCAATAGCGATAGTTATTATGCAGGAATACATATAACACTTTATTATAACCAACCAAAGAGAAGTAAAAAGAGTGACATACCTGAAGAAGCTGCAAAACAAATCGTGTCACGTCATTACCCGAAATAGGGAAGGACTTCATGCTACTCCCAATTACATATCCATTCACGACTGGCACTACCTGCGGGGCACCATCTCCAATGTCCACCACGACACCTGTCATGTCAGACTGATGAACCATATTATAAGAAAAAAATATTATTAATCAATCTGCAAGCATCATCAAAATTCCCGAGTAAGTTTTAGCAACAAAGTAACGATTCCTGTATACTGAAAAAGAATATCATATGTAGAATTAAAGTACCAGATTCTAGTGTGTTACAAGCCAGAGTGGGCATGAATGCTACCAGTAATTTAAATTTTATTGGCTCTTACTTTCCAGTAAATCCAACTGAAGCCTCCACCAGACAGAACAGTATCCAAAATGGAATATGCTACTTAAGCCAGTCAGGTTACAACCGACATAAATACTAGCTAATACTGGAATTAGGTTGAGAGCACTCCAAGTCTAAATTCAGCTTAATATCATTTGCAGATGCACCCAGGATTTTCCAATTAATTTCCCACTTAGTTAACAATTTGAGGTTTTAGGGGTCATCCATAAATAAACCAAAAATCCGAGCTAATAAGATTACAGCATACACAGAAACCAAATCATGCAAATTAACTGAATGATATTCACAGAAATTTTACAACTTAACATAAACTGGAAATCACAATCTAAATCTCCTAGGCTAGTTGTAATGCAATTTGGATTACTAGAAAAGACTAAATAGGCTCGAAGTTAATTGAAAATATGATAATTTATTAACATTTATTAATCTGTTCATTTAATATACTATAATATTTTCTTTTGCACAAAAGATCCAAAATGGGCACATTAAATAAGGGATAAATCTCAATATAAAACCAACCTTAGGGGTGGAATAGCCAGCAGCTAGAGTGAGCATGGACTGAACAGCAATATACAAACCAGGGACGTTAAATGTCTCAAACATGATCTCTCCCATATATTCCCTGCTTTCTGGAGATGTCACTGGGCTGTCAGTGAGTAGGAAATAATGTTCCTCAGGGTCGCACCTCAGGTAGTTGTATATTGATTGCTGCCAGAACTTCTCCAATGTATCCCAGTTCTCAACCTGAACAAGCAGAATGTATCCCAACTCTCAATCTAATCAAAAGTTGTATATTGATTCCTATTTCTACTGCTGAAGGCACCTTGTTGGCCTAACACACCTCTGTAACTTTTTTTTTTAGTTGCCCCTTAACTTTGTTACATATAATATAGATGAGATCCATGGACAATCGATTAATGACAACCTTGACAATGCTACGTCAAATCCTTTTTTTTTTGAAAAACATATATACCTTTCCTTTACAGATATATAAATAGGAATCTTCGGTGGTAAATTTTGGAGCTCAAGGGTGTTTGGGGGATTAAATCGTTATAAAATGCAATTTACATACTGCTTTTCTGCAAAACATACTGCTTTGTATTTGCTGTGTCATCGTTAATATGTAACAGATCGATTAACAACTTGAACTATGACGAAACATGCTGGCAAGTTTTAAGGCAAGGGAACAGGATAAAAAGTGTGCATTTCCTAATCAACCAAAGTAATTCACTTTCTATGTTTTGTCAGAGGACAACCAAACCCAAATAGGGAATTCATTAATACTATTTTCATAATCCAGCTATGAACTGGCTCAGAGAATACTATTTACCTGACTATAGCGAATGGGTCGATCAATGCTGTATATACCGCCTGATTTTGAGAGAGCATCATCACCAATATGAAAATCAAGGTCGGCCATAACACCGGCATTGTACTGGGCTAACCAGTTACTGGTATCACTTGAATCAGTCTGCCTTAGGTTTTTAAGAAAGGAATCATTGACGCCTACTACTGTTGGGAGAATAAAAGACGGTTCCGAATTACCAGCAAATCCCAGCTTGGAGTATCTGCATTTCACAAATCCAAAACTCAGTTAAATTGACCCAATCCAAGATAGAAACGACAAAAAGAAAGTATGGATGGAGGCAAACCCAGTTCCGTTGTCGAAGATGACGGCGGGGCGACAGGTGGGGTCCATGAGAGAGAGAGAGAGGAGTGAATAGGGATGAGGTCATGGTAGTGCGAGATTCAGAGGTGGCGCGGCCAATCAAAAGCCGCCATGTCAGAGCTCCGATCGGTTTTTGATCCCTTCCCTTGGCCCTCCCTTGTCGCGAGCGGTTTTCTTTTTCTTTTTCTTTTAGTATTGGTATCGGTATTAATTGCAAATGATGACTTTGACCTGCGACCCGATTTGTCGTTGAGAGTCCTTGTTCTTCCTCGTTCGTGAATCGTGCTCCAGCCTCCTTTCCAGCTACTACGCTGTTTACTATTTACTATATAGTATTTAGTAATGGTGGATATGCAACAGCCCAGCTATTCGCTGTTCGATTCCGATCCGATTCGGCTTTTGACCCTTCCTTTTTCTTCCGCACGCTCCTCCTCCCTCCGTGTTCGTGTACAACAAACAAGTGGGTCCCTGCATGTGCTGTGCATCCATTCTTTTCTTTCCTTTTTCTCCTTTCGGATTCATCTTTTGGGCTCTATTGTTTTTGACAAGTTGCGGGCCCGAGAAGCCCAGTTATATCGGATCAGCATCTGGAACGAATCCGACCCGCATTAAATCCAAACACTGACGGAATAAAGTGTAACTCAAGTTATGTGAACTTGAGCCGCCTTGAACGATAACGGGTTGGGTTGGGTCAGAGAGAGCATCGGCGACCTCGCCATCGCTGTCAGAAGTTAATAATTAGCACTGGTGGAACGTTTGAGAAAGAACAAGGAAACAGGGAAAGAGGGAAGGTGGAGATGGCGACGACGCCGACGACGGCGAATCCAAGTGGCCTTGTGAGATCGTCTCCAAGCTTCCGTACATGCACAGGTGGCAGCAGGAGATGCGTCTCCTCTCGCTGTTCCATCTCTGCTCCTTCTCTCTTCTCCCTACGAAGGTGTAATTCTTCTCTCTCTCATTCTCTTTGTGCATCTCAGCATGTCCAGATTCATAATTGAACTGTTGTGTCTTGCGTTCGAGGTAGTTCTGGTAGTTTGATGTGTTCTGCCAAGTGTGGATGTGTCATTGATAACGAAATGACATTTCCTGCATTTGTCGATTGGATTAGAAAATGGTCTGGTTATACATGAAATAGGCAAAATGAGCTCGATGGAATGGTTTCAATATGATCTTAGATTACAATTCTGCATTCTTTGAAAGACTATATGATAAAAAACTTAAATGCTTATTTCTTTTGAATCAACGCTTGAGCATTTTTAAGTTGAAGGGCTTGTGTATCCTTCTCTAATTGAAGCTCTGTGTCCTGTAATTATTTAACAGCTCCATTTGTCCTGAATGATATTTCAGTAAATTCACTTAAGGAAATTTTACAGGATCCCTATGAGAAAGCATCCAATGGTTTGTTCATCCTCGCCTGCTATTAATACCGTTGTGAACAGTGCTCACAATAAGTATGAGGTATGTACCATCAGTGGTTTTTGTTTATAATTTTGAATGCACTAATGGTGATTTTTGTTTAAATTTCAAATTTAATTCAGAAATTAATATCACTGAGAAACCATATTTCCATCCTATTCTTTTATATGTGAAGTTTTTATGAAGTGCTAATTGAGTTGATAAATTAGTTGAATTATTTACTGCCACTTAATTCTAGTAGTGAATCATTCAGTGGTTTACAATGCCAGAGTTCAGGTTTATCAGAGAAGTTAGATAGTTACAGAGGAACTAAGGGTGAATCTGACGTGCTAATAGAATGTAGAGATGTTCACAAATCTTTTGGAAACAAGCATATTTTGCGAGGTGTCAGCTTCAAGGTGCATTTATATCCTTACATCATCTTCCTTTCAGTAGTTTCTTTCCTTCTTCTGATTCTCTTATTTAATACCAAAAGTATGTTTTTCTTAATATATGGATGTGTTCTTGTGATGTTGTCAGATAAGGCACGGTGAAGCTGTTGGAATAATTGGGCCATCTGGGACGGGTAAATCAACCATACTAAAAGTTATGGCTGGGCTCCTTGCACCAGATAAGGTAACCAAACAAGCATACTGGTGCAATATGTGCTACTGATTTTGCCCTCCTTTAGTTTTTATCAGAACATCTGAAAGATCAAAATTTTACCACCATTGCACCAGTATCTACTGAAATTCAACAGTAACAAACATGTGGTATCAAAATAAATGCATTCTATTATGATCTAAAAAGATATCAGTTGGAAAATTACTTTAATTTGCACATTCTTATTCAGGATTAGCTGATTAGTCTTATTATGTATCATCTTGGTTATGAAAAGGGTGATGTCATCATTCGGGGCAAGAAGAGGCATGGTTTGGTTAGCGATGAAGAGATCTCCGGCCTTCGAATCGGTCTGGTATGCTGTCCCTTTTTGTGTTTTTTTTTTTTTTTTTTATTTTCTTGTTCAAATTGATTACAAGCTAGCACCTTGAAGGAGTTTGAAGATCATAAATTCAGAGCTGTGCTAGTTAAAATTGCAACTGCACTACTGGTATATGCCTTGAATTCTGGACGTATACAGGAGTGGTACTTGACTTATGTTTATTTGTTTATATTTAAACCTTCTTTTATTGTTTATTTATATGTTTCCCTTGTCAGGTTGGTTTAATATGGTAATAGTTCAGCAGACACAGACTGATGTTGAGCTTGTTATTCCAGATTTTTTTTTTTTTTTTTTTTTTTTTTTTACTGTTTTACTTTGGTCATGGAAATGCTATCGGCATTTAATACTTGTAGAAACTATCCAAACTTCTAATCATCCTCCCAATCCCAACTATTAGTAAGCTGTACCTAGAAAACATAAAAATTTGAAAACTGTGCTTCTGGATCTGCAATGAACTGGTTTGATAATTGCCCATTGTGTCCTGTACAAGTATGCATCAGCACAGTGCTGTATAATTTTCCCTTCATCATGCATTAAAACTCTATATTAAATTTTTTTTTTTTGTGTAATGATTGTTTTCTAAAACAGGTCTTTCAAAGTGCAGCGCTATTTGATTCGTTGACAGTTCGTGAAAATGTTGGTTTTCTCTTGTAAGTGAATTATTTTCATTTTAAACCAAACTCAACTGCTGTCTCTTTGTTTTCTTATATGTTTTTTTGTCTTTGCCTCTTTCATATTTAGGTATGAAAACTCTAACATGCCTGAGAAGCGCATAGAAGAATTAGTCACAGAAACCCTGGCAGCAGTTGGACTCAAAGTGTGTGCACTTAATATTTTGGTTTTTCATCATGTTTTCTTGGGTCACTTTGTTGTTATGGCTTAGGGATATGCTCGTCAGAATTATATTATAGGAAATATGTTTCAATCTTCTGGTTGGCTTAGGGCATAGGCACGTGGTTTAGCTGAGTCAATAAATTAGCATTCCAGAGGAAAAAAGAACATTTTAACAATGTTAACATGAAGTGATTTTTTCGGAGGTGCAATGATCAAGTTCTATTTTATATGATTCTTGTTGTCCTTGCAGGGAGTGGAGGACAGAATGCCATCTGAGCTGTCAGGAGGCATGAAAAAACGAGTTGCTCTAGCCCGGTCCATTATATTTGACAATACAAAAGAGACCATTGAACCAGAGGTTGGTCTGAGAATACAGGGCTTTTTTATTGTCAAGTGCTTTACTAAATGTACTGTTTGATAGGATGGCGATGGGCCTGCGCCAGTTTAGTGCATCTAAAAATTTTACAAAGTTACTAGCTGTTGTGACCTTAACATAATATCAGTTTTTGTTTGAAATACCAAGTTACTGCCATGCTTTTGTTCTGAACATTCCTCAACTAGTTATTTAATTTACTTTATAACTCTTTTATTAGGTAATCTTATATGATGAACCGACAGCAGGACTTGACCCAATAGCTTCAACTGTTGTAGAGGATCTGATTCGTTCAGTGCATATAAGTGATCAAGATGCTCTCAGCAAGCAAGGGAATATCGCATCCTATGTGGTTGTTACGCATCAGCATAGCACCATCAGACGAGCCGTTGATAGGTACACCTGATTGGGACAGTACCATTGTAAATGGATTATTTTTCAAAAAAAAAAAAAAATTTCTTTATGTTTGAAGTTCAGTTAAGTATCAAGATGCCCTCAATTATGCAACCGAGCAGCATCAAATGAAAAATGAGAAGTTTTAATTCTAATGCTGTGCTGGCATGCTGGTACCCAACTTGTATCTGACTTGAATTTTTTTGTGACAAAAGTTTTTTTTTTTTCTCCCTCTTGCAAGGTTGTTGTTTCTTCATGAGGGAAAGATAGTTTGGGAAGGAATGACCGATGAATTCATGACATCCACAAACCCTATTGTGCAACAGGTACAGATGGTTACTTTAATTTCTTTTCTCTAATTTTCTCTATATAATTTCCAATTTTAATATTGTATTTTATACAGTTTGCTTCAGGTAGTTTGGACGGCCCGATAAAGTATGTATGATCCATCTTTTAGCAGTATTTTAAATCAATTTGAGGTCTATTAATTGCGGAATTCTACCGTTCTCTCTTAACATGTCAAATATGTCAAGTGATATTGGAGAGTTGATCAGAGAACTTTCAGGCTCCAAATTTTGGTTGATTATAAAACCAAATTAGAATGTAATCCGTACGGAATGTCAATAACTTATGTACAAAATATTATTATACTGAGAAAAGAAAAAGACTTCAAAATTATTACCATAACTTAAGTTTGAGATGTTATACCTTACTACTTTTCTGTACAATCTAACTCCAGAATAAGAATTAGCATGTGTGTGTTAGGGCCGGCATGATAAAGGAAAAACATAAAATAAAATATTCGGTAAACCGACAAATAGTTATACAGATCTCGCACTTCCAATCAATCAACTCTTCCAAATAGTGTAATAAAATGATTAGGCTAATAGTGACTGCATACAAGCAATCAGAAGAATAAAAAAGGGGAAAAATTGGGGAAAAAGGAAAAAGGAGATGATGTTGAAAACCTTACGAACTGTTAAATTCTATAAATCAGTGAGTGAGCTGGCAACTTATGAAAATTTATGGAACCATCATACATTTTACCCATAGCATATGCCTTTTGATGGGATTGTTTTTATATTTTAATTTTCACGTTTTGCTTTCTTTCGACATGTTATTTATTCATACTTGTAGGTCTGCAGATCAAAATATGCATTTACGCTAATTAGCATTCCTAAAATGCATTTCAAGCGTTCTCTTTCCAAGCCAAACTTTATTTTTGTACTGTTAAGTGTTAATTTTTGTAAACTGACTAGTGTAAAAATAACGTGCTACTCAATTTTAAAATCTTTAAGCGTATTACTGGTATTTCATTCAAGAGTTTCGTAGAGACATGTTAGTAACGCGAGGCAACAGATGCTTCCTTAATTAACTACACAATCAGTATGTTCTTCTCAAAAAAATGAGGGAGCTGCTGGTTTCAAACATAACTTAGGGAATAGAGAGAGAGAGAGAGAGAGAGAGAGAGTTAACAGTTGAATAAACATGCCAACTAACAAATTAAACAACTAAAGTTGCTTCGACATAAGGCGGACCTTATCTTACAACCACTCCACAAAACCCAGCAATGATACAAGAAAAAAAAGGTTTCCCTGAACTTTTTCTTTCTGTCTCCACAGACATTGGGGATAAGATCCAAAAGTTCGGAACCTAAAACTTGTCATTTTTCCTTAACATCATAACACATTACACATCCAAAAGATAACGTTATATGAACAGACTTGCAGCAAATTTTCAGTGACTATTAAATTCAGGAGCCAACTCCAGATCTGATACACACATAAATAAGTTACCATGTCAGAAGACCAGAACTAATATTATACCAAGCAAATAATCAATCAGGCACTAATATTATACCAACATGCTCGAATTTAACACTGCTTGCTGATTGATATGGAATCAGTTTTTTTTTTCATTAAATTATATTTTTCTTACTCTTTTAGTGGTTCATTCAGTGCTTTAATAAGTGTTTTCGCTTAAATTAGCAATACAGCATCAAACACCCAGTTTCATGTACCACCCAAGACAGTGCAGAGAAGTTAACCATGTGATTGATTAAACACAAAAAAGAAAAGCAAAGGATCTCAATAAACCTGATCACCTTCTTCTGTCATTCCATATCAACATCATTTAATTGCTCGCCTGCAAGAGAGATATAGTTCAAATATTTGTGAGGTTCTAACATCACCAAACAAAAAAATAGTTGTCTACAATAAAATGCACTGTTATGCTCGGAAAAATATTTTATGAGCAACAAGGAAAGGGGCACAAGTATTTCAGCTGTTTTATGGGGGACTAGTATTTGAATTTGTTACATGTGAAATTTCACATTTATTTTAAATTTTTAATATAATCAAATATTCAGCACTTTGATAACTTTTTAAGGCAAAGTTGCATCTTATATGTACCTCCTGCAGCTGAGACATCAGAGCTCCAAAGGTTAAGATTGTCCTGCAGTAGTCGCATTATAAGAGTACTATCCTTATAAGATTCCTCACTTAAAGAATTCAGCTCTGAAACAGCCTCATCAAATGCTTGTTTTGCCAGCTGGTATGCCCTGATTTTTTTTTTCCCAAAAAAAAGGAGCCAATTAACATATAAACATGCAAAACGATGATCACATACCTCTGAGATAAATAGGGAATATGACAAAATACCACAAAATATAAGAAAAAACCTAACCTCCATATCATTTATAATACAAGATGCCCAGTGTCACTCTCTTTTTTCACGTTTCTCTATGCAAATGAGAAAGTGAGGCATCTCCTGCCTTATTAAAAAAAAAAATAAAAAAAATTGGGATAGGAGGTTGGGGAGGAGGGTATTTAACAATTGCTTTATACACCCGACCATTCAAATTAGCAGAGAAATTACGTGAAGTTTTTACCCAAGTTATACAAGAAAGAATTTGTCAAACAAAACTTGCTAAAACACAAACAATAGATTAAGATTTTGACTGGTACCTTTCTGGTAATTTGAGAATCTCATAATAGAAAACAGAGAAGTTAAGTGCTAGGCCGAGCCTTATTGCATTAGTAGGAGGCAGTTCAGTCATTGCAGTACTTGTAGCTGCCTGGAAATAGTATATGTCAGCAAAGCATAATTCATACCCCAAAGAAAAAATCAATAGCAAAAGAGATGTAACACTCGTGCTATATGGTCTGTAATCAACTGCTATTGCCCGATATTGGTTTAATAATACTGGTACAGCACCTCACAATATTAGTTATATACTTCAGGTTATACAGCACCGATAAACAATTATGCCAAAATATCCTATGTTTGTATCCCTGAAGGGATGAAAGAAAGCAAACATGTCTTTTCACACCAACAATATAGCAACATCATGACAGTGATATAATGGTACAGCAGATAGTACAGTAAAAAACCTGGTATGCCTTCAGCGACTGATCAGCAGCTTCATTTTTCTCATTATCAGATTTGAACTCAGCCAGGTATCTGTAGTAATCTCCTTTCCTGTTTCGGAGTTAACATCAATCATTAATAGGGGAAAAAAGGCTATTAATGTGTACTCCAGAAACCATTGAAATATGACATGTACCATTGCAAAATTAGGAGCCATATACCTCTCTTTCATTTTTGTTCTTACAATAAGGCACAGGCTTATATTCCTTTCTTACTAATTCTCTCCATTCAATAGGGAAAGATGACAAGCATTGTCAGATTTACCTATCTATTCTTTTAAGAAGAAAAGAAGAAAAAAAAAAGTATTTTTACACGTGAACAAGACATCTTATATACCCAGAAAAAGCTTGGGAACTGTTGAATCACCCTTTTCTTCAAATAAATCTTTGTTTCTTAAAGAAGGTCTCGCACCACAGTTCCCAATATAGAGCTTTAGATGATACATTTTAAGTACTATTACTCAGTTAGCTTTTAAATTCTAATACCATATTTTCAGTTCTGGCACTGTACAAAAGAACAGCTTACATTTTGTAGAAGAAAACAATGGATTCGGCAGTAGTGGAGTTGGGCAGGAGATGGATAGCAATTATTGACAAAATCTCATTACAAATCTTTGCCGTCTCTTCCTCCACTTTCTTCTTATACTCCTGTAAAGTTTTCATATTTTTCTCCGACTCCTCTTTCTCCTCAAGTGAACAGAGAATTCTCCAAGAAGCCCTTCTTGCTCCAATTATGTTTTTGTAAGAAACCGAGAGAAGATTTCTCTCCTCTCCAGTCGGTTCTATATCCATGCGAGCTATCTTTTTCATGCACTCCACCATATCTGTTTAGAGATGGAGTACTCGGTCAAGAAATGAAATTCAATCACTAATAAGATGTTGGCTTAATGAACTACACCTCATATGTTTTAGTTATCACACTCTTGCTCATCTTGTAAAAACATGTATCCAGACATGCTGAAAAATACAATTATATGCTTCAGCCCTTACAGGATGGTTACTAATTAAAAAATGCCTTGTAGCTAAATCATCCTTAATTAATTTGAAAGTATACAATGTACGAACAAAGTCCAATGCAGCATGTAATGGATGAAAGTACATTATTTATTACTCTTTCTTACTGTTCAAAATTAGGGCCTCAATGCAACAAAGGCGGTTATTTCTTTGATGCAAGCTACTCAATTAGTGAACTTAACAATTAAACAAAAATATTTGATGAACTCAATGAGATGAGAGGCTTGTATATCAGATGCCAGGTAGTAAGGCTGAGCAACCATTCAAATTATTGGATCAAGGTATATATATGCTATATTAAGAAAATGTAGCACGATCATTAACACTTGTATAATTGAGTTGAGCATTAGTTTTTGGGGAAACATTAATGGAAATAAAATTTTCTTTTCTGTAAGCGAAGTACTATTTTAAAACCGTCTCTCTCAAATATCACTAGCGACCTTAATGGAGTAAGTGTGCCTTAATGCTAAAAGGAGAAGTTATCCAACTTGTCTTTTTCCTCGTCTAGTGCTTGCAATCACATAACCAAATTGCAATGAAAGATGGCCTCTCAGAGTTTTAGTTTGCCCCAAAAAGCTTACAACATGGAACTTACAAAAACCAAATCAAAACTGATTTGTTTAATTGTTAACTTTAAAAAGTTTATACCGTACCCCACTTTCCATGAGCTAAAGGGACAGAATCATGAATCCTCACTCACATGATTCTAACAAAATGAACGAGGAGAAAGCCATTTTCTTACCGCCTTAATTATGAGAAATCTCACAAGAAACAAGATTAAAAGAGAAGTTGATACCATCATATCTCTCAGCTTGCTCGGCTAATTTGGACTCGTAGACTAGCCTCTCTCTTTCCTCCCCTCTATTATCTTCCATCTTTAACCTCTCTCTCTCTCTCTCTCTCTCTTTCTCTGTTTGTATGTGTGATCTCTCCCTCTCCCACGGTCTATTGGGAGAAAATTAGAGATCGGAAGAAGAGTTCAGCGCTTGACGCCTAGTGCGAATATTTAGAGAAGGTTCTGACTGATGGGACCAAGAAATATGCGCTGTGCCTGTACTGCTGTTTGAAACAAAAGATGGTGCAGTGTCTTTGTTTGTTTCCTTCGGACCTGGCCACGGAGCTTTCTAATGGAGGCTGATAATCAAATTAGAAAAATTAAGGAGGGTAAAAATGCAAAAGAGGCGTTGAATGAATAAATTTAGGTCAGAAACGTGATGAGTGAAGTACATTAACATTGCGCATCTTGATACAGGGAGGGAGGGACAAGTCAGATCGAAGCACGAAGTCCCGTGGGACCCACGAAAGCGACAGGGAGCACACGTACACCACCAAGTACGGCACAATGAATTTGGACGGCTGGGAAGGACGCGGCGTGTACAGATATCAGATCTGACGGAGTTGAGAGCAGACGCGCGGCAGGAAAATCTTGGGAGTAAAGGTACGACAGATATGGAGGAATCGTGGCCGTAGGATTGGTTTCACGAGGGAAAGGACTGGGGCCATGTGGAGGGAGGATGTGAATTCGTTGTGGCCTTGTATTGATTTGTTGGGGCGTGCCGCTCTAAGAAAGAGAGAGGTGGTCAATGGGAAATTGGGAATAGAAATTAGAAAGAAATGTTGGGAACGTGGCAGTGCGCTCACTGGTCACTGGTCAAGTCTGAGCGATGGGAAATGCCACTGCATTTTTTTTCACCAATTTATGGATAAGGTATCCGCACTTGCACAGCATTTTTCTTTTTCCTTTTCTTTTCCTGTCCGGCGTTTTGAAAAGTAACATCAATTCATCGATATTCTAATTTTAAAAATAATAATTTACACAAAACAAATTGTTTTGCCTAAACTTGAGTTGAACAGTTAATGGAAAATTATGAATAAAGGGACATATATATGCGTATCAAATTTAATACAACTTGAGCTCCTGTCAAATTTTCTAAAAATAACAAATTCAACACAATTTATGTTTTAGTTAATTACATATCAAATAATTTGTTTAACAGTGCAGCTAATCGATTTTCAAATTATCCGGAATTGAAAATTGGTATTCTAAATTTTAAAAAATATTTTTACAATACAATTTGGTTCTTATGGAATTTATCCATAAAAATAAAGAAAATCGTTTTGGAAGAAACTTTTCTAGTTGAGCGTAGAAATTAGAATGGGAGACGGAGAGGAGAAAAAAAATTGTTTTTTTCTTTTATAGCATCTTCAATCTACCTTCAAAGTAATAAAAACCCTGATACGATGCGATAATTATAATTTTATTAATTCATGTGGTGTAGAGTAATTGCTAGTTTAATAAATTCCTAAAAAAATGTTATATTATTCTTTGATTTTTTTTTTTCTGACTGCTAAACATCTTTAGCATGAGATTGCTCTCCTAACTCCTGACCTATCAGCGGGCAAATAATTGTATCGTGGAACGTATTTGAAAACGATTGCTAAAAAGTAAAAAATTGATATTTTAAAATTCTATAATGAATATTCTGTTGAGAATATATCTGAAAATATAACAGAAAGTACTTTATTTCACTCGCATTCAAATATTATTAAAAATTCTCCTCAATAAATTGTAACTATAGTTCATATATTAGCTTAGAATTGAAATGTAATTGCCTTCATATGAATTTAACGTAGTTGCCTTGATGAATGCGTCTGCATCGTCGCACCTTCATTGTCTTGTCTGATAAGCGGTTTTCATATATACATTCAAACCAGGTTTAGGACTTAATTTCATTGAAATATATGTGTTTCTAACTTATTAATTGTAATTTAGGGTAAAAACTAGGTACTGCTATGGTTTCCTTTATTTTGTATAGGATCTATGTGATATGGCTACTCAAAACGGTGAAAAGACCAAGTTCTGATCATGATCGGCGACCCACCGAACACATCCGCGACCCACAGAAGAGCACAGCGGGTAGCAGGTGAGACTGACGACACAGAAGATTTTCGGCGGGCCGCAGGAGGTTTCAGCGGGCCGCTGAAAATGTGAAACCGACATCCAGAAATAGATCAGCCAGTTCTGCACCCACCTCTACACCGCCTTATCTATTTCCAGCGCCTTAACTCACACATTTTCGATATTTCTGGAGTTTCTAATGCCTATATAAACACCAGGAGTCGACAGAGAAGAAAAAAGAGAGAGAAGTTCGTGAGTTAAGAGCCATTATTGCTAATTAAGAGCACAGCCGAGGGTTTTCGGCGGGTCGCCGGAAGTATCCGCGACCCGCTGAAAGAGTAGCAGAGAGCAGAAAAGGAGGAGATTTGGATACAAACCGGTTGTAATCTGATTTCTTTCTTTATGTTCTTTATTTACTTAGATATCTTTGTTTGTTTTATGATGTATACTCGTAAGTAGTAGTATATTAGGGGCCATAGTAGTGAACCTTTTTAAGTTTATGACTGATAATATGCTTTAAGTTTATTTTCTTTGTTTGTATGTTGTGTTTTATGCTTTGATTGAATTGTTTAGATTACTTTAACTGAATTGCTTGGATTGAATTGCTTGCACCCGTTAAGAGAGACGTCTTTTGATTGTTAGGTGGTTAAATCCAAACGTTCTTAAGTAATTAGGTTAAAGTATGGTTAACACGAGAGTTGGTGCCGGAAGGTCATACTAGGGTCATGAAACGGAAGTTGAAGCCCTTCCCGATTACGGAAGTATAGGGAATCGTAGGTCGAAAAGCATAAACTAGTTTAACTTGGACCAAGAAACGGAAGTTGAAATCTAGGTTAAATTAGAGAGAAATAATGTTAACTATAGATAACTTGGCCTTAAACGGAAGTTGGACTTAGGAACCTTAGTTAGGATTAATCCTCTACACAAAACAACAATTAAAATATGCAAAAAGTTGAATCTGCGCCAAACCTAGCGGGCCGCAGGTGGTTTCTGCGGGTTGTCTATGACCCCAGGCTTCTGCGACCTTCTCAAGGGTCAGCGACCTGAGTTTCAGCGGGCCGCAGATAATCTCTGCGGGCCGCTGATTCTGGAGTAAACTGAGAAAGTATTAGCTACTAGTCAACCCCTAATTCTTAATTAGTATTTTAATCGTTTTTAACTCATAGAACTGATAATTTAGGACTTTTATTTATTTGCAATATTTACTTTAGATCTATTCCAATTATTATTCTTTTGTATCCCAAATCTAGTTAGTCAAAGTTTATTAAACTTAATTATTTGAATATTCCGTCCCTGTGGTTCGACCCCGATAATACTTAGACGATTGTTGTACGCTTGCAACTGATTTTAGGTATAATTGGGTATAAATTTAAGAGCGGATTATCCACATCAAGCTTTTTGGCGCCGTTGCCGGGTACGGTGACAATAATTAGGTTTTATTTTCTTTTGATTAACTAGATTTTCTTCCTATCTTCACATTGTTTTTGTTTCTCTCGTATTGCAGGTGTGAACACTGGCAGGTGGACGTGGAAAGATGAAACCGACTAGTGTTAGCAGTTCTAGTGCGCGAAAACCGAGACCATGTGAAGAAAGAGTCTCTCAGCCTTCCCCTCAGACAATTTCAGCGACCCGCAGAAAACCTCAGCGGGCCGCCGAAAAAGTCCCTGAAGGCAAAGAGAAGTCTGTTGCAACCTCATCGGCCCATCCAATCCTCAAAACTTACGAGAGGAAAGGAGGGGATTCGTCTGGAGACAACCAACAGACTCAACAAGAATCAGCGACCCGCACAAACCTCCAGCGGCCCGCTGATTCTGGGTCTGACATCATTGAAGGCCCAAAATCTGACATGGAGGCACCTATCCTCCTTGGACGACCGCTCCTCGCCACTGCTGCAGTGATGATGGATGTGAAGAACAACAAAATGTCCTTGGAGATAGGAGATGAAAAGATCGAGTTCGAGATCGACAAAGCGATGAAGATGCCACCTCGCGACGACTCAATATTTGTGGTGGAAGAACTCGACGAGATGGTGGAGGAGACAATCTTCTCAAGGATTGTGAAGGCCTACGAATCCTTCTCTGACACCATCAAGGAGGTTGAGGCGGACTTTATGTTCAACGAGATTCTACAAGCAATAGAGCCTCAACCACCTATCTGTTTCAATGACAGCGGCCCGCCAGGCCTATTCAGTTCAGCTCAGGAATCAAGCCGACACTGTTCTGAGTCTGGACAGCAGTCCCAGCGACCCGCTGAATCCTCCTGCGGGCCGCCAAGACTGCAGTCCTAAGGCTTCTAAACTTGAGTTGAATACTCACTAGATCTTGCATGTTTCAAGGGACCCGCTCACGCATTTTTGGAAGAACTATGATGCGTTGAGAGGGAGAAAAGTGAAGATAAGATAAGCAAGACATGAGAGGTCGAGCTCAAGACCTTAAACGAGCGCTTCTTTGGAGGCAACCCAAGGATTTTAAAAAATAGAATTTTCTTTTATTTATTTTCTTTTGAAAAATTGAAAAACATAAAAAAAAAATTGAAAAACAAAAAATACAAAAAAAAAATCATAAAACCAGAAAACACATAAAAAAGTAAGAAAATAGAAAATATAAAAAAAATTAGGAGTAGAATTAATTTTAATTAAACTTGGCTTTTATTTTCAGGTAACTTGGTATTCTCAGGCGTAAACCAACGACCTGCATGCCATTTCAGCGGCCTGCGGAAGGATAGGCGACCCGCTATTCCAAGCCAAGCTTGGGGGGATGCTAGCGAGCCGCTCTTTTGAGCCATTCCAGGCAGAGACTAGGGCAAATTTTGGAGGAGGAGAGAGTTTTGAGGGGACGGCCATACCTGAGGTCCCCTATTTAGCCCCAACCAGCGACACCATGGACTTACCTGATTTCATCCAATTTCAGCGACCCGCTGAAATAGTTGTTTCAGAAACAGGGGTAGAGAAAGTTTTTTGAGATTTAAGGGGGACGGGCACATCTGATGTCCCCCATTTCGCCTCTTGAGGAAGCTCTTAGTCTTAGTAGAGTCCCACGCAGTCGCAAGAATTGGTCTTCCCACCGTATGATCTAATTGCTCATTCTCAAATGATGGTGGATGTGCACTTGTATCAACGGATACTCCGCAAAGACATCTCCGACCTACATGATGGGTACATCAACCTTGAGCAGAGGATGGATTTGTTTAAGCAAAGACAAACGGAAGAGCTCAAGGAGGCAAGGACATTTCGGGAAAAGTGAACGCCACCGCACCAACCGCCACCCGAAGAGTAAACGCCAAGTTTGTAAGTTTTCAATTTCCCTCTATTTACTTTTCTAGGATAATTAATATCACTAGGGACAGTGCTATAAATTAAGCTTGGGGGGGTTAGAGTGAAATCTTAAACTCATTGTGATTTGTATCTAAGAATTGCATTCATTTTTTGCATTTTAGGCTCTGTCAGCCTTGTTTTCAGCGAGCCGCAGTCCCTTTCAGCGGGTCGCTGATTTCATAGCTGGCAAAATTTAGAAATTTTCTAAGTTGGAGAATTTCAGTGGGCCGCTGAGTCACCCACTCAGCTCGCTGTCAAGGCAGCGGGTCGCAGAAACACTCAGCGGGCCGCTGGAATTTGTCCAGAAAGGAGATTTCTTTGCATTTTCATATAGGATTGTATATATTTGCATAATTAATTCATATAGTTGCATTTAGATAAGTTTAGAAAGTTGGTAATAGGTAGTTAAATGATGACTTGAGTGTTTTAAGAGCATTACTAGAAATTTTTTGAAATTTTTCACATTAATTTGATTGATGAAACCGAAGGAAATAATAGGATAGGAGTTTAGAGTTTTCCATGAAGCGTTTCAACTTTAGCTAAGTTTAATGAATTTCAAATTTTAAAGTGTTTAATTTCTTAAATGAGTCGTTTGATCAATTTTATCAAATTAAAAATTAAGTCGATTAAGAAGATGAGAAATTAAGTCTAGAGCCGAATAGCCATTTATTGTTTTCAAGTTTATTAAAAGTCGAAGATGTAAATATACACAATTGTAAATAAATAAAATTAAAAATAAAAATAAAAAGGGGAACTAAAAAGCGGTGCTTTGATAGATGACCACTGCGGAAGGCTATAGGACTATGTGGTAAAAAATGTGTCGTCTTAAATAGGACTAGTGAAGAGAGCAAGGTGGGTCGTAGGTTTTGTACCTTATTTTTGCCTACGATTTTTACACCCCATACTCCAACGAAATCCAAACCACATAACTTCTGGCCGACCTCTCTGCGCGGGAAACAATCCATTGCCCCATGGAAAAACAAATTGTAAATAAAAATAAATAAAATAATCCAACCCAAAAACTTTGGAATAGGACGGGTGAGGTGTTGTACCTTATTTTTGCTTCACTCTAGTTCAACTTCCAATGTGTTTTCAAAAATCAAAATAAACGGTTAAGTAACCAAGGGCTTAGTTAGCAATCTAGATTAATTGGCATAATTGTTTGGTTTGGTAAAATTTGATCTCGTTTCATTTAGGAAATTAGATGCATTAAATTTTGTGAGTCGATGAACTTAGGGATTGGTGAGGCAAGTCATGGAAAATAATTGCAAATATCTTAGAAAGAATTCGTGTTGAATCAATGATCAACAAAGAACTTAATTGCAAATCTTGAAGTGAAAATTATTTTGAAAAATTGTGGATTTAAATTGCTCGAGTCATTGTTTTGTTTACTTGTTAATAACTTTCCAAACTTTGTAGGTAAGCACATGTACTTAACTGTAATTAAGCCCTAAACCAGTCCTTTAACTTAGGTCTTTGCTTGGGGACAAGCAACGTTTAAGCTTGGGGGATTTTGATAAGCGGTTTTCATATATACATTCAAACCAGGTTTAGGACTTAATTTCATTGAAATATATGTGTTTCTAACTTATTAATTGTAATTTAGGGTAAAAACTAGGTACTGCTATGGTTTCCTTTATTTTGTACAGGATCTACGTGATATGGCTACTCAAAACGGTGAAAAGACCAAGTTCTGATCATGATCGGCGACCCACCGAACACATCCGCGACCCACAGAAGAGCACAGCGGGTAGCAGGTGAGACTGGCGACACAGAAGATTTTCGGCGGGCCGCAGGAGGTTTCAGCGGGCCGCTGAAAATGTGAAACCGACATCCAGAAATAGATCAGCCAGTTCTGCACCCACCTCTACACCGCCTTATCTATTTCCAGCGCCTTAACTCACACGTTTTCGATATTTCTGGAGTTTCTAATGCCTATATAAACACCAGGAGTCGACAGAGAAGAAAAAAGAGAGAGAAGTTCGTGAGTTAAGAGCCATTATTGCTAATTAAGAGCACAACCGAGGGTTTCCGGCGGGTCGCCGGAAGTATCCGCGACCCGCTGAAAGAGTAGCAGAGAGCAGAAAAGGAGGAGATTTGGATACAAACCGGTTGTAATCTGATTTCTTTCTTTATGTTCTTTATTTACTTAGATATCTTTGTTTGTTTTATGATGTATACTCGTAAGTAGTAGTATATTAGGGGCCATAGTAGTGAACCTTTTTAAGTTTATGATTGATAATATGCTTTAAGTTTATTTTCTTTGTTTGTATGTTGTGTTTTATGCTTTGATTGAATTGTTTAGATTACTTTAACTGAATTGCTTGGATTGAATTGCTTGCACCCGTTAAGAGAGACGTCTTTTGATTGTTAGGTGGTTAAATCCAAACGTTCTTAAGTAATTAGGTTAAAGTATGGTTAACACGAGAGTTGGTGCCGGAAGGTCATACTAGGGTCATGAAACGGAAGTTGAAGCCCTTCCCGATTACGGAAGTATAGGGAATCGTAGGTCGAAAAGCATAAACTAGTTTAACTTGGACCAAGAAACGGAAGTTGAAATCTAGGTTAAATTAGAGAGAAATAATGTTAACTATAGATAACCTGGCCTTAAACGGAAGTGGGACTTAGGAACCTTAGTTAGGATTAATCCTCTACACAAAACAACAATTAAAATATGCAAAAAGTTGAATCTGCGCCAAACCTAGCGGGCCGCAGGTGGTTTCTGCGGGTTGTCTATGACCCCAGGCTTCTGCGACCTTCTCAAGGGTCAGCGACCTGAGTTTCAGCGGGCCGCAGATAATCTCTGCGGGCCGCTGATTCTGGAGTAAACTGAGAAAGTATTAGCTACTAGTCAACCCCTAATTCTTAATTAGTATTTTAATCGTTTTTAACTCATAGAACTGATAATTTAGGACTTTTATTTATTTGCAATATTTACTTTAGATCTGTTCCAATTATTATTCTTTTGTATCCCAAATCTAGTTAGTCAAAGTTTATTAAACTTAATTATTTGAATATTCCGTCCCTGTGGTTCGACCCCGATAATACTTAGACGATTGTTGTACGCTTGCAACTGATTTTAGGTATAATTGGGTATAAATTTAAGAGCGTATTATCCACATCATTGTCCATATCTCTGAAATTTCAAACTCAAATACTGAATCCAGTAATTAATCTTATTTATTTCACAAGATATGCATCCACGTATAACTTTGATGATTCTTATAATTCAATTTATGTTAGATTGAGTGTAAAAAAAATAAAAAATCTAATTAACTATGAAATATTAATTTGAGTGTATTTGTATTTTTAACATTATTGTGAGTATAAGATAAATCCCAGAAAATATAAATTTTTAAGTGAACGCAACTATAATATTAAGAATGAATAAGATCGCCATTTTATGGTTTATATTTAGATTTTAAACTTAAACTATAAATAAAAAAAAGATTAAATTATTATGACGGAAACAAATTTTGTTAGTTTAGAACTTTCTCGTTATTACCGATGACTTCACCAAATCTCTGGGATGGATAAAAAAAGCCATAAACGTTTGCAAGATGAACAGCTGTCCACATTAATTAATTTCGGCTAATCACCATGTATATATTTCCAAAAGGAGCATGCAAGCAAGTAGGTTAGAAGCAAACTAGCAATTGGCCGGCCATACAATATACATGAGAAGATTTCTATTTTCTAATGGAGTACTCGTGGCAGGTAATGCTTGTTATTTTATTCCCTCTCCTGATCTCGTGGCATCTCATTACGGAATATATATTGTCGACGCTTCCAACCCCAGCTTAAAAAATATAAAAAAATGAAAACTAAGAAGATCGAAAATTTAAATTGCAGAGTTTACTAAATAGTAAATATATAGTTGATATTTATTGTATGCAAACAAATTTTTGGTTTCGTAGTTATTGTAATTTTTATCTTTACTACTTATAAAAGCGCAAAAAAAAAAATCATAACAATTTCATTAGAGGAGTTCAAATATTTGTTAACATTAATTATAGACCATTGATATGTATAATATGATTAGATCTGTGGTCCAGATCGAGTATTCAAATAAAAGGTCAGACCTTTTGATAGAAAAGAGTCAGGTGATGTTTAAACAATTTATTTTTTGTGAAAAATATCTACCTGTATAGTTGGAAGATTCAACCAAATATTTTTATTACTTACCAATATCTTACTTCTTTATTTGTCCACATATCGAGGATTCGAGGCATATTTTTGCTAGTTTTATTTAAAGAAAATTGGCTTATGATTTCGGTTTCCACTTTTGTCCTTTTACTTTAACTACATAAAAACGACAGCGAGTGTGTAAATAAAATGCTTTTCATCTAACGTCTGTCCAAAGTAGGTGAAGCAGTCTAGAAGGGGTATTTTGAGTCTGCTTTAAGATAAAAGTGATATCTATTTATTTTTTATATATAATTTGCTTTTAAAAGGCTTTTGAGAAGGGGCACATACGGTAAATGTTATAGTAATAGAAAACATGAAGTTGAAGTTTGAAATCAAACATCGTAAGCATGATTTATGTAGCATCCATATTATTTTCGTAAAAAAATAATAAGATTTCATGCATGTTATTGTTCATTAAGTGATTCAAACTTGTCGATTGTTTGAAATTAATTGTTCTCATTGCATACAAAATGATATTCAAATTGACTAAAATACGACTGGTATTGTATTTATACATAGAAGAATATTTATTTGAATTAATCGGAACATATAGTTTTCAGATTGTCAAGATAAACATTTATCCAGTGATCCTTCTTCTAAGATTTAAGTTTGTAAGAGAACTATTTTCCTTTTATAATAAAAACTAGGAATGATTGCTGCTTTTGTTTAAGAAAAATATAAGTTGAAACTTTAAACTTACAATGAAGGGTGGAGATCCTTTAACAACAAAATTTATATGACGGTTTTGAACTCATCGAAAAATAATTATAAGCTTCGAAATCTGCTATTTGTAACACGATAAAAAAAAAGTGAGGTGAACCAAATTTCCCGTCAGTCAAATAATGTAAAATTTACAATAGCTCAAATTTAATTGTAGTTGATGAATAATAAATAATGTTCAAATGTATAATTCCAAAAAATATATTTATAAGTTTATTTTTTTTATATTTTTATTGTTTTTTAATTTATAAAAATATATTGTCATGATTTTTGAATTTTCAGTGACTTCTGGACTCACTTGTAAGTTGTAAGTGTAAGTGGATGGCCATGGTGTGGGTCTGGGCCTTGGGCCTGGGGTCTGATATTTTTCTTAATTGATTATGCTAAATGTATGTAGTCTTTGTAATGTAATATTTTCAGAAAATATCCGACTATTAGGACCTGTTTTAATATCAGATTTATTGATAAATGTCCCGAGTTACCTATATGCAGTTATTTTGAACATCTTATACTATTTTGTTATTTTTTTATATATTTTTTTTTCAAGAGTAATGCATGAGTCAAGCTCGATTTGAAATTCAACTATTGAAATTTTATACAGTCAATTCGAACCGTTCAACGTTATCTCTATAAAATCTCATTGGAGATCAAACTTATATATATATATATATATATATATATATATATATATTTATTTATTTATTTATTTATTTTTAAAAATGAAGGCCCATAACTAATTAGATTGAGAATTCTCTAAATTTTTTAAAAAATAGTACAGAATTTTAAAAAAATAAAATATTTTATATTCAAGGAGATTTTATTATAGAGAAAAAATCGAGCAGGATTGGTTATTGTAATCTCAAATATTGTGCTTCGGTTGAGTTTGTCGAACATTCCGTCAAACATGTTGACTCTAGCATCACACTTTTTTTTTTGTTTTTTTGTTTTTACTAATCAGGCATTATATGACATGACAACAATGTAACTTAATTTGTTAAAAAAACTTCAACTGGTTTATTTGTTCTGATTAATTAGGTCAGCGCGTATAATCATTATAACAAAAATTCAAATAATTCAATGAGTTAAACAATTCGTAACTTAAATATGATAATTAGTATAGTTTGAAATAGTTAGTTTTTTAAACGCAAATAAACAATCAAAATATTAGCAAATTTACACATAAGCTAGAACTGGGACAGCAGCGTTCAGGAGGATCCATTTAAAATTAATGTGAAGAACTCATTTATTATTATTATTTTAATGTTTGCGGCTCAGTTAAAGTCTCAGTAAGTTACCATTATGCAGTTGATTAACATGCTGACACACTGATACCGTTCCCCTTTCAGATTTGTATTTGCCGCGACAAAGAATGTTTGTTCACTTTTTTCTCTTGGAAGTTTGTTCTTACTTGCTGAGGAAGATAATCTGTGAAGAAATGCGGACTGGATTAATGACGGCCATGAACTCCTATTGTTCTACAAGGTATCTCTATATCTCTCAATTCCAATTAATATTATTATTATTATTATTTTTTGCTTGACCCTCATCTTTCGTAAAAAAAATTCCAAATATTTTATTTTATAGATTTTTTTCTTACAACCAAATTAGAATGGTGTGAATGTATCTGGAGCAATAACTTTCGCACAAATTAAGTCTTGTTATAGCAGGGAGAGAATGACTTCGAATTATATGCCACTGTCAGTTTAAAGATATAGTACCGTGTTCTTTTCCTGCACAATCTTTGAAACTGGAGTGAATATTATAGCATGGTAAAGGGAAAATATAATTAAATAAAATAAATGCATGCTGACTAGGTAAACCAACAAAATAGTTCAACAATTCTTGCACTTCCAAGCAACCAATCGAAGACCACAGAGGCTGAATGCATAACGAAAATGATAATGACTGCAAAAGCAGTCAAAGCCGAAAATGATTCAAAATGGGAAGTTCAATATGTGAAAAGCACATTATAAAAATGATAAATTGAGAGTTATTAAAAAAAAAATGTAAACACACAAATCGTCCAATTTTTATTTATTTATTTTTTATGTCAAACGGTTGATCTATGAAGTTCAATGTGTTTTATTGTTTTCTGAAAAATTCACGGGATATCTTATTATTTGAAAATAATTTTCCTTTTTTCTCTCCCGGCTTTTAAATATGTCTTTATTTGATATGCCAACATTTATAATTTTTTTTCTTACCGTGATAGAGTGAATTTTTAAAAATTTGAAAAATTATTAAAAAAATAGACTTCCTACATGATTTCGATATGTATATCATATTAGATAGTTTGAATTGGTCATTTCAACGTGAAAAAAATTAATTAATTTTATTTAGCTGAAATACAAACATTTTCGCATTAGCCTAACTCATAACATAATATTGCTACATAAAAGACTAATGTTATAGTGCTTCCCGAAGTAAAAAAAGTATTCGATGTGATATTGTGATTTATATTTTGAAATCTTGCGAGTAAATTTTACAATTGCTTTTGAATCTTAAACTATCATTTTGTATAGAGAATAATAAAAATTATCATTGATCTAAAATCCCAAAATGTTTATAAATTAGCAATGTTTTCTTTTGTATATATTTTTTAAAAAGTAAAAATATTTTAACATATAAAATTTTATTTTCGACAAAATTATAATATGTAGATTTCATTTACTATTTTGGAACAGTCGTGTTAATTTTAAAAAAATAAATTTCTACGTTGAAGTACAAAACATGTTCCCTTTTTAAAGCCCTATAATACAACTCACGTAAAAAAATGAATACGTAAACGAAATAAAATTTGAGGCGGAAAAGATGCAATTTGTAATGCACAAATTTACGCCAGGGTGTAATAGAAATGTAGAGTAACTCAGGTGAGGTTGGCAATAACTTGGCATAAAGTCTATTTTGGTTTGAGATGGAATATTTTAAGACAGCGATTGACGGGATGCATTATGCATAGATACAAATTCCTTTGCTTGTCACATAATCTGGGAAAAAGGAGAGAAAATCGTTCACTCTTTTCTTACGACTTTGACTTAAAAAATAAAAAGCCCTTTTGCTGTTTTTTTTTTTTTATTTTCTCTCTTTTGCTTTACTTTAATTCAACGTTCAGAACTTTTGAAATGATAAATTTTGTACTTTGATCTAACGTATAATAACTTAATTATACGATAAATTAGGTATCGAAGCACAAAGCTCTTATTTTTATCACTTATATTGATTCATATTTATACCAGCGAAAGCAGTAAAGAAAATTGTATAAAAAAACACACAACATATATAATACAAAAATACAATAACATTTAGAAAATTATGAAAATTTATGATGATACCACTTTAGTTTTCTCTAGAAAAATGACGAAATCACGAAGTGACTAATGAATTTTTACATCGAGTGCGATAAGAGAAATGCTAGGATTAAAGAAAAGATTGATGCTCATATGTTTGATTAAAAATAGAATCTCACATAGTATCAGATCATCATGTAATGTGGAAAGAAAGATAGAAAGGAAGATTCCTGTATACAGAAGCAAGGCCTGATGAAATCTCGAAAGCTAAGTTAGGGATCTCTGTTCTTTGATTAAGAAGTTAATGAGTTGAGGTCACTGTCAGAGAAAAAGAGTTTGATACAATTAAGAAAGAGAGGCCAATTGCCGTGTCTTTTGCGTAACCGTGTCTCAACTTAAATCTGAAATGCTTGCTGGGCACTAGAACCAAAGTTGCCCAAGTTATCTCCTTTTTTTTTTTTTTTTTTTTATTTTTTTTAATGTTATCTGATCTCGTATCTAGCTATTATCTAAGAAAAAGGGATAATCGTCAATACTTCTTGTCTTAATTTTGTGAGCTTGAGATTAGAATGGAAATCTTGAAGACCTTTTGTTTAATTATCTGATCTGTACTATGATGTATATAGATAAAAAATTTTATTGCGATTTTGATGAGTAAATTTATTAGTAAGAGAAATAATGTTGTTAACATATAATGTGGATATAAATGTTAAAAGTTCGTAGTGAACTCATGCTCAATTAAAACTTAATGTAAACTTAATTTATAGTTTCCAATTCCTTTCAACAAAAAATTACACAAGGTTGCAAATTACCACTGCAAGATATAGAGTTAAATTTCCACCTTTACTTCCTTTTAAACAAAGCAACAATCCCCACCGCCCGAAAAAAAAAAGTTCATGATTACATTTTATTAACTAAAGTCGGATTGCACCAAACAAGTTTTGAAACAAATTGATGCTTATAGTTGCTTTTGAATTAAAGTAAGGCATAATTTTATTTTTTCTATGATATGAATTTTGATAGGAAAAAAGTCTTCCAACTTATTTTCAAATTGAATATTTATATATAGAACCGCCAACCATATTTCGAACCGACGACTTTCCATTCAAGATACATTATTTTTTATTACTAAATCAAATATGAGATCACGTATTATCTAGAATTAATTTTTCTATTTTTGAAAATAATCATATAAAACTTAATGAAATTGACTTTTGTTTTAAGTCAGCATTGGGTTATGTACCGCAGAGCAAGTCTACGATCCATTTCCACCATTTGACATCGCTACCTATGAGTAAATTTATGTCGCAAAAAGGTTTTGAAAAGTTTACTTATTCCAGCTCGACATTTTTTGAAAAGTTTTAAGTTTTTTATTACTAGGAAATAAATGCCCTTAATTTAAAAAAAAAACTTATAATTTTTTGGAACAAATACGAACCTTAGCTTGGTATTTCACAGTGAGTGAAGCTTTATTTACCGCAAGGAAAAATTTGGAGAAGCTTCTCAATATTTGAAAACTATCAAATCCCTCCACACCTTTACAAAATTTACAAAAGCACCCAACATTTCTACAGAAATTCAAAAGTTAAAAGACAATAGCAATTTTGGTAGCTAGACGATCAATTTTAATATTGTTAGATGGTACATGTATTAAACAATTAATTGTCATAAAAAATTTATTTCGTGATTAGTGTTAATTGTTGAAGCTAACAAGATTAAAGGGTAAATATTCCACTGCAACTATTCTTTCCTGGAACTTTATTTTGCAACGTCAAATAATACATGGGATGGGAGTTCTTGCAAATAATGAATGACAAACATATTATTTTTCTTTCACGAATTTTATCTATTTTGGGATTACATTCCGGCATTTTTTCGGCATACATCACAGATCCGTCTAACAATACCTTTCGAAGTAATAAGCGGCCCATAACTTCCTGTTTAAATGCAAAATTGGTCCATCTAGCAGAATTATTGTTGTAGATAATTAGAAATTTGGAATGAACTTGCCACAGCCAACTTACTTTTGCTCCGAGTAGTAAAGGAAAATTAGGCATATAAAATTGCGAAAGAATAATAGATGCAATAATTTCTTCTTAATATATGTATCCACAGATCAGACCCAATTCATGGACCAACTGGATTTGGATCAATGTACAAAACAGATACAGTATGCAGGCGCAGTACAAAATAAAGGAAATGGTATGTTTATCCTTTTTAGTTCCATGACGGGAACAAGTACCCAACATTAATTATTTTCTGGTGATGCAATGGCAAGTAAAATTTTTCCTTTGTTTATAAGCAAACCATATGACTTTTCTTACGTTCGGCGGGAATGTGCATTTTTTTAAAATTTTATCTTGATTATTTAAAATTAACTAATTAACAGATGCAATAACGATATGGCATAATAACAAGATGTTCAGAACAGATAATAAGTGATATTCATATATTATTTTCTGAAAAAAAATTGAAAACGAATATAAACTTAGACTTAATGGTATTGAATTTTTTTAAGTTTCATTGTATAGATAAGAGTTGTTGAAATGCATTTCGGTGTAGAATAAAGAGAAATTTACACCTTTTGGATGCTAAAATCGTCAAACACCCGTTACATAAGACGCCTTAAGGAAATAGGTTGCATAAGTTATGCACCGATTCCCTTTAATTTTTTTTTCAACAATACACCTTAGAGATAATTAAAAATAATATTTAATAATTAACAAATAATTAATAATTAATAATTAATAATTATTAATTAATAATATTTAATAATTTAAAAAATTATTAAAAAATCTTAATCACTAATAGAAATTAATTATTATAATTAATAATATAAAAATATTAATTATTAATAATAACGATTTAATAATAATAACAATAATATTAATTAATTAAAAAAATCAATAATAAAATTTTATTATTAAATAATTAATAATATTTAATTAAAAGTAATTATTAATATTTCATAATAAAAATGATTTATTTTTAACATATATAATTAATTTTTATAACAATTAATAATTAAACAATAATTAGTAATTACTAATATTTAATAATTAGAAAATAATTAATAACAACTAATAAATAATAATATTTAATAAGTCACAATAATTATTAAAAAATCATAATTAATAATAAATAATAAATATTATAATTAATAATTAAATAATAATAATTAATAATATTTAACAAGTAATATTAATTATTAATAATTAATAATGTTTATAATATTTAATTAAAAGTAATTATTAATCTTTTATAATAATAAAAATGATTTATTATTATCATTAATAATTAACTTTTATAATAATTAATAATTAAGGGGCATTTTAATCTTTTGACATGAATACATGCATGCATTAAGTTACTCATCCTTGCTACACAACCAAACATCAATTACATAACATTACATAAACACTTAGGTGGGGTTTAATAAAGCAAGAACTTATGTAGGAAGAAATTAAGAGGGAGAACTTATGACAAGTTATGTAATGTCAAGGAAGAAGAACTTATTTGTGTTTGGTTATGTATATTGAGGAATAAGAAAGGAAATAAAAAAAAATATTTAAAGCTAAAATGTGAAAAAACAATAATAGCCTTCTCCTTATGACAAATAATTGTGTTGCACGATTTATGGTTGTAGAGCTAATTAACAATTAACTAGTATCATACTATAAGCATCAGAACTAGTAATATCCAAAGAATATATGACAAAGCATACAAGATAATATCATAATCCAACAAATATAGTGCTAATATGACAAAATACTCAAATCGGTTCAAACAAGCTTAGTACAACATTACAAACACAGTGCTAATATCTAAATCCAACAAATATAAAAATCAAAGCATTTTTAATAATTTCTCCTGCAACTGTCTCATTAGTACCAGACACTTGTTCTGTAGCAACCGAACTGTCATTGTCATGTTCAACCTTCAAATTTAACGTTGCATCCAATGATCCAATAGGAAATCTGGTGAATTTTTGCATTTTTATAAAATTGTGAAGAATGCAGCATGACATAACAATCAAAGTCTGTTTTTTAATGAGGTTAGCAATGAGAACAATTGGAAAGAAAACTATTTTTTAATTACTATTTCTCATGTGGGTTTCGTAGACAAATTTTATTCCACCCATTTTGGTGTCATAGGTTAAAGAAGCTTTTTCCTTATTTAAACTACATAACTTATTTCTTGTTTGGTAGGAAATATGAGGAATAACTCCTTATTTCACATTAAAGAAGCTTAAAGAAGCTAACCAAACATGCCCTTAGGCATCCTTAACTTATGCAACCCCTTACTACACAACCAATCACCTCCAAAAAGAAGGCTTACAATGTAAACACCTGTACATATTATAGACAAATTCTGAGATTGATTTCTTTTAGTGAATTATTTTTTTTCAAAAGAAAAAAAAGACTGTTTTCAATTAAAAACTGGCTGTGACTGATTTGAGCAAATAAATAACACTCAAATCAGAATGGAAAAACTAGTTAATGAAATAAAGTTCCTATGATTTCAATAACCAACAGAAAATATAAAAATCGCAGTTATTAATACTATGTTTACCGGTCAACGTATAATAACATAATTAACGAAAAATTAACGTAATAAAATTAATTTCTAGAAGAAAATGTTTGAAACTTCATAATCATAATTATGCTAACGGTCATGAACGTGGGTGGGTGGGGTAGAAGATGCTAGCCCAATCCATTGCAATCGTAATTAATGTTGGTTCATTTTGTGCAGCTCGTAGTTCCCCACAAGCAACATCAAAACTCATATAGAGCTAAATTTCCTTATTTGCATGGTTTCCATTATCTATGGCCATGAATCCTTCCACTATAAATTAAGCCTGCATGCAACCACATTACTCCCACAACATCACTAAGCCATAGTGCCATCAATATAACTTCCACCTCCCTAAATTAATGGCCAAGCCTCTCTCCCTTTTTACCACTCTACTTGCATTAACCGTAGCCATAACACACACCCAATGCATTCCATTTGACGAAAAGAACCTCGAATCTGATGAAACCCTGTGGCAATTGTACGAGAAATGGCGTAGCCAACATACTGTTTCGAGGGACCTGACTGACAAGCACAAGCGGTTCAATGTGTTCAAAGAGAATGTTAGGTACATCCATGAATTCAACAAAAAGGATAAGCCATACAAACTTGCATTAAACAAGTTCGCCGACATGACGAGGGAGGAGTTTAGGCAGACATATGCTGGGTCCAAGATCCACCACCACAGGATGTTGCGGGGGGCCCCAGGTGGCAGTGAGGGTTTCATTTATGAGAATGTAAAGAGCATGCCTGCATCTGTCGACTGGCGAGAAAAAGGTGCTGTCACTTCAGTCAAGGACCAAGGCCAATGTGGTGAGTTAATTTCTGTAGAAAAAACTGGCTAAATATACTTAATTAAGTATAGGCCTTAATAATCAGATTTTACCAATTTGACAAATTTGTTATCCAATTTGCACGAGGACAAGAATCCGCATCTGAAGATATTATAACTCTCCTTTAATCTAATTATATAGACATCTTCTAACACATCCTAATTTATGCTAGTGAAATCTCCTAGAACTCCCATGCTTTTGGGCCTTGCTAAAAATTGAAACATTTTCTATAGTAGTAAAACAGCATGGTATAAATTGTGAGAGACAACATATAATCGAAGTCCGATAATAACACCGAACTATATTTATCTGACAACTATACATAGATTAGTTACCTTGTGTCAGAGTTGGCCAAAATGTTGGAAACCACAAAAATATGGATTAAGGTGTCCAATGCCTTTAATTTTGCTATGATATTTTGTAACCTTTTTTATTTTATTAATGAAAATTGTCAGCTTTGTTGGCCCTCAGAAAAATAAGGTGTCCAATGCCCATTTCAAGATCATTTAGCAATGACTCACAGGGTTAGGTCGTATGATCCTTATATTATTCGCCACCTGGCTAGTGGTATTGTGAATTCTAGAATATAAAGTTTTCCCATACTTGTGTTGAATTGCAGGCAGCTGCTGGGCCTTCTCAACTGTGGTAGCAGTTGAGGGAATAAATCAAATCAGAACCAAGGAGCTGGTTTCTTTGTCAGAGCAACAATTAGTCAATTGTGACACCAGTAAAAACTATGGATGCAATGGAGGTTTGATGGATTATGCGTTTGAGTACATTAAAAAGAACGGTGGCATTACCACTGAGAAGGACTATCCATACATGGCTGAGGAAGGATCATGCAACAGTGCTCTGGTACACACCAATTTCTTGCATTTATTTTTTATTATAACTTCTTACTTTACTAAACAGTTGGACTGTTAATTATGAATGGTTGGTACCTCAAATAAACCAGGCAGTGACTCACTGGTACAGGGGTTGGTACCTGTCCTTAGTTGCTTGAGCTTATATCATTTATATTGGATTTGTTCATTTTAAATGGGGCTTAATATATCGTTATTAAAGAATAATTAGTTACGTGGAGATATAGGTTTCATGTGTCTAAGTATTCAGTTTTGATTCCAGCAGTTCTGTCAGCATTAAGTCATTAACTAAGTAAGACCTGTCATGATGTAAAGCCCAGGCATAAAACTTTTATGTAAATATATATTGATCAGTATGGTATTTTTTTAAAAAAATTAAGGTGAAATAAAAGAGCTCTTTTGAGGTTGAATATTATTTTGTTTCAGGAAAAAGCGCAGGTGGTGACAATTGACGGGTATCAGGATGTACCAGAAAACAATGAAACTGCTTTACTACAGGCCGTGGCGAACCAACCTGTCTCTGTTGCCATTGAAGCAAGTGGTTTTGAATTCCAGTTCTACTCTGAGGTTTGTACTTGAAATCTTATTTTTCTGATTGAGCCAAACATTTATGATTGATCTCTTTCCTATTAAGTTTCTATATGTGTCTTCAATTATTTTGTATGTTTACCAAGAATACAATGCTTAGACTAGTGAATAATCGATTGCTTGAATCCAACAATTGCCAAAATGGTACAAACCATACTTGTAATATATCATCGAACCAAGTACTGAGTATTTCATGTTGTGCAACACAGGGTGTATTCACTGGAGAGTGTGGGACCGACCTAGACCATGGCGTGGCTGTTGTAGGCTACGGCACAACACAGGATGGAACAAAATATTGGATTGTGAGGAACTCATGGGGCCCAGAGTGGGGTGAGGCTGGCTACATCAGGATGAAGCGTGATGTCAAGGCGAAAACGGGGTTGTGTGGCATTGCCATGGAGGCCTCTTATCCTATTAAAACATCACCGAATCCTTCACATCCATCTCCCAAAGACGAACTGTAGACGTGTAATTTAGTAATCTATAAATAATTGTAAAAGTGGATATTTGTAAGTTAGATGATTGCACTTGAATTGCTGCTGCTGCTGCGGTAATCGTTGTTTGTGATCGATGCTTTATGTGGGTTTTAGAAAAAAAGAAAGCTAGGAATATTTGAATTTCGTTAGTGTTATTTTGGATGATCGTCTTTGATAAATGTTTCCAGACAGGAGTACCAATGACAATGAAAGAAATAACTAAAAGTAACAACCAAAACTAATCTTCTTCTTCTTCTTTAGATATTCATAACTAGTATTTTAATAGAAGTTCTTTAGAAATAGTTTATCGAGTGCAACTTAAGCCTACAACGGGCAGATAACCATGTTTAAGAATTGAGAATTGCTTAAGACAATCAATCCTTCGGACAATCAAGCAATCAGGCGCTGATCGTCTTCCTTTTTTATCACGTGATTTTAATTCCCCGTCAATCATGTGCCAGTCACGTGCAATTTTAAAATTGAAACGGAAATCTATGTTGTATAAAGCTCTCTTTCTCTCTCTCTCTCCAAAAAACCTCCAACATCTCTCTTCGTAAAAACTTCCATCGCTCTTTCCCTATCTACAAAAAACTTCCATCGTTGTTTCTCTCTCTACAAAAAAGCTTCGTTGATCTCTCTCTATCTGAGGTAAGCTTTCTCTCTACTATCAGATCCGCTCTCTCTCTCTCTCCTTCCATATCGCATTTTCTCTTTATCTTTTGCGTTTTTTTATTTCTGAATTGATGATTTTGTGCAGTTTTACACAGATCGGGGTATCTTAGTAGGATTTTTGACGATCGACTGGATTGCGTGCTCTTAATTCATCATTTGTCGAAAGTGTAGATAATTCTGATTCCTTTCTCCTTTGTATTTTTACTTTTTTATGTATAATTTGTGCTAGAACAATTGTTTTTAATCTGGATTTGTATTTTTCATGTCTCTGAATTGATCAATTATTGTTGTAGATTTGTTTTATTAGGATCAATTATTGCTTTAGATCAGGTTTTATTCATCAAAGCTTTTATTTTGTTTCTTTGAATTCCACTATGTAAATCAATGAATGATTGAATTATTTAATTCCTTTCATGTGTGTGATAATATGTTAGTATTTGATTTATTATTCATGAAAATTCTGAACAATTGCTCAGCAGCTTAAGGTATTGTAGTGTCTTGTATCCAGGGAGTAAGTTGTTTAAATCAGGAAGTTTATTATCAAATATAGAGGAGTATTTTATGGATGTGTTAGTGTATTGTCAGTTTTGATACTATTTTATAACAAGGGAGTAACTTAATTTAATAAGGAAAATTATTAGTATGTCAGATGGTGTATTTTTGGATGTGGTAGTTTTTTAGCAGCTAGATAATACCTTTGTTGTAATAACCAATGAAGTAAGTTATTTATTCCAGGGAGTATATTAGCTTGACATAGGGAGTTTATTGAGCAATGGAGTATGTTTTCTAATTACTTATTCTTGTTGTTTTTTCAGATTCAGATTGATGGTGACAAGTTTGTAGTTGCATACAAGTTGATGTTTGACAGTTTAATGAGGTGGAGGTTGAATTACCTGCAATATAATATGGGGGTCAAATAATTTCAGTATTATTGTTGTTCTTGTACATTAGATTAGATACCGTGTTTGGTCTTGTTTTGTTGTTGTTTGTAGTATTGAAGCATATACTTTTATATCTGAACATAAATGTTCTTTCTTAAGACATAAATATTAGATACTCTCTTCCATTGTAGTAGATACTCCTTAAACATAATTAGTTACTCCCTTACTGCAAATTATATACTTTTACAACTGAACATAAATATTAGATACTCCATTCCTTTGTGTTAGATACTCCCTTAAACAGTAATTAGTTACACCCTTACTGCAAATTATATACTTTTACAACTGAACATAAATGTTCTTTGCTAAGACATAAATATTAGATACTCCCTTCTTTTGTATTAGATACTCCCTTAAACAATTATTAGTTACACCCTTACTGCAAATTATATACTTTTACAACTGAACATAAATGTTCTTTGCTAAGACATAAATATTAGATACTCATTTTCTTTGTATTAGATACTCCCTTAAATTATCATTAGTTACTACCTTACTGCAAATTATATATTTTTATATCTGAATATAAATGTTCTTTTCTAAGACATAAATAATAGATACTCCCCTCCATTGTATTAGATACTCTCTTAAACAGTAATTACTCCTTTACTGCAAATTATATACTTTTACAACTGAACATAAATGTTCTTTCCTAAGACATAAATATTCTCCATTCCTTTGTATTAGATACTCTCTTAAACAGTAATTAGTTACTCCCTTACTCCAAATTATATACTTTTACAACTAAACATAAATGTTCTTTCCTAAGACATAAATATTAGATACTCCCTTAAACAGTTATTAGTTACTCCCTTACTGCAAATTATATACTCTTATAACTGAACATAATTGTTCTTCCCTAAGACATAAATATTAGATACTCATTTTCTTTGTATTAGATACTTCCTTAAACGGTAATTAGTTATTCCTTTAAATGGAATTGTTATTGTTGTTTTGCATATCTATTTACTTCCTAGAGGCAACTAATATCAATCCATCGGAAGGCAATGAAAACTCACGCGGAAGGCGCACGTGACGTCAGCTTCACGCTGAAGGTGCGTGGTTTGACTTGGAAGAGGCGTGTGACGTCACTTTCACGCGTTTTGTGGTCCAGCACCCTAATTAACGTTGTTTTCGTTTTTGGCAGGCACGCGATTTCTATTTTTGACGTCTGATTGCGTGATTGTCTTAGACGGTGATTGTAGTTATCAGGACTGTAAAAATGCAAAAAGACCATATAAACATCAGTACTATATGGGCCACGGAGATATGAGCCTTGTCAAAATAGTCACTCAAGTAGTTGGGCCCGTTATCAACCCATTCTTCTATTATTATGTAAATCCATTGGTAACCTTGGGACTTGGGAGTTAATTTATATTTTCTACGTATGCGTGATCCCTACTTGACAAATTTAAAACCGTATTTATGTTTTGGACCTATATTTGAATGGATCTTAAATCTAGAATTGGAACAGAAATATGTTGGTTGACTTTCTTAAAGAGAAGTCATTATAATAATAAAAGATAAAAGAATATTGGTCTCACATGATCTTCAAAAAGCTCCCTCTCGCAAGAAATACCCAATGGGAATTGCTTGTTGTGGCACACAAATCCTTGTATAATTTTGTTTGGGAATATAATATAGCAAAATAATAAAGAGGAAAAATAAAAATCAAACCAACTAGCTTTTTAAAGCTTAGTAGCTATCGCAATTATCTCCGAGAATCTGGCTTCTGCTAATTAATTAGTTGCTCTTAAAAATTCCAATCCTTAAGTAGACGAATATGGTACTTTAATATTAAAAAAATAAATAAATAGTTTATTAAACAAATACGTGCTTTGTCGATGTGTTATCAAATAGCAATTTATTCAAAATCGAACTCGTAAGAAAGGGACCTTCAATATTGATTATAGCAATGGTTAATTTGATAAAGTAAAAGGTCAAAATTCTTGAAATTGAGCAATAAGGGGAGTAGGGGACATTCCCGTCCTGTTTGTAGCGACTTTATCAAGTTTCTCCGATGACTGCTTTAACCGATGGCCGCATTCCCACGTGTATGCATTGGTGGAACCAGGATCGACAGATAGGCCTAATTAAAGGCCCTGATCAAAATGGGATTTCATTTCATTTCATTCATTTGAATTGATTTTATAGGATTTTATAAGATTTCATTAGACTTAATTACATAAAAATTCTAACCAAATGACACCAAATCTGCTCATTTTGATAAAAAATTTTCTGAAGAAATAAAATAAATTGAAATCTCACGTTAAAAAAAAAGGATTCTGATTAGGGCCAAAATTATTTAGGTCTTAGCAATTAAATTTTGAACATGAAATAGGTTCAATACTTCAAAACACTTGATTAACACTCTATTTTTCCATATCTCCAATTAAAAATCCTTAATTATGGAATAGGCCAGGCCGTCTATGTCCGTCCCCATTGGATCCGCCCAGAGTATAAGACTAGATGTATAAGAGTATATACCGTATTTTCAATAGAAAACTTAAATATTTTAACTTTTCTATCGAATAAACATATATATTTGATGTGGCCGCATATACCAAATTTAACTTTTGCGATTCAAGTTTCATTGAGATATCGTGCATTTGTAATCTGAATTAAATCGTGTTTCATAGTTCCAACTATATCTCTCAAGTCACTATCAAAGCCCTCTTAGAAAAAGTATATTTCAAGTCAATATCCAATAAAAGGACAAGAATTAATCTTCTTCATCTCCTTGTTGTATAATTGCATACTATAATCTGATCAATAGCTTTCTCCTTGTAAAAAACTACAAGTAAATTTCGTATTTTTATTTAGTAGCAGGCCAAGATGAATTTAACTAAAATTCCGGTGAGAGGCCATAAACGCGTAGAGGCCATAAACGCGTAACACAACAGTTATCGTGCTGATTACGCAATATCTTCAAATGCGCATTCCAAATAGAAAATTAATATTAAATAAATATGAATTCACGTTCTGGGGGTGTAAATTTTTTTAGATATAACTATCTACTGGTTCTGGGGGTGTAATTGTAAGCGCATTTTTTTTTGGGAAGAAAATTAGGGGTCAATTGTAAGCTCGATTGAAAAGAAATGTCTTAAAAAACCGCACAGTTTTCTGATTATTGGTGTGTAACTAATTAATGCTAGCAAGAACTAATCAACAAGATCATTATTAATTAATCCCAAGTATATTCATGGAGATTCACAATAGCACGTCAGGTAATATTCTATTTAATGCTAGCTATAGGATAGAATCCACGTGTTGCATAATTTAATGAGTGCAATCTAGTCTACAGTAATAACAGTAGCTAGAATATCTATCAAATTATAAAGTAGTGAGTAGAAAAATTTGATTTGGAATTCGCAGAGATGATTGTATCGTTGTTTTGGGGATGCTTTGTGGTTCATCAGTCAGGGATCAGAAACTTTTTTCATAATACTTTTTAATTTCAAGAAGCATAATATTTTTTTGATAGAATCAACGTTGTCTAATCAGCAATGCAGCACTGATGGAACCGTTTCTTTACCAAATTCTCACTTGCATTAATTTAGATATATAATCAAACAGCCGTAAAGGAGACTTTCTGTGCTGATTCATGCATAGTATGATATTTTCACTTCATAATATTTACAAATTTTGTTGTACATATTTTCGAAGGGAATCGCTCCAGTTTCCCAAAAAAATTGGAGAAAAACTCAAGTCAATGTCGTCATAATGTTCTTCCCAAAAACCTGATATGAGCTCAGTCCCATGCTTCTGAGATGTGCTAAGTTTGAAATATGGTAAATTACTAAAAAAATTATATTAATTTTGTCTGAGACACTGTATTACATACTTATCCATACTAGATTGGATCATCGAGCTTCGCTCGATACATGAATTATTATTGTATTAATATTATAAATGATGGAAAAATACTAATGAAGTAATAAACTTTAATTTAAGCTGAAAGGAAAAATGAGATTGCACATAAACTAAAATTTTTACTGAGATATTACCAAGGAACAATGAGATGACACACCATTATAATCATTGATCAGCAACAAAATATATAATATAGAAAGAGAAGGCATGAAAAAAAAATATTATCCTAAAAAAATCATGTATGTTTCAAAAGAAAAGAAAAATACAATATTTTCTAAATATACTATGTTTTAAAAGGAAATATTTGCAGTTTATATCTGAGGAAAAAAGCCAACCCAATTATAAATTATAAATATCAATCGATCAACATCAGCATATCAACATAAAAAAATAAAAGAGAAAAATATGATTGCAACATGGTATCTTTTAAGAAATGATATTTGGCGACAAAGCAAAGCACCATATATATATATGTACTCTTAGTCCAAAATTTATGTTGGACATATTATTTTGAATAAATGTCATGATCATATCAATAAAATATGAATATATTAAAATAATATGTCCAACAATATTATCTCATAGAATGAATTTTGAGTTTTCCAAATATATGTCCAACATAATTTACAATATCTTTAGCTTAACTATAACAATTGACAATGAAAATGAAAATAGGAAGGGGTCAAAAAAATCAGAAACAAAACAATGTACTGCCATATTATTGTCTGCCGGTGAAGCGGGTCAATTTTATGAGGAATAATACCCAGTACACAAATAGTTATAGATTATCATGTTACAGAATTAGAAAAAATGCTCTTTCACAATACTTGGAGTGTCGAACTACATTTAACTAAACGATCTCGACACCCACACATCTTTATTTATAATATTGATAACCTTCAATTATCCAATTATGATCATTAATTTCAATTAATCAATAGATTTTTAGCTATCCATTTATAGTAATTAACATCGACAATTATCCAAATTTCATGCAACTTTTTCATAACAAAAAAGCATTAAATTTTAGTAGATGAATTAATTACTATTTTAGATGGAAAAATTGACAGAGTGGTCAAATTGAGATAATATATAAATCTAGTCAAACGAATAACTCAAAGTTCAAAAACAAAAATAACACATATCTATTTCAGTGACCTCTTGACAAATTTAACCCAATAAAATTCTTGATAAAAATGTGCTTTGTTGAGCGTTTTGTATGTTGCGTACTTGCGTTCAACAAATGTATCATCCCGGAAGAAACTATATCTCCAGGTGTACAATTAATTTGGTATTCTCTTATTAGAGATTATAAACTTTATAATTGATGTGGTCGCATATTAACCTCGATCAACACTTAAATGAAGAGACGGATCCGCGCCTTAAGCAGTAGGTTCCGGAAAGAGACAAGTTGTTTGGGTTGTTTGTTTTTAGTTCCCGGTTAGCATCGATATCCAAAAAAAAAACCCGTTCAATCCAAAATGGGTGGACCGGATCCACCCATTTACAACCCGTTAAGGGAGTCATATTGTTATAGACTTATAGTTACATACACCCATAGAAATCTGACCCAAAGATCTAAATCAGACGGTGGGACGAATACCAGAGGAAAAACCGCTGTCCTGGCTTTCAGAAAAATGTAGAAAAAAAATTTAATGATGTGCTTATTTATTGTCGATTAATTAACTACGAAAGAAAAAACGTAATGTAATATATAATCCGTGACAATACTGCTTCTTCTATAAATACTAACGCCAAATACAATGCCAAGGCCATAAAATCGATCCTAAATTCCTAATCAACAATCAACACTCTTCATCACTGATTAAAATCCACAATGGCAAAAGCTCTCTTTCTCATAGCCATGCTTTTTGCTCTCTCCACAGTTCGAACCACCGCAATACCATTCACTGACAAGGACCTAGAGAGCGAAGAAAGCCTCAAAGATCTATTTGAGCGGTGGTTATCTCATCATGGCCTCGCGAGGGACCTCGATGACAAAGCAAAAAGATTCAATGTGTTCAAGCACAACGTGAAGTACATTCACGAGTTCAACAAGGGGGGTCATTCGTATGAACTCGCATTAAACAAATTTGGTGCCATGACAAAAGAGGAGTTCCGGAATATGTACGCTGGCTCCAAGATCGACCATTACAAGGCGCTACGTGGTGCAAAACATGGTTCTGGTGATTTCAAGTATGAGAAGGTTGAGAGCATCCCTGCTTCAGTCGATTGGAGGTTGAAGGGTGCTGTTGCACCGGTCAAGGATCAAGGCCAGTGTGGTAAGTTATTGTGCAAATATTCTCAAAGAAAAGATTATTGCCTTGTTTTTTTTAGTAGTCATATTTTCTAGCTAAGACTGCAATTTCTACAAGGAAAAAAAGGTAATTACTATCTACCATCCACTGAATTACCATCCAGCGCCATCCAATTTTCCGCGTGCTGACGTCAGCAAAAAATTTTCGAAAATTTTTTGTGCTGACGTCATCAAATATGCTGACTTAAGGGTTCTGTTAAATGTTTTAAGGGTTGAATTAAAGTATATAAGTGTTCAGTTAGATGCACCAATAATTTTTTGACCAATTTTTGAAAATAATTTTGTGCTGACGTCATCAAATATGCTGATTTAAGGGTTCTGTTAAATGTTTTAAGGGTTGATTTTTGTGTGTAAGTGTTCAGTTAGATGCAACAATAATTTATTTCACTTTGTATGTTGAATATGATCATTTATTTCTTACTTACGAAATTTGTATATATGTTCAGTTTATTGTTGTAAATGTTCATATTGTTATTGTAAATGTTTGCTATGTTTGTTATATCTGTTCATTTTGTTTTTTTATTTAACTAGTTTAATTGAACACAAAAACTACGAAATCAAATTTCTGCTGCAACTAAATGAACACATAGACCTTTAAGTTCATCCCTTAACGTATTTAACTGAACACAAAACACTAAAATTCTAAATTATTGCTACATCTAACTGAACACATACATACTTTTAAATAATCCCTTAACGTATTTAACTGAACACAAAACACTAAAATTTCAAATTATTGGTACATCTAACTGAACACTTATACACTTTAATTCAACCCTTAAAACATTTAACTGAACCCTTAAAACATTTAACAGAACCCTTAAATCAGCATATTTGATGACGTCAGCACAAAATTTTTTCAGAAATTGGTCAAAAATTTTTGCTGACGTCAGCACGCGTCTTGCTGACGTCAGCACGCGGAAAAAAAGTTTTTTTAGCCTGTTGGATGGCGCTGGTTCAATTGGATGGTATTGGATGGTTTTTTGTTGGATGGTGTATATAATTTCTGGTCTGGTACAATAGTAATAATAGCCCAGAAGATGGACTGCTGAAAGATAGGCCCAAAATTAGTTGCAAGATAGAAAATTCTCGGTGTGATTTACTTTCCTGGATGTAAAAATAATTCTTTGCTGTCTGCTAATCTTTTCGGAAGAAAATAATTATTTGCTGATTACTACGTAAATAACAAGCCCTTGATGGTATTTTTTTTATTTTCAAATCAGGATCATGCTGGTCCTTCTCAACAATAGCCGCAGTGGAGGGAATTAATTATATCAAGACAAATAAACTTGTGACATTGTCGGAGCAGCAGCTGGTTGACTGCGACAGGTTGCAAAACCAAGGATGCAATGGAGGGTTGATGGATTATGCTTTTGACTATATCAAGAACAATGGAGGTGTCACCACTGAAGCTGCCTATCCTTACATTGCACAAGATGGCACATGCCATCCTTCAAACGTACTTCTTTCTTTAATTTCCTTTTAATTTGTGTTTAAGAGAAATTTAGATTATGTGAGTTCATCGTGATAGAAGTGATGTCTTGTTTTGCACAGCCGGTTGTCACAATTGACGGGCATGAAGATGTTCCACATAACAATGAGAAGGCATTGATGAATGCGGTTGCTAATCAGCCCGTATCGGTTGCCATCGAAGCAAGCAGCATGGCCTTCCAATTTTATTCCAAGGTTATTTAAATATTCATTATGTAAATATTTATCTAAGTCAACAAGTAATAATTGCGGATCAAAATTACTATACCTACTTATTAGTTATAGCTACCTTGTAATAAATACGTATTGGTTTCGCAAATTATTATATCTACCTTCTTCATCCTCTTTTTTTTTTTTTTTTTTTTTTTTTTTTTTTTTTTTTTTTTTTTTACTTAAACCTATTACAAAACATGACCACCCACACAGATAAAGAACTCTAAGGAACGATGCAAGATTCTTAGAATAAAAAAATATTGTAGATTCCACAAAAAAATCATAATTTGCCAAAGGAAAATTATTTGACAAATTTATGAAAGATGCACTGTGAATCTCTGAATTAATTAGTAAGCTAATTACAGGGTGTGTTCAGTGGACCATGTGGTACTCAGTTGGATCATGGAGTGGCAGTGGTTGGGTATGGCGCCACATCAGATGGAACCAAGTACTGGATTGTCAGGAACTCATGGAGCTCGGGATGGGGTGAAGGCGGCTACATAAGGATGAAGCGCGACATCAAGGCCAAGACGGGGCTATGTGGCATTGCAATGGAGGCGTCGTATCCGATCAAGACCTCGTCAAATCCCACTGCCAGCGAGGAATTTGACAAAGATGAGCTTTAATCATGTCCACCAATTTACAGGCCGATTATGTTGCGAGAACTAATTAGACCAATGAAATTATTGTTCGTCTGCTTCTTTGATCTTGTAATTAATTCTCTTTTTGCCGTATTTAGTGTTTTATTTTCAATCTTTTTTTTTTTGTTTTTTTGGTTTTTTGCTTCAATTCTTGTATTTACAAGTTCAGTTGCTCCGAAATCTTGCATTTATACATTTATATATACATATATAATAATATAATATCAATAAACTTTTCTTTTTTATAGCAATTTTATTTATTGATTTTGTGGGATTCATTTGATGGAAAAAAGTGCGTAAATGAAAGAACTGTGGCATCTGTCAGGTAATATAGTATCACCTCATGCGCGTCGTGTAATGATAAGTTCAAAACTTTATTCTCATTCAGTGATTGTGGTTTGTTCTAGATTATACTTCAATTGATGTTTCCCTTTCTGATTTCTACATTCAAAGAGACCAGTACCAATAAACCAATTTTCCAAGTAATTAAAGCTTACGGAGTAATGACTGTGCATTCAATTCTTGATTGATTATTTGAGGGTGTTTGATAGGTAGTTTGCATTCTAAAAAAAAAAAAAAGGTTTTATTCAATTTTAGGTCCAGTACTTCTTTTGAGAAGGTATAGTTAATATAAAATAGATCCAATTACTTCAAACTGAGATAGAGGAAAAAAAAAGAAAGTCAATCCTAAATTAACTGCAATTTTCTGAAAGGGAGGGAAAAAAAAGAAACCAATATCAGGACAAACTAGTTGCTTCCCGGAAAATTCAGAAGATAAATTACAGCTACAGCAGATGTGCAAAAAGATACCGACAGCCGGTTGCATGTGTTTAGATTCGCATCACAACATCCTCTATTGCCATTATTTCTTTAAAAAAAATTTTCATCGTACACAAAAGGTAACCTAGTATATGTGAGCAGATAAAATTTGTTGGGAAAAAAAAATGTAAGAGATAATTGCATTTAATTTTATTTGAGTCAGATTCTCGGGCAGTGCTTCGGACAACAGGTTTTTAACCAGAAGCAACATTATTTTTTTTCAAATGACTAAACTGGCCCTACGTAAGTGAAGATTTTATTTTATTAACTGAATTCTGGATGTGTATGAAGAGTCGTAAACTAGAAGAAAAAACAAAGTAAAAATGAGTTGCGAAATGATAAATATAAATCTAGCATTCGAATTAGAAAGTAATAGTAAAAGATTAATCTGAAACCTATATGTCATTTGAATAAAGCCCGCACTGTTAATAGTTATAGAAATGTACAGGAAGAGATATCTGATTGAGAGAAGAGACACAGAGACGACGGAGGTGATAGATTGTTGAGAGGGGAGAGGATGTCGGCCTGGCGGGAGACTGGAGTAAAGGGAGGAGGAATTAAAACTTAGTGTTGAAAAGGTTAAAGTTACACGAAGAAATATTAAAGGGCAAATTAGTCAATTTGAAAAAAATATGCTAGGAAAAAAAAAAAAAAACTGCTGCACAAAGCACTTGTACTATAAGCTGCGAATGAAGATTACTAAACATCACAATTTTAAATGGGTTAGATACAAAAGGCAAAATACTTTAGCATACGTTTATTAAATTAGAAAATTATATTTTATTAACCAAAAAAAGATATTTGTATCATTCACCTTAGATTTCTGTTCATATATTCTTTCTTAACTTTACACTAATTAGTATTTATACTTGAGAGGTTTATTAAATTCTTTCTTAACTTTACCTAAAAAAGATACTAAGTAGTATTTATACTTGAGAGGTTTAATTCAGTTTTCATTTTTATCTTTGGAGACCAAAATTTTGAACTAATAATTAGCGATCAAAGATTGTGACAAAATGACAATTTCTTATACCAAGAAAGTACTCAATTTGCAAAGAAATAAGTTTGATGGGACGGACCTAATCGTTTGAAATTGAGGCCTGCAACCGTTATAGTTTAATTCTATCATTTTTTTTTCTTATTTTGCATTGCAAATAAAAAACTATAACCTTACATTTTTTCCCCCATTTTGGGGACACAGAAAAATGTGCTTCATGCTACTATAAATTTTTGGTATCGAATTTATTACCCATATAATTTATGTCAAATCTCAAAGCAAACAAATATCTACTTATTCAAATCTGCCCTGATTTGATAATATATAAATCCGCTCTTTTCCTTAATGCGAAGGATGTCAGTTCTGATCTAATCCATTAAATCGAAAGGAAATTTAACAAAAAATAAGAATAGATTATATAATTATATATTAAAAAATCCGGAGTTATTGCCATGTCATTCAACTTGTTCTCATTTCACATGCAGTCATATTTAATTAAGTTAGATCTAGATTAAGACTTTGATTCATTCATGTTTATTACATATAAAACTTCTAAGATTCCAGCTAGTGCTCTCAACCGTAGACTGTTCTAAAAATAAAATTAATTTAAATACAACTTGGTTAATTACATTATTTGCAAAACCAGTGTTTCTGAGTCAATGGAGTGCCTTCTGCGCCTTCTTATTGCATATATGGGCATATATTAATTATCCATGATGAAGCTCTATAGTGTATTCCTTCCATACTTTATAATTATGTTTTGCATTAAGATCATTTGGTCTAATCTTACTAGCTCTTCGTGATTTAATCTATCAAAGCACGTTTGTTAGACCATTTCAAGTCTCTAATTGGCACAATAATGCAGTGGAATCTGTCCTCTCTACATCAGAAATATAAAAAAGTTGTTTTAAAACCCCAAGTTGGTTTTTTTAACTATAATAAATAGTTAAATAATCTTAATATATTTAGGGATTAATTTACGGAATTTAAATTTTACTAGATGACTAAATAACAATTAGTCGCTGGTCTAAGGGTAATATATTTTCCTGTCAAAGATGTAACTTTGAGATATAAATGAAGATCTCCTGTGGATATTAAAAAGTTAAAAACAATTTCATTTTTGTGAAAAAATAAAAATAAAACCACATGAATGTACTTTTTTTCAGATTCCCATCGAGATTATTTTTCGAAAGCTTCCCATCGAGATTGTTATTGGCTTACATTAGGGTTCTCCAATCGTGCGTGTCGTGTCGTGTCAAACACGATCGTGTTAGAGTCTCGTGTCGTGTCGTATTGACACAAACTACTTTTTTAATCGTGTCGTGTTAAATGGTGAGGACAGGCAACACGACACGCATTCTGATATGACACGACTAACACGATCGTACCGTGTCGTGTTGACACGTCGTGTTAGTCGTGTCACATCGTGTCATATTATTTATTATTTTTAAAATAAAAAAATATAAAAAAATTAAAGTAAAGGAAAAAAATTACTAAATAATAATTAAATTAGAACAGTATGAGTCAAATGATGGTAAATAATATGATATAGTATTATAAATTGAATTTAAATTATTAATTTTGTTTAATTAATTAATATTAATAATTAAATTTGTGTTAATGTGTCGTGTTAATTCGTGTTCGTGTCGTGTTGCGTGTCAAATCGTGTCGTGTTATACTTTCTAATATCCCAACACGACACCATTATGACACGACACGATAACACGATCGTGTCGTGTCAATTTTATATTCGTGTCGTGTCGTGTCGTGTCAACACGCACACCGTGTCGTGCCAACACGATCGTGTCGTGTTATTTTGGAGAACACTAGCTTACATTCAAATTAAGTAGCCACACATATCCATCAGGTAAAATTATAACTTGAGGATGTTAAAACATTCATTGTCAACTAATTCTTCCTTAGTGGTGATTCTAAACGGTGCAAACACTTATGAATCGACCTATTTTGTGAATCTTTTCTTATGAATAATTTTTGCAAACACTTGTGAATCTTGAAGTGAATCAATCAAATTCAAATTCTGTGGGTCATAATCGAAGCACGTTTCATGCACTAATCTTTGGAATCTAATTGTCCCCTCCCCTAAATACAGGAGATGCTTACACCTACTATCTTTACATCACCTTTCATTTTTATTATTTCTTCAAAAAAAAAAAAGCCTATCATTTTTATTGGTCGTTGTCTTTAGAAAAAATAGGCCATTTGTTTCTTTTTTTGAGGAATTAATGTGGGAAAGCGAGGCCTTTTCAAACTGTTTTCATTTGTGTTATGTTCCTTCCTGTCAGTTGGGCAAACGTGTCAACGTGGTAGATGTTAGAATGAGATGGTATTCTGATTAAGACAGGTGAATCTATCTAGCTAGCAATTATGTGTCTTATACTCAATGATTCAATTCAAGGTGTTAGGGGAAGATATGTGGAAACTTGCGTGCCGTGTGGAGCCTGCATTTTTATTTTTCAAATTTTAAAATAATAGCTGAGATATGTGAAAAAACAAATTTATATTGAAAAATAATTACAAAATTTAATTTTTAGAAGCAGTTTATAAGAATTTTTGAAGTACAAAAGTTTGGACTTGAAGATCCAACTTTTCCGTCATAACATTAGTTGTACAAGTACTTCTACAAATATAAGATTTTGTTAAAAAATAGTTTTTTCTTTCTACCGAAAATGAAAATAAAATAGTTACATAAATTCCAATAATTATAATCAATGGACATTTCAATCACTTTCACTAAATTTATTCGGAACCAGGTAGTATTAATCCAGAATTGGATTAGTTGCGATTGGCGATTTGATGCGTGTATTGTGAGGCAAAAACATCCTTTAAATTAGCAATAAAGACAGTACAAACAACTCGCACCACAATTAGCTGCAGAAATAGAACTCCAGGTGAAAACCAGCCACGTGGATTGATGCTTGCTTAACGTCAGAGAGAGGGTTAGCAATAACAAAACTACCATTTTTTTTTTCCTTTCACTTTTTTAAAATATATTTTTTTTTGGATAGTTTCAGATAGACGATGCATAGTCGATACTAATTCTAATTAAATGGGAAATTTTTATAATTACATAAATAGAAAAACTTGAGTTTTGCAAACTATTACTAGTTCATGAGGTCATTTTCGTCATGAGCTTGTTTGTACTTTCAGGTATCGCATCAAATTTATATATTTATCTATAAAACTTTGAATTATTCTTACTTCACATGATTTTATTCATACTTCAAATTTATATGTTTAAATACATTTTATATAAATAGAACTAGAATTTATATATGTGATGACGGATTTTTTTTTTTTTTTTTTAAACTTTGACAGCGGCTGTCAAAGGAATGTGATGACGCAGTTAGTGGAGGTTTTCTTCTTCATTTTTTTTTTTATTATTTTTTGAAGAAATAGTGGAGGTCTTCTGGAGCAAGTAGCCTCGGGGTGAGCGAATTAATCATTGCCTAAAAGAATTTTGTACTGTAGGAAAAAATTTCAAATTTACCCTTTAAAAGTTCAACTACATATTTTAACATTTACTCCTCAACAATCTAACATATGTTCTGTCTATATATAATTCTTCAAACTGGGGATCATTTCAGAACTTACCATGGGTCCATAAAGTTGACATCCTTTTATTAATTTTAAGATAATTAAGTCTGATGATTAATTTTTTGATTCATATCGGCACGTATTTATTGGAAAATAAAATGAAATTCTTGCCACTGCCCATTAATTGTGAAATAATTTATTTGATGAAGAATTGCGTTAAACTTGGTCAGTTTCCGAAACGTAATTTGACTTTGTCCTACTCACTTAATTTATGAAAATAAACTAAGGAACAACTTGTACTTCACTTACGTGATCGTAGTTCTAAGCACGATCAGCTGAGTTAATCTAATTTAAACCATATTCTTCAAGTTTACAAAATATTTAATAATTTAATATACGCACAAAAGGATAACGACAGAGTTGTCTTTTGCTTCAAAAGCCTAATTGGTCCTCAGTGATAAAAGTAAAGTTTAAAGATTTTGTTGATAAGCATGCTTAATCACTAATTAGCACAGTCAACATTGATTATTTGATTAACTCTTAATATTTAATTTTCCCTTGCCTTAAATTAAAGATGCAATTAAAATAGTATAAGGGACTTGAGAGATTCTTCCAGGCTTAATAATTCCATAATGTTGATTCTAATTTAGGAGCTATTTGGCTGTGTTGAACACTTGAACTCAAATTATGCTGTACTTAAATAATTGAATTTTTAGTTGCAAACGAATACATTTCTCATTTCTGGAACGTCTTGTGTGTCTAAAATTATACTTAGGTAAAAAGGAAAAAAAGGGTTTAAGATTATCAATGCTTTTCTTCTGCTCCACCTCTAAAGTAATATTATTCAGTTCTTATAACATATATCTTCCGTAACATATTATTGAGTTCTCAATTCTGGAACGTCTTGTTGATATTGTCATGACGAAAATGAGCCCTTAATTTATATGTGACTATCAAATAAAAATTTTATAGGGAGGGTTGAGGGGTTGAGGTGTTTTAATTTAATAATAATATATTATTATTATTATTTTATTTAATAACTTTTGTTTTTTCAGACAAGAAAAGATAAATTTGAGACTTACCGTCATGAAGAATTTGTTTGTGTTTATTTTATTTTTTTATTTTTATTTTTTTCTCTTTTTGTCCCTTCAAATGTTGAGTATATCTACATGAGATCTAAGGCACGCTAATGTCAAATTTGCAATAACATTATTGCGTATGCTCATTTTTTTATTATTTTTTATAGAACTATACTAGGGATACAAATGATGTTACCCCATAAGATCCAATTGCAATATCTCTTCTGAGCACACCCCGGGCAGATTTAAAATTTTAAATTACATGCTTGTTCTTGCCAGCAAGCAATTGACATCAAAACCCCTACTCCATGAGTTTCTTCTATAAAAAGATGCCTCCTCCAAGCACCAAGCAATCAATCAAACCCCTTCCTTGTAGTAGTTTCATATACCACAATGGCAAAAGCTGTCTCCCTCATAGCCATCATTCTTGCTTTATCCATTATTCAATCCACCGCCATACCTTTCACCGAAAAGGACCTTGTGTCCGAAGAAAGCCTCAAGGCCCTGTTTGAGCGGTGGTTATCGCACCACGGCCTGTCGAGAGACCTCGATGACAAGGCCCAAAGATTCAATGTGTTCAAAGACAACGTCAAGTACATTCATGAGTTCAACAAGCAGGGGAACTCCTACGAACTTGCACTAAACAAGTTTGGTGCCATGACAAAGGAGGAGTTCAGAAACACATATGTCAGTTCAAAGATCGACCATCACAGGGTGCTACGAGGTGAAGCTCGTGGTTCTGGCAGCTTCATGTACGAGAAGGTTAAGAGTGTTCCTGCTTCAGTCGATTGGCGGCAGAAGGGAGCCGTTACCCCTGTCAAGAATCAAGGCCAGTGTGGTAAGTAAATTTTCTCACTAGAAAAAGACAATATAACTAGTCCAAATTTTATGGTTCAATTTATAGGCAAATAGCCTTAGTTATAATAAGCTCTCTAATTGGCTTGTGTGATACAGGGTCGTGCTGGACCTTTTCGACAATTGCCGCTGTGGAGGGAATAAATTATATTAAGACAAATAAACTGGTATCCTTGTCGGAGCAGCAGCTGGTTGACTGCGCCAAAAATGGGAACAATGGTTGCAACGGTGGACTAATGGATAATGCATTTGAGTACATCAAGGAAAATGGAGGAATCACCACTGAGGCTGATTATCCCTACACTGCGGCGGATGGCACATGCCACTCTTCCAATGTACTACTTTTATTTTCCAGTTCTTTTTTCGTTTTCTTTCTTTTTTTTTTTTGCTTTCTGACAGAACATGATTTCTACAATATAGCACCTACTAACGTTTATTTTGTCCTTGCAAAATTTTCTTTAAATATACAGCCTGTTGTAACTATTGATGGATATGAAGATGTTCCCCACAACAACGAAAAGGCATTGTTGAATGCGGTTGCAAATCAACCTGTCTCAATTGCAATTGAAGCAAGCGGACGGCCGTTCCAGTTCTACAAAAAGGTATTTCTCATGCTAACTGCAACAATGTTAATAATTATGAAAAGATTTCGAAAAGCTTAGTTAATAAAATACATAGTGTAACTCACATCCAAGGAATGATACTATATTTGATATTGTCCAATGTACAACTAATAGTGACTGCATTATTTGCCAGCATTGTTGCTCCTGGAATGCTTTTTTGGTGGAAATTCATAACACACCCTTCAAAAAATATTTTAAAATTACATACAAAATGTGAAATTTCCCTTGAAAAACTAAAAAAGAATTCAGTATTTCCCACAAGTTAACTATTTTGGTAAAGCCGACTTCTAATTTATGAAATGGATCTTTTGCCCCCAAAATAAACGATGCTTCACCTCCCTCCATTTAAACCCTCTCCATCTTTGTCTCTGCTGTTTTAATTTAAAACACATCTAATTTTTTTTAGAGAATATCATATGTAGTTTAATTAAACAACTGATCCAGACAAATATTATAGGGATTATGATTTCTTTCTCAACTGTTGTTTAATTAGACAACCGAAATCAACTCTCCCTATAAGTCATTAGATCCAATTTGAACATCCCTATAATGCCAAGGAGGATAAATTTGATAATGTTTAATCCTGGAAGGTAAATATAATATATTATTTATCAGCCATTACCTTTTAGATCAAAATGTAAACTGAAGATGAAAATTTGTGCTCATTATACTGTACAAATCAAAACTTGGCAGGGTGTATTTACTGGACCATGTGGAACTGAGTTGGACCATGGTGTTGCGGTGGTCGGATATGGTACTGAATCAGATGGCACCAAGTACTGGATTGTCAGGAACTCATGGGGATCAGGGTGGGGCGAAAATGGCTACATCAGGTTCAAGCGTGACATTTCGGCCAAGACAGGTCTATGTGGTATTGCCATGGAGGCCTCCTATCCCATCAAGACCTCACCGAATCCCACATCCAGTGAGGATGATGATTTCATTCCCTCGGATGAACTGTGATCAAGTTTGAAAAACAAACCTGTAGAAAGTTTGTTGATTTAGAATTAAGTGTTTACCGTACTTGATAGATGTCTTGTGGTTCTCTTTTGTTAGAATCTTTGGTTTCACACTGTCATGATGGTCTGAAAGTGTTGTACTTTTGTTGTTTTTCTTGGTTCTTGTATGTGCAAGCTCAGTTATTGTTTCTTGCCATTATATAAAAAGACAAATGCATTTCTTTGCTTCATGCAGCATGTATGTTCCTAAGAACTTACTGATATATATTGAAACAGATAATAGGAAAGAACTCTGATTTATCAACAGTCCTCTTCAGGGTTAGTTCCAGGCATGATCGTCAAATTAACTTCACTTCACAGCTAAGGATAATTGTATACAATAAATTTGAAATCAACACAGTGTTACAGTTGGCTTTTAATTGCTTACAAAAACATTAATAAATAATCTACTCACAGAAACAGCGGGACAGACTCATGTGAAAAAGAAGAGCTTGTACCTTGAGTTTAGTGTCATTTCCAATTGTATCCTATCCTCCTTGAGAATTGGAGTAATTAGAGAAGTGGGCCAGCGCTGTCAGGTCCGCATCAAATGAAGGGACGCACCCACAAAATCAGCAGTATAGTTTGTATTTGAAGCAGTTGTGCTGAGTTGTGTTTGGCTGATTATGTTGACATAACTGCTTCCAATACAACCACACAACTACTTCAGGCACAATCTCTACTGCTGACTTTGGGGAGATGAAGGAAGAGGAGGAGAGTGAGAAAGGCGCGAAAGGGGAGTGAAGAGGCCTTTTTCGATACAAAATCCTAGATGGCTATCTGAAGAGAATTCGACAGATCTAGGAGAGGAGGATGGACAGCAGATGAGAGGAGAGGCGAACCGCTCAGCAGTCAGCGGGAATTGCTCAGGAGTCGGGACATGCCTTGCTCATTCACTCCCAATTTTTTTTAAAAAAATGACCAAAATACCCTCCTCTCTCATCTTGTTTTCTCAGACTTTAGCGTGAAGGGAGGTATTTTGATCCTATTAAAAAAAAATTTGGAGTAAACCTGAGCAATTCCCGTCCCTGCTCTGCTGACTGCGGACCAGGCAAAGGACACACCATAAAAGAAAAGTAAATAAAAAATGAGAAAAGGGCCTGATAGAAAATGTCTCGGAAACATAATAACAAACCCAAATCTTTTTTAAGAACCCGTTATAATGAATATTTCTTACATATAAATTAGATTCATAAAAGATATTTTGCAATCGCTATTATAGTATTATATGATCCTCGGTTGTATCACATAGCATACAATAATCGAAAACAATGAATTTCAATCTGAACCAGTCTTCTCATAAGCACTCGTTGCTGATGGTATTTTAGACTTTCTTATTATTTGTTTTTTTTTTAAGCCAATAGGCGAAAGGCTTACTAAATTATATTAACCAATGCAAAGTTTTAAAGCTTGCTTAAAGATTCCTTTTCTTATATATAAATAAGTGTAAGATATTATCCTGCAAAATCTTTGAACTATGTGCCTATTTACAAAATCCCCCTCGACACCTCAAACTTTTACTTATAAAAGAAAGCAACCTCCAAATACAAATTTATCAAAAAAAAAAATTTCCTGGTATTTATTTCAATATCATATCATAATGGCAAAAACAGTCCTCATTGCATTACTAATTGCCCTGTCAGCAATTCAATCAACTGCTATACCTTTCACCAAAAAGGACCTTAAAACTGAAGAACGTCTGAAAAAACTATTTGAGCGGTGGCTATCTCACCATAGCTTCGAATGGGAAGTCGATGAAAAAGCCAAAAGGTTCAATGTGTTCAAGGACAATGTGAAGTTCATCCATGAGTTCAACAAGCAGGATCAATCCTATGAACTTGCACTGAATAAGTTTGGGGCCATGACAACAGACGAGTTCAGGAATGCTAAGGGGTGATGCTCATGGTTCGAGCAGCTTCAGGTACGAGAAGGTTAAGAAGGTTCCTCCTTCGGTTGATTGGAGGATGAAAGGGGCAGTTGCCACAGTGAAGAATCAAGGCCAATGTGGTATGTTTTTATATAGAACAAACTCTCAAATTTTTTTTTTTTTTTTTGAAGCAAGAATTTGAAGAAATCTTAACAATATTACTAGCTTTTGTGTTGATAATAATGATGACATATCTAGAGAGTTCAAATTTTCCAACATTGAAGGATAATGTCTTAGATCTAAATCCAACCATATTTCATTTAAAGCCTCTCATTTCATTGTTCTCTCAAAAATAAATTTTAAATAACAGCATTGGTAACAGCTTCTATTTAAATATTTGTTATCCAGGATCGTGCTGGTCTTTTTCGACAATAGCAGCAGTGGAATCGATAAATTATATCAAGACAAATGAACTAATTGTTTTGTCAGAGCAGCAGCTGGTTGACTCTGACAGATTGCAAAATCATGGTTACAATGGAGGTTTGATGGATAATGCTTTTGAGTACATCAAGAAAAATGGAGGAGTTACGACTGAGATCGCATATCCATACACTGCACATGAAGGGATTTGCCACACTTCCAACGTAAATTGTCTTTCATTTGCTTTGGCGTTATATTTGCAAATTATGCCTGCCCACTAATTATGCTCTCATCGGATTAACATAATATATAATGAAATTATTGTTCATGAGATGATTGAGCAGTACTTCTTTTGATCTAACTTTAAGTTGTACAGTTAATGAATTTAATTACTTGTTAATTTTGTACAGCCGGTTGTGACGATTGATGGGCATGAAAATGTTCCCTGCAACAACGAAAAGGCATTGTTAAATGCTGTCGCCAATCAGCCTGTATCTGTTGCCATTGAAGCGAGTGGTCGACCCTTCCAATTCTACTCCACGGTTTGTAAAAGACAACTTAACTAGGATTTTTCTAATATACCTTAATTTCAACTAAGATGAGGACTTGTATGCTGGATATAGAAGCACCTTGGATAATTTCTGGTCTTGGGCTGTATCGATTGGAAATGGCAATATATATTAATTTGTCATCCAAGTTATTTTCCTTAAAAATTATTCTAAACTATTTCCCTCTAAATTGATCTATTTTCATATATTAACTTGAATGAACCGTAATTAAGTAAGGTCAAGAAAGTTTTGTTCTATTTCGTTCATTGCTGGTACATGTATGAAATTCAGTCAGGTGGTCCGTAACAATTTTCTCAATATATCAGAAAAAATATAAAAAAAGGACAAACAAATAAGCACTTTGGAAGACAAAAATTTCAATAGTACATGGTAGATATCTTTGACATCCCATCTCGTTGCATATCCTAAAAATAATCATTTTACGCAAAAAAATTGCGGAAAATAAGCTTCTTAAAATAACGAATTAATTAATCAGGGTGTATTCACGGGACCATGTGGAGCTGATCTGGACCATGGCGTTGCGGTGGTTGGCTTCGGCTTCACAGAAGATGGCACCAAATTTTGGACGGTAAGGAATTCGTGGGGCTCTGATTGGGGTGAAGGCGGCTACATCAGGATGAAACGGGACATCAAGGCCAAGACGGGGCTGTGCGGCATTGCTATGGAGGCCTCCTATCCCATCAAGGACTCGCCAAATCCCATACACAGCGAGGATTCGCACAAGGATGAGCTCTGAATGTAGTCTACCAGTTGCCAGAGCTCTAATAATAAAGACCATCAAACGGCAGTTATTAATTTATTTTTTCTATTTCCTTGTTTTGCTTCCTTTGTTGTTTGCATTTCTTTTTTTTCTTTAAAAAAAATTACAAATCCAGTTTAATATTAATTTTCTTAAGACATTTAATTAGGTTTGTACGAACAAATCATTTGTTAGGTTTAAACCGCATGCCTGTTTCAAGATTAACCCGGCACATATTTAGAAGAAGCAGCACAAAATGTTCAAATATTGTTCATAAAATTTCTCATCAACAATTGTGGATCTTACTTTACTTGTATCATCTTCGTCGTCGTCGTCTTTGTTGTTGTTGTTGTTAAACAGTAAAAATACTTCGACATTAAAATAAATTTTAAAAAATAAAAGATAGATGATTTGCCAGGAGAACCTCAAATAATTAATTCAACAGGAAGAACAGCATGAAATGTTATTCTCAAACTAATAAAAGGAAAATTAAACTTTTTTTTGTTAATAATTGCTAAATTTATTTTTGAAAAAAGGTGATTGAGATCACCCGTTTCAATAATATGAAACAAATTACAGAGTGTACACATATTCAAATGATTCAGTACCCATCTGCCCGATATCGAAAAACCTAAAAATGAATAATTGATATAGTTATCGAATTAAATAATTGTCAACCGATCCTCCACTTAAATAAATGTTCACAAGAGTTGAATATCTGATGTAGTAACTACTTTTTGTTAATTTTTGTTGACAATAATAAAACAAAATTTTAATAAGGGAAAAACTTCTTAGATTGGTCATTTTTTCTCTCATCCTATTTGATTGGCAGAAGAAATTCTACCGAATCGTGATTATTCACAAGTGAGATTCGAATTCTCTCACCTTGATTTAAGAAATCGCAGTCTCCAATTGTAATTAACAATTGTGAGATTCATATAGTTTTATTTTTCTTAGCAAGTTCGTAGTTTGCAAAACTGTTCCTTAGCAGGCGCTGCTAAGTTATCTAGAAAAAAAAAAGGTTTGCAAAAGATTCAGCATATTGTATCACATAAATTAATTTAATAGATTGAATGATCAACATAAAATCATTGCAAAAACGTGCTATGATTTTTAACGCTCAGAGCATACTTCCCCAATTTATTTATTTTTGAAGAAATGAATGTACAGAGGCGTGCATTTACGAATCTTCTAAAAATCTAAATCTATCTAAAAATACTATAACGTAGGGAGCATTTTCTACAGTGTTTTTTGATGACGTCAGCAGTTAATCTCAGCGGTACATTTCATCGATCAGATTAGTTGTTTTCTCCGCCATTCTGTCGATTAACTTCGTTGTTTTCTCCGCCATTGATACGCTCAAAGAAATCATCGCTCCCCTTTCAGTTCTTTTCTCCATGCTCGCCTCTCTCTCGCCTCCTTCAGTCCTTCCGCCCCTATCATGCTGCGCCAATAATCTTCTCTCCTCCTTCAATGCATAAACTTACTTCTTATCCACTCTCCCTTCTCAAACCCTTGCGTACGGACACCCCTCTGAGGAGTGCTCTTCCTTTCAGTCTTTCTCCTCCTCTCTCGCTCCGGATTTTTAGGTTTTCTCTATTGCAATGGAAACAAAAGGTTTATGCTAGAACTAAATCGGATCTAGGGTTTAGCTTCCCCTGGTGTCGATCTATCCACCGTTTCTTCAATTCAACAAAATTCGGGTCCCACTCCCACTGGCCACCCACTACGATGCTGCCACTGTGGCAGGAGGGGCCTCCTCAGCGCGTCGCTGTCGGTTATGCTTCCTCTCCAGCCTCCGTTGGTTTCAGCAGCTCCGCCTACAGACCCAACTGTACGGAACTCTGATTCTCTTTAACCCAAATTTGTCGAAACCAGCGAACCATATAATTTCAATGAGAATTTGAGAGAGAGGTTGAGTGATGTGTTTTTGGTTTCATTTCATGTGCAGGCTGCAGTCGAGAGAGTGCATCCTTCGAGGCCGGATTACTACGAGGAGTTGTTTGTTAGGTTCATGAGCTCTGACATGAAAGCCTATGAGAGAGAGGTATGCTATGCATCCTATCATTTCTTTATTTCTATCATCTTAGAGTAATTGAAAATAAATTCGCCTTCTATGTACCTGTCACCCCATTACTCAGTTTGGCATTTTACTGTGCAGCTTTGCAAAAGCTGCCTGATCTAATTTAGCTTTGAAACCTGTTTAACAAACTTTCCTTTCAAGATTGCAGGGTATAAGGAAAAATTGTTTTCTAATTTGAGAGGCGCCAGCAGTAAGTGGGTGTTGGAGCTGGATGTTGGAACCGGCCCCAATTTCAAATACTATGCATAACAGTGATCTAAGCATAGTTGCAGTAGACCCAAATAAGCAAATGGAGAAGTATGCTGGGTCTTCAGCCACAACTGCTGGCCTGCCTGTTTCAAACTCCAATTTGTATGATGGTTGAGTATAATTTTTATTACTTTCTGTACATATGGGTCCAAACAAATTGGCTCAGAACATATACAAAATTCCCTCTTTAATGTATGATTTCCAGCAAAACAAATATTTCTGATAAATGAGAGATTTTTAACCTACGAAGGGGTTTGAAAATAAAAAGAAACTTCCGCACTCAAATTGTTATTGTTATTTTAAATTTTTAATACATCAAAGGTAGATATAATTCTTATTAATTATCTTCTCTATAGCTGGCAGATGATATTGTTTCGGCTTAAAATGACCCCAAATCCTTTGTCAGTGAAGAGGCTGTTGGAATTTAACTGATGCAAGATCAAATAAGCCTTTGTGAGTTTTTCTTTTTTTTTTAACATTAATCGAGTTGAATCAGTTGAACATCTATTTGGCTTTCGAAGTATAATAAAGAGCAAAGCACCTATGTTCTTTATTTTATAGCTATCCTTTGGTTCCAGCTATTGTGTTCTTCTAGATGTTTAGTTTACTCAGACGATGCATCCTCCACTCAATTATATTTTTCGTTTAGAGAACATAAAATGTAAAGCAAAAGTAAGCCATATTTACTTTTCCTTAATTATTTTTTTTTGTGTTATCATTGTGTTATCAATAGAGAATAGAAAATCGATGATGCTCTGTGCCGCCTGGTGTAGATGATGTCCAACCTCGCCACACCTGGCCTTTGTACTATTTTTCCTTCTCTCTCTGCTACTTTTCCTTTCTACTTATTTTCTTTTTATTTAAGCATGGATCTATTATCAACTGCCTAGAATTTGCATCATCTTCAATTGAGCCAATCAGGATTGTATGGCTGCCTCCGTCGTCTTCTAGGTGCACTAATGTGTTATGAATCTATGCACTTTGATATAGGCTTTAGCCACATGCCGCTATGTCAAGAATTAGGTATGTATATATACTGTGTTTCAGTATGCAGTGATTTAATTACTAGATAGAAGTATTGTTTTGGTCATATATAGGTGGCATCAGCGGTAAAGTTTATTGGTATTTTTATTTCTAGCAATGATATTAACGATAAATATGGGTATGAGGGCCACATAGCTATGTTGTTTTAAAATAACTGGTATTTTAACTCCATGATACGCCAGTTGTGCTATTTACCTTAATTATATGCATAATTGGGAAAAAAAATCAAAATACTTAAAATCCGAAATGACCACAGTTCTGTATAACAGGTTTAAAATATAACTCCATGATATAGGTAATTGTCTAGGTCCTGAAAATGAACAATAAAAAATAGAAATTAGGGCAGCAATCATTTTTTGTTAGGCATATGAGACATTATTAGAGGCAAATAGCTTACATGTGCTAAACAGTATTTTTAAACCAGAATTATGCCACGATAAACAAAAAATCTAAGACCAAAATTATGTAAAGCAAACAAATAGCCTTTGACCCAGGTGTAGCTCTCGTAGTTCTGACAGAAAGACAAAACATTAATTCAAACATCTAGAATAAATACCAATATAAATATAGACTCACTGGTACCATGAAACGTATAATTTTGCTTTCCTATATGCTGTAACTAAGATGCAATTTCTCCAGCTGGTTAGAGTACTTCTCCAACAAATCTCTGCATAGTTTATTCTTAAGCAATAAAGATGTTGCATATTGATCTCCACATAAAAAAAGTAAATGCATAACTCAGGTCAAAGCCAGAAAAAAAAATTGAGTTTTTTTGAATCATTATATGCATAATTGGGAAAAAAAATTAATGCTTTTATTCATTATCATAAAGAATGACCACAGTTATATCCCTTAATATTTTAACTTAAGGAGTTATCCAAATATGAGATTTTCTACATTGAGAAATGAGTTGTTTCTTTGAATTTCCAATTTTGCCCCTCTACTTCTGTTTCTTTGGCACATCAAAATACTTTGCTCCGATCATACATATACTGTACTGATTAAAATTTAAGTTGAATATGCATTTTCCTTTAGAGCATAATTTCTCAAGTGTTTTGCTTCATTGATTACTTAGGTAGCTAGGTTAGTTTCATTTTAAGCAACTAAATTGATGTGTGTTAAGTTTTGTTTTTCAGTTGGCATTTATGATTTGAACTTTATAGCTGTATTTTTTTGTCTTTCACGAGATTCACATGATGATTTATATTATCTGCAATTTTTCTCGGCAATTATGCATTTTATTCCTGCTGCTATTTTTGCCATCCTTTCTCTTGAATATTTGAGATTTAATTTTCCTTCTTTTTACAAAGTTTTAGACTTGATTGACTTTCATAAGAAAAAAATTGCTGAGCATATAGTTGACATTAATATATGTTATGCAATTATGCAGTTTGCTTGATGGTAACTGACATGTATATTTAAATGTTGTATAGGTGAAGGCACAGTCTATTCAAAAGGGATTTTTAAATTGAAGATCCATATACCCGAAAGGTCCTGGCTTTTTTCCTTTTTTTTTATCTTATTACTTTCTTTCCTTATCTACATGTGATAGCTTCTAGATTTTAGACATTTAAAATGCAAGAATGCTTAACTGCTTATTAACAAATTGGATATGGCACCTTCTTGGTACTGGTAAGGAGTAAGTGTGCGCTATGTTATGCAATTGAGGGTATTAACCCAACCTTGGTAACTGTATTAACCAAAGTAATAATTTGCTTTCTCTTTGTTAGGACTAGGCTTTTCCCAGATCTTTTACATGTATTACATACTTATATGTGTATATTAAAACTATTGCATCTCATGGTAGTTATAAAGTTTCAGGTTCCAGATGGTGTGCTAGATCAATCTACGAAGTGAGAGATGAAGGGAGAGGCTGAGAGAGGTAACAGAGCGATGTGAGGCTGTACGTGACGAGCTCAATCGGTGTTGTTATCTCTCTACCTGCCAATCATGCACTGTGCTCAGGTCGGAGGAGATCCTATCAGGTCATTTCTCTCTCACTCTCACTCTCTTTCTCTCTCTCTCCCCCCTCTCTCTCAGCTATGTTTCCTCTCTGGCTGAATTAGCGAAGAAAATCATTGTAAAATGTCAATAGCCGCTTTGTTTGAAAAATTTATGTGTTTTCTGTTAAATATTTCTGTCTTTTTTGTTTACCCTAAGGTTTGTGTTGATTCGTACAGAGGATAAAACGAAGGCAAATCCAGTGTACTTGAGGATGCTTCGAGGTTAGTTTCAGGCCTAAAACGAAGGCAAATTCAGCTAAATGTTCCAGGTCATTTGAATTTATTGTCTTTTATAGAGGTACTTCATGCTTTAATTCACCACTGTTGTGGGATACTATGCCTTGCCTCCCTTGAATCGTTATTGTATCCCTCATTTAGGCCTGATACATAGGCTCTGATCAATTCTTTGGTATTCATTGTTGCACATTTACGTGTTGAGCAGGAAGATGTCAAGGTGCACACTGAGGTGGTGAGCTTTTGGGTCATTTGACATTGCCCCACTGTTGATTATGTGTCCAATTAGCTGAATCTTTTGTTGTGGTACTTTTCCCTCTCTGTGCTTTTAAAATTCTTTTCTTATTGTTAGACAGGAAATGTATTTGTCTGTTCTCTTATTTTTCTTCTGTAATTTGTTGTTGGTGGTTGTATGTTTGATGCAGTTTGTCTGTTGTGGTTCTCTTAGTTTACTTCTAACAACAATATTCTTACGTTACACATATTTCTTTCTTTTGTCTTCAATCTATATTATTTGGTTTTAGTTATTCAATTTTTCTTTGGATTTGGACAAATCCAATATAAAACTTACTCAACTTAACAGAATTGATGTTTTATAGAAAAAGAAAGATATGATCTCATTGAATTTAGTGTCCAGTATACATTATGAAAACAAACATGATTTATAGAGAATCATTACCGTTACTATCCTACTCCCAACTTTCAATTACCCGAGCTTACTGTTTAACTATGCCTCACGCGCGAAGCGCGTATGAAAAGCTAGTATTTTATCAAATCGCAAGGCTTTAAATTATATATGAAAGTTTCTGTATGTCAAAAGATTATATTAATAATGGAATTATTGACAATTAACAATGACAACTGACTGACACAACCGTTCTCAAATTCCAAAAGTTAAAACTAGAATATATCAATATCAATATTATAAATAAATTTGTGTGGGTGTCGAAATCTTTTAGTTAAATGTCATTTGACACATCAAACATTGCGAAATAGTTGTGAGAGAGTATTTTTCTGATTTCTGTAATATGATACTATGTAACTATTTGTGTGTCGGGTATTATTGTTTATAAAACTGACCCGGTTCACCCGCAGACAATAATTTGGCAACACATTGTTTTGTTTCTATTTTTTGTGACCCCTTCCTATTTTCATTTTCATCATGTCTTCATCTCTCTTTTGTGTTGCTCTCCACCTTAATTTCTCTTCATTATCATTCTTAATTTTGGTTTACAAAATATAAATCAAATTCATTCAATTGAAAATTAAAAAAAATATCATATCTTTTACGATATATATATTTTTATTTAAGTCATCTATAAACATATTGTGTTTCATGAATAATATCACCATAATATAAATCATATTATTTCTAATAACTATAACTATATTTACACACATATAATTTTTTTTCTTTAAATTGATCAAACTCTTTAAATTTAATCAAATCAAAGTACGTACAATAACTAAACTATATTTCTAAAGATAAATTATCTTCACAATATATCCAAAAATGAACATAATTAAACTATAGAAACATAATATAAATATTCTTATTATAGATATCTATATCGAGCGATATGCCCTCCAAGTTATAAATAAATTTGTGTGGGTGTCGAAATTTTTTAGTTAAATGTCATTCGATACTTTAAACATTGTGAAATAGTTCTGAGAGAGTATTTTTTCTGATTTCTGTATATGATACTATGTAACTATTTGTGTGTCAGGTATTATTGCTTATAAAACTGACCCGATACACCCGCAGACAATAATTTGACAACGCATTGTTTTGTTTCTGTTTTTGTGACCCTTCCTATTTTCATTTTCATCATGTCTTCATCTCCCTTTTGTATTGCTCTCCACCTTAATTTCTCTTCATCATCCTTCTTAATTTTGGTTTACAAAAAATAAATCAAAGTCATTCAATTTGAAAATAAAAAAAAAAACATCATATCTTTTACGATATATATATATATTTTTATTTAAGTCATTTATAAACATATTGTGTTTCATGAATAATATCACCATAATATATATCATATTATTTCAGATGACTATAACTATATTTACACACATATAATTTTTTCTTTAAATTGATCAAACTCTTTAAATTTAATCAAATCAAAGTACGTACAATAACTAAATTATATTTCTAAAGATAAATTATCTTCACAATATATCCAAAAATGAACATAATTAAATTATAGAAACATAATAAAAATATTCTTATTATAGATATCTATATCGAGCGAAGCTCGATATGCCCTTCTAGTGTATATTATAATATAAGATAATAGACCATATAAAAAAAATTAAACTAAAGCTGATAATGATAGGCTAATAACGACGAACATCTATTGATAGCAAGTTTAGTAAAATGAACCAAATCCTAGGTGATTATAATCATTCCTGTTTTTATAGTATCAAAATGTCCCGCATTTCTGATATCAATTGAAAATATCAAACAAATATTAATCTAATTGAAATAAGATCAATATATTTTATTAATCCAAATGAAATAAGATTTCGGAAATTCTAATTTGCAACCTATCCCGCAGTCAATAGAGTGCGGAGAGTGCCAATTAGGCATGCTATGAAATCATCCCCACCCCCCCCCCCCCCCCCCCCCCCCTCCCTTGTAGAAAATAATAATTTCCTTGGTTGCTAATTAAGGTAATACAAATTTGGAATTAAAGTAACAACTATTTTCAAACTTAAAAATATGTTTTAGTCTTTATGCTCTTGGTTGACCATCAGAGCACGTTGCTTGGCTATTTCAAACTCTTAATTACCGGAAGGATGGTAACTAAGAAGTAAGAAGTGATTCTTCCTTCTCAAGAAAAAAAAATATATACTGTATATTCGGAGACTCTGTATCGCACTACAATCTTTTCTCTTATTTTATTTGTTACATTATAGTTGAAAGTTGAAACATATATATTTAAAGTGACAATAATATTATTTGGTATATTTAGAATATTGCAACTACTATATATGTGGAAAATAAAAATTATGGTCAGCTGGTATATAAAAAACCAATAATATCCATTGAATAAAATAAAAATTTAACAAAGAAGTACAATAGAGATAAAAAGAAACTTAAAATCTACAACCATTTTCGATGCAATCAATATTTTCTTCCTTCTTCGTTACCATTTTCCTATGAACAAAAGTATAAGCGACACGCACTATTTATTGAATTCTTCTATTGGTATATATGCTCATCCATTTTATACCACTTTATACTAATGCAAGTGCTACATTTGATCACATAAAATTGAAATAAATCCTTTCCTCCCTGGTTCCATTCCCCCGAAATAAAAATTAAAAAAACTTATATGCTTGTCATTGCGCACAAGCAATTGACTTCTACATATCTTAGGCTCTCTCTATAAAAGAGAACCTTTCACATGCTCAACTCACCCAGGATTTCTCAACCTTATCTCAATATTCAATAACCACAATGGAAAGAACTGTATTTCTCATAGCCATTGTTCTTGCCTTATCCATAATTCAGTCGACCGCCATACCTTTTACTGAGAAAGACCTCGAGTCTGAAGAAAGCCTCAAGGCCCTGTATGAGCGATGGATTTCACACCATGGTTTGTCGAGAGACCTCGATGACAAGGCCAAAAGATTTAATGTGTTCAAGGACAACGTCAAGTACATTCACGAGTTCAACAAGCAGGGCAACTCCTACGAACTTGCACTAAACAAGTTTGGTGCCATGACAAAGGAGGAGTTCAGAAGCACGTATGCTGGTTCAAAGATCGACCACCACAGGATACGACGGGGAGAAGCTCGTGGTTCTGGCAGCTTCATGTATGAGAAGGTGAAGAGTGTTCCTGCTTCAGTTGATTGGAGGCTCGAGGGAGCTGTTAACCCAGTAAAGAATCAAGGCCAGTGCGGTAAGTCTCCTTTCTAAGTTTATTTATATATTTTGAAGACCAGTGGCAAGATACCACCAGTAAAATGGTTTAATTAAAATAAAAAGGCAGTTTTACCGATCAAAGTTACAGGATAGAAGCGCACAGTATTATATGGGTTGTTATAAACAAATTGACTTCCAAACCTTTGCAATCAGCAAATTATGAAAAATTAATGATGGCTCTTTAATGCTGCAAATGGATACAAAGCACATTTATAGTAATAATTTCCAGTTCAGTAAAGTAATGAACTGTTATTGTTAGGCAATACCCCAGTATAGGTTCGCAAGTTATTTTTCTCTTGGCATAATTCATTTTCTAATTTCTACTTATTGTCTCTAGCAGTCCTTGAATATCAACTGGATCAATCCATGGTACTAAATTACTAAGAATCTCTTTCTGTTATTGATGATTATTCAGGGTCGTGCTGGTCCTTCTCAACCATTGCAGCGGTGGAGGGAATAAATTATATTAAGACAAATAAACTTGTGTCCTTGTCAGAACAGCAGTTGGTTGACTGTGACAGGGAGGATGAGGGGTGCAATGGAGGTTTGATGGATTATGCTTTTGAGTACATCAAGAACAATGGAGGTGTTACTTACGAAGCTGACTATCCTTACACCGCTCAGGATGGCATATGTCATTCTTCCAATGTACATTCGTTTTACTTCCTTTCCATCTTGCATGCGAACAGTGATTTTCACAACCTATTAATTTTCTGATCAATTATAATTGTGTTTCATTTGATTGTACAGCCATTTGTGACAATTGATGGACATGAAAATGTTCCAGCCAATGATGAGAAGGCATTGCTGAAAGCTGTTGCCAATCAGCCTATTTCTGTTTCCATTGAAGCTAGCGGCCGACCTTTTCAGTTTTACTCCAAGGTTAGTGTAATATCGCATGATGATCAAGTTTTTCTTTACTGTATGCTCTAAGCTATCCTCACCTAGACCACTCAACTCTCACAAAATAGAATGGTATTTTTTTTTAATATTAATATAAGATGGGAGTCAAGATCTCCAACTTATTTCGAAATCAAATATTGTCACAAAGGACCCCCAGCGAGTTTCGAACCCGCGACCTTCAGTGAAAGTGGTTTCTCTTTGCCACTAGACCAAGAACTGGTTCTCTATTTTTTTCTTTGAATTAAGGTTATTTATTTTTATAGGCATAACCCACTATATGAAATAGAGTTTATCCTTCTTCCGCGCCCAGCGGGAATTGAACCCATTATCTCGATAATGGCGGAGCCACTGACCATATGTGCTGGACACCCAATTAATTAACTATTAACATGTGGCAGGGTGTCTTTAGCGGGCCATGCGGTACTGATTTAGACCATGGAGTTGCAGTTGTCGGGTACGGTGCCACAACAGACGGCACCAAGTACTGGATTGTCAGGAACTCATGGGGCTCGAATTGGGGTGAGGATGGCTACATCAGGTTCAAGCGCAACATCAAATCCAAGACAGGGCTGTGCGGAATTGCCATGGATGGCTCTTATCCCATCAAGACCTCGCCTAATCCCATGTCCACTGATGATGAGTCAGACATTATTCCATTAGATGAACTGTAATAGTGATCATTGATTATTAGTGATTTGAGTTGCTTTTAGATGTGTTTCGAATTAGTTGCTCTCATTAAGTGTTCCTTTTCTCCATTAGTCTCTTTAATTTCATACCATCAGGTATGGACCATATGGTTCAAGTTTGAGACAGATTGTGGTATGGGTAAGATCGGTGTATTGTAATAGTGATCATTGATTATTAGTGATTTGAGTTGCTTTTAGATGTGTTTCGAACTAGTTGCTCTCATTAAGTGTTCCTTTTCTCCATTAGTCTCTTTAATTTCATACCATCAGGTATGGACCATATGGTTCAAGTTTGAAACAGATTGTGGTATGGGTAAGATCGGTGTATTGTTTCTTTGGATGTTTCACATTATGATTAAAGTTTGTACTTCTTTTAATGTGTATATCCTCTCTCTTGTAAATTCACAAAAACGTACAGCAGCAGTATATCTAAAAACTAAACAAAACAAAACAAGTCTCCTCCTGTCAGAGCAGGCTGAGCAGCAGTTGGTTGAATGCAACTCATTAAATTTGATAGTGCATGGGTGCGATGGAGGATACCGGGAGAAGGCTTTTGTGTATATGTATGCTGGTTTATTCATTGCGGGCAACTAGGAATTTTATGTCAATTCAAATAATATTTGAATACGATTTAAATCATTTGTTGCTTGCTAACAGTGATTTGCCATTTGCAAATCAAATCAGTGTTGGATTATACAGCTCATTTTGGTCCATAAGAGCCCACCAAGTCCATCCCAAATAAAAAAAAGCAGTGGGCCTAAAATTAGCTAAAGTGGCATCTCCGAACAATCGGTGGACGGTGAGTCCAAAAAAGTCTTAAGAACCGAACAGAGGCGGTAGTGAGCCGGAAGAGGGAAATTTTGTGTAGAAGGTGCAAAAAATGATAAGAAATTACTAAAATAGTTAGTGAATTACATATTTTTAGTAGGATACCAATTGTGCAATGGTATCCTACTAAAAATATGTAATTCACTAATTGTGCAATGGTATAAATTAATTTAAAAACTTGGAAGAAATGGTTTCAGAAAAATAGTTCCAAAATTAATTTAAAAACAATCACAGATAATGTTTTGTTCGGCTTAGCAATAAGTTTTCGCCATGAACTTGTTTCATCTTTTAGGAAAAGGTCAATCACGTTATTATAAATTCATAATATAATTACATTACAATTTGAAGTTTTCATACTAAAATAGTTGATATTTAGCAGAGTGATTTGGACAGTGAGCATCTGGGGGAGAAAGATGAAATATATGGATATATGTAAGAAGATTTCATGGGTTTATGCACTTTCTGTGTTCCCATAATAACTGTTCTAGGTACCCAGCATACCAGAGCAGGACACAGTTTCCTTGAGAATTATTTGATCAGTTCCTATGGTTTTAACGATAACAGGTGATTCAGAATAAGCCCTTACGTCTACTAATAAAAGAATACGTTAAACTCTGGCACAATTTTGATGTCATATTTCTATTTTTCTACCAAATAAATAAATCAATCGCCATAGGTTTATTTTACACATGTTCTATCGAACTGAAAAAGTATACGTCTCCATCATTAACTTGTTTCAATTTAGGATATCGACAAAAGTTTCAAGTGAATGTTATGTGAATGATGTACTATAAGAAAAAATATATATATATACAAAAATGGAATAGATTTGTTATTGTTACAAATAAATGACACCGTAATTATCTAAAGCCGTATATATTTCATAATTAAAATATTCATCCGCTCCTGTTCCATTGCCGCCACATGAAATAATTTTAAAACCTTATATGTTTCTGCTCAAAAGCGATTGATATAACAAGCCTCGTATAAACCATGAGCTTTCACTATAAAAGCAAGCCTCGTCTTAGTATTAAGCCATTAAAATAGTTTCTATAAATCAACGAAAATGGATAGTAATGTTAATAAATCAACGAAAAAATTGTGCAATATGAATAAACAAAAATATTATATAAGTATATTAATAAAGTGCACTATTTAATAATATTTTAAATATAATAAAATCATATAATATCTTCCCTCTTCAATTATAAAAAAACATAACTAATTAGTAATTACTAATTATACAATATTTTCTCAAACAAAGGGATCTTTTGAAAAAGTTTAGTATTTTTAATAATTATACAATATGATATCTTTTTTTTTAATGTAGCGCGTGAATGAAGATCAGAAAAAAAAATTAATATATCAATTGAATCTTACCATCATATCTTTCCAAAATTCATTATTATCTCAATCAAATCTAGCAATTTAATCAAGTAATTTAATTATTGACCATCAAAATTCATTACAATTATATCTTTCTGATTTTGTTTGTTATTAACGTATAATTGAATCTTACAATTATATCTTTTTTATTATGATTTAGATTATAAACTATATATATAACGGTACGGGTAATTAACGAATACGAAATAGCCTTATCCATACCCTTACCCAATAACTTAACGAAATTTTTTTCTATCCATACCCATACCCATACCCGATAACTTAACGAAAATAAAACTTTATCCATACCCGTCTTATCGAATACGATACGGATAAGGTAAACGGTTAAAAGGGTACCATTGACAGCCGTAGCTAGACTTAGGTATTTTATTTTCTTTCTTTCAAGTTAGTATACCATTCACCTTTGAAAAATAATGATGCAGAGTTAACATAAAACTCGATTTCAACATGGCAGTATGGCTTGTTTGGTGTTTTTTTCTCATTCAATCATCAATAAACATATCCGTATCCAGAGCGAATTTTAGTTGTTGATGTCATCATGGCTGTGCAAAATATGTTAGATGGCATGGAAGGGGAATCTTCACTTGTACCACAGAAATTGAAGAAATGGTTTATGAAAAATTGTTCCAAAATTAATTTAAAAACAATAACAGATATTGTTTTGTTCGGCTTAGCAATAATTTTCGTCATGAACTTGTTTCATCGTGTAGGAATAGGTCAATCACGTTATCATAAATTAATAATATAACTACATTACAATTTGATGTTTTTATACTAAAATAGTAGATATTTAGCAGAGTTATTTGGACAGTGAGCATCTTGGGGAGAAAGATGAAATATATTGGATATATGTAAGACGATTTCATGGGTTTATGCCCTTTTCTGTGTTCCCATGATTACTGTTCAAGGTACCCAGCATACCAGAGCAGGACACAGTTTCCTTGAAAATTATTTCAGTTTTTATGGTTTTAACGATAACAGCTGATTCAGAACAAGCCCTTAAGTCTCTTGTAATAAAAGAATGCATTAAACTCTGGCACAAATTTGATGTCATATAGCTATTTTTCCACTAAAAAAATAAATAAAATAATTGTCAAAAGGTTAATTTAGCACATGTTCTATCGAAATGAAAAACTATACGTCTCCATCATTAACTTGTTTCAACTTAGGATATCGACAAAAGTATAAAGTTAATGTTTATGTGAATGCATTATAAGAAAACACACACACTCACACACTCACACGCACATATATGGATTAGATTTGTTATTGTTGCAAATGTCAGCCTAATTAACTAAAGCTGTATCTATTCATAAACAAAATATTCATCTACTCCTGGTTTCGTTGCCGCCACATGAAATAATTTTAAAACCTTTCTGTTCCTACTCAGAAGCGATTGATATTCCAAGCCCCGTATAAACCATGAGCTTTCACTATAAAAGCAAGCCTCGTCTTAGTATTAAGCCATTAAAATAGTTTCTACTCTTAATAATAACAATGGCAAAATCTGTCTTCGTCATAGCCATTATTCTTGCTCTTTCCGCAATCCGATCTACTTCCATAACTATCACCGAAAGAGACCTTGAGACTGAAGAAAGCCTGAAAAATCTTTTTGATAAGTGGGTGGCCGATTACGGTATGGAAGGGGACCTTGATGACAAGGCCAAAAGGTTCCTTGTATTCAAGGACAATGTCAAGTACATTCACGAGTTCAACAAGCAAGGTCACTCCTACCATCTGGGACTAAACCAGTTTGGTGCAATGACGAATGAGGAGTTCCAAAACATGTATGCCGGTGGCAGGATTAACCATCGAAGGATACGGCGAGGTGGAGCTATTGGCGGCAGATACATGTCTGAGAAGGTTGAGAACAATATATCCACTTGTTTTGATTGGAGGCAAAAAGGGGCTGTTAACCCAATAAAAGATATGCGCCCATGTGGTAAGTCATATGAACAAAGTATGCATTCTTATGCCAGATGAAATTAGTTATTACTAACCCGATACAATTAAATCTATATTTAGATTAGTGGTGACAATTTAAAGTAAAATGAGTATGTATTGATTAAGAATTCTCAAGGTCTGAGGCCTTGATCTTGCATAAATTTTGACTATGCTTTAGCACACAGATTTAGTTAGTTTATTGTGTAAACTGGTAGAAAATAACAATTCTAACACTACTAATTAATAAACTCTCTTCGGGTTATTGGTTAATGATTTAGGTTGCAGTGGAGCCTTCTCAGCAGTTGCATCAGTGGAGTCGATGCTATTTATCAGAAATGTGACAAATATCCTTCTCTCTTTGTCAGAGCAGGAGTTGGTTGACTGGGGTTTTTTTACTGCTGGTTGCAACGGATCTAGTGCAGAAGCGTCCTTCGCTGATATAGTTGGTCTGGGGGGACTCACCATGGAGTGCGCCTATCCTTACACTGGAAAACAAGGAACATGCCAACCTTATTTTGTACGATTTAATATCTTCAATTCTCAAATAACAATACATTATTTTCATTTGCACCCATCCAAGTCATAATAATACTATAAAATATTTCCTTTATAATGAACTTCTGGCATCAATTCTTGTTCCTTCTCCATAAAACTTATTTTTCCAAGTATAAGGGATTCGAACTAGTTGTTTGGTTTAAAATGATGTTGCTATTTTTGTTTCTACTGCAGCCTGTGGCGAACATTAGTGGAGTCGAGCTTGTTGCCCCCAATAACGAGACTGCGTTTAGAATTGCTGTTCAAAATCAGCCTATATCCGTGCTTATTGATGCTAGCTGCAAATCTTTCCAACATTACCAAGGGGTTTGTATTAAATAATATTAATTTGTTGCACAGCAAATAAATTACATTGTAGAGTAAGATACCTGAATTCTAACCACTAAAGAATTTGTTTTATTCTTATCCACTTTCCAAAAAAAGGTACCTAGCTTGAAACATAATGAGTTGGACAAAAGATATTGATGTTGATCTAATCAAGTGATTAATTTGAAGCAGGGTATCTTCAACACATCATGTGGCTTCAATACAGGCTATGCAGTTACAGTGGTTGGGTATTGCTACACAATTGATGGCAATTATTGGATTGTCAGGAACTCATTGGGAACTAGCTGGGGCGAGGGAGGCTACATCCGGATGAACAGTGACTTCCCTGACCCTAGGGGCCTTTGTGGCATTCTCACGGATCCCTCTTATCCCACCAACATCCCATCCCCTGCCACATCCACTGATGATCATTCCTATTCTGTGGAATAGCATGAAATAAAACTAGTTCCTCAATTTATTACTGAATTGTAATACCTGTAGTGATCTGTGCCTGGTTTCTGGTTATTTTTAGCTTTATATATATGGTTTTGTACCTCGTTTCTGTGTGGCCTGTGCATGCCTGTATGGTGGGTCTAAGCTTCCTAGTGTGAACAAATGTTTGGTTTATGGCCATGTGTATATTCTCTTTGGCAAATTTGAAACATTGAACTATAGACATGGATTTCAGTACTGGTGATGATCAGCATTTAGCTGCCGTGTAATGACCAGTTCATGTGTTTTAATTTTGCTTCCTCAACTCTTTCAGTGATTCTGTTTTAATTTAGTCTCCACAACCATGAGTATTGAACAGCTACAACCATCACACAGGCATTGTTCCTAGTGGTGGACTCATGACCCATAAATAGAATAGTATGATACATAAAGAAAAGTTACAGACTCAGACATAAACAATTTTTGGTTATCAACAAATGTGTGCCAGTGCCACTACAGGTAAATTACCAACAAATGTTCTACTTGAACATAAACATTTTTTGTTTATCACTTATAAGTGAATATGGTTTAATTTGGTTATCACTTATCAGTTACTGCTCTCTGTACTAGGTAACAGCCAATTCAGCTATTCAGGTAACAATAGTTAAAAACTTTCATGATTACTGTGCCAACCAACAAATTTGTCAAACTGAACTTGCCATCCAAATTGATTGATCCTAGGCTCCTAGCAGACACAACAGGGCTAAAATTACATAATCCTAAAACAAAATTTGATGTTGCAAGGTTTTCAGCTTTAACCTTTTCAAAAATTCAATAAAAGGAAGCATGAAAGTGAAAACAAACATTGAAGAATGGATATATGAGTTATTATTAAAGAACGCAAAAATCAAAGTGAGTCAAAATCGAACCCTAGCAAATACAAGGATCCAATTATTAAAAGATCTCCTAACAAAAATCGGAACTAAAGAATAACCTCCTCTACGCCTTGAGACGGAGCTGCTTGCGTAACTTCCTGAGCTTGTGCTTGTTCATCTTTTTCTTTCTCTTCTTCTTCACACTGTCAGCGCGCACCACTGGATCGGCGCTGCCTCCTTGTTCTCCGATCGGAAACGAAGTCGGATACCAAATTGGATCCAGATGAGAGAAGAGTGGAAAGGTCGGGAAGATGGGTGTAGTTTTGGTTTCGATTTCAGGTTCTCTCCTTTGCGGGATGGAATGCGAAGAGGGGAGAGGAGAAAGCCTGAGTTCGTTGAGAGAGGTGAGGAGAGGGAATGGCGGCGCTCTTTTGAGAAGCCTTGGCAAGAGAGAAGACGCCATTAGAGGAGAAAGAAAAGAGAGACGAGACTATCGGGTTGGTTTGGTTGTTCTGGGTTATTCAATTATTACTCGTTCTTTCTACGCAAATCGGGTTTGATTCGTTTAACATAGAAAATCCGAGTGCGACCGACAAAAGGCTGTCTACTGAGCTGGCTAATCGGACAGTATTCGGGTCGGATGTTGTTTGAGATGAAACTGACCCGTTTGTTTGTTTATTATTGTAACAACTTGAGAGAACTGCTTAACTGGACGGATTGAAGGTATCAGTTAATCGGACGATCAACGATCGAAGGGATCCCAGGAGTAAGGATTTATCCATTTCAAAAGCAATTGGAGGGGATGAGACGAATGTAATAAAGGAAAAGAAAATGAGAGAAACTCCGAGAAAGTAAAAATGAACGCAAAGGTCGAAGGAATAAAGGAAGGAAAGAAAGACTGAGGCTAATAGCTATCTACATCAACATCCATCTCTGATTCTTCTTTTCTCTTGTGGAGTGCTGCAAGTAAGCGACGGGCATCTTTCATCCCTCGTTTCTCAACACCAAATTTAAGCCCAAAATGGAGGTACTTCGCTTGATTTTTAGTTGCGGCCGACGCCGCGTAAGTCTAGTCTAGATTATATAATCTGTTTTCACCAATTTATCTCCATGTGCTTGTTTCCATAATTTAATCGAATCGAGGTTCGGACTGACAACTAGAATTGGTTGGATTGGTAACATTTTAAGAGAGCAAAAGTGATAAAGTGAATTAATATTATTAGTTATTACTTTTTTTCAAAAAAAAAATATAGAGAGCTTGTTTATACATACCTGTTCCTAACTACTCCCTATCCCACAATTTTCCAATAAGAGCCTCTAACCCCTCAAAAGTCACAAATATTTCCTGTGATTCAACAACATGTCTTGTTTGGTTGCAACCAACAAAATTATCATGTGAAGTGAAAATGCAAACACACATCTTACATTTGTTATTCACTGTGTAATCTAAGAAAACAAAGTGTGCTGTTGGAAGGGTAATATGTCCTTTTATAAAATTCTTGTTTGGGTCAGAAATATATTTCATTAATAAGAAGGAAATTTCTTGGTTTGGGACTTGTAATGCCAAAAATTTCCTCTTGCTAGATGGGAACTTATTTGTAGGAAAAAAAAGGAAAATTGGAACCTTAGTATTATTTATATAGCCAATATGAATATAAGAGAAATATCAAGTACCCATCTTTTTATTATCTCTTTCCTCAATACTTTATTATAAGAGAAATATCAAGTTCTAGAATACTTCATTACATTATCTCTTTCCACAAATTGGTATAGGCAGGATAGTTAAATTTCCATAACCATTTGGCTAATTGATTATCCAACCTGTTACCATTGTGTGATGGAGGGGGGTTACCTTTTGGGTTGACAGATGGTGTGATGGTGTTGCATTGTGTACCCTCTTTTTCTCATTTTTTTTTTTCAGATTGTGTGGATACTGATCCCACTGTGGCTGAGGTGGTCACTAGTAATTCTTTAAATGTACATTTTTCAAGACAATTGCATGGAACCTTGAGCTTGAGTAGTGGGGCATGATTGCATGAACTAGTATTTTTGAGTGACTATAATATCAAGTTAAAATTTTCTTTGTTTATGGCTGTTCTCTTTAATTTTAGGGAAGAAAATTTTATTTTCACTCCTATATTTGAAAACAATGTAGCTCAACTGCCCAGCTAGTTGCTTTACATGATTGTTTGGTTTGACTAGGAGTTTGACTACATAATCAAATTAAAAAGATTAATTATTATGTAAAGTACATGTACCTTTTATAATTAACTACGATGAAATATTAAACACATAAGAAATTTATAAGGTGTTTGTAAACACTAGTAAAGGGAAGAGGATGAAGAGAATAGAGGGCACCTGCACAATTGGTTTCTATTTGTATCAGCCAAATGAGTTACTTCTTATAGTTGTTGAAAAATTTTAATGCTATTCATGTAACAGTTATGGACCAGTGGATCGAGTGACAAAAACAAAGCAATGGTGGAACAACTGGAGAGGTATGGGATTGTGCAGTCTAAGAGAGTAAAGGAAGTAATGGAGGCAATCGATCGAGCATTATTTGTGCCGGCTGAGACAAGCTCACCTTACTATGACAGCCCTATGCCAATTGGTTACAATGCTACCATATCGGCTCCGCATATGCATGCCACTTGTCTTGAGTTACTGGAGAAGAATCTTCAGCCGGGCATGCGGGCCCTTGATGTCGGCTCAGGTTCTGTCTTTGTATTGCTCATAATAACACCATAGAAGTACAAGTAATGCCATTGTTGTTGATGGCTTTTGATTTATAGGGGGTTAGAGCAGTTGCTTTTGCTTATGTATTGGAATCAGGTTGCTAATGCTTCTCAGAAATTTTGATGGAGTAGTGATAACCAAGTAGAGGCTTAAACAATTAATTAGTCTTACTGAGCTAACCAATGTAGTTCTTTTAGTTTCATTTTGCTGTTTTTCTTTATTTTTTTTTAATCTGTGCAGGAACTGGATACCTGACTGCTTGTTTTGCTATGATGGTGGGTCCACAAGGGTACGTTGTAGGTGTCGAGCATATTCCTGAGCTGGTTTCTTTTTCCATCGATAATATCAAGAAAAGTGTAGCTGCACCTTTGCTGAATGGTGGTTCTCTATCCATACACGCTGCCGGTGAGTTTCTAGACACTACCTCAACTATATGTTACTACTAACTATTAAAGACATTTTACATATTATGTTTCTAAGACCTCAAAAGCCTCGTTCTGAAATCAAATTCAAATTATTATTATTATTATTATTATTTTTGAGGAGTCTCAATTGAATTTGACTTTATCACAATTATCCTTAATTGTATGGGCAAAGTAATGAAAAGTTTTTAAATGATAAAAGGAGCTTGATCAAATCAATACTGAATTTGATTTCAATAGAATGGTACGTACATCTGTTACTGATAAAAAAGTTAATTTAACTTTGTCACAATTATGACTTACTTTTGGAACGTAATGTAAAACCAGTTTACTGTACATTCCTATTATGAATTTGATTTCAATAGAATGGTATTACTTGTCATGACCAGCAAAACATGGCTGTACATGCCTATATTGCATAGCTGACACACTGCTATTTTCTAATCTGATACTACAACTATTGGTTTTTACCACTCATTGCCAGATGGAAGGCAGGGATGGCCTGAGCTGGCACCTTACGATGCAATTCATGTGGGCGCTGCGGCACCAGAAATTCCACAGCCCCTGCTCGACCAATTAAAGCCTGGGGGCAGAATGGTAATTCCAGTTGGTACTGTGTTTCAAGAACTGAAGGTCGTCGATAAGAATCCTGACGGGTCGATCAGTGTCAGAGATGAGACATCAGTGCGTTATGTCCCTCTGACAAGCAAAGCAGCACAATTGAATGCTTATTAACTCGATACAGTTTGATTTTACATTTATGGTTTGCTGTAGCAAGATATCCCTGTTATTTGATGGAATTTTTATTTGAGCATAATGTATGATCTATGCAGTAGTTATTGACTTTTGTAATTGAACTATGTTGTATGATAGTTGTGTAGATAAATTATGTTATCAGCATCGTTACCATTCATTGTCAATAATATGGATACCTTATCATTCAACACTCTTTTTTAATGAGATGTAAAATGCAATTAAGAAAGCAGTTTCACACAAACACTAAAGATAAATAAACCAAGATTAATAAAAATAATAATATGAAAGAGTAAGTACATTGAACTATTGAACGTTTTTTATAAATAAAGAAATAAAAGAACAATAACGAGCGTTAAACGGGCTTTAAACTATTAGGCCTGCCTGGACCAGCCCAATTTACAGCTATCAATTGCAGGGACCCAAATAAAAATTGTAAACTGCGGCAAGTACCTCTTGGCATAATTGACATGGAAATTATCTGATACTAAAACCCTCCCTCTTTCATAGCAGCCTCACCTCACCTCTTTCACTCCACACCCAACCTCCAACTCTCCTCCTTATCCCCTTTCTCTCTCGCTCTCTCCTTCTCTCATGGCTTCGCTTGTTCCATCTCTCTCCTCCATTCCACTTTCAGATTCAACGCTACTCAAGCCTTCTCTCTTCCACCTCCGCTCCCCTTCTCTGAAACCTTCCATTTTCAACCTTCCCCACCTCTCCATCTCCATTTCCCTCCAGAGAAACAACCTCCATTTGACTCCTCTCGTGGCCCAAACCTCCGGCTGGACCCAGCAGGAGGTCGAGGACAAGGAACTCGATGGCGAGAGCGACTTCCTAACTGGAGAGGAGGAAGAGGAGGGTGAGGAAGGTGAGGTGTCATGGAGTGAGGGAGAGGGAGAGGTAGGAGAGGGTGAAGCAGAGGGGGCTTTGGGAGAGGGGGATGCATCGGGAGAAGAGTATCCTGAGCCGCCTGAGGAGGCTAAGCTCTTTGTTGGCAATTTGCCATTTGATATGACCAGTGAGAAACTCGCGGAGCTTTTCGACCAGGCTGGAGTTGTTGAAATTGCTGAGGTATAATTTTTTTCTGAAATTATTCCTGTTTTCCGTAATATTATTTGGAATTGTGTTGTTCCTGAACAGAATTGTTAAGCGAAGTGTAGGATTTAAATGAGCAAAACAAAAATAAGAACATTTGCCTATTTTACTTGTTTAGTAGGTTGAACTGAATTAACTGTCTGCAAGACTTGCAAAAACTTTATATTACTTTAAATCAATTTTGGCTGGGAATTTACAAATCCAATTCAAACCCACACATCAGTAATTTGCAAAACCCAACTATAATTCCTTAGAATTAAGTGGAGTTTTGCTAGTAATTTCTTTATTTTTTTATTAATTTATGAGCTGATTTTTTAAATACAAAAAATTACCAGGCAGAACATTTTCTAGTTGTTTTAGGTTAACTATCGAGTTATTATTTTTTCTTTCATGGAATAGGAGTATGAGACACTGTAGGTGGTTGTTGTATCATTTTGCATGGAACAGTAGACAGTAGACATTTATCCATACTGTAATTGTGCTCAGCAAATTATGAACTAAGCATGGCTAAATGGATTATTTCTTATTTTATGGAAGTCTAATTATGTAAGTAATATTTGAATTTGAGGTTTGTAGGGGTGGACTTATTAAATATGTCCTTGTAGATTATTTCTTATTTTATAGAAGTCTAATTATCCATACTGTCAAGTGAAATTATTTTTATGAGAGCATGTTCAAATCATTATGTTTTTATTTATTAAATATGTCCTTGTGGTTTGTAGATAATATACAACAGAGAAACTGATCAGAGCCGTGGATTTGGCTTTGTCACTATGAGTACTGTTGAAGAAGCAGACAAAGCCATTGAAATGTTCAATCGCTATGTAAGTTTACTGTTCCCAATTATATACTTAATTATCTGAGGATACTTGTTCTTCCTTGTTCTAATGTGCCCTGTGGTGCTGCCAGAAAAAAAATATTGCTTTTAAAACTTTACAATCCAAATTTTTGGTATTTATTAACAAAGGAACTTCCAATGAAAAAAAAAGAGAGAGAGAGAAACAAATGACAAACTAATGGATCCCAACTCAACAAATTTTATAATCTGATACTAATACTGAGTTTTTTTGGCTTCTCTAAGTTGCACTTATTTTCCAAACTCTGAAGATTCAATGTACATGATAGAGACAAATTAAGCCTAGAAAAAAGAAAGATATGAGCAATTGTCAACCTCACATAGTGGGTTATGTACTGGTTGCATATGCACCATACTACTGATGTAATCCTCATACAGACCGCTTCATTTACTCCTTAAAACAGGAAATTGAAGGGCGATTTCTGAGGGTGAACAGGGCTGCGCCGAGAGGCACACGAATGGAAAGGCAACCACGTGAGGCACGTGAGTCACGACAGCTTTTCACAGTCTACGTGGGAAACCTGCCATGGTCTGTGGATGAGGCACGACTTGAGCAGGTCTTCAGCGAGTATGGCAAAGTTGTCACTGCACGTGTCATGTATGACCGTGAGTCTGGCCGATCTCGAGGTTTTGGTTTTGTCTCCATGGAGACCAAAGAGGAGATTGATGATGCCATCGCTGCCCTTGATGGCCAGGTAAGAATATACATATGTTGTTTGACTTCTTACTATAAAAAAATAGTTCCACCTAGCTAGGATACTGATTATGCAGTTGCAGACGCCACCAATATTCATTTCTTATTTTTGTTTGCAATGGACAGTCCTAGTTATTCTTGGGGCAGTCTTTGAGTATTGCAGACAAATTTTGAAGATTTGAAACACAATCTGATCGTAATCTAGGTCAATAATGTTGGTCCCTGTTTCTTTTCTATTGCGTAAAAATTTTCATAATATGTTGTGGATTGATAGGATACTTGTTAACAAATGGTTTTGGTAAAATCTAATCATTAAAAAATTCAAGGGCAACTCAGTCATTTATTTTTACAACTGAAGTTTTGAGGAATGGTGTCATTTGCAAAATTCTTTTCTTAATGCATGCAAAATTATAATGGTACCTTTACAGAATTCTTCTAGCCATTCTGAGCTTAGTTTCAGTACTGGAATACACTGAGACTACTACTGGCAACTTATCAAATAGCATCTTGACAACTTAGTTGGCATCTCCTTACCTTTTAGAGCTTTTGTTGCAGGATTTGGATGGACGAGCTGTACGTGTGAACATTGCCGAAGAAAGGCCGAGGCGGACCATGTGATTGAGTTAAAAGTAAGCTGGAAAGGTGCTGAACGAAGACAGCTTCTTATTGTGGTTTACACAGCTATTGTTTGTTGTGTAGTTCTCTTAATTTTTCTTTTTCCTAATGTTTTTTTTTTTCTTTTTATTTCCCTTTTAGTTTTTGTCCTATTTTGGTGGGTCTTCGTTAAGAGTTTTTCCGCCTTGCATTCTATAGCTGCTTGAGGATCTACTTTGTTGAATAGGATATTTTTGTAGCAACATTTATCTGAAGAAATAGTTCTCCGTGAATTGTGTTTATTTTATATGCAAAATGCTAATACAACAGAGTTGGGGTGCATCAAAGAAATAGCGTTAGTTATTAGATGTTGAGGCGCTGTGGCCCTGTGGAATTTAGTTAGCTTTGCGTTTCAAATTGGCATCTTCTTTTAGTTTGGTAGAGGTCGAACCTAAGATATGACACAGGGAGTCAAATGATTTAGTTAGCTATATCCTAATGTTCTTGTTAATTTTTTGGGGTGTCTATTTCGCAACACAGAAATATATTAAGGACGTTAAGCATAATATGTCAAGCGCATAAATCTAAAATGCTGATTAAAATTTCATCATGCTTAGTACCTTACTAAAAGTTTGCAATGAAATACGCTGTTGTATGACTTTGTAACGAAATTCTTATGGGAGATCATTTGGACACATCATACATGTCAGTTTTATAACGATATTCCCCCCTCCCTCCCCAACATGTAATGCTCATATTTGCGACATCTTCCCTTTCGTCATTGTATAATCCCTGCGACCCTCTGATGCAGTTTAGACGCTGTGGGATGAGTTGCATGCATTAAATTTTGTTAGATATAGCTTGCAAGTGGCTACCAAGCGGGGCATGTGTTAAATTTTGAGAGCACAATATCTGAACTTTACAACCCAACCAGAAGGCCCAACGACAGTATATTTACAATTTCATACAAAAAATTAAACAACAAAGATATTACAACTCCACATCACCACAACCACAAACTTAAAAGAAACAAAAAAATTATTATTATTTACCTTTACAAACGAAAAATATATCACAGAATTTTGTTAAAGTCCTCTAACAGTGACGTGTCTTTTAGTACAACTTTATTCTAGTTTGAATTGGACTACGGCAAATGGGACACATTTGTAAGCTTTGACTGCAGTCAACACAAGTCTGCAAAATTCAAAAAATACATATAATAATGTCAGATGCTAGCATAAGATTTTCACAAGATCTGACAAAAAAAAAAAAGAAGAAAAGAAGTAATAGAATGCTAGGAGTATGATGCTCTAAAGCATTCAACCCTTTGGTCGAGCAAAAAAAATTAATCCATCTTCAATCTCAATCAACATGAATATTGTGCTAAAAAAATGTTGGTTTTCGAGGTGACCCAACCTATTAGCTATTAGTAGTACCATTTTGAGGAGTTTTACTTATTCAGGTCCAACCGTGCAAGTACAAATGATTTTAATTATTGACAAAACAATTAGTGAATGTAGTATACAAATTGAAACTTTACAATTTGTGTTTTGTAATCTAAAGCGCTATTATTTTGAGAAGAAACAGGGTTTAAAAAATATTATAGGTTAAGAAACTTATACCTGATGGCCACAACCAAAAGCCATGTCCTTTGGATTTATAAGGCATATGGGGCAAACAAACTGCTGAAAAATAAATAAAGAAATCCAATATTAGAGACCGAATCAGGTGTTTCAAAAGATAATGCTTGTCAATTTAGGGCTCACTCAAGAAAAAAAAAAACTGGGAATCCTTTTTGCAGGGACGCAACCTAAATTACATCATAATTTTGGATTGTTCAACAAATAAATTCAAACTAAAATGCATTAATAAAAAAATATGTATGGATGAATTTTTAATTCCCTTCCACATCTACTCCTGAAAATATAATTTTCAGTTTAGTATCAATCTTCAATAGGCCAAAGGACACGCTATTAAACCAACTAGTATGTCTTATCAGAGCGCGCACGCACAAAAAAAGGGGGGGCTCAATTGCAACTCAAAAAAGAGAAATTTCTCAATGAATTAATATCCATTCACATAATCAGTGTTTATTCTGACATAAGCTAACCCCACCACCCAAGCACAAAATGGAACAACATGGGAGGGTCTCATTGCAATGCTTTACTCATAATTAGAGGACTTTTGAAGCACAAAAGTGGAACTACATTCCTCAATAATTCTGTGTAATGAATCTTGATAAGAAAAAATTATCAGCAGAGCAGCTAAATTAAAAATAGCTATTATTTGTTTTTTAGATAACAGGCCTTATTTGAGAAAACAAATACAGTAATAAAAATATGCATTGTATATAACTGGGGGTATACACACCATATACATTGTATAACTTATTACGCATTTAATAAACCAATGAACACAACATTATTCTAGTTCATATTGTCATTTACTAACACTTTGTGTTGTTCAAGCAAGATGAACATTTTGGCTTCACAGATTTTTCGTTCCTGAAATAAGCATATTAAGGAAGGTACCTGGGCATCCAAACTAGGTTCTGAAAAAGAAGCATCTCCACCAATTTTAGTTGAATCATAAGCAGGATACGGTGAGGCAGTTGGTTTGGAGAATTCGGGTATAGAAGTTGGTTTGGAGAATTCAGGTATAGAAGGATATGATGTTGAGGTGGAAGTCCCACCAGGTGGCGGCAAAGCAGCTCTATTTGGGCTCCTTCCACTTTGACGCCTACAAAATTTTATTATTGAACTGTTAAGTGCAGGGGTTCAAAATAGTTTTGTCCTCGTGTTGGTATTCTTTACTGTTTACATAACCACTTATATGTCCATTTTTTGTTTCACTAAACATTTGTATGTCATTAAATTTTGTACTTTTTGCGCAGTATTCAGAAGTCTAATTGCACAAGTGCAACTCATACAAAGTATATTGTGGAACAACATCGCAAATTAACTTGAAATGAGTCATAGACTGCCTGATGGTTCAAAGGTTGACTTAAAAGTGGGTGATTGAGCAAACTTCAATTCCTGTGTTCAGGAGCAATGGAAGAATAAAAAGTGTAAATAGAAGTTGTCACTGTAAAATGTGCTTACCCTAAGATTCCAAGCTCAATGGTCGCTTTATATTGTAAAGGAATTTCCATCAGAGCTCTAAGAGCAAATTCAGCCTCCTTTCTCTGTTGGGGCAAGTTTTTGGACATTATCTCTGTGAAGTTTACAAACTGCAAGCAATGGAGATTTGTAAGGTTTCGAAAAATATAATATTTGAGCATCTGTTAAGAATAATAAATATATCAAATTGCGACATGACTTGATAAATCCTGTCCTCATGTATACTTAGATAGATAATGGGTGAAACAAATGTTGAAAGCAGTCAAATAACCCTTTTTTCCGCTATATTTATTTAGAATTTGTCATTAAGCACATTTAGACTATTATACTGGATGCCACAAAATTACACTACAACATAATAAAGGCATGAATGATGTTCAATGAAAAAATTTGAAAGAATAGGGTACCTGAAAGTTGTCAAAAGATCTTGCTGGGATGTTATCGTCGAATTCCTTCATCATGTCCCATGGGCCATCTCCAACTCCAACTAATACAATTGACAATGGAAACTCACTACAAAAAATAAAAAGTAAGAAAGGATCGCAAGTATGAGGAAAAATTTTAACACAACGAAATGCAATGCCCCAGAGAATAAAGGGATACCTTGCTCTCACTATAGCATCAACAGTCATCTGCTCTTGTGGGCTCAGTCGACCAGCATCAGTGTCTATACTCCTTGTGACCTAGCGAAACCAAAATCATTCAGTTGCAGTCAAATTTTGAAATCTGACTTCAAAGTTCTAGTCTGATGGCACATCTTTTGTTTCTTCTCTATAAAGGTATAGTAGGCTCTTGCCTTCAGTATGTAGAAAGTTTCATTCAAACAACAGAAAGGAGAGTAAAGCGATTTAACCCCAAAATAAAATAAAATAAAAAATCAAGAGAAACAAAAATGCAATATTACTATATTGTATAACATGCAATGTTACAGTATACTAGTAACTACAAAGTTCTTTATTCTATCAGTGTCAAAACTCTTTAGATGATATTCCTAGTTTAATTTTTGTGATAAAGCAGCCTAGGTGTCTTCAGATTAATTAGGTTCAATCCTCAAGAGTCAGAATCTGTTTCAAAAAATGGTTTACCTATAATTTTCCAAAAACCATGCAATAACTCAGAGATTTACCTAATAAGTATATGCCTAGATAGCAAATAAGAACAAGCACAAAATTCACTAGTGTTAGATTAAATATACACGTACCTGCCCATCAGCAATAATCAGTAGAACATGGTATTGACCACCACTCTTTTCGACAATTGTCATAGCCATCTCAACAATGGGAGCAAATGAGGTTGGCCCTGCAAAAATAGATTATCATCCCCCAAAAATCTCTATAGTTCATTATTGGAAGAAAAAAAAAAGGTTAAATAACAAAAGAGGGGAAAAGATAAACCAAGTACCAGCTAATCTCACATGTGGAACAAGTTCCCTGTATCTTTTTAAAGCTTCTGGAAAACCATTGCATGGTCTATCATCAGGATAGAAGCTGAATACATCCTTATCATGTGTTGATGCTACAAAAGAACACAAAAAAGTGCTCAACAATTGTATTACAAAAATGATGTTAAATACTTTGTCAATTCAGGAAACATGTATTATTGTTACCATCTCCAAATCCATAGCATGGTATCAAGTTGTCGTCATCGAATCTAGACAACGTGTGTCCAATGATAGATATTGCATGCTCATATGGGTTTGGTGAATCACCAATGTGATGTAAGCTTCGTCCATGGAATGAATGTTTACCTAAGTAAGCACCGAGAATATTTATAGTTTTAGTATAGCATATTCCTTTACGCTGAAATTATAAAAGAATGTTTAATGAATCATGTCAAGTAAAAGAAAACAGAACACACTTAATTTTACATAAACAGAACATTTAGAGGCTACTGACAGGTAACATTATACTGTAGTAACTGTACTGATCAAAGTACTAGCGGATACACTTATGCCCTGATCAAAATCCCTTCTTTTTACCGCGGGAATTCAATTCATTTCATTTCATTGGAAAATTTATGATCAAATTGAGCGGATTTGGTGTCATTTGGTTGGAATTCCCATGTAATTAGATCTAACGAAATCCTACGAAATCAATTCAAATGAAATGAAATCCCGCGTAAAAATCATTTTGATCAGGGCCTTAATGTATTACTAGTTCAAGCCCAAATTCACACATGCAATTGCCAATAATTAGGTGGAGTGAGTCTGTTTTACTATATACCTGTCCACTCATTACTTTTAGTAAAATCAATTCCAACAATCAGATTTGATGATTCAAGTCCAGCTTGTGCCAGAGCTTCAGTAACCTGTCAAAAACCAAACAAACATGAGTTCAACCAAGCCAAACTCTACTTTTAAGTACAGAAGTTCTCTTTACAATCATACTATAATGGTTGAATATTATTTAAGCAAATGTTAAAAACTTCTAGATTTTTAATGGAGCTCTGATTGACACTCTGATGCCAATTTCAGGATGCAATAGTATATAATTTAAGGTGCAAACTACTAGATTCCGCACACCCACTACAACCTAAGCGTATGGCAGTTATTCATAGGTAAATATAAAATTTTTAAGGAAGCAATAAATTTATCTCAATTTATATTAGTTCTAAATAAGTAAATAATATGATTTGCTTTTTATTTAATTTTTTTCTTTAAATCTGTTTTTGATGAATCAAGCATCTATTTATTAGGTCAGTGTCAATTATATATATGAAATGAGTGTCGGGTCCTACACTCGTAATAGGTTGCTTTCTATTGTAGTAGTCTTGCATTAAGGTAAAGGCAGCACTCAACTTGAAATAATGAGTGATAGACACGTCTGGTATAGAAAAAATCAGCAATCCAGGTAATGGCCAAGACTTTTGGTTGGCTTGTCACAATGGTCACAAAAAAATAATAATCATTGAAGGTGGGGGTAGCAGCACTATCAAAACTTCAAAAGTATAATTCCTTTTACATTGCTTTACAATTCGCACCTTAAAGAGACTATATCTAGATACCTGAAGATACATAAACAGTATTTTTTTTTTCTTTTTTATTGAAATGGAAATATCAGTGCATCTAAGAGATAATCGAAAAAAGAAAAAAAAAAAAAATCAAAGGGGTGATTCAAAAGCTACTGAATCTCAGAACAGGATAATTAATATGGCAAGAAATTGAACATAAAAGCTTTTAATAACTAATATATGCGAGTGAAACATGAAAGGGAATAAACCCGACATACGGACCTGATCAGCGGAGTGATACTGATCCGCTATGACGGAGTACCGCCTGTTGAGCCTCCGTTGCGGCCCGGAGTGCGGCATAGCAGTGGGCACGGGAGGGGGCTGCTCAGGCGCAGGATAGGGCATAGCATAGTTGGAAGAGTAAGGGGCAGGGGCAGGGGGATGCGGATAGTTATAGGACGGGGGAGGCTGGGAGGCTCCACCAGCATAGCTGTGAGAGTAATCCCAGTTCTGCTGAGGAGGAGGAGGAGGACGGCTGCGCGAGTGATCATACTTGCGGGACGGCTGATGGCTTGATTGCTGTCCACCCATTAATCTTAATCAATCAGAACTCAAACACTAACACTGCACAAGAAGAAGAAGAAGAAGAAGAAGACAACAACGAGATTTGTTCGGTGGTAGGAAACAAGAGAGATGGGAATTGAATTCTTGGTTTTTAATTTTATGCGGAAATGGGAATAAGTGGAAACAGGGAAATTTTGAAATTGTCTTGCGGCTTTGAATTTGAAAATGGTTTTTAATGAATAGGAGGCGCCGCCTTCTGCCGACTAGGGATTTTCAGACTTCGTCGGTGCCTCGGTCGATGTGACGTAAAGCAATTTTGTTTTAACAACCGCCACAAAGGAAGTACATACAGCTAAAGCCATTGAAAAAAGGAGTCGGAGAGAGGACGTATTTCGAAAGGCCTCAACTCTGTTCAGGGCTTTGACACTACCAGAGAGAAGTTTAACTAAGATTTAGGCAGAAGCGATCTTCCGAAACTACGAGGGAAGAAGGGTTGCTGGCTTGCTGCTTAATCAACTGGGCTCTCTTCTCTTCTCTTCTCGGGATTTCTGAGAGACGATAGTGGATTGTTTTTCTATAAATCAGATAAGATGAGATTTGGTAGGAAGAGACGTTTTATTTTAGATGACGACGAAATTGAGAGAGGACGGTTCGTACCTGCTTACAGCTATAATCTTTTTTTTTTTTTTGCAAATTTTTTCCTGTTAAGTCACGTGTTACTTACTTACTTTCTACAAAATTATTAAGCATAAGTTTTAAATAAAAGATAAAATATAAATTTTAAATATAATTTGCGCTCACAACTGAAAATGAGAATGACGTAGTTAGACACAATCGACGATCATAAGTTGTAAAAAATAAAAATAGAACCGTACAAGATCTTAAGTAAGCATTTAAAAATACGGTTATTAGAATCTAAAAATTTTAAAAAATTAAACCCAGATCGAAACAATAATTATAGTTCGTACTTTTCATTATTATAAAGTATATATCTAGTCTATTAATAAAATGTTTAAATTTAATTTAATTCGATTATAAAACCTCAATCGGTCAGTTATGGACAGTTTTTGGATATTCTGAGATTTGCCTGCATAGAGGACGGTGCAACGAGTCAATCTACGCTAGGTTGGACCGTTGGATCTATAAAATAAAAAGAAAAATGTTGCATCAGGAGTCTGCCGCAGAAATTTCCGATTCAAGGGCGGAATAGCAGAAAATATTCACCAGGCAACTGAACAAAGCACTTTTTTACTGCATTAATTAGTATGCATAATGCATTGGATGCTGATTTATACATAACATAATTTAAATAAATATAGTCATTAGTCAACACCTTGGGAAGTGCCTCGCACATGGTCACATGGATAAGCGCGAGTGAAGAAGTGAGCGAAAAAAAAATATCGTAGCTCTCAATTTGATTGTAAGTTTGAAACTCATCCCTGAATCCAAAAAAAAATGCTATTAAAAAAAAAATAAAAGAAATTCAGAGAAAATTGCATTTACTTAATTTTAATGCTGGATCCCTTCTTAATGCCTGTTTCAAAAATAATAATAATAAACGGCCGCGCGGCCCGTGCTCCAGTGTGTGTTGGATTTTTTTTTTCCCCCCATTGTTTACTTCTATTTGGGCCGAATATATTATTAGGTTTTCATTAATGAAAACTGAGTTACTGAGCTGCGCGCCTGCGCTACACCCGTGCAAATAGCTGAACGACGTTGGGCTTTTTATTTGCTCTTGGACTTTCCGTTGTTGAGGTCATAAACTACGGAATCGGATCCTCTAGATGGCTAAAAAAAAAACATCCACTGGACGTTTCGTAAAAGAGACCGTCCGATTTAAACGGACGATCGGATCTGAACAGACCAATTCTTCCGTCCAAAAAATAAAAATAAAAAATGGCAAGCTCTCTCACTCGTCCCCTCCGCCTCCGCCTGTTTCTCTCTCGCTCGAACCCAGACCCAGCTCTTCTCTCCTTGTCCCTCTTGCTCGCTCGCTCGCTCACCTCACGAAGCCCCTCTCTTCCTCTCCGCTGCCTCCTCTCAGACCCAAGCTCACATTCCCACCCTCTCAGACCCAAACTCACCTCACGAAGGCCGATTCTGTAGATGGTACGATGAACAAATTCTAGATCGATCGAAGGAGAGCTTTGGTACTATGCTCAACTCACCTCACGAAAGAGAGCAGAAGGCTAAGGAATCTAAGAAGAATCGTGTAACCGATTCTGATTTGGTACATGCTTGGTCTAATTGCAAAGAGATTGGTGACAATGCAGCACTCATCGGTCTAATTTAATGACTCGCATATACCATGCCACATGTCTAAGATTTGGCATTTCAATTAGCTCAATTTGCGACTGGATTTGTCAAATAAATGAGTAGGATATGGTTAAGTAGATTAGTTTACAGAGAAGCACTTGGAACTAGTGGACTTGATCTAGTTTAACAAATTGGCCACAACATTCTCAAGTAACTTTTCAATATCAATTGACACCTCATCGCACGGCCTACTAATTTCCAACTATAGTTTTCATACACTTTGACATGGTACCTCCATGTTTTACATACTGTTCTCCTTTAAAAAAAAATGACTTTGACACTTTGAGTTCATAATCCTCTTCCAGCTTAGCACATCAGCATCAATCCCCACGCCCACGAATCTGAACCAAGGACGTGAAATCGGCATCGCCGCCGCGCCGGAAGGTGGGGCGCCACTCGAGGTCGAGGCCGACGATGAAGTGGTCCAGGCGCTGCTGGTTCAGTTGGCGCGTGGTGGAGATCCAGTCCGCCGCGACGGCCACGGAGGAGGTGACGGTGGTGAGAATGTCGTGGGCGGGGAAGGTGACAGCGTAGGTTTCTTCGTCGTCGTTTTGGCAGATTTCGTGTCGCCATGGTTTTTGGTAGAGCGAAAGAGAGAGAAGAGGGGTTTATTTTTTATTTAATTTGTTTCCTGATAGGGACTTACAGAGAGAAAGGAGCGATTTTGATCTCCACCCTCCGTTTAGATCGGACGGTCATTTTTATCAGACGTCCAGTGGATGTTTTTTAAAAGACGTCCAGGGGATCCGGTTCCCATAAACTACATTGCAAGTTCCCCAAATCCTGCTGCTTATCAGCAACTCAATATCAACTAGTGGCCTAAATCTGTTAGGCCCTGATCACAATGATTTTTACTTGGGATTTCATTTCATTTCATTTCATTTGAATTGATTTCGTAAGATTTCATAGGATTTCGTTAGACCTAATTATATAGGAATCCTAACCAAATGACACCAAATCCGCTCATAGTGATCAAGAATTTTCCAATGAAATGAAATGAATTGAAATCCTACGTAAAAAAAAAGGGATTGTGATCAGGGCCTTAGTGTTTCGTGCAAAATTACTCAGGTACTAAATCAAATAATCAACGTGTAGTGAATTGGGGGGTCAATAAAATAAAATGTTACAACTTTTTAACACAAACACTAGAATATTCTGTACCTTTCTTTTGAATTCGCGTTTCTTTGAGGCTTTAAAATGGACCTGATTTCTGTTGTTCTAATTACGTCTCCTTTTAATATGAACACATCTATTCTAGTCCCTTCATCCATACTGCCAGATACATATGTCGATTTCAAAACCAAACCACCTTTTTCATATGAGCAAGCATGGAGGTTCTCATGCTCTATTTGGTCCAATAAAGGTTATGTGCGCCAGTAAAAATTGAAACCAAGAAATGATCCTGTTATTCGTTTTCCCTGATTTAATTATCTTTTGCTAATCACAACCAGTATCATTGTCATCAATCACTATCTAAGTGAACAATACTCATAGCCACTAGATTCATCCAACTATAATCATCGGCTGTCCTACGAAGAAATAATAATAATAATAAGCAAAATAAAGAAGAAAAATCATACTGGTCAGCATAAGTTCCTTTCTCCTTTCTTAGTCAAGCTTTAAACTTATGGTTCTTTCATAACAGCTGGAACAGAAACCAGGGACCATATTACACTCAAGTATTATCCTTGTAATAACTTTATTATATGTTTTCGCAAGTATAATTATTTAACAGCATAATAGATTGCATTTATTATCTGGTATGTAATAGTATCATAACCCATGTGCAGAAGTTGGAAGGTTGATGAGATCTGCATCCTCAAATTTCCCGCACAAATATAACAAATGATATAAATTGTGAAGTCCCTTATAGTCAACGTGGTGTGAGCACACCTAGAGCTGTCAACGGAATGCCGTTTTGCACGTTTCCGTTCCGTTCCGTCCAAAACGGAACAGAAACGGAAGGAAAATGAGTTTCGTTTTCAGAAACAGAACAGAAACGAAACAGCATTTCGTTTCGTTTCAGGAATTTACCATGGAAAATCAATACAAAATCGAAACGGAATTTTAATTCCCTTCCATTTAACGGAAACGAACGTTAATTCCCTTCCGTTTAACGGAAACGGAACAAAAAAGCAACGCTCTTTCTGTTTCATTGACTGGAACGGAACGAAAACGGAACTGGAATGTTCCGTTCCTTTTCTGCACGTTTGACACCCCTAAGCACAACTGCCTTAACTTGGAACACCGAGAAAGAGTAATAGCTTCATGCTTTCCCACAAGGATCCAACAAACAAGTGATGTTGAGACATTTGCCAATTTTTCTTCTGGCATATAGCCAAGCTTGAAAGTTGGCACCATTTACATGATTTACGCAACAATTTCATTCCTTATCATCACTAGTATTTTCACCAATGATGCTGACTTAAAAGGGCGCATCTATTACCATTCCAAACATCATCAAGAACCAGAAATATGAAATATCCTTTTCCTTCTTAATTTCTCATGAATATTCTCTTGCAAAGTACTTAGATTTACAACACTACATGATTTTGCTGTATTATATACTTAACAACTTCTCTTGTGAGCCTTTTCACATTGAAATCCTCTGGTATGCATACCCACCCAAACGTATCAAATTTGTGTCAGATTCTTCCATCATTGGTAGACAAGTTGCACAAGGATTGTTTTGGAACCCCCCCTCCCAACCCCACACGCACCAACAACAGCCACCACCAAAATGATTGATTTCACCGTCATGACTTTCCGAGGATAGTATATCAATTGATTTTGCCTTTTCCCTCTTTTGACCAATGATATCTAGCTCTACAACATGGCAGTTTGTTGAAGCAAATGGATGCCTCTTGCTCTGAAAGTTGCATTCTCCCTTTTTCTCTCTTTCTCTTTCTCACTGGTGCCTTATTTGGAAATAGAGAGGAGGAATGACAACTCTCTTCTGTCCATCATAGAGATAGAGTATATGTAACAGCCTATCATCACTAACGGGTGCAATCCAATCATATAGAATCAAGGGCTGAAAACACATCATCATTTAATCATGTCCAGTCATGATATCCCGCGGTCAGCAAAGAATTTCTGATGTCAGCAACCTTTATCGCGGTGATCAGTTGCAATCTGTCATGACATGTCGCAGCCCGCTACCAACGAATTAATTAAATGATTACAATTAATGTTAACTACCTAAAACAAGAGCATAGTATTGGTGCAGAGCAACAAGTTTAACCCAAACTGACCTAGAATCTCGATCTGAGGCCTTGATCAAAATGTTTTTTACACAGGATTTCATTTCAATTCAATTGATTTCATATGATTTTGTTGGAACTAATAACATAGAAATTTCAATCAATTGACACCAAATCCTTTCATTTTGATAAGACAATTTCTAATGAAATGAAATCCCATGTTAAAAGAAAAGGATTTTGATCGAGGCCTGAATGTGCTCTGACTGGCACAATTCAAGAAAGATTAAAATTGATAGTTAATCTTTGCGATCTGATTAATTAGTCAGTCATTCAACAGCATGGTTAAATTCACATGGATGAGCTTCCTTTTACGAGAATTTGGAGGAGAAGCAGCTCGTTCCTTGCATCCACCTATTAAGACTTGGGGGGGGGGGGGGGGGGGGGGGGGTGGGGCGCGCTTACTGGAGTCAGTTGCGAAAGAGGAGAGGTCTACCCCAGCCAACGAGTCGAGTGGGAGAGTGACTGGAAAGTGGAAGTGGAAGCTTCGTTGACACTTGCTACTTTATTTTATTTTTTATTTTTCATGCTTTCTAAATTCTTATCTTGCAAAATTTAATTATTAGATTTACGCATCGATTGTTTGATTAACCTTCCACAAAATTAGCTGATGCTTCATTGATTTTCCATATAACCTAGCTAGTCTATCCCTGTACTATATACTCAATATAAAGTAGCTAAATTGTGAACAATTTCTATTAAGTTGGATATGTTTTATTAATATAAGTTTTAATTTGGCAGACGTGAATAATTGCGGCTTAGAGAGTATATTTGAAGTTTTGAAGAGTAATTTTGATAACTTGGGGGCCTTAGAAGATTACGCTTAAAATTCCGTTTCTAGATATCTAATGGAATTATATATCCAACACATTGATTTCTCGGAAGGTCACTTAACAATTAAACTCTTATTTTCAAAGACAAGGGATTTGTCTTAATCTAGTGTCCTGCTTGTCCGATACACAATATTAATTATAGAACGAATTAACCTTTACTATTTGATAAAGATTTAATGAAAGAAACCTTCTGGGTTCAACTTAGGGGTATAATTAAATACATATGCAGCGGATATTATCCTTTCCAATCTCGTTCCTGCGAAATTATGAAAAATTATAACATAAGGTAAAATGAATGCAAACATAAACATTTGAATATTTTTCAATTTGCTAAAAAAAAAATGAAGATATCTGAACCCTACGTATTTGTGCATCTCTGTTATATAGTTCACAAGTTGTTATTAGTTGTAAAATCAAATAATAAATCTACCGTATATATCAATTTTGTTATTTTTAATTAAACTTTATATTATAATTCTAATCGGTTCATTTCTTTTTTGTTGTGCATTAGTATATCATAATAATATCCTAACCATTCAAGTTGTTTTTTTTTTCATATTGAAAAATACTTGGAGACCAAATTATAATTTTTTTCAATTTTTTTCGCTATATATTATGATACTTTTAAAAGTCATTATAATTGGAGTGTTTCAACCACTCCAATTTCAAACTATCATAATATATAGTAAAAGAATTTGCAAAAATATAAAATTTGGTCTCCAAGGGTTTTCAATATGGAGAATAACTTGAGCGGTTCAGGATTGACCGTTTGAATTTTGAATTTCAAAAACAAGTCGGGTGGAGACAATCCGTACACCCGAGTGTATTTTATCCATCCGCTATATATATACTAGGCATGACAGTCGCAACTTCGTGCACTATGTTTTTTTAGATGACTATGATTCAACATGAACTATCTTAGATTTTCAAATATATTTAATTCTTAAATTAAATAATGATTGATATGACTAATTTTAATAAACTATTTTAAATTATAGAAAATGCAAAAATACAAATTTATTTTTAATAATACAAATAGAGGTCACGAGTTTTAATTAATACTATAGATATAGCTTCACTAACATTCGTTAATTAGAAATTATAGTCAAATTTATAGTCAGTATGTTTCGAATTTACATTTGTTTTAGCTATAATGATATTAATTAGCACCTACAAATCCCAGATCAACTTCATTCATAAGCTCGCTTGCGAGCTCGCTGTCCGTTGACCTCGCTCTATGGTTATATATATAAGATTACGTTATATATATGATGTATTAGATATACATCAGAGATGTGATGCTATTAAAGTGACCTCACTCTCAACAACTGCATGCTCTTTTCCTTCGTTTTAATTACTTACTAGTTGCCCAGTAGGTATTAATTTGTTCAGGTGCGCTGCTGGCAGCTGGTAATTACTTCAAATCTTCAATATTTCCTTACCGTACAAGATCTTTGCGTTCCAGTCTCCAAAAGCATCTCAAATAGAACTCTTTAGCGCTATCTGTTTATTTCACGATAATAAACTCAACTACAATAAATTAGCACCCTCAATACAATATTTGAATATGAAAAAAAAAATGCTAATTTGTGATTAGTAACAATATGCGTGGCCAGTCCTTACACTTTCTAATTTAAAATATTTTGTAAATATTTAACATCCCTGTTACTTATAAAAAAGTAAAAAACACTTAAAAGAAGTCGGAACAATTTCACTAGAGGGGTGAACAACAATTGTTATATCAATATTGACTGTTGATTGTGTGATCTGATATGAAGTGTGATATGGATGTTAATTTCATATAAAAGGTCAGATCCGAAAGGAGTCAGGTAGTGTTTACACAATTTATTTTAAGGAAAGATATCTACATGTATCACTAGAAAATTCAACTAGATATTTTTATTGCTTAACATTATTTTGTTTTTTTATTAATTTGTCCACATATTGAGGGCATCTTTTCTCGTATATTATTGTTCTTATATATATATTAAACATTTCACCTTGGGAATTAGTTCATTGCCAAGTAAATTTCTACTAAAAATTTTCAAACAGTAAGAAATTCCTACGAAAATTTCATTGAAGAAAGGAAAAAAATTAAAATTTATAAAGTAAGGGGCAATTAGTAGGTCATTGCCTGCTGCGTCCAAAAAAAAAAAAAAAAAAATGAACAAGGAAAGAAAGAAAGAAATCATAGTTTGCTCATTCATCGACTGTTTATTATTTATTTTTCCTTTTTACTTTGACAATATTGATATTTTTTTTTATTTGAAAAGGAATTGGTATAAAATTCAAGACCAAGAAATGCCAGATAAGGCCATCTGTATATACGTGGTTGATGACAAGGACTCCATTTTATGTAAATTTCTTGGAAAATCACTTCGTTTATACTTTTCTCTGTTCATCATCTTATAAATTTTCTTGTTTATTTTTTCTATATCCAACCAAAAACATTTCTATAGTAGGATCGGGTTTTGGTTTCCACAGGTACAGCTCAGACGAGCTGGTTTTCGGCCTAACTTCACCGAGTCTGAGAAAAGACTGAAAACCAGTATGAAGCGGTCTTACTCGCTCATAAAGGACTCATACGATTCCATGGAACAGGTAATTAACAAATGAATTTCACGCATTAAATTGTTTTCTAATCGACTGCTTTGATGTGCTCATTCCGTAAATGAAATTTTCTCTTGCACAATCATGGTCATTGTGTTCATTCTCTAATTGACTCCCTGGTTATTCTAAAGCTTTTGGAATTGTCCTCAAAATATTTTGGGATTGATCAATCTTTTCAGTCTCTGGCATATATATTTATATTCCATCAGACCATCACACCTCTGTATATATATGATATTTCTATTATATCAGAATTTAAATAAATTGACTATGAGGCACATTGGTTTGGCAGGTCACGACGGAACTTGAAAAGGCTGGACTTGAATCCTCGAATCTAATTATTGGCATTGATTTTACTAAAAGCAATGAATGGACTGGTACACTATTTGTGTAAATCTTTATATGCATTGTGATTTCGACTTTGTCGAACAATTAACCAACTAGAAGTTGTTCTCATCAGGAAAAAACTCATTTAATGGATTAAGCTTGCATACTATCGGCGATTTACCTAATCCATATGAAAAGGCAATTGTAATTATTGGAGAAACTATGTCTAAATTCGATGATGATAATTTGATCCCATGCTTCGGGTTTGGTGATGGTAGGTTTTTTTTTATATAATATAAGTTTTGAAACAAAAGAATCTCTGCGCCTTCAATTTCATTTAAATGTAATTAATTATATCTTTTTCCTTTTTATAGCATCAACACATGATAGGGATGTCTTTAGCTTTTTCCATGATAAAAGACCTTGTAATGGAACCACTGAGGTGCTAAAGCGATACAGGGAACTTGTCCCACACATAAGATTAGCTGGTAATGAAATGCCATAAAAGAAATTGATCATTTCTATCAAATGATGAATGAAAGCTTCAAATTGTATGATAATTAATATGCGATTCTTTTATTTTATTTATTTTGTTGTTTCTGCAGGCCCTACTTCCTTCGCTCCGATAATTGAAATGGCAATGACAGTTGTTGAAAGTACTGGTGGCCAATACCATGTTCTGCTTATAATTGCAGATGGCCAGGTATATGTGATCTAGTTTTCATCTAAAATGCTTTTGTACCAGTATCAGTTAATATGTACAAATGTTGACAGTATATAAAATGCACTCACATAACATTGTTACTGATTGACCTTTATGGAAAGTGCAAACCATATACAAATGTTGACAGTATATAAAATGCACTCACATAACATTTTTTTCGAAATTTTTAAGTTTTTTTTTCGGATTTTTAAAAACTGCCGTTTTTTGAATGGTTCAGAACTAATTAGATTAACGATTTCTAAAATTTCAAAAAAATACTTAAAAATTTCGAAAAAATGAAATATTTGGTCTGCATGGAGATTTCAATAGGGAGATCATATTGGACGGTTTAGATCAGTCATTTTGAACTAGATCTAGGAGTTTTGATCGCGACTCACCGTAACTAAACTCTATATATATATATATATATATATATAGATAGATAGATAGATAGATAGATAGATAGATAGATATATGAAGTTATCTATATAGTGTTTCACTGAAAAAATTTTAGTTCTTTAATTGGCAGACTAATAAACATTAGGACGTAACTGTTACTAATATACTGAATATGTCATCTACATGCGTTCCCTGTCATTGACAAGAGCTGTTATGTTAATATATATTTATCATGACTGATTTTTGTAAGCCAACATTATGTGCAGCCTCCTAGATACCTAACTAATTCTTGCTCAGAAAGCAATAACCATTATACTAGCTGAAACAAGTTTTTTTCCCTTATAATATTTGATCATATATTCTGTTAGATTACTAGGAGCACTGACACTCCAAATGGACAAGTCAGTCCACAGGAGCGTTTGACAACTGATGCTATTGTCAAAGCCAGGTATAGTTACTTTTGACACTTAATTCCATGTCTACAAATTTACCTGAGCTCAAGATTCAACTATTACAAGTCACATATTTGCTACTATTGTGTTAGTGAATTCGCATTGTCCATCATTTTAGTCGGAGTAGGAGATGGCCCCTGGGATGTGATGAAGGAATTTGATGATAATATTCCTGCCAGGTCATTCGACAACTTTCAAGTATGCATAAATTCTTCTGATTACAGTCACCCACTGTTGTGATTTTTGTATGCATCAGTTTTATTGATGTATATTTTGACAAAAAGGTCGTTTGCAGTTTGTAAACTTCACAGAGATCATGTCTAAGCGCCTTGCCCAACCGAGAAAGGAGGCTGAATTTGCTCTTGCAGCTTTAATGGAAATTCCTTCACAATATAAAGCAATAATGGAACTCGGAATTTTAGGGTATGTATGCATCATTAGGCCATATACCTCTAAATTTATATAAGCAAGTGGAGTTCATGTTGCTAGTGAAATTAATAATCTGTACATAGCAGTCGTCAGAATGGGAGATGCCCAAGGAGGGTTCCCTTTCGTCCTCCAACTGGAAATTGTAGTGCAACACTTCCTGGTACATCTCAATTCTTGAAACAAAATACAGTTCAACAAAACTCATCTCAGAGTGTTGTCCATAGCACTATTCCCACTGACAGTAGCAGCAGTACATGTCCTCCACTGGGTTCTGAAGATCAGGTACATACCTATTTAATTAGTCATTTCGACGACACTGTTTCTGTTATACACTTTAACTAATTTGGTTTAACTAATCTATACAGCATGTATGTCCCATCTGCCTTGTAAACCCAAAGGATATGGCTTTTGGATGTGGCCACCAGGTATAATGTGTTCTTTTTATTTTCTCTAGTGACATTATCTCATGTTCAAGGAATTTAAGCAATTGAATAAGCCAACTAAACGAACATTCAATAGAGTGGATCAGAATTTAAATATTAACAAAAGAAAAAAAAAATCTTCTGATATTTGCTCGTATGCAAATATTAAATAGAGTGACATTTATCTCATGTTCAAGGAATTTAAGCAATAGAGTGACATTATCTCATGTTCAAGGAATTTAAGCAATTGAATAAGCCAACTAAACGAACATTCAATAGAGTGGATCAGAATTTAAATATTAACAAAAGAAAAAAAAATCTTCTGATATTTGCTCGTATGCAAATATTAAAAATGAAGTTTCCATCTTTTAAAATGAAATTAACTTCCACTAATTGATTTGTGGTTCTTTCCAGACCTGCTGTGATTGTAGCATGAGCTTGCAGAAGTGTCCTATTTGTCGTAATCCAATTAAAACAAGAATTAAGTTGTACTGAAGTGGGTAATTTATGCACCTGTTATGATTTGCATCTGGTATTGTGGTTATTATACACTCCAAAAGTTCTATCATATAATGAAGGCGAACGGAAGCTACATTTAGTTACTATAAAATAAAATTCACTTCAATCGGTATGTCTCTCTAAAGGGTGGCTTAATCTTATTTAATATATTTCTATTTCAAACTTGTAAGATTTGATCAATTAGTACTGAGTATTGAGATATGAGTGATGATTTGTAAACTTTTTTGTTTGTCTTTTCCTTAGCCTTGATTAACGTTTTTCCTGTTATCTTAAATAAAAACTACAGAAGAAAAAACATATCAAAATCAAATCTTGATACCAACTTTAGTTGTAACACCCCGAGAAGGGTGGTACAACCCGCCGCGTAAAAACGCAAGGCGTACACAGCATCACATACAATACCAATAAAAATAATGCCACACAATTTATTAAATGAACAACAATGTCTTACATGACATGTCTAACATGGCGGATTTAATGTGGTATTCCCCATGCTAGATCAAATGTCTTTACCGGAAAGGTAAAAGAAAATAATTATGTAGCATCATCATGACTCGACTAGTGATCTCACGCACGTAGCAAGAGCTTGATGAACTCGCCTTCTACCTGGATCTAAAATAAATTAACAAAACGGATGAGAGCCCTGACAACTCTCAGTACGGTAATACAAAGTTATTTCGAAATATATATAACAACTATAAACTTAAATAAATAAAAACAAATAAGATGAAAAACATAATCGTTTAAATGGCGATGCCACTTCAATTAACTCATATTAATCGTATTTATCATAGCACTTTTATAAATATTGTTGTCCTGCACAATGAGCCGCATGGCCGGCACCCCTGTTTCATCTCCATCCTGTCATGACCAGGCCGCATGTGGAGGGTAACCAGTATGTACATAAAAGTTCCTGGGTGGGCTTCTCAAGGTACCTGGGACTTAATTCTCATCTTTATCTCACTATGTAACTCATGTGCGTTAATGTCATAATTCAAGTTCTTATTTTATAAGGACGACACATTGGATATAAGATAACATAATTTATACATATAACCTATTAACCCGAAAATATTAGATAGAGAAATGAAATTTATTCCATACAAATAACTTGGCCAGAGAAATATAAGTACATTAAAAAGTAGCAACGTCTTGCATAAAATAATATTTAAGTTTAGTTTTCAAACATTCCGAATAAATATATATGTATATACCTATCAGACTTCAAAGGGTATAGAAACTTTCTGAAGATTTAAAGATACGTAAGTTTAAAACCAACCTTAGCATCAGTTTAATATCATCAAATATGCGCCTAATATACTAATTAAGTATGCAGGGAAATCTTTAAATCCAAGAGTATAACTCTCTACTAAAATACTGTATTCTTACGTTTTCATGAAATAAAAGATATAAATATGAAAATCAGAAATCAGTTTCATATGTAAATAACATTCTCAGAAGCTAGGTGCGTGTCATGCTTTAGGAAACTTGCGACTACCCTAGCTAGTTCAATGCGTGACTGCACATGCATGATTTTGAGATATACTAGTAACCAAATCCAAATGTTTGTGGTATTAAATTAATAAAATATTATAATAAGTAATATAAAGGAGATGCACTTCTAAATAACAACAGAGTACGAAACCTATCTAATAAGTTTAAAAAGATTTTAAAAACAAACTTGTTCACTAACAGATCCAGTTGCACGAAAATAACGTGTGGCCTAATAAAAAAAATCAGTTTTAAGAATGAAAGCATGTATAGTTTAGTATAGATGGTACATAACAAGAAGATACTTATTTTATAAACATATTCAAGTTCTTATATAAACAAAATCTATGCGTAAGATGTTTATCAAATCCAAAATATGATTGTCAGGTTATAATATCCGCATGGAAAACCACGTAACAGCTTTCAAGGTTCAAGTTTAGGCTAAGGATATGCTAAAATAGTGCATCGGGTAAAGAATTATATGTACAAGTTTAGAGTTTGAACATAAATGCATACTTGTATAACCAGTATTCTGATAGATTATTTTATGTAAGGAAATAGCTTTTCAAAAATTTGATACATACGTGATATGCCTTTGGGGAAACTTAAAACCAAAATAGTGCAACACAAGGGTTTACCCTGAGTGACAGTAACGTAGAGAAAATAAAATGAAACTTAATATTATGATCGAGCGCAACATAATAGCATTCTTATTATTTTTATTGGTATTGTATGTGATGCTGTGTACGCCTTGAATCAACGTAGAATCCCCGTTAAAAGGGAAAAGGCATGAAGAGTAAAGAGAAATAAAAGAAGGCGAAGAGTAAATTAAGCTATACCACTGATCAACGTTAATATCACCACACCATCACCCAAAAATCTGATATGAAAAGCAATCTCAGTTGTAGCCGACTCACTGCTTCTTTCAGGCATTTCATCGAATACCTGATAAGCATACAAAAGCGAAGTCACGGCATGGTATAAAAATCGTGCTAAGAACTTCCCTTTCGCTCAAATACAAAAAAAAATGACAGATGCACTTACAGTTCAGAAGAACTCGTAGGCTTCTCTAGGATCGTAACTACGATCCCTCATCACCGAACATAGCGGAAAGGAATTCCCCACATCAGGTGAGAAAATGACCCCTCTCATGTGGGTTCCGACGGATTAGGATGATGGCTATGATGATCGGATTGAAGTGGCGGCCATGGCGACTAGGTCGAAGAAGAGAGAAAGAAATAAAAGAGAAGGAAGACTAAGGCAAATTCGGCGCATAACCTAGGAAGACCGATCGATACTATCGGCTTATCAATAGTCATCGATCAAAAATAGGGATCTTCTGCGGCACAATCTCTCGAAAACTCGATATAAAAGAACACACGCAAAGCCTAGCAATGCCCGATTCGTTGCATAAAAGGAAGGAAATTGATGTTGTAGAAGTCGATGATCAAATATACTCCCGGTTTACACCAACGGGTGGACCAAACTTGGGTCCCTTCGGTGCACCAGGCTGTGCATGAACCAGATGGCTCGGCCAGATGCGAATCCAACTCTCCCCTGATCTTCTGTGGCCTTTAACGTAAAAAAAAATCGCCGACCATACGGAATGTAGCCATTCATGTGCATAAATTTGATGCTGACATGGCCCAATCAGATAAATTTAAATCTGCGAGACTTTAAAAATCCACCAAAAATCACAAAAAATTCAGAAAAATATAAACTAAATTCCTACAAATCTAGAAAAATATGAAAAATCCATTTTTACTGAATGACATGACCAAAAATTCAACCAAAACAAGTCAAATCACTCAAATACTGAATCCATCAGTAAATAGTCAATTTCGAAAAACCACAAAAATCATCAGAGGCCCAGAAAAATATGAGCAAAATTCCTGTGAGTTTAGAAAAATCAAAAGAATGTGATCATACTAAACAAATCCATCAAAATTTCAATATAAAATAATAATAATAATAATAAGTCCATCTATTGTGACGGTGACTCCCGTAATCCAGGAAATTCAGACAATAATCCAGTTTTAAAAATTTGGCTGAATTGCGATTCACCAAAATAGCAGATTTTAAATGTCTCACATTGGCATCAAAGAAAAATACAGACTATGTCCCGTCGATCATTAGATGGAGGAAATAGATCATGTACCAAAGGAGGTTCTGTGATAATTTCCCCAAATGTACAAATCCAGTGGCATTTGAGTAATCCCACGACCTTACTCCAAATGACACACCGCTTTACCAGATAAAGCCGTTCAGGTGACCAAATCCCATCTGACAAAATCACGCTGGAAAGCCAAAACCTCGTCTTACCAGATAAAGTTGTTCAGGTGACCAAATCCCATCTGACACCATCACGCTGGAAGACCCGTGACATTTGAGTAATCCCACGACCTTACTCTAAATGACACACCGCAATTCAGATACAGTCGTTCAGGTGACTAAATCCCATCTGACAAAATCACGCTGAAAAGCCAAAATCTTGTTTTACCAGATAAAGTCGTTCAGGTGACCAAATCCCATCTGACACCATCACGCTGGAAGACCCGTGACATTTGAGTAATCCCACGACCTTACTCTAAATGACACACCGCTTTACCAGATAAAGCCGCTTAGGTGACTAAATCCCATCTGATAAAATCACGCTGGAAAGCCAAAGTCTCGTCTCACCAGATAAAGTCGTTCAGGTGACCAAATCTCATCTGACACCATCACGCTGGAAGACCCGTGACATTTGAGTAATCCCACGACCTTACTCTAAATGACACACCGTCTTATCAGATAAAATCGTCCAGGTGACTAAATCCCATCTGACACAATCACGCTGGAAGACCCGTGGCGTTGGAGTAGTCCCACGATCTTACTCCAAACAACACCCCGTTTATTAGATTAAAATCGTCTTGGTGATTAAAACTCACCAGACCCAACTATCTAATGAAATCAAGTTATACGAGGTCCCGGAAAGACCTCCTCAAACCAAATTACATTCCCAAAATATCATAACTTCTCAAAATCGCTTCACAAATCACCATGTTAAATAAAAAAAATCAACTAAATAAACAACGAACACCAACATAAGAACATTCAAAAGAGGAACAAATGAAGAAACATAAATATCCCTACGAATAAACATTGCATTAATAGCCTGCAATATATGTTCTCCTAATTTTCCCGATCTAGAGGTGCCTAGGAAAGTAACCAGGGTAATTAACAGCGGGGGCTTGCGCCCGTCGGAAAGAAAGGACCTACACAAAAATAAAACTCTCGTAGGAATATAAGTCCGTACGAGCGAGCATCTCTTAAGTGAGAGGCGCCTGTAGCTGAGACTTTGACTTGCGAAGGGATGATCTGATTTGATGTTCTTTTTGCTTTCCCTCCCGAAAGTGGCATTTAAAATGGGAAAGGCGCGACAAAAAGAGCCGGACACAGTGGCTGTTGTGTTTCCCTCCCAGGACCCGGCCATCAGGTCGAGTATTCTTTTGGTCATACGCCTTCTACCTTTCTCTCATGGTGCTCTCGTTGCCATGTCATTTCTCTTGTTGGAGTTCTCACAATCATTCCAGGTGCTTGCTATCCTCTCTACCACACTTGCATATGCGGTGGTTTTCGGGTATCGGTTCTGGGCTGGAGTTGGGTTGCCGGTTGCAAGTGGGTCGACACTGGTTGTGTTGCGCTGTCAGTTCCTGATGCTGTTCTGTAACTTCTTTTGCCATTTTGGGTTTCTCTTCATGCATTTTGTGTTCAGTTAAACATATTAATATTATCCATTATTTCAACAAACTGAACAATTGTATTAATAATATCATCCATTAATAATAGCACAATACATACAAATGAAATAAGATGATCCCTTAGGGAAACTAACTGAATATACAAAGTGAACACATATAACAGTATAGTTAACATTTACAGTAAACAAAGTGAACACATATGATGACTAACTAATCCATTATTTCCTCATCGGTTTTGTCTCGTAGCACCCAATATTTGCCACAGTTGCTCCCATATTCATGGTCTCTCTTGCCATAGAAATGCAAGAAAGCACCCAAAAACATCCCATTGAGCATGGAATTGACAATCCACGCACCAATTCCGCTACAACCTTCTTTACCAAAATGCATGAAGAGAAACCCAAAATGGCAAAAGAAGTTACAGAACAGCATCAGGAACTGACAGCGCAACACAACCAGTGTCGACCCACTTGCAACCGGCAACCCAACTCCAGCCCAGAACCGATACCCGAAAACCACCGCATATGCAAGTGTGGTAGAGAGGATAGCAAGCACCTGGAATGATTGTGAGAACTCCAACAAGAGAAATGACATGGCAACGAGAGCACCATGAGAGAAAGGTAGAAGGCGTATGACCAAAAGAATACTCGACCTGATGGCCGGGTCCTGGGAGGGAAACACAACAGCCACTGTGTCCGGCTCTTTTTGTCGCGCCTTTCCCATTTTAAATGCCACTTTCGGGAGGGAAAGCAAAAAGAACATCAAATCAGATCATCCCTTCGCAAGTCAAAGTCTCAGCTACAGGCGCCTCTCACTTAAGAGATGCTCGCTCGTACGGACTTATATTCCTACGAGAGTTTTATTTTTGTGTAGGTCCTTTCTTTCCGACGGGCGCAAGCCCCCGCTGTTAATTACCCTGGTTACTTTCCTAGGCACCTCTAGATCGGGAAAATTAGGAGAACATATATTGCAGGCTATTAATGCAATGTTTATTCGTAGGGATATTTATGTTTCTTCATTTGTTCCTCTTTTGAATGTTCTTATGTTGGTGTTCGTTGTTTATTTAGTTGATTTTTTTTATTTAACATGGTGATTTGTGAAGCGATTTTGAGAAGTTATGATATTTTGGGAATGTAATTTGGTTTGAGGAGGTCTTTCCGGGACCTCGTATAACTTGATTTCATTAGATAGTTGGGTCTGGTGAGTTTTAATCACCAAGACGATTTTAATCTAATAAACGGGGTGTTGTTTGGAGTAAGATCGTGGGACTACTCCAACGCCACGGGTCTTCCAGCGTGATTGTGTCAGATGGGATTTAGTCACCTGGACGATTTTATCTGATAAGACGGTGTGTCATTTAGAGTAAGGTCGTGGGATTACTCAAATGTCACGGGTCTTCCAGCGTGATGGTGTCAGATGAGATTTGGTCACCTGAACGACTTTATCTGGTGAGACGAGACTTTGGCTTTCCAGCGTGATTTTATCAGATGGGATTTAGTCACCTAAGCGGCTTTATCTGGTAAAGCGGTGTGTCATTTAGAGTAAGGTCGTGGGATTACTCAAATGTCACGGGTCTTCCAGCGTGATGGTGTCAGATGGGATTTGGTCACCTGAACGACTTTATCTGGTAAAACAAGATTTTGGCTTTTCAGCGTGATTTTGTCAGATGGGATTTAGTCACCTGAACGACTGTATCTGAATTGCGGTGTGTCATTTAGAGTAAGGTCGTGGGATTACTCAAATGTCACGGGTCTTCCAGCGTGATGGTGTCAGATGGGATTTGGTCACCTGAACAACTTTATCTGGTAAGACGAGGTTTTGGCTTTCCAGCGTGATTTTGTCAGATGGGATTTGGTCACCTGAACGGCTTTATCTGGTAAAGCGGTGTGTCATTTGGAGTAAGGTCGTGGGATTACTCAAATGCCACTGGATTTGTACATTTGGGGAAATTATCACAGAACCTCCTTTGGTACATGATCTATTTCCTCCATCTAATGATCGACGGGACATAGTCTGTATTTTTCTTTGATGCCAATGTGAGACATTTAAAATCTGCTATTTTGGTGAATCGCAATTCAGCCAAATTTTTAAAACTGGATTATTGTCTGAATTTCCTGGATTACGGGAGTCACCGTCACAATAGATGGACTTATTATTATTATTATTATTTTATATTGAAATTTTGATGGATTTGTTTAGTATGATCACATTCTTTTGATTTTTCTAAACTCACAGGAATTTTGCTCATATTTTTCTGGGCCTCTGATGATTTTTGTGGTTTTTCGAAATTGACTATTTACTGATGGATTCAGTATTTGAGTGATTTGACTTGTTTTGGTTGAATTTTTGGTCATGTCATTCAGTAAAAATGGATTTTTCATATTTTTCTAGATTTGTAGGAATTTAGTTTATATTTTTCTGAATTTTTTGTGATTTTTGGTGGATTTTTAAAGTCTCGCAGATTTAAATTTATCTGATTGGGCCATGTCAGCATCAAATTTATGCACATGAATGGCTACATTCCGTATGGTCGGCGATTTTTTTTTACGTTAAAGGCCACAGAAGATCAGGGGAGAGTTGGATTCGCATCTGGCCGAGCCATCTGGTTCATGCACAGCCTGGTGCACCGAAGGGACCCAAGTTTGGTCCACCCGTTGGTGTAAACCGGGAGTATATTTGATCATCGACTTCTACAACATCAATTTCCTTCCTTTTATGCAACGAATCGGGCATTGCTAGGCTTTGCGTGTGTTCTTTTATATCGAGTTTTCGAGAGATTGTGCCGCAGAAGATCCCTATTTTTGATCGATGACTATTGATAAGCCGATAGTATCGATCGGTCTTCCTAGGTTATGCGCCGAATTTGCCTTAGTCTTCCTTCTCTTTTATTTCTTTCTCTCTTCTTCGACCTAGTCGCCATGGCCGCCACTTCAATCCGATCATCATAGCCATCATCCTAATCCGTCGGAACCCACATGAGAGGGGTCATTTTCTCACCTGATGTGGGGAATTCCTTTCCGCTATGTTCGGTGATGAGGGATCGTAGTTACGATCCTAGAGAAGCCTACGAGTTCTTCTGAACTGTAAGTGCATCTGTCATTTTTTTTTGTATTTGAGCGAAAGGGAAGTTCTTAGCACGATTTTTATACCATGCCGTGACTTCGCTTTTGTATGCTTATCAGGTATTCGATGAAATGCCTGAAAGAAGCAGTGAGTCGGCTACAACTGAGATTGCTTTTCATATCAGATTTTTGGGTGATGGTGTGGTGATATTAACGTTGATCAGTGGTATAGCTTAATTTACTCTTCGCCTTCTTTTATTTCTCTTTACTCTTCATGCCTTTTCCCTTTTAACGGGGATTCTACGTTGATTCAAGGCGTACACAGCATCACATACAATACCAATAAAAATAATAAGAATGCTATTATGTTGCGCTCGATCATAATATTAAGTTTCATTTTATTTTCTCTACGTTACTGTCACTCAGGGTAAACCCTTGTGTTGCACTATTTTGGTTTTAAGTTTCCCCAAAGGCATATCACGTATGTATCAAATTTTTGAAAAGCTATTTCCTTACATAAAATAATCTATCAGAATACTGGTTATACAAGTATGCATTTATGTTCAAACTCTAAACTTGTACATATAATTCTTTACCCGATGCACTATTTTAGCATATCCTTAGCCTAAACTTGAACCTTGAAAGCTGTTACGTGGTTTTCCATGCGGATATTATAACCTGACAATCATATTTTGGATTTGATAAACATCTTACGCATAGATTTTGTTTATATAAGAACTTGAATATGTTTATAAAATAAGTATCTTCTTGTTATGTACCATCTATACTAAACTATACATGCTTTCATTCTTAAAACTGATTTTTTTTATTAGGCCACACGTTATTTTCGTGCAACTGGATCTGTTAGTGAACAAGTTTGTTTTTAAAATCTTTTTAAACTTATTAGATAGGTTTCGTACTCTGTTGTTATTTAGAAGTGCATCTCCTTTATATTACTTATTATAATATTTTATTAATTTAATACCACAAACATTTGGATTTGGTTACTAGTATATCTCAAAATCATGCATGTGCAGTCACGCATTGAACTAGCTAGGGTAGTCGCAAGTTTCCTAAAGCATGACACGCACCTAGCTTCTGAGAATGTTATTTACATATGAAACTGATTTCTGATTTTCATATTTATATCTTTTATTTCATGAAAACGTAAGAATACAGTATTTTAGTAGAGAGTTATACTCTTGGATTTAAAGATTTCCCTGCATACTTAATTAGTATATTAGGCGCATATTTGATGATATTAAACTGATGCTAAGGTTGGTTTTAAACTTACGTATCTTTAAATCTTCAGAAAGTTTCTATACCCTTTGAAGTCTGATAGGTATATACATATATATTTATTCGGAATGTTTGAAAACTAAACTTAAATATTATTTTATGCAAGACGTTGCTACTTTTTAATGTACTTATATTTCTCTGGCCAAGTTATTTGTATGGAATAAATTTCATTTCTCTATCTAATATTTTCGGGTTAATAGGTTATATGTATAAATTATGTTATCTTATATCCAATGTGTCGTCCTTATAAAATAAGAACTTGAATTATGACATTAACGCACATGAGTTACATAGTGAGATAAAGATGAGAATTAAGTCCCAGGTACCTTGAGAAGCCCACCCAGGAACTTTTATGTACATACTGGTTACCCTCCACATGCGGCCTGGTCATGACAGGATGGAGATGAAACAGGGGTGCCGGCCATGCGGCTCATTGTGCAGGACAACAATATTTATAAAAGTGCTATGATAAATACGATTAATATGAGTTAATTGAAGTGGCATCGCCATTTAAACGATTATGTTTTTCATCTTATTTGTTTTTATTTATTTAAGTTTATAGTTGTTATATATATTTCGAAATAACTTTGTATTACCGTACTGAGAGTTGTCAGGGCTCTCATCCGTTTTGTTAATTTATTTTAGATCCAGGTAGAAGGAGAGTTCATCAAGCTCTTGCTACGTGCGTGAGATCACTAGTCGAGTCATGATGATGCTACATAATTATTTTCTTTTACCTTTCCGGTAAAGACATTTGATCTAGCATGGGGAATACCACATTAAATCCGCCATGTTAGACATGTCATGTAAGACATTGTTGTTCATTTAATAAATTGTGTGGCATTATTTTTATTGGTATTGTATGTGATGCTGTGTACGCCTTGCGTTTTTACGCGGCGGGTTGTACCACCCTTCTCGGGGTGTTACAACTAAAGTTGGTATCAAGATTTGATTTTGATATGTTTTTTCTTCTGTAGTTTTTATTTAAGATAACAGGAAAAACGTTAATCAAGGCTAAGGAAAAGACAAACAAAAAAGTTTACAAATCATCACTCATATCTCAATACTCAGTACTAATTGATCAAATCTTACAAGTTTGAAATAGAAATATATTAAATAAGATTAAGCCACCCTTTAGAGAGACATACCGATTGAAGTGAATTTTATTTTATAGTAACTAAATGTAGCTTCCGTTCGCCTTCATTATATGATAGAACTTTTGGAGTGTATAATAACCACAATACCAGATGCAAATCATAACAGGTGCATAAATTACCCACTTCAGTACAACTTAATTCTTGTTTTAATTGGATTACGACAAATAGGACACTTCTGCAAGCTCATGCTACAATCACAGCAGGTCTGGAAAGAACCACAAATCAATTAGTGGAAGTTAATTTCATTTTAAAAGATGGAAACTTCATTTTTAATATTTGCATACGAGCAAATATCAGAAGATTTTTTTTTCTTTTGTTAATATTTAAATTCTGATCCACTCTATTGAATGTTCGTTTAGTTGGCTTATTCAATTGCTTAAATTCCTTGAACATGAGATAATGTCACTCTATTGCTTAAATTCCTTGAACATGAGATAAATGTCACTCTATTTAATATTTGCATACGAGCAAATATCAGAAGATTTTTTTTTTCTTTTGTTAATATTTAAATTCTGATCCACTCTATTGAATGTTCGTTTAGTTGGCTTATTCAATTGCTTAAATTCCTTGAACATGAGATAATGTCACTAGAGAAAATAAAAAGAACACATTATACCTGGTGGCCACATCCAAAAGCCATATCCTTTGGGTTTACAAGGCAGATGGGACATACATGCTGTATAGATTAGTTAAACCAAATTAGTTAAAGTGTATAACAGAAACAGTGTCGTCGAAATGACTAATTAAATAGGTATGTACCTGATCTTCAGAACCCAGTGGAGGACATGTACTGCTGCTACTGTCAGTGGGAATAGTGCTATGGACAACACTCTGAGATGAGTTTTGTTGAACTGTATTTTGTTTCAAGAATTGAGATGTACCAGGAAGTGTTGCACTACAATTTCCAGTTGGAGGACGAAAGGGAACCCTCCTTGGGCATCTCCCATTCTGACGACTGCTATGTACAGATTATTAATTTCACTAGCAACATGAACTCCACTTGCTTATATAAATTTAGAGGTATATGGCCTAATGATGCATACATACCCTAAAATTCCGAGTTCCATTATTGCTTTATATTGTGAAGGAATTTCCATTAAAGCTGCAAGAGCAAATTCAGCCTCCTTTCTCGGTTGGGCAAGGCGCTTAGACATGATCTCTGTGAAGTTTACAAACTGCAAACGACCTTTTTGTCAAAATATACATCAATAAAACTGATGCATACAAAAATCACAACAGTGGGTGACTGTAATCAGAAGAATTTATGCATACTTGAAAGTTGTCGAATGACCTGGCAGGAATATTATCATCAAATTCCTTCATCACATCCCAGGGGCCATCTCCTACTCCGACTAAAATGATGGACAATGCGAATTCACTAACACAATAGTAGCAAATATGTGACTTGTAATAGTTGAATCTTGAGCTCAGGTAAATTTGTAGACATGGAATTAAGTGTCAAAAGTAACTATACCTGGCTTTGACAATAGCATCAGTTGTCAAACGCTCCTGTGGACTGACTTGTCCATTTGGAGTGTCAGTGCTCCTAGTAATCTAACAGAATATATGATCAAATATTATAAGGGAAAAAAACTTGTTTCAGCTAGTATAATGGTTATTGCTTTCTGAGCAAGAATTAGTTAGGTATCTAGGAGGCTGCACATAATGTTGGCTTACAAAAATCAGTCATGATAAATATATATTAACATAACAGCTCTTGTCAATGACAGGGAACGCATGTAGATGACATATTCAGTATATTAGTAACAGTTACGTCCTAATGTTTATTAGTCTGCCAATTAAAGAACTAAAATTTTTTCAGTGAAACACTATATAGATAACTTCATATATCTATCTATCTATCTATCTATCTATCTATCTATCTATCTATATATATATATATATATATATATAGAGCTTAGTTACGGTGAGTCGCGATCAAAACTCCTAGATCTAGTTCAAAATGACTGATCTAAACCGTCCAATATGATCTCCCTATTGAAATCTCCATGCAGACCAAATATTTCATTTTTTCGAAATTTTTAAGTATTTTTTTGAAATTTTAGAAATCGTTAATCTAATTAGTTCTGAACCATTCAAAAAACGGCAGTTTTTAAAAATCCGAAAAAAAAACTTAAAAATTTCGAAAAAAATGTTATGTGAGTGCATTTTATATACTGTCAACATTTGTATATGGTTTGCACTTTCCATAAAGGTCAATCAGTAACAATGTTATGTGAGTGCATTTTATATACTGTCAACATTTGTACATATTAACTGATACTGGTACAAAAGCATTTTAGATGAAAACTAGATCACATATACCTGGCCATCTGCAATTATAAGCAGAACATGGTATTGGCCACCAGTACTTTCAACAACTGTCATTGCCATTTCAATTATCGGAGCGAAGGAAGTAGGGCCTGCAGAAACAACAAAATAAATAAAATAAAAGAATCGCATATTAATTATCATACAATTTGAAGCTTTCATTCATCATTTGATAGAAATGATCAATTTCTTTTATGGCATTTCATTACCAGCTAATCTTATGTGTGGGACAAGTTCCCTGTATCGCTTTAGCACCTCAGTGGTTCCATTACAAGGTCTTTTATCATGGAAAAAGCTAAAGACATCCCTATCATGTGTTGATGCTATAAAAAGGAAAAAGATATAATTAATTACATTTAAATGAAATTGAAGGCGCAGAGATTCTTTTGTTTCAAAACTTATATTATATAAAAAAAAACCTACCATCACCAAACCCGAAGCATGGGATCAAATTATCATCATCGAATTTAGACATAGTTTCTCCAATAATTACAATTGCCTTTTCATATGGATTAGGTAAATCGCCGATAGTATGCAAGCTTAATCCATTAAATGAGTTTTTTCCTGATGAGAACAACTTCTAGTTGGTTAATTGTTCGACAAAGTCGAAATCACAATGCATATAAAGATTTACACAAATAGTGTACCAGTCCATTCATTGCTTTTAGTAAAATCAATGCCAATAATTAGATTCGAGGATTCAAGTCCAGCCTTTTCAAGTTCCGTCGTGACCTGCCAAACCAATGTGCCTCATAGTCAATTTATTTAAATTCTGATATAATAGAAATATCATATATATACAGAGGTGTGATGGTCTGATGGAATATAAATATATATGCCAGAGACTGAAAAGATTGATCAATCCCAAAATATTTTGAGGACAATTCCAAAAGCTTTAGAATAACCAGGGAGTCAATTAGAGAATGAACACAATGACCATGATTGTGCAAGAGAAAATTTCATTTACGGAATGAGCACATCAAAGCAGTCGATTAGAAAACAATTTAATGCGTGAAATTCATTTGTTAATTACCTGTTCCATGGAATCGTATGAGTCCTTTATGAGCGAGTAAGACCGCTTCATACTGGTTTTCAGTCTTTTCTCAGACTCGGTGAAGTTAGGCCGAAAACCAGCTCGTCTGAGCTGTACCTGTGGAAACCAAAACCCGATCCTACTATAGAAATGTTTTTGGTTGGATATAGAAAAAATAAACAAGAAAATTTATAAGATGATGAACAGAGAAAAGTATAAACGAAGTGATTTTCCAAGAAATTTACATAAAATGGAGTCCTTGTCATCAACCACGTATATACAGATGGCCTTATCTGGCATTTCTTGGTCTTGAATTTTATACCAATTCCTTTACAAATAAAAAAAAATATCAATATTGTCAAAGTAAAAAGGAAAAATAAATAATAAACAGTCGATGAATGAGCAAACTATGATTTCTTTCTTTCTTTCCTTGTTCATTTTTTTTTTTTTTTTTTGGACGCAGCAGGCAATGACCTACTAATTGCCCCTTACTTTATAAATTTTAATTTTTTTCCTTTCTTCAATGAAATTTTCGTAGGAATTTCTTACTGTTTGAAAATTTTTAGTAGAAATTTACTTGGCAATGAACTAATTCCCAAGGTGAAATGTTTAATATATATATAAGAACAATAATATACGAGAAAAGATGCCCTCAATATGTGGACAAATTAATAAAAAAACAAAATAATGTTAAGCAATAAAAATATCTAGTTGAATTTTCTAGTGATACATGTAGATATCTTTCCTTAAAATAAATTGTGTAAACACTACCTGACTCCTTTCGGATCTGACCTTTTATATGAAATTAACATCCATATCACACTTCATATCAGATCACACAATCAACAGTGGAGTTGATTGGGGTGCTCGGTCTGAGCATAGGTCCGAGTGGAGTTTCTCCTGATTCATCGTGGGTGGTACTCAGTCCGAGTGCAGGTCTGCTCGACCCGAGTAATGACTCAAACTCATCAGTTACTCATGAGGAAATGAATCATCAATAGGAACCTTGGTGTCCTCCTCTTCCTCCCAATGCAATCGAGATAAATGATCAACCACTGAATTTTCTGTACCCTTTTTATCTCGGATCTCAAGGTCAAATTCCTGAAGGAGAAGAACCCATCGGATCAAACGTGGCTTGGCATCTTTCTTGCTCAACAGATATCGGATTGCTGCATGGTCAGTGTACACAATCACCTTGGACCCCACCAAATAGGATCTGAACTTGTCCAAGGCGAACACTATGGCGAGCAGTTCCTTTTCGGTGGTCGTGTAATTGACTTGGGTCGGGTCAAGGACCTTGCTTGCATAATAGATAGTGACCGACTTCTTGTCCTTTCGTTGCCCAAGCACTGCTCCAATGGCAAAATCACTAGCGTCGCACATAAGCTCGAAGGGTTGAGACCAATCTGGCGGTTGCAAAATGGGTGCCGAGATTAGAGCTTCCTTCAATCTGTTGAAAGCCATCAAACAATCCTCATCAATAATAAAATCATTATCTTTAATCAAGAGATTGCTTAAGGATTTTGCAATTTTAGAGAAGTCTTTAATAAAACGGCGATAAAATCCGGCATGTCCTAGAAAGCTTCAGACATCCTTGACATTCTTGGGAATATCAAGCTTCTCTATCACTTCGATTTTGGCCTTGTCCACCTCAATCCCTCTTGATGTGATCACATGCCCTAGGACAACGCCCTTTTGCACCATAAAGTGGCACTTCTCCCAATTCAGTGCAAGTTAACCTCTTCACATCTCTGCAAGATTTTAGAAAGGTTAGCAAGACAAGAATCAAAACAAGTGCCATAAACCGAGAAATCGTCCATAAAAACTTCCATCTCCTTTTCAATGAAATCCGAAAAAATGGCCATCATGGCTCGTTGGAAGGTTGCTGGTGCATTACACAAACCGAAGGGCATTCTTTTATAAGCAAATGTACCATATGGGCAAGTAAACGTGGTCTTTCCTTGGTCATTGGGGTGGATAGGTATTTGAAAGAAACCCGAATAACCATCTAAATAACAAAAGTACGAGTGATTAGCAAGTCTTTCTAATAATTGATCAACAAAAGGTAAAGGGAAGTGATCTTTGCGGGTGGCCGCATTAAGTTTTTGATAATCGATGCACATTCTCCATCCGGTGACCACTCTTGTCTAAATCAACTCGTCTTTGTCGTTCTTGACCACCGTTGTGTCGCCTTTCTTGGGCACCACATGCACTGGGCTCACCCACTTGCTATCGGAAATTGCGTAGATGATGCCCGTATCATGGAGCTTCTGCACTTCTTTTCGGACCACTTCCTTCAAGCTTGGGTTGAATCGCCTCTGCGCTTCCCTTGACGGTTTGTGATCGTCTTCCAAGAGAATTTTGTGCGTGCAGAATGAGGGGTGTCACATCCCAACTATGATATGACAGAATCCCGCCACGAAAGTACTGATTCTAGTACTTCCGCAAGGCTTAAGTCATACATTATCCTATGAAAGACGCATATATTTTTTTTCTTTTGATAATATAGTCGAATATTATCAGTATGACGATAGTAAGAAATATAATTGAAAATGAAAATGAAACAATACAGAGCGACATCATATAAAAATATATACAACCCCATGAAACATACAGTACAACATCTGTCTCCTCAAAATGTGACTCACAGACCAAGTCTGACTATCCAACCATCGAGCTAGAGTCTATACACAGTACCAAGTATAGCCTATATCTACACTGAGACTATACTAGTATAAATCAAAAGATGACCCTAGCCGATCAAACCAAACTACAAGATAACTACTCTATATCCACCTCCTCCTCCTCCTCCGGCTCCTGCTCAGAGTCGGAACTAATCACAATGACAGGAGGGTCCTCCGGTGCAGGGGCCGGGGGAGGAGCTGGAGCTGGAACTGGTGCACTATGCTCGATATAAAAGTATACGCCGGTGGGAGCAAAAGAGATGTGATGCGTGACATATGCCTGAAGGTGTGGGACATAGACACGTTGGTGAAAGAAGGTGCCGTCAAATACTGCTATCGGAGGGCCCCTGATCGGCCTGTGCGTCCCCTGGAACCCCCAACTACCGAGGAACATGCAAACAAAGATCAAGTGAGAAATAATAATATTTTCCAGTGCGGGTTTTAGTTCCAGACGTGGATTTCTAATCGAAATCTTTGTCTAGAAATAATACCCATAATAATCAACATGAAATAAGAAATATAATAAATAAAGTAATATAAATAAGAAGAATAAACATAATGTGATGCAATCAATATATATCTTCATCTGCATACCGCACAATGAAGGAGGTATAGCCCAATCAGTACCATCTGTACAATCATGCATGAACACAAATAAGAGATAAAGTCAAGAAAATCATATCATAATCATAATCATAATTATAATCATCATAAATAATCATAACTCACCCAGGTTTCCTAACCCAACCGGTTGGGCACAGGAGGAAACCTTTCCCTAACCCCGGGCACACGAGGGAATTCCATATTCAAATAGCGCTACCAAATTGGCCGAAGTCGGTGGCCGACCGACTCCGGAGAGTGGTTTGACCTTTATGTCTTTTCCTTATTCCATTCCATTTACACAATTCGGATCTGATATCTTTAGGCAAGACTGGGTTGAGCTAGACGGATTTAGCTCTTCCGTTAATTTGACATTCAAACTTGCCTATTATATTCCAAGTCAATGAATACGGAGATGGATTCAACATGAGTTGTAATATCTGTTCCTATAATCTAATATGATAAATTCATAAATGCATAACAATGGGGATCAGCATGCTTATGCATTAATTTAAAATTAACAACAAGTTTCTATAAAAATCCACGTATCCGCACCTGTATTCGGCTGGTCGGTCTCTTCAGTCCAATCCCCTGTGATTAATAAAAACCGTTACTAATTAATTAACGGTAATTTATTTAAAAAGGATGGTCCGGCTTAAACTACCAGACTGACTGACTGAAGTCTTTTATTTAAACTTTATAGTAATTGCTTGTGTTTTCAATAATTTAATTAATATTTATTATTATCTTATTTTAATTTATTTTATTTAAATTAATTTCATTTTATTTGAATTTATTATAATTCATTTTGATTTATTTTGATTTATCTTCAATTTATTTAATTATTTATTTTACTTTCTTATATTTAATTAATTAATTAATATTTATAATATTATTCCTAATATTATTCTTTATTATTAATTGATTATTAATAATTAAATTATTTCTTTTTTTTAATATTTATTAAGAAATTTAAATTATATATGAAATATAAATTTGAACTTATTAATTAAAGTTTAGGAGTTAATTTATTTTGGATTTGTTTAAGTATTAATTAAGCTTGGTAATTAAGTGTGGAAATTATAAAATCTAAGTTTTATTTCGGTATTGGGCCAAACCAAACGCAACCCAATACCTTCTCTTTTTTTTTTTCCCTTTTCTTTTTTTTTTTTCCTTTCACAGGCCGAAGCCCATTACCTCAGCCCACTCCGAAATTTTTTTTTTCAATTCAGTCCTTTTTGTTACATATCAGTCCTTTTTGTTTACAATTCAGTCCTTTTTATTTACAAATAGATCCTTTCTATTTATTTTTCAGTCCTTTTATTTGCAAACAAGTCCTTTTTAATTATTTTTAGGTCCTTTTCTTTACAAGTTAGTCCTTTTTATTATCTTTTTAGTCCTTTTTTCTTTGCACTTAAGTCCTCCTGCCAGAAAATTTCCTCGAATCAGTCCCTGTCACCTCCGATGCCTTGCCAGATCCGTACCAGTGGTACGTTTATCGTACCAGAGGCTGGTACATAGCCTCCAAACGCTGGAGAACCCCTCTCCCGACTTCCCTCAAATACCTATAAACTAAACAACTTGATTTTCCATCGAAATTTGCTAAATTTTCTTCATGACAGACCCGAAAACCTAATTCCTCAATCTCAACTTCATCACTGCCTCACTTTGATTCCAAATCACTCATACTAACTTATTTAGCCCTAAATAAACTCAATCTAGCCCCAGAGATTAGTATAAAGTCATTAACCCGTAATTAAGCTAAATCCCAAATTTTCGAGTAATTAAGATTTCTAAATTTCAAAACAAAGTTTAGGGGTAGCGGCTATACCTTCCTCAACTGTTGTTGTCCCTCTCTCTCTTTTTATCGTCCACAGCTCCTCTCTCTCTCTATTCTTTTCTTTTGTGGAAATTTTCTCACCGGCCAACTCTAAAAATTCCCTCAACTATGCTATTTATAGGAAATGAAGAAGAGAGGAGAAGAGAAAAAGATCGACGACGTCGATTTAAACCCCGAATCACAAAGGTTGAATCACCCCCACACCCTCGTTCAATCTCTCACACTTACCCTGTGATCACCATCGGAGGAAGGAGAAATAGCGGTGCTCTCAAACCCGTGGCCAGAGGCGATTGGATGGCCACAGTCGATCCACGCCAAATATCGCGTGGGGCGGTGCTGCGACGAGAGAGGAGTCGGAGAAAATCCGACGGAGCGGAAGAGAGAAGAGGAAAAGAAAGAGGGAATGGGATGAAGCCAAATGGCTCGTCCAGATTCTCTGTGGCAAAAAGTTTGTGGCCACTGGTGTAGCAACTCACCTAACAGATTTTTAATTATGAAATTTGTACATGTTTAATTAAATTAACAATGGATTTCAAGTTTATTTCAGCTTTGATTTTGCTAGAATATTTGTACTAATTATAGGGTTTACACAAAGTCAAAAATTTCGAATTCGAGTAAATTTTTATGTTAGTTTTGATTTAATTACATATTATTTGAATTTTGTAAATATTGTATTTATAAGAAAAATTAAGGATTCCTTATTAATTAATATTCCTAATATTTTTATTAATTAATCCTAATCAAATTAAATTAGATGGGTTGCCCTACTATGTTACAAGGGGTCTATGCCTTTCAGATCTTCAATTGAGTATCCTATCGCCCCCTTGTGTGCTCTCAGTTCCACTAACAGCTTCTCTGTCTGACCTGCATCTAATTCTGCGTTAACTATAACAGGGTATGATTGATCAGGGCCAAGGAACTCATACCTGAGAGAAGCTGGAAGTGGCTTTAACTCAACCTTGTGCGCCTCTGCTTGGGCCGAGCAGATGGTTTCTCGGTCCGAGTGGAGCTTGCTCGGGTCGAGACCTGTGTTGTGCAGTGGGGGATTCCCAGTCGGAGGGTCTGCTCGGGCTGAGTAAATGATCATTCGACTTGAGCGCGGGTCGCTGGGGTCGAACAGGGGTTCGAAGGCTTCAACTTCAGTCGTTTGGTCTGACGCTCGGTCTGAGCAATCGAGTGCCCGAGCTGAGCAAGAGTCTTCATCTTCGTCTTGTCCTTCGACTATCTCATGCATTGACTCTTCTACCCCTATTGACTCTTGAATATCATAGAGGAAACTTTGATAATTAATAAGAGCGCTCAAGTACTGATCTTCAAGGGTTTCCTCTTTCTCAGGCTCCATCTCTTGTACTGAAAAGCATGAAAATGCTAGGTCAGGGTCAGGGTACTTCATGGCGTGGTCTATCGAAAATAAGAGCTGCTCCTCCCCTACCCTGACCAAAATCGTCCATTCTCGGGCATCCATGATGACACCCGCTATTCTCAAGAAAGGACGGCCCAGAATGATAGGGACTTCCAAATCTTCCTCCATATCCATTACCACAAAATCCCCAGGCACATAAAACTTGCCCACTTGAACGGGCACATCCTTCAGCATACCCATAGGAAGTCGTATCGATGAGTCAGCAAGCTTCAAGGTTATGGGTGTAGGCATGAGACCGTCAAAACCAACTCTTTCATACACCGATCTGGGCATCAGGCTAACACTTGCGCCCATATCACACAGGGCCTGCTTAATCACAGCTTTACCGATCGTGCAAGGAAGAGCAAACCGACCAGGATCCTCTAATTTAGGAGGCATGGTTCTCTTCAATGCTTCACTGCTGACTTGTGACAGGGCTACCGTCTTCAATTCTTCCAAAGATCTCTTTCATGTTCACAGTTCCTTAAGAAATTTAGCATAGATTGGCACTTGAGCAATGGTGTCAGTGAAGGGTATAGTCACTCTCAGCTGCTTGAGTATCTCCCAGAAGGTTCTGAATCGTGCATCTTCTCTGGACTTGACAAGCCTTTGCGGAAATGGCACTGGAGGCTGATATACTCGAGCAGGATGGGCTGCTGACGTCTTTCCTTTGCTTGGGGCTGCTTCCTTCGTTGGACGCTCGGACTAAACAGTTAGTTGCTCAGGTCGAACGGCTGTTGTTGCAGATGGGCCAGGGAAGGGCCCAAAGTTTTGCTCGGTTCGGCCGGTGGGCTGCTCGGGTCGAGTGACACCGGTTGGGGCTGGTGCTTGGAGTGGAGGGAATGGCAATACTTGCTCCAGCACTGGTTCGTCGTCCTGCAGGGCTATAGGCTCAGACCGAGTGTGTGATTGCTCGGCTCGAGTAGAGTTCTGCATCTCCAAATCCTTAGGCATAGGTGTGTCATGATATTTGGTTCCGCTCCTCAGGATGTGCAGTGCCTTGACTTCAGCGTTTGGGTTGACCTCGGTCTGGCTGGGAAGCTTGCCTTTCTAGTCATATTGCTGCGAGATCATGCGTTCGATGCGCCGCAAAGCTCCCTGGTTGTACTTCAATTCATCCTTGAGCAAAACATCTAATTGAACTTGCCTTGCTCATGCATGAAATCTTAGACCTCTTGAGAAATGCCCTCTCGTATGTACACATATTTCTTTGTGGCTGGTCCATTGGGATTACTTGGAGCTGGGCCATTCCGTGTGAAGCTTGGTGGGGGCCGATTCCCATAGTTGTATTTAGGGACATATGGCTTGGCACGAGTGGATGCCATGACAGTGTCTTTGTACACCGGGTCATTCATGTGTTCCCAATCCTTTTGCTCCCCCTCATTTAGAGAATAGCTACGGCTGAAGATGTGGCGGGGGTAGTACGATGGCTCGCTATTGAGGGAGTTCACTTGGGCCATTCCTTTGTCAGGCTGTGCAAGGGGACAGTCGAGAGAGGTGTGACCTTCTTCACCGCAGCAGCCACAATCCTTACGGTTGAGGTGAGTACCAAGGGCAGATTGGCATGCAGCCAACTCGGCCTCTAGTTCAGCAATGCGCTCATCTTTTGGTGAAGGCGCGGAAATAACGTTGACTTGCTGCTTGTATGCCCCTCGGTGGTTGCTCGAGATGGGCATCCAATGGTACTATCGGGCACACTGGTCGATCTTATCCCTTGCTTGTGCGGAGTTGAGATCCTCCTTGAAGCTTCCACCTGAAAGAGAATCCAAATTGATTTTAATATTCTCGTAAAGTCCTTTATAGAAGTTTTCCACTAACATCCATTCTTGGATTCCATGGTGTAGGCACGAATTTTCTAAATCCGTAAACCGTTCCCAGGCTGCACCCATGGACTCATTCTCTTTCTGGCGGAAATTGTTCAATTCTATCCTAATGCGATCAGCCCTATCATCAGAAAAATACTTATCTAGAAAGGTTTGAGTCATTAAATCCCAAGAGTCAATTGAACCCTTCTTCAAAGTCTTGTACCATTTTTGGGCCTTGTCTTTTAGGGTGAATTTAAACAATAAAAGCCTAACAGCCTGTTGAGGGACCCTGTTCATTTTAATCAGTCTAGTATAATCAATAAAATTTGGTAGGTGAGCATGGGGTCCTCATGTTCCTCCCCATGGAAGGGAATTTGTTGGACTGCTGTGACGTGTGCCGGTAAGATCTGCATGTTGTTTGCCTCGATGCCTCGGATAATCACTGGTCCTCCCACATATCGGGCCTTGGGGGCTCCATAGTCGTTGAGAGATCTGTTGGGATTGTGATCGTCGTCCTCGCCATCTGAGTTATTGTGGACACTCTCTCCATCAGCAGCCCACCTGCGGCGTTCTGCTTCAAGCTCTTCTCTCTGCCGCTGAAGTTGAGCTTCTCGTTGCTCGAGCTAGAGTCTCAGTTCCTCCAGACGTCGTTTTTCTACCGCCATGTCGATGGGATTTGCAACCCCTGACATCGCTGCACTTGTTTCCTTTGGTCTTGCTCGCTGCTTGGTTTGGATGGGATGATGCTCGAACTGAGCGGGCTGTCGCTCAGGTCGAGTGTCAGTTGCTTGGGCCGAGCAGGGGGTTGGATTAGGATCCGGTCGCTGTCTCGAGTTGATCTCTTCAAGGAAGTTGACTTGCTGCAGCTCTGGGTCTTCCTCCAATCGTCTGAGATAGTACCTTCGTACGACAGGGGGTTGGGACTTGGAGCGTGTGCTCTTGCCCCTACTTGCCAGTCCTGTGATTGAGGAAACAAGAAAAGATTAAAAACAAAAAATAAAGTCTAGCATCTTGATAATAAAACAAGTATCTAATATCAACACCGTCCCCGACAACACGCCAATTTGATGAAGGAATAAGATCCTATGGTCAAATAAATTTGTACCTAAGACTTAACCTCACTAATCGTTATTGGTAAAGTTCTAGGGTCGAATCCAAGGGACGGACTATGAATACCAGACTTGCTTGTTCTCAAAATCTAGACGGATGATTTTTAGTTATTTTGGGGTGAGAGACAATAAAGAAACAATAACTAGACAAATGCAAATAAATCTTTTTGGTCTTTTTGCTACTAAATTAAACAATAAACGAGTAAATAATTTTTAGGTTTTAACAATATAAAAGAACGTCTTAGGATTCAGATTTCACTTCAGTTTGGATCCAGAAACTTACACCTTATCACTTTCGTGCATCAATCTAAATTCCCGAACTTATACTCTCTATTCAGTCTGAGCAGTATCCCGCTCGGTCCGAGCAGAGCGTATAAGTGTTCTAACTTGACTCCTTTGATACCTTACAACTTGATAAAGGGTTCGTTGGTTAATCTTAGACTTCTACCCTCAGCTGTCGCTTGTTGGAATAGGGTCTGGCTTAATCTCTACTCACCCTAATTAGGTTAATTAACTCACAACTTTTGGTATAGACTTTAATCAACCTAAACTTGTTTGTTTGTGGTCTTAGGGATATTTAGAGGTATTTTGAACTTGTCTAAAAGCTACACTTTTTGTCAACTAATCTCCCCTGTCGGATCTACGATTTAACCCATATACTTGTAAGGACTAACCTAACCCGTTTAACCTTGGAACTTAACTAGATGCGGCCGACAACTAGAAGTAAATTAAACTAAGTTAAGCAATTAATACAAGCAACAAATAACAATACAAAACAAACAAATATCAATCATAACATAGCAAAGTATATCAAGTCTTCACATCCAAACATCCATTACTATCCTACTCCTAAGACTACATAAACTTAGCCTAACATAGTTTGGCAAATAACAACAAATAGTGCAGAAATATAAAGATACAAGCCCATGGAAATAAATAATAGAAACATAGGAAGAATAAATCAAATACTCCTTCTATATCTCTACTTCAAACTCCGAAGGCGATGGGATGGTGATGAGACGTGACTCAAACTCTCTCTTGCTGCCGTCGCATCAAAATAGGGTAAGAACGTGGCTGGAGGCTAGGGTTGCTAGAAGATCCCTTCCTCGCTGAAGAAGTTGGCTTATATAGTGGCCTAGAGCACTTGGAGGGTAAGTTAGGGCACAAGGTCAGCAAAATCTTGCCAAATCGTCTTCTTTCCATCTCTGAAAACTTGCCAAAATGCAAAAGTCGGCACACAGTCGACCCGAGCAAGGTATTGCTCGATCCGAGTACAGAAGAGGAGAAACATGTGCCGGACACAGTGTCGCTCGAGTTGATCAGTAGAGTCACTCGGTCCAAGCATGAGTCCTTCGGTCCGAGTGAAGGAGAGAGAAAGGTGGTTGTGACTCTGTGCCTTGCTTGGTCCAAGCAGAGATCCACTCAGGTCGAGTGGAGGCTATAACAGAAGTGCCATGTGCTAGGAATGAGCCATCTAGCATGCTAAGTGCCAAAAACCATCTACAAGCTCGAGAAATCATGAATATCACCTAAAACCCTGTAAACAAAAGAAGACACTACAGCGTAGCCAAATCCTGGAAAAACATAGTAAATTGTTAAGTATTTAAATGGTTTGGGTGTTATTTAAGTGCCAAGTACGGTCCAAATACTTACAAATAATAATGACATCAGGTCCAGACAGCGTTTTTCGATCCCGAAATCGGGCGTCACGGGGCAAACCCCTGTGAGAGCCGTAGATCTCGTCACGAGCTTTCCGGAATGTGGTCATTCGTCCCAAACGGACGCTCCAATCAAAAGTTTTGCCCGTTTGAAATTCGGAAGTTCAAAAATACAAATGGCTCTGTTCCAAACAAATCCCTTATCGTTTCTCATGCAAACTCATAAGGGCTTTGTTTCATTTAGAGCACTTGGAATTTGTATAATTCAGAACTTCCAACGGGCATAATTTTTCACGAGAACATCCGTTTTCGGCGAATGGCAACAATCCGGAAAGCCCACGACGAGATCTACAGGAATTCCGGGGTTCCGCCCCGGAATGACCATTTTTGGGTTCGCGCCGTTTTCCGGAGGTCCAGACAGCGTTTTTCAGTCCCGAAATCGGGCATCACGGGGCAAACCCCTGTGAGAGTCGTAGATCTCGTCGTGAGCTTTCCAGAATATGGTCATTCGTCCCAAACGGACGCTCCAATAAAAAAATTTTCCCGTTTGAAGTTCGGAAGTTCAAAAATCCAAAGGGCTCTATTCCAAACAAATAGGATCTCCCTTCCGAGAGTTTTCGCTAAAACTAAAAGAACGAAACAAGTGGGTGTCGATGTCATGTCAGCCAGCCGTCGATCCATTGGAATTTTGGAACTTGATGTCTACGTATGCTGAAGCAGCTGAACAAATTTCTGGGAAGGTGACAATATATTTATATTTAATTAATTAACGAACTTTCACCGTCACGCGCCCACGTGGATTCATTTGTTCGTCTCAACTCTTCCTTGTCCCTTGTAAAAAGTGAGCGAATACACGACGAACCTAAAAACCCGCAACATTACTGACGAATGACGATCCATTTCATTAATTCATTCATTATCCAAAACAATTCATTCGGTCTCCGTCAACGCTGGTCAACTGCTCTAATGTTACGTTATATTCCATTATGTCATGAGTGATATATTTAAAGTTATGTCACTGCAATGACCTGTGGGATGACAAATAAATGGAGTAGAGCCCGGTTTGGCTATATTTCTATACATTTCAAATTTTAAATCCAGTTCGTCCGATATCACAGAGGAACTTTTTTATCTTACCAAATTAATTGCATAATTTTATAAATAAATTATTTATACAACTTGTACCGATCGATAACATATTAGTGCCACATATAATGTATTAGCCTCGAATTATGAATATATCATATATTTGATTTTAATATATAACTAAATACATAAAATGTATTTAAAAATTTATGTTGAAAATGCACTTAAGAACCCTAAATATAATTATAAAATATCACATTAGAAAAAATACAGCTAACTGTATATGTAGCATATTGATCGATTGCTCGGACCGAGTAAAACTGATAGTGGGCAGCCAAATCTTTTTGACATTTAATATTTTTTTTGTTTATAAATATTAGTTAATTCTCAATTAATGTGCGCTGGCAAACCGCTTTCTTTTTCCCTTATCGTTACATGTGGTGGGTTTGAAGAGAATTATTGCATATAAACTCATTGCATTGCAGAAAAGCATCTGAAATTGAAATCTTAAGATTCGTTTCTCTTTATAGAAAGAGAACAGAGAATAACCAGCATAGAAAACAGATCCGGCAGACTGACATATTATTCAACCAATAAATAAATTATACTATCCAGCTAGTTAACATTAAAAAATCATCTGAATTTCAAATTGGACTAGACTGTACAGTGAAATTAGGTAATTTTACTTATTTTCGATGTCATCATTTTTGATTCACCTAAATAGATGAATCAGTACAGTAACAATTTGTCAAATGCTACAATAGTCAAATACGTCTCTAATTTTATGGGGCTAAAAGCTCGAGTAGCTCATATAAGCGCCTATATTAACTATTAATTTAACGAATGCGTTGTGTATGCGTGCTTTAAAAACTTGTAGTAAAAAAAAAAAAATACACATGACAGATTCTCACCACATATCTTCATATAGAAGAAATATTGAAAATAATAAACAAGTAAAAAAAAAATTAACAAATGGTGAGATGGCCGAGTTGGTCTAAGGCGCGTTCTGGTAAGAAATGGTTTTCAAACTAAAAATCAACAAAAATTGCAAAATAAACAGCTGCAAACCCGGCATGCGCTACCTCGACTTATTATTAATATTAGTTTTTTTGTGCTATTAATATTATATTAGTTATGCAAAACGAAACCAATTTGAATCCGTTACCACTTACCAGACCTTAATCAATTCCAAAAAGAAGCGGCACTAAGTACTTTGAGAAAACACAACAGAATTTAATTACCATCGATTAAAGTCGACAATTAGTATTATAAGTACAATTCCACGTGCTAAATTAAATGTCGCCCAAGTATAAAAAATTGCCGGGTCGTCGTTCATCCACCTTTTTACTTTTCTTTTTCTTTGGGTGCTTTGACAATGTATAGATACGCCCATTTGTGTAGTCGTTAAATTATACTATGAACGTACGAAACATCAAAGTACACTGTTAATTAAACCTGAGCAAAAATGAACTTAATTAGAATTAATTCCGACATTCACGTCTTGCCAGAAAAATCATGGTGCTTTAAAATTAATGCTATTTTGTTCTTACCAAAGTTGTGGCTAGCTAGTAATTAGTAGAGGTCAACAAGTAATAATATTTAATTCCTCGACATATCAACAAGACAACAACTGTCATATATTAATATTTCAAAAAAAACAAGTAAATAATATTTTTTAGTAAGTTTCTGAGAAGATGACCCAGATAATATTTTTTTAGTAAGTTTCCTGGAAAGAACACTTCATGGACTGTGCTTCTCAACGTACGTCTCCCTTAACCCTCAGACATATTTGTTCTACGATACACCTAAATATAGACATATATATTTCCTTGGTGGCTAGCATTTTTCAGGCTGACCTCCACACTAAGTCACTGCGAAACCACATAAAACCACGATGAAGCGACGATACTCACTGATACAGGATTCATATGATTCCATGGAGCAGGTAATTATGTTTAGGCTCTCCTACTTGCATGATCTCCCTCTTTTGGTCAATGGGGCGGTTTATTTATTTTGAAAGAGTACCTTGGTTATGCCATATATATTTGCGGAGTATTTGAAAAAGGCAGATCATATATAGTGGTTATTACAGACTTAGTTATGAGATTTTGTTGCTCTTTTTACATTTTTTTTTCTTGTGTTGATTTGATGAAGGAGGTTGCGATGATGGAAGCAGTAAAGTTGTAATAATTGTTTTGATGACTGGAAACATGCTATCCAAGATGCATTCTCTTTTTCAAAAGAAATATTGAGAAGGCAATTAATAAATGTCCATCAAGTACTTCATGGTTCTGTGATTTTGATGCTAGTTGAAGAAGAAATGGCAAAAATTACTTAAATTAGTATACCTAATTAACTGTTCCGTTTTATTTATTTATTTTTTATAAACCCAAATGAAACTTTCTGATAAATAATCTGATCAATTGAAACATTTGCTCATTCTGAGGCCCTTTTATCTCCAGTATATATACATACATCACAAAAGTCCGTCTATAATATTTCCGCCATACTATTATCAAAATGAATTAATCAATCAGTTAGGAGGAACAACATGTGACCAATGTTTTCCGATACGCCCAAACTAACATTATATGTAGGAAAAAAAATATTATAAAGCTTTATATTTTCTCTGAGCAATAAAATCATACAGTACCTCCGATCGAGAGTAATTGAATCATCAATCTCACACGAGGAAAAGCTCATCACTGATGAAGATATAAAACTCTATGGAAGCTGGTACTTGTGATTCTGAATGGATGTACGTTGGTCGACATATACTATATATCTGTGTTCGACTTCCTTCTATTTAATTATTGTTAAATTGCGATCAATGTTGGCAGGTCACTACTGAACTTGCAAAAGCCGGACTTGAATCCTCAAATCTAATTATAGGCATTGATTTCACTAAAAGCAATGAATGGACTGGTAATTTATTTAAAAAAAATCTTTTTAGATATCTTGTGTTTCGGCTTTTCTTCATTATTAATTAACTAGAAGTTCTCTCTGATCAACAGGCAAAAATTCATTTGATGGATTGAGTTTGCATAATATTGGTGATTTTCCTAATCCATATGAAAAGGCAATCACTATAATTGGAGAAACAATGTCGAAATTTGATGATGATAATTTGATCCCATGCTTTGGATTTGGAGATTGTAGGCTTTTTCTACAATTAATATACTTTTGGCAAATGATATACATGCACTTCAATAACCCTTGTTTAAGTGTAATAATTTTCTTTTTGTCTTTTTGATTGATAGCATCAACACACGATAGGGATGTCTTTAGCTTTTACCATGATCAAAGGCCTTGTAACGGAACCACTGAGGCACTGAAACGATACAGGGAGCTTGTCCCACACATACGATTAGCTGGTACTGTCATAATATAAAAAGATTGATCATTTATATCTTTCTCGTTAAGATAAGTTTCAAATTATATGATAATTAATGTGTGTTTTTTTTTACTTGTTTTTGTGTCATTTATGAAGGTCCTACATCCTTCGCTCCAATAATTGAAATGGCAATGACCGTTGTTGAAAGTACTAAGGGTCAATACCATGTTCTGCTTATAATTGCAGATGGTCAGGTATATATATCTGGATTTTAGATCTGAAGAGCATGCTATTATACATTTATGCACATATACAGTGCTTATAGTACAAAACTACCGTGTAAACCATATGCATATGACATAATTTGATTTTACATTTAACAATCTTCTCATGTTAATTGACAGCAATAATTATTACATTCGGGTGATGTATTGAATATGCCATTTGCATGCATCCCCATATTATGAGATGCTAATTATGCGTATATTCATCACGGCTGATTTTGGCACATCAATGTTATTTATGCTTCATCCTAGTTACCCATGTATTGCTATTATTATTTAATTCATTTGAAAGCACTAAGCCTCACATTAAATCTTAATTACATTTTTTTTAAGATTACTAGAAGCGCAGATACAACAAATGGGCAACTAAGTCCACAAGAGCGCATGACTATTAATGCTATTGTTAAAGCCAGGTAGCTAATTTTGTCACTTAATTTCATGTTTAAAAATACGTAGCATATTGAAGATTTAGCTTTGAAAAGCTAACACATATTAATTTATGCTATTTTTGATTTATGACAGTGAATTTCCTTTGTCCATCATCTTGGTCGGAGTAGGAGATGGCCCCTGGGATATGATGAAGAAATTTGATGACAATATCCCCGCCAGATCATTTGACAACTTTCAAGTATAATTATTTTATTTTGAAATTCGGTTGCTGTATATTATATACCTTTTTTTTATTTTTGAAGGTAGGGTATATGAACATGCCATTCACAAAAATTTATTAATTTAAATTAAATAAAAGAAAGTTTACAAAAAGACATTACATGGAAGGAAGAGAAATTGATAAGTACACAATGATGTTATAATAAAGCAAAATGCAAGGAACCCTCTACGAAAATAGTCCTCGGCAGTGCAGAAACATGGGAGAGAATCTTCTCCAATTTTTTTTGCGGCATAGTTGATTAGATTAAGCTGACCGCGCCTCAAATATGCTTACATAGTTACATAACAGGTTCATTGTGATACCTGAGCATCACTTTTTGCTGATGCATGTATATTTGACAAAATCATTCATTCATTGCAGTTTGTGAACTTCACAGAGATAATGTCTAAACGCATTACTCAACCAGTAAAAGAGGCTGAATTCGCTCTTGCGGCTTTGATGGAAGTTCCTTCACAGTATAAAGCAATAATGGAACTTGGAATTTTAGGGTACACATGTAATCCCTATAACATTAATTCAAGCTTATACGTGCAATTATAACATATTTTAGACAATAGTTAAGCCTCCTAACATTATCTTTTCAAGCAAAATGAGAGAGGGGTGTACAATGATTAACTTCTATCGTATTGTGCCCCATATAGTATTCTATTTAGATAATTGTTACGCGCCTTGTGGGTCTTAGTTTGTATGGGATTTCAGGGGTTGGATGTGTTCTGTCGTGGTGGCCAGAAGAGGTAGAGAGAGAGATTTAGGGTTTAGAGGTAGAGAGAGGTAGAAGAGAAAGATAGAAGGAAAGATATATTATTCTGCTTAAATATTCTCATACAATACCAATATTCATTACATAAGAGTATTTTCTAATATGGTAAAAACTAAACTTATAACAACTATTGTAAATTAAGAAAAGATGCATAAAAATAAGGAAAGATACATAATGATAATTGTAAACTAAATCTTCTTAGAATCTGGATGGGTCTTATTCTTGTGTGTATAAACATGATCCCAATGTGGGTCGGTTACACTTCCTCCTGCCTGAGCTAGCAGCTTGTCCTCGAGCTGAAAGGATGGATACTGGTCCTTGAAATAGTAAAAGTCTTCCCAAGAGGATTTAGACTTCTCGTGATCCTTCCATTCCAATAAACTTCTACATTGTTATCTTCCAATAGATGCTTTGACAACCAATGTTTTCAAAATCGGATCGGCCATCGAACCGGCAGAGCTTCCGGGTCGATGGTTCAATTGGTTGGACGGGTCGGACCAATTGCTTCAACCAGTGATCAAATTAGATGATCCATATTTATAATATATACATATACATGTGATTGCATGAAGAATTTATTTAGAAAAACACTCTCGATATAATAGGCACTTTTTATTTAGAAAAAGGTTCGAACTTTGAAGAGAAAGGTTTGAACTTTGAACCTCAGTAAATTCAAAAAAAGAAAATAGGCGGTTCCGGTTCAGCGGTTCTAATGAAAACCGGACCGAACCGATCGGTTGTTGTGGTTCGCTGACAGACAGTTTACTGGGTCAGTTTGGACCGGACAGGTCTCCGGTTCACGGTTCAACCGGTCGGTCCAGTCCGGTTTTCAAAACATTGGTGACATCAGATGGTTCCCGAATGACATGGCCATGGCGCAGTGGGGGCAAGGGCAGCAGTTCAGATGGATGTGTACCATCGAATGGCTTGAGAAATGACACATGAAAGACATCATGAATGCATGGATTTGGTAGTAGCTTTCAACGGTAGGCTACCTCGCCAACTCGTTCCAAAATCTTGTAAGGCCCATAAAAACGGAGAGCAAGCTTGGCATTAGTCATAGTGTGAACGCCCACTGCAAGGTGGTGATTGAAACGTAGGAGCGCCCATTGACCAAAGGCATATGATACATCCCTATCTATGTGACTTATCATATCCCTCCTTCATCCGTTGTTGTGCTTGCAAAAGTCACTGTCAGGAATCATGAAGAAGATCATCTCGGTCCTTCAGGCAAATATCAATTTCTTCAATATTGATATCTCTTGATTTGTATGGGAGGAGCGATGGCACTGGCTATCTATAAACCACCTCGAAAGGGGTAGCTTTGAGGGCAGAGTGGTATGATGTATTGTAGCAAAATTTAGCCCACGGGAGCCATTGTAGCCAAGTGCGAGGTCGATCACATAACAAACAGCACAAATATATTTTAATTGTGTGGTTGACCACCTCTATTTGATCATCTGTTTGTAGATGGAAAGCTAAACTAAGCTTTAAGTGGACTCCCTGAAGGCAAAAAAGTTCTTACCAAAACTTGCTAGCAAACACTGACAATGCTTTCAGGAATCCCGTGTAGTTTGACAATTGTCTCAAAGAAGGCCAAAGCCACTGATTAAGCAGTGTAAGGATGTGCAGTGTAAGGATGTGCCGTGTAAGGATGTGCCAAGGCAATGAAGTGGTTGTACTTGGACAATCTATCCACAATTGAAAGGATGACTGATTTTCCATGCACCTCAGGAACCTATCAGCAAAATCAATGGAGATGTCAGCCCATACCTTGGCAGGTACAAGTGGTTGAAGACGCCTATCGGGTGTGCAAGTGGACATAATTGTTCATTTGACAAGTAGAACATGCAGCCACAAAATCCTTAACATTTTTTTTTGCGTCTCTGGAAATGTGAAATTAGAGCGAAGGTGATGCATAGTTTTCTCCACACCCTCATGTCCAACCCTATGAGCTAATTGAAGTGCAGCTAAAAAAAATGCCGAGTCAGAGCTAGGGAAGATGCGAACATGCTTAATAAAAAGGCCATCCTTATAGCACCAACCTGGTGGTAAAGTGGAGGCAATTTGATGAGCATGCAAGTCTCTTCGGGACAACGCATCAGCCACCGTATTATAATGCCTTGTCGGGATGGTATTCAACTTGAAAATCAAAACCAAATAACTTGCTTACCTAAGTGTTTTGTGGGATGGTGGAGAGGCGTTGGTCCAACAAGTATTTGAGGCTATAATGGTCGGTGCGGACAAAGAATGTCGAACAACTTTCACCAAGGCACTGAGTTCGCGCTCATAGGCAACAAGTTTTGCATGGTGAACCGACACGGGTCGAATAAAATATGTTATTGGTCAGTTACCTTCATGCAAAACAGCACAAAAATCAATTCCTGAAGCATCACACTCGACAATAAAAGGCAAGGTGAAATCTGGTAGTTGGAGGACTGGACTTCCTGATAATGTTGTTTTGAGTGCTACAAAGGCCTCAACTGCCTCTGGTGACCAACTGTAGGAGCCCTTCTGCGAGAACTTGGTTAGTTGAGTTGCTAGCATTTCATAGTTTTGAATGAATCTGAGATAGTAGCCTGCAAAGAATTCATGAAGTGCACACATATTTGCTAGTGTAGGCCAATATGAAATGGCCCAGACCTTGGACTAGTTCATTCTTACTCCTTGGTGGGTGATGACATGACCCAGGTATGCAATAGATTTCTGACCAAATGAGCACTTTAAGAGTTTAAGCTTCAATTCGTGATTACGAAGTTGGAGAAAAACAGTACGGACATGTTGGAGATGTTCAGCTCAGGTACTGCTGTATATTAGGATATCATCAAAAAAATACAAGGAAAAATTGACGGATAAAGGGCCGTAGCACGTCATTCATTAAGGCCTGAAAAGTGGAAGGTGTATTAGAGAGGCCAAATGGCATGATGAGGAACTCAAAATGGACATGATGTGTGCGAAATATTGTCTTGTGGATATCTGCCTCGTGCATGCGCACTTGATGATGCCCTTATCGGAGGTCAAACTTAGTAAGGAAGTGATATTGCTTAAGCTCTTCTAGAAGTTCATCGACCATTGGTGTTGAAAATTTGTCCTTAACAGTGATCGCATTGAGAGCTCTATAGTTTATCTAGAAACGCCATGTCAAATCTTGCTTTTTGACTAGCAAAGCTAGAAGGTGATGTGATGGGTCGAATGATTCCTTGGGCCATTATGGCTGCACATTGCTACTCAACTTCATATTTTTGCACATGTGTGTATCGGTAGGACCTGACAGCCATAGGGTTGAATTGCACAATAAGGAAATGCGGTGATATAAAGCTCTAGAAGGTGGGAGCTCTTGTGGCTCTAAGAATATCCTCAAATACAGCAAGAAGGGACTGTAGGAGGTCATCAGATGTGAGAACACATGCACTGTATTGTACATTATGCATCATTCCATGTGAAACGACGAATGACACGCCAGAATGAAATGGTGAGCTCAGATAAATCCTAAAGAATTGGGCCCAAACTTTTCAAAAATTGGCAACCCAGTACTACATCAAATCTGTCTAAAGGAAGCGCAAAAAATGTTCAGAGAAGATTTCTTCTCTAATGTTCAATGCTGAATTGGAGCATAGGTCAACACTTGGCAAACTATTCCCATTGGCAACTTCAACACTAAGGCTTGGTTTTGGTACTAAGGGTAATCCAACTCCTTTGATTACTGTCATGCTAAGGAAGTTGTTTGTGGAGCCAGAATAAACAAGGGCGAGAAAAGCATTCCCTTGTATTTTCACAGCAAGTTGCATTGTGCTTGTTGTTGGAATGTCGGTGATGGCATGTAGGGAGATCTTAGGTGAAGTTCCAAAGGCATCATCAAATATGTCTCTTTGGGGTTATCATCATCATTGTCAATGACATCAAAAAAGAATAGGCATTTGCAACGATGGTCGCGAACATAAGATTCGGCACAATTAAAGCACAAACCTTGTTGGCGGCGTTCACCCATATCAGCCGGCGTGAGGTAGCAGATTATGTGGCTCAACGAGGGAGCATGTTGCTGGTCGACCAATCGAGGTGCAGGTGTGCGGGCTAGATTAGGCTGCAAATCAGCTGAGCGTGCAGGTGGTCGCCCAAAGATATTAGCAGCTGGAGCCGTGTGGTAGCAGCGCTCAAAAGCCGAGCTAAGCTCATGGCATGTTGTAGGTCAGTGGATCATTGCAGCTCGACGTCAGTGCGAAGAGGATCTGAGAGGCCAGCAGTAAAAATTTGAACTTGTTAAGTTGGGGTGACTGAATTGGCACGACAGATTAAAGCGCCGAAGCATTGTTGGTAATTATCAACATTGTCGGTTTGCCGCAAATGCATCAACTCGCCTAAGGGGTTGCTGCGAATAGGTGACCTAAACCGCAAATGAATCATCTTCTTGAATTGGTCTTAGGGCAAAAGGCCTTCATGTCTCTCCAACTGGTAATAACACTGTCGGGCAATACCAATGAGGTGGTATGAGGCAAGCCAAATCTTTTCTCTTCCATAGTGCGTTGTCCTTAGAAAAATTGTTCACATCGGTTAAGCCAGCCTAATGGGTCCTCTTTGCCACCAAAGGTCTAACAAACAAGATTGTAGTAGCGTGACACCTCTTGTGTGTCACGTGATTTTGGTTGAAGGTTCTCCTTCACTCTCGAGGGTTGCTCTAAGGAGAGCGACCGACCTTCAGCCAAAGACAGATGACGCAAGACCTCGCTCTGGCCCTGAAGAATTTGTTGGAAAGCAACATCGACATCGAAAGATGTGGTGCTGTTGTTGGACATCTTGACTGGTTTTGACCATTTTGTCTCTAATACCAAATTATTACGCGCCTTGGTGGGTCTTAGGTTGTATGGGATTTCAGGGGGTTAGGTGTGTTCTGCAACGGTGGCCAAAAGAGGTAGGGAAAGATTTTTAGGGTTTAGAGGTAGAGAGAGGTAGAAGAGAGAGAGAATAAAGAGAGAAAGATAGAAGAAAAGATATATTATTTTGCTTGAATACTCTCATACAATACTAATTTTCATTATATATAGAGTATTTTCTAATGAGTAAGGTCCCGGTGCTATTTTTGAGTGCCACAAGCTACCACGATATCATATTTTATGAATATTTAAAATTTTAAAAATTCAAATACTAAATTTAAACTGTTGGTCTTGTTAAATTTAACGAGCGATGCGTTTCTATACAAATTTTATAAAATTTGGAGTCGATTTTATACTCAATCAAGTGACCAAATGATGAACGTATCAGAATTAATATATCATAATTAACCAAATTTGTTCATTTATTGACCATTTGATTGAGTGTCAAATCGACTCCAAATTCTATGAAAATTATGCAGAAATGCATCGCTCATTTAATTGAACAAAATTAACGGTTTAGATTCAATATTTGAATTTTAAAATTTTTAAATATTAATAAAATATGAAGTTGTGGCAATATGTGGCATCCAAAAATGATGGCATAACTTTGCTCATATTAGACTTTGCTCTTTTCTAATATGGTAACAACTAGAAATATAACAACTATTGTAAACTAAGAAAAAATGCATAAAAATAAAAAAAATACATAATGATAATTGTAAACTAAATCTTCTCATAATTTGGATGGGTCTTATTCTTGCGTGTATAAACCAGTGTGGGTCGGTAACAATAACTCATATTATCGAATATAGTACTTCACGTACTCTTACTTGACCTAACCCGTATAGCATTGAAATGTGGTAGTTGCTTTTTACCAAAAATCAAATCAAAAAATTCAAAATCCAATTTGAAACTTGTGAAAAAATCTGTATGTAGCAGTCGTCAGAAAGGGAGATGCCCGAGGAGGGTTCCTCTTCCTCCACCTGCTGGAAATTTAAATGCAACTCTTCCCAATACATCTCAATTGTTGAAGCAACATACAGTTCAACCAAAGAGATCACAGTGTGTCACCAGTGGCAGTCCTCCCACTGGGAGCAGTAGCAGTACAACTCCACCTGGTTCTGATGATCAGGTACATGTGCGCACTTCTGTGAAATTGCCTATTTAAATAGTTAATATTGATTTCGTTTAACCATTGAACTAATTTGGCTTAATTAATTTTCAACAGAAAATATGTCCCATCTGTCTTGTAAACCCAAAGGATATGGTTTTTGGATGTGGCCATCAGGTACGTCTTCTTTTATGAGATCTCTCACGTATTCGAGTAACTTTGATAATGCATACTTTATTTACGTGAATAAAATCCTTGTGCAGAGTAAATCCCAGTTCAAAGAAGATAGGAAAGCCACCAACATTCATTATTATTTGGCTTAGAATTCATATTAATCCAAAATAAATCATCCAAATATATGACCCCCACTGTTCACTTCAACTACTAGTATTTGCTGGTATACCATTTTTTGGAACTGAAGTTTAACCTACCCTTGAAGAAATTTGCATTCATTTGTTTGTCACCTTTTTCTAGACCTGCTGTAATTGTGGCAAGAGTTTGCAAAATTGCCCTATTTGTCGAAGTGCAATTGAAACAAGAATCAAGTTGTATTGAAGAGTTTCCTTGATGCATACCTTTTTCAAGTGATCCTGGCGCAAGCGGTCTGAAATTGTGGGTTTGTCATGCATTGCTTCACTTGTGCATGTCATGATTTGTATCTGGTATTGTAGTAATCATTATGCAGTAAAAAAAATACCATCCAATGATAAAACATGAACTGAAACAGTTCCTACATAATGGAGTATCACATCAAAAGTCAAGACTTTTCATTAAAAAGGGTGTGATCGTTTTTATTTCCTTTGGTTGCAATCTTGTGAGATTTGATTAATTATATTGTGTATTGGATATGAGTGATTTATTACAAACCTTATTTGTCCGTTTCTTAGCCTTAATGAGTTCATATTAATGTATTTCTTGTATGCTCAGTGAGAAAATATTGACGAAAAAACATGGGGAAAAATAAAAGAAAAAAGAGAGAACTTCCGCAATGAGTTGCACTTCAGAAGCTTGAAAGAACTATAATACATAATTTTGCCACATAAAGACTTGAGTAAAATGGATATTTAAGGCGCATGAAATTTTTTTTTTAAAAAAAAACAGAAGAATAAATAGAGTTCCATACGTTAAAAATTTTCCACAATCAAATGATCCATAATTAATCGAAATCAGTATATGTCAAAAGAAAATAACAGTATCAACTCTGTGACAAAAGTGAAACATAAATCAAACAAATCTCTGATTCCATATTTAAAATAAAAAACATCACACCATATGTAGCCAACAACTAATATTTGAATGTCTAATTTCTAAAAAGATGCCAAATGCTTCAGCTGAAGACCACAACTTTCAATTTTATGCGACATATGGGACGGATCTGTAGAGCTTCAAATCAAGGTTCACTTTAGCAATTTAGATAAATAATAGCAGACAGGTTAGCTATTGCACAAAACTCCCGATTGAACAGCACATAAAAGAGTAGTGTTAAAGAAGTTAAAAATGTCAAACATCTTTTAGATCTGAGTCATCTGAGTGACCACCACCGGCATCAAAGCTGACCTCCAAAGAATCAAGATGCAATATCACAACACTTGGTACATCAGTTTTACCTGAGTATCATAAAGGCGGTTGAACTGTGCTACGAAACTGTGGAACAAAGCTATCAGGTGTCCCAAGTCCTTGTATTGCAGCAAGCTGTAATGGTATTTCCATGAGTGCTTTAAGAGCAAATTGTGCCTCTTTTATTGCATCAGGCATGCTCATTGACATTATCTCCGTAAAATTTACAAACTGAAAATAATAATATGATATTAATGCTTAAAATTCAGAATAATTATAATATAAGATCAGTAACTTGCTAAAACAAAATGTCACTGTATCACACCCAGCAAGCTACAAATTTTCTTTTTCTCTTTGATGGGTGTTTGTGGGCATGTGCTTTCTTGGGTAGGGTTGGGGGAGTAGACTGAGTATTTTCTTTGAGTTTGAGGGACTACCAATGCTCAACTCAGTATTCTTTAGTAAACCCACAACAAAAGACACAATAAGAAGAAATTCTAGAGCAAGCAGCTGCTGCACCAGATTTGTACATGGTACCAAAATCAGCGCACACGCTGGCTAAATGGTACTTTTGCCCAATTCCCAGACCTTATGGCAGACATCTTTCTGATAGGAAGTCTTTCATGCAATTATAAATTTCTAACTTGATAGTTGAAGTTCAGCAAAGCTCTTAATGGTTGGAATGAAACCACGATAATTAAATATTCTTGCATTAAGATCATAGAAAAATGTAAAATAGTGCAACCTGGAAATTATCAAAGCGGCGCAAAGGTAAAAAGTCATCATACTTGCTTGCAAGATCCCAAGGACCATCACCTACTCCAACTAGTACTATCGACAGAGGAAAATTGCTGCAACCAAATGTCTAGCCTGAATAGTAAATTCTTTACTCAAATAAACATGGTTGTATAGAGGAATATCAGTTGGAATAATTACCTAGCCCACTGTATAGCCTCAATAGTACATTTCTCTTGGTAGCTTATATTCTCACTTCTACATGCAGTGACCTGTAAACGGTAATTTGTGCTATTTAATTTTCAGCAACAAAACATGTACAAACTATGGAGTTAATAACTTAATATATTAGTCCAAAAAATTTACACGATCATATGTATCTGCATGAAAACTTTGTCACTAACCAATGAAAACACTATTTTCTGGTTTACTAGACAAGAGGATGAAGCAAGCAAAAATATTTAGTTAATAAAAGCAAATAGAAAAAGTTAATTGTAAATTTGAGAAGTACAACTCTTAATAAATAAACAATACTCAGCTCTCAACCTGTTTTGCAGGAGAAAGAAAGAAAAAGAAAGAAAAAGAAAAAAAAAAAAAAAAAACTAAATAGAAGACAGAAAACTTTAGTACAGAAATTTGTATAAGAAGTTCGGATTAAGGAACAAATTCAGTAAAGTCAAAATGCTACGAGGCTTCCCTTGCAGAGTTTTCACTCAAATTAATGAAACAGGTTAATAAAGCACAATTATGAACAACAAAACTGAACAGAAAAAAAAAATAGAGATAATAGATAGATATATTAGTAAGTAGTTAAGTTTATAATAAAAGTATTGTGACATCATAGTATGGTGGGGGCCTGGTCCTATGTTAGTAAGAGGCCTGTGACAGAGATAAAAACATGATCAAAATACCTGTCCATCAGCAATTATAAGTAAAACATGGTAGAGATTCCCACTCTTTTGAACTATCTCCACTGCCTTTTGTATAATTGGAGCAAAGGATGAGGGCCCTACAAGAACATAGGGAAAATAATAGTCTAATATAAGGATATGGCCTTTCATTCAAGGAGTTTACATGTCACCAAGACTTGCATTTACATTGAATTTAGTTCTTTTAGTTCTAAGTGATGTGTGTAGAAGGATAGTTATTTGCCTTGCAGTGTTTAACAGCTTTTCACCATAGTTTGAGCCTTATGCCTTAATCAAGCTAACAAATAAAAGAGTCAAGATTAAGCAATAAACTAACCAATAAGGAAGGATCCACAGTCAAAAAAATAAATAATTGCATTTATAAGTAACAAACATATATATATCCATATATGACCAATATGACAGAACATATAAATACCAAGGGAAAAGGGAACAGTAATCCCTGGGTAAATGCATATACCAGACAACTGCACACGAGGTACGAGCTCCTTGTATAGTGCCAGAACTTCTTCAATCCCATTGCAAGGCCTTTCGTCAGGACAAAAGCTGAACACGAGTTTGTCGTGTGTTGATGCTGTTACCAACAAATTTAAACCAACATCAATTAAAAGTATATTAACAGCTAGCAATTGAAGCATTTGAAAATGATTAGAACAGAAAATGGTTCAGGTGCATGTGAATCACAGTGGTGGAAGAGAGAAAAAAATCCTCGATAGTAGTCAATTAAGCCCTATAAGGGCATTTGTGAATATAAAATTAAGAGACAATTTCATAAATTGGAGTGGAGTCAACTGATCCCACATCTCTTCAAATGGCTCCACGACTGATGCCCCAAAATTAAGAGAATGGTAAGACATGTGCAAGAAATCTCAACTCTCTCTAATTTAGCATCATCTTTCAACTTCCTTTTTAGTTAATTTATATTCAAGTTGTCAGCTGCATCATTGTTCAGATACAACTGATTGACCCTTTGTCATTATAATTTCACCGTATCATAGAAAAGAGTATGTCATAAATGTAACAGCACAGAACTTTCCCAATATCACAAAACCCAAAATGGAATTACCATCGCCAAATCCGAAACATGGGATTAGATTGTCTTCATCAAAATGCCCCAATGTTTTACCGATGATAGATATTGCTTGTTCATAAGGGTTCTTAGTCTCACCAAGATGATGCAAGCTTAGCCCATTATACGATTGTTTTCCTGCCCATTTTAATGTACCAATTAATTCAATCAAAAATGAAAAAAAAATGTAAATAACTGTAATTAAATCAAGGGTTTCTTGTTCATAATAGAGGCTTATATCTTCAAATTAAATAAGATTGCACAATAAAAAGATGATAACCTGTCCATAGATTGCTCTTTGTAAAATCAACACCGATTATAAGATTTGATGACTCGAGACCTGCCTTCTGCAAAGCCTCTGTTACCTGTAAGGGGGAAAAAAGGAAAGAAAAGGCTCTAGGATGAAGCATCTAAACAAGAATCTTTCATGAAATTCTCCTGATTGAGACACATAACCCAGATTCTCATCTAGTCATGTAATTGAATTCAATGCTGGCTCAATGAGGGTTTAATTACTACCCTAACAGTAATAGTTGGGAATTTTCAATTGAAAACGACCAGACAAAATTATACCAGTAAACTGAGAATAATTACCCTTGTATACAAATTTCAAACAAAAACCAAAGGTAAGTACAGTAATTAAAACAAAATACCTCCTCCAGACTAGAGTAGCAATCTGGAATCCTGGAATACTTCTCCCAAAATCGGTTGCTTGGGAGTGTCTCACTGAAACAAGAGGTATCCATTGTCAGTTGAAAAACGAAAGAAGGAAAGGGAAGGAATGAGAGAGTGAAGAGATGGAGAGAGATAGTAATACTTCGCTGAGAAGAAACCTACGAACACTTGAAGCCTTTATAAATTAAACAATCACACTCATAGAAGAAAAGCGCGTCAAAAATATCCATGGCGCTCTCTCGCTCTCTCCTCCGCCCTCTCTCTCTTTCAACCTTCTCGTTTTATTTTACTTTTTTAATGTAAACAAGGCTGGTTCAACGCAGTTCATCAATCGAGTTCGATCTCAGCCGTTGGATGTGAAGTGTATAGATAGAGAGCAATTCGAGGTATTTTGACAGTGAAGGTGAAATAGTATTATTCCCAGTGACACTTAACGATAAAAAATCAATAGTTACAAGTGAAATTATTTTATCAAAGGGAGACCATGAAAAATATAAAAAAGTTTCAAATATTTTGATGGAAAAATCAAAGGTGTTTGATAAAATATTATTAATTTCTACTATATAAGAAATTTTTAATTCGGATACTTAATATTTTCTTAAAATATTATAAATATAACTACTATATTTTCTGACCAAAATTATGTGGTTTATTATTTGAATAAAGCACTCAACTAAGTTAGCTTGAGGATATAATGAGAACTTTAATATCTTACAAATGTACTTCAATTAATTTCTAGGACCAATGGTTTTGATTGCCAAAGATTTTTCTCCCTAAATTGTCCATCAATAGATGATTTTGATTACATCATAAATAACTACCAACTACACTCGTTTTTAAGTGTCAAAGCTGCATAAAAAAAAAATTTAAATTTGTACATAAAAATATTCACGCTCATGTCCATTGTGGATGAGTAGGGCATAAAAATTGAAGTTGAAATCGAATGTCATGATCTTTGTTTAGTATTGTTAATAGTTAACTGTTAATACAAAAACATAAACATTTTTACCCTTTATGTATACTCCACGTCTCTTTGCAAATATTTTCATTATCTTTTGTACATAAGACAATTGTCAGTCTCATACAAAGAAATAAGAAAAAGTCTCATCCAATGGGGGGAGAGAGAGGGAGAGAGAGGGGAGAGAGAGGGAGAGAGAGGGAGGGAGGATTTCTTAGCCGCGTTATGCACGCCGCACGCGGCCAATCCGTGTCAGAGAGAGAGAGAGAGAAAATAGCAAATTACTCGGTCGTTAATCAGAGAGTGGACTTATGCGTTATGCGTCGACCGAGTCTCTTTCTAGAAGCAGTAAAATACAATCCGAATTTTTTGGCAGTCAAATCGACCTTCATTCCATTTAATTAGATTTGGGATGTGAAGATAATGAAAACTCGAAATTTGACACGACCAAACTTGATCATGCTTGTAATTTGATAAATTTTTCGGATTCAAATTGATTGGAACCGACCAGACTCGAATCTAATCCGAGTAATCTGATTCTTTATTGTTATTATTATTATTTTTTTAAAAGCAGTACAGCTGGAAATATCTTCACCACTTTCCATATTAAATATAACATGAGCAACTTAAACTTGTGCCTAATTGCACTTCCATTATACTTTCTTTCTGTTTACAAAATATAGAAATGAGTTGCAAAAGGTATATAAAATCAAACTTAAATTCTTCTGGCATGTCGCATAGAATAGAAGAAAGGTAGAAATTGGTAATACTTTGCTTGGGACAAGCTATGCGTTCCGAAAAAACAAAAAAGCTGGGTATTCTAGACATTAGAGCCATAAATAGAGCTTTAATAGCTAATTGAATGACATTTGCGTTGGGTTTGAAACCAAAATTCTATTTGGAGAAAAATTACTGTTGGCCTACAAAGCAATCATTTTCTCTAATGCTAGAATTCACATCGATGGCCTTCACAGAAATTTTCACCACTTGAGGTTAACCATAAAAAATAAGGATGACAAATCCCTAGCATATCCTACTTATGTGAGGAGAAAAAAAAAAAAAAAAAAAAAGAAAGAGCAACAACAACTTCTCGCATGTTTTTTATGCCTCTCTCCCAACTGACATTAACAAAAAGCTAGGATGGTTTCTGAAGCTCTCACAAACTTACAGATCTCTAATATCAATCTTAGTGGACACTCCAAAAAGTAAATCGCCAAAAAAGTTAAATGGTTATCTTATTATTATTATTTGGAGAGAAAGATGTGCTCGAATTTTTTGAAGTATCAAGCTCCAACCAAATAATCTCATCACTCAAGCCGAACACGAAATCACGAATAGAAGAGTTTACAGGGTTCACTCAACTGCTCCAGCAGATTGACTTCTGCCAATACGTTCTGATCCTTGGACTGTTGACCAAAATGTTTAGGCTAATTAGCTTTCACTAAAATTTGTACCTGTTTCGTTTGTTTTTGTTTTGTTTTAAATTGTTTGTTACTTTATCATCTTGCCATGAACTTTCTATTAAAAGAAATGATGTATCTTATAACCTCATTTTTGCTTCAAAATAAAATAATAATAATAAGAAAAGCTGTGATATCCGACCAAAACCTACAACTCGATCTAATTATTTTTGTGAAAAATCAAACTGACAGAGAAATTTGAATGAAGTATTATGTTGGGCTGAGGCCCATAGAGTCGGTTTTAGTGGAGGTGGAGATGGGCTGACCTAAATGTATCGATTAAGACCTACCCGGCCCAATAAGAAGATCAGACCGGTGTGAGTCGGCGAGAGAGAGAGAGAGAGGCCTGGTGGAATTGGGAGTGGAAGTGGAGAGAGTGCGAGGAGAGGAGTGGAGAGATGGTGACTCGTTGGGGCGAGAAGAGCGCTGGCCTGAAGATCCTCTGGGTCTGGACCTTCGGCACCGCTGCCAGTCTGATACTCTCTCTCTCTCTCCTTGTCCATCTTTCTCTTCCATTCTCTTCTTCTAATTGACATTTGACATATATTTCTGATTGATTAATTGTGACAGTTCTGATCACCAACGTGGTGCGAACCAGGCTGCACGACATGGAGAACATTCTCCGCCAAGAAGAAGAAGCCCAAGCCGCTGCAGCAGCATCAGCATCAGCACATCTCTCTTCCCATTCCCATTCCGAATCACAATCCCAATCTTACCGCACTGACACCATTCTCAAGGAGGACGATTGATCAATCTTCTTCCATTCACCTCACCTCTTCCATGTCTTTATCTACCTCAAAGCTAGCTGAATAATAGCAACTGTTTCTTTTTTCTTTTTTTTATTTTTCCCCTTTTTCTGTTACAATTTTGTTCTGTATGTGCACATTTCAGAAATTCTCTTTCGAGGCATATGCTTTGGTATTACAAATTAATAGCTCCAATTGTGTTTTTATTTTCTTTTCTTTTTAATCAATTTTATTCATTACTTGATTCTTTTTTTAGTTTACTTAAAACTAATAGTGCATGCATGTGTGTGGTTGTAACCATTATCTGCAATGTTTAAAACTGGAATTTTTTTAGCATATTCTTTCCCTGAATATTAAAAACGTGCTCTGCTGCTTTTTGTAGATCTGTTTGTTTGAGTTGTGTCTAGTTTGTGTTAATTAATTCAAGTCATGTCCACTTGATTTGTTCACCGATCTTATTTCTAAGACAAAATAGGATTAAACTCGCAGATACCTTTATGCTTTCCTGATCCTCAAAAAGGTTTGTTTTTAATATTGTCAACTATTTGGCTTACCAGTTCTTTATCAATAAAGTGTGTTCTTATTGTAATTACTGATACAGAAGTACCAGCATGTATTACATCACTAGTTGCTCAGTTACCAATATGATTAAAAACACCAAACAAGCTGATTCTGTTGTCTAAATCAACTTGGGTCATAGGGTTACAGTCAAATTTCTATAGATTCGTTTTTTTTTTTTTTGCACCTCATATATAATGGTGCCAGACAGATTGCATTTTGTTCTATCTGGTGTCTTTCATCTTTAGGGAGCAGTGTGGGTCACATTGGCTCAGGTTGCATGTTATTACTGCAACAATAGAGGAGCTATCGATTTTTTCTTTTTCTTAATATCAGAAAAGATAGATTTTTGAAGTAGAGCCAATTTATGGTGTTGTTTAGCATGTTCGGCGAGGTCAGGTCTGGTTCATATCGTATCAGTTTTCCATTCACTCTAAATATTCTTTTTTTGGGTAGGTCAGGTTGGGGCTTATAATACTAGTATCCAGCTTAATTGTGGGCTGTTTGGATCTGAGTTGTCAGCTTGTCTAATATTTGACTAATATCCAGTTAGTCAACGGCTTTGATGCTGTGCATATTTCATAATTTGGTCTAGTTATGTTATCTGTACTTTTTATAACACAACATGGTTGAATGCTTGTCGACAATGTGCAATTCATTGATGAGACGCTGAACTCTGCAATTCATTGGGATAATGTGCTGTTTTTTAATGCTGAATGCGAGTTTTACATTTTTTTTTTTTTTTTGAACAAGAGTTTTACATTTATAGATAAAGTAGAGTGCTATACGAATGCGAATCAAGTGAATTGTTTAATTTTAATTGACATATTTGTGTTTTCTTTGGATCCATTCATATTTCTACATTGGTGATATTACATTGAGTGGAGCTTGTCAGTACAATCTTTGTGTGACTCGGTTATTAATTCAACCAGCGATGAGTGGTGATGGTGTAGAATGACTTCCATTATTTATTTATTTATTTTTTTGCTTTCAGCTTTTGGTCAATACATAATTTATTTTGTTGTTTATCCAAGGATGATATAAATACTTCCATGTAAATTATTAATAATCAAGAAAAATCTTATTGATGTAGTGAAACAAACAGTCTTGCTCAAAAGAAGTCTTTAATCTGACAAAGCTCATATTCAACCTAAAAAAAGAAAAGAAAAAAAATGTCGATACTGTGGATAAAAAAAAAGAAAAAGAAAAAGAAAGGATTGCAGTCGTATATACCTATAATAAGATATTATATTAGTTGTGAGTAAAACAGTAAACATCGACTCGATGGATGGATATTGAATATTGATGGTTGTAGCTGTCTTGCTGTCTTGCTGAGCATCAAAGATTAAAGACGGTGATGATTGATGCGATGAGGTAGTGCCTGTTGAATTAAAAATAATAAACTGAAACTAAAATAAATAATCATACTGGACTGGAATCCGGAGTGGAGTGGGTAGTTAGTGGTCACCCAAACCCAAACCCAAGCAGTGTGAGCCAATTGGACGGACATCCTTGTTTATCTCGGCGTCAGACTCTTGACCCTGACTGTGATCCTTGGCGGGCGCGAAAAGCCGTCATAGCTATAATTAAAACCCTACTAGTGTATAGTCTGAGCCTGGCCTGTCTATCCTAACTCTGACTCGGAGGAGGAAATGATCCCCGTAGAAGAGGCGCTCCAGACCGTGCTGCGCGTGGCCAAGCAGCACCTGGAGCCTGTCGCCGTGCCCCTCTCCGACGCGCTCGGTCACGTCTTGGCGGAGGATGTTCTCGCCCTCGAACCCCTCCCTCCCTTCCCCGCTTCCATTAAGGTACCTAGTACTAATCAACTCAACTGATGGCATAGATAGATGCCCCCTTCTCACTTCTCCATCCCATTTCATTTATATTTCACTCTTTATTAATGCTGCTTCTGTGTTTTTCTTCTCCACAATTTTAATTTCTTCTTTTTGTCTGGAGTTTCTATGAGCAATTATAATCTCTGTAGTCATTGCCTCTACTGGCAAAGGAAATTATCTCACCATTGTGCCTCTTTCTTATACACCCTATGATCATGTACATTATAACTACTCAAAGTGAAACCGATTGATGCTGCACTATTCTTCTTAGCACCTGAAGAATTGGAGTGACATCTGAAAATTGTATGACTCTCGCTTTTTTTTCACTTTTCAACCACAACAGTCGCCTAAGTTTATTATGAATTCTTGTAAGACCCTTGTCTCACTAGCGTGCCTAAATTATTGTTGTCTACAATCATGTGGTATTTCTGTTGCAGGATGGCTATGCTGTAGTAGCTTCTGATGGACCCGGTGAATACCCAGTCATTCTTGAATCAAGAGCAGGCTCTGATGCTACCCCTCTTAAAGTTACTCCTGGAACCATTGCTTATGTCACAACAGGAGGTGGGGTTTCTTTTTCATATTAAACAATGTCTATGTTTTCTGCAAATTTAAAAGGTTTAGTGGCTTGTTGGTTGCCAGTAGGAAAAAGCAAACCACATTCTGCAATTCTTGGATCAACAAACAGCCCCCCTATTCATTTCTTTTTCCTCCTCTTACACCTGTACATGAATTGCAGGGCCAATTCCTGACGGAGCAGATGCAGTTGTACAAGTTGAGGACACAGAACAAGTTACTAATACCTCAGATGTCTTAAAGAGGGTTAAGATATTGACCACAGTAACACAAGGCTATGATATTCGTACTGTGGTACTTTCCCCAGTCTTCTGCTTGTTTTTCTATTCTTGTTCTTAGTGTCAAGGATTGCTGTATAGCCTGTGTTCGTTTGCTTTAAGCTTTTGTGTTGAAATCCTAATTAAACTCAGTTTAAAGGGACAACCAACAGGGAGGAACACCAGATAACAAAATAAAAAAGGGGATGGAAGGGTTAGTAGGTGAAAGTGAAATTAGCCTTCTTTTCTTCTCTTTTTAATTTATCTTCATTTCTGATGCAATTGTGCAAAGGATACAGTTCATCTATTACTTGGAATGGGGAATACATAGCAGACTTGTCTAAAGTAGTACTTGCGTTGCAGGGAAGTGATATAGAAAAAGATTCTATAGTGTTGAAGGCTGGTGAGTTAATTGACTCTGCAGAAATTGGTCTGCTTGCAACTGTTGGGGTCACTTCAGTGAAGGTACTATAAGTAACTGCATGGAAATAGTAATACAATTTTTTAATTGTGGAGATATGAAGCTAATTTAAGACCTTTTAATTACAGGTTTATCGTCAGCCTTCTATTGCAGTGCTTTCTACAGGAGATGAGCTAGTGGAGGCAGATACAAAAACCCTAAAATGGGGTCAGGTGGGTTAATAATTATGGTCATCAGTATCATGTATGATCTTAATCAGAAATTGCCATGTTTACCCTACATAAAATGCCAAACTCATCAGGTATGCTCTGCAAGGTGACAAATACAATGCAGAATATATTCCCTGTGCCATTTATCCCTTCTGTGTTTGAACTGTCCATCATTTTGAGTGTTTTGTCTCTGTATTGGAAGAAGAAAAGCTGGCCAATTTCTTTTTGCATAGTATATCCATTAAGTATAAGATTATAAGAGTGGTCTTACTTTAAACATGCAGCTAATATTCATCCTTTTAAATTACTTTGCAGATTCGTGATTCTAATCGGGCAATGCTACTAGCTGCTGCTACTCAGCAAAAGTGTAAAATAGTTGATTTGGGAATTTCTAGGGATGAAGAAGAAAGTATAGATAAAGTTTTTGATATGGCTTTTAGTTCAGATATTGATATACTTCTTACATCTGGTGGTGTCTCAATGGGTGACAAGGATTTAGTCAAGCCATGCTTAGCCAAAAGAGGCACAATTTACTTTGAAAAGGTGGCTTTATTATTTTACCTTCTTATTTGCTATGTGCTGCCAAACAGATCCCTGCATAGATTAGGCAATGTTTTTTAACTCACTCATTTTGCTAACTATATAATGAATAGCAGATTATAGAATCCACCTTCTTTGTTATTGCTACACCTTGTGGGAACAGTGGCTTATGAGAGGCTGGGGTAATACATTTAACTATTTGACGAAACTGTTCATCACACTGATTTTATTATTCTATAATATACAGAGTTTCCTAATATACTAGAATTAGCATTTTGATGGAAATATGTCCAAATCATATTTTTCATGTCCTAATGGTTGATTCATGCCACTCAAGGTGGTCTATATATCAGACTCGTTTAGGAAAGCATGTTTTACTTTTTTTTAGAATTTTTATCTTCCTTGGATGTTTGAAATATGCCCTTTATTGATTTGCAAGGAGTTCTATTATTTTCCTATATAGAGCTATCTTTCAAACACTTCAAAATTGATAAAAGGAATTCTGAAGTACTAAACTTGATTGCCAACAAGATATTGATTTGTAGATCACGAGTTGCTTGGATCATATGTTTGGAATAAAATGTATGATTTTGGCCATTGACATATTATATCCCCAAACAATGCCAGAGCTTATTTGAATATATGAGAGCCATCCAAATATGGTGTGGGTAGGTGCAACTTCCAAAAACACTTTTGGCTGTATATCAGGATGAACAAACTATACTGAGGCAAATAGAAAGGAAATTTATCACCGAGATATTGTTCTATTTTTTATTTATTAATTATTCGTGTTTCTTTCCTTCAGATTTCCAATAGCGCACATGCAGTGAAAACATTGCTATTACCATATCTTACCAGGTCTAGTAACCTTATTTTAGGTTTTGATGAAGCCAGGAAAGCCGTTGACATTTGCTGAGGTAAGTGGGAAAGAAAGAAGCAAAAGAATTCTAGCATTTGGGTTGCCAGGAAATCCTGTCAGCTGTATGGTGTGCTTTGATCTTTTTGTTATCCCTGCAATACGTCTTCTTTCAGGCTGGTCGAATCCACAGCTTCCAAGGTTAAAACTGAGCATTATGATATATTGATTCAATGTACCTCTCAGCCTGCTTGTTTACAAACAGGGATACAAAACTTGACCTAAAGGTCTTTTGTCTGGTTTAGTCGGGGCTGTGGGTTTGCACTGAGCCAACTTAGGGCTTCTCTCTTTTAAATTATATCAGGTCCATACAGAAACTTCAACTCTCTGATGTAAAGGGTTGAGTCTGGACTAAAGAAAACCAACAAATATAACACTGTTCACCAAACTGAACCATTGCAACCTAGTATTTACGGTGCAACCAACAATTATGATGGGTTTTGTCGCTACTTATTTAATTAGATTTTTTTTTCCAGAGTACATGCACGCATTTCACATCCAATAAAAGGTGATCCCTTTCGACCAGAGTACCATCGTGCAGTTTTGAAATGGGCACTTAATGATGGATCTGGTAGGCCTGGGTAAGATTCAATTGTTTCACATGGTTTCTTGTTCATCATCTTTACTAAGTAATATCACGAAATCACATTGATTTCTTATTTAATTCTCTGTAATAGAATATTGGTACAATAGTGCCACGCAGGAGCGGAGCCACTGGGTGGGCAGAGGGAGGCTTGAGCCCCCCAAGATTTGATTTTTCCTTTGATTACTAGGTTAATTTTGAATGTGTAAATATAACAACTAGTCTTCCAAAAAGGAAGTACAAAGCTTCACCCTTGCTGCCATATCTAACAAGTTTATGATTGTGCTTTTGTTTGTAATGTATCACTTCCTTTTATGTAGCTATGTGGCAGAGAGTACTGGCAAACAGGCAAGCAGCCGCCTGCTCAGCATGAAGTCAGCAAATGCCTTGCTAGAACTACCGGCGACCAATCAGATACTGCCGGCTGGCACCTCTATTCAAGCCATACTTCTTTCTGATAAAGTCAACACTCAGTTTCTGTGTGAAAGTAACATTGATGCCTCTTTCAGACAACCAGGACCTGGTTTCACCTCTCAAAGTACCGCATCATCAGAGGTGAAAGTGGCGATACTTACAGTAAGTGATACAGTCTCTTCTGGTGCGGGCCCAGATAGGAGGTATGTGTCGGAGAATATGTAAAAAATGTACTGGTTCAACAATGGAACCCAAAAAAATATAATAGAGAAATGAAATGATACTCTAGTTACCTTCTGAATTTGCATTTGTATTTAATTAAAGTTGCAGATCCTTTTTGTTAGTTAGGATTATTTGACTGAAAGTATAACAATAACTACAATATGCATCTTGATACACCTCTGTGAATAAAATAATCTAAAAGGGGTCACCTAGATGATGCTAAAATAAATGGGGGGCTTCATTGTATTTGTTGCATAAGATTAGCACTCAAATGCATTGTCACCCCCCTACATGAATTTTCTTCTCTGTGTACTTATTATCTTTTTTTAATATTATTTTAGTCTATTTGGTGGTTTTTTGCAAAAAAATTGGAATAAATGTTCACGTATAGAAATTAAGGACTCCCATGCATCCATTTGTGTGCTTTCAATGGTTGATTCGTGATGTACCTTTTGACTGTAGTGGTCCAAGAGCGCTTTCTGTTATAAGTTCCCTCTCAGAAAAGCTGGGTGGTGCACGTGTGGTTGCAACAGCTGTTGTACCTGATGAAGTCGAGAAAATAAAGGATGCCCTGAAAAGCTGGAGTGATGTTGATAGAGTTGAGCTCATTTTAACGTTAGGTCTGGTGCATTTCTTGTTCTTTCTGTTACAGTGGTGAAATACATTAGGTTGCTTGTTGTCACTAGTGTTCCCTTCTTTCTTTGCATCTAGGTGGAACTGGATTTACTCCAAGAGATGTTACCCCTGAAGCCACTAAGGCAGTAATAGAAAAGGAAACTCCGGGCCTTGTTTTTGTCATGCTTCAAGAGTCGCTTAAGGTAGCGTTGACCTGCATTAATTATCTCTCATATCATACTAAGGTTACATGAGACCAGTACTAGTAGATTCAAATATAGTAGATAAGTATTCTCTTTCAGCATATTACCTCTTTTCCTTTTATTCATTTATTTACTTGAATTGATTGCAATTGCTTTTATAATACTTTTTGGTGTAATACTTTTTGGAACAGGTGACACCATTTGCAATGCTTTCACGGGCTACTGCTGGCATCCGAGGATCCACACTGGTGAAGCAACATTTAATTACAATTAATGTTTCAGTCCAAATTACTTTAGTTGAAGAGGTACTTACGGCTTTTGTTTTGTGTTTCAGATCATCAATATGCCAGGTAACCCAAATGCAGTTGCTGAGTGTATGGAGGCTTTGATACCAGCATTGAAGCATGCATTCAGACAAATAAAGGGGGACAAGAGAGAGAAGCATCCTCGCCATGTCCCACATGCAGAGGCAAAGGCCTCTGACGAATGGGAACGTAGCTTCAAAGCTGCATCTACTACCTCAGGCTGCTCTTGTTCCCATTAAATTGTGTTGCAGCACAAGGCGGCTTGTATTGTATAATTTTTAATTATCTATGGTATTTTTTTTGTTTAAATAAAATGAAGGGTGCTGTTAATTCATTTATATATCAACTTGGATGTTTTTATTTGTCGTGCCAAAGCAGCTCTTTGCTGCCTACTTGTCAGCATTTTGTTGAAGCCTATTGTTATGCTACATGTAAAACTCATTAGATTGACGTTGCACTATCCTTTTGCTCTGTGAAGCATATACATTGCAACTTTTCAAGGGAGATGCATCAAATATATAAAGCTGATGAAGGCCAGTTTGAAAAATTAAGGCACTTATAGTCTGTTACATAAACATAATTAAGCACAGTATGCCTCAATTGTATAGATTTGATAAATGAAGGTACAAAATAGCTAATCAATTAAGAACACTATTACATCAGAAGCTTTAAATGCCAACTAAACCATAGCTAGAATAGGAAACTTTAGTAAATAGCCCTTGCCAAAATTATAGAGCTAACGCTAAAGAGAATCCTCCTCATCTGAGGAAAAGCTGGTCTCCTTTAGGGAACCTGATAAGCTAGCTGAGAACGATTGTGATTCTGATTCGCTATCCGATGAAGATGAAGACCAATCCAAACAATCATCATAGAAGCACCTAAGAAAATTGCAGTGTCTTTACGCAAAAGGTTAAATTGCATTAATAGCAAAAATGAAATGCTCAGGTTGAAGTAAATAAGAAGCCCCCATGTCTTTACGCAATTACACAAACGATATCAGAACTGACCAACATTGGCACCTATCACATGGTACTTATATATCTGGTATGCCACAACTGACCTTAGTGACCTTCTATATCCCCTTGTTATATAGATCAAACCAAAGACAACAAAAAAGAATGGTCCTAATAAAAAATATCAATCTTATTTAAATTACAAGTATAATGGTTCTTACTGTATATCTTAAAGATTTCCAATGCCCATAAAGGGTGGCAGACAGAAAGAGAGAAATCCTCCTAAGCATGAAAATAAGGATTAGGCATTATAAATGCTTCTGTTTTCATACTGGTAAATTTTCACTATAACTATATGAAACCTCATATATCCCATACACTGTATAAAACAAGAGAAATATTCAATCCTGCACTCTCCAGTATCCAATGTATTATGATATTCCCTTTTAGGTATGGAACTGTATAGACATTTCCTCAAGGGTAAGTATGGACATTTCCATTTTCATGTGGACTACTTACTGCATCAAGATCCATACAATCACGAAGAATCAAAGTCTCCAGAAAGTTGGCGCTACCAGCATTACCAAGGTCCCTAACCAACAAGCATTTTCTATTAGAAATTTAGAATTATGGTAACGAAGCAAACAAAGATGAACTACCATAAAAGAATTGCCCCTTTTTTTTCATCAACTAAAGAGAGGCCTGCTTTTCTTTGCTATTACCAACGAAGCATTTAAAATATCAGTAAACTCAAATCACACTTTTGTTTTTGCTTTTGCTTTTGGGTTGGAGGTGGGAACCCGCAGGGTGGGGGGGGGGGGGGGGGGGGGGGGTGCGAAATAAAAGAAATATGACAAATAAATGTATATGTTTTTTTTTAAAAGGTTTGGAGCAAGTTATGGCAATCGTGCTCCTTTCCGCAACAAGTTAAGATGATTAAACAGTATAGGAAATAAAACATCTAAGGAGAGGAATAGGAAAGACAAACAAAACCTTAAGAAGCTGCCTGAAAAACTGAAAGAATATGAAAGATCCAAAGACTTTATACCATGTGCTCCCTGAAACAGCAAAGATTGAGAAGTAGAAGAAGCAACATATAATACCACTTTATCAACCAAAACATTCATAACTATATGCATGCATTTTCTTAGGTGGGTCCTGGTTAATCAACTTGAGATAATTGAGAACTAAGAGAGATATAAAGTAGGAATTAACCTTAACAAGAATGGACAATTGATCATCCCAGATTCCAAGTCCTCTTAGAGCCACCGAGGATAGGAGAGGACAACTTTTGATTAGATCCTCAACTTGGCAAGCCTGAACGCCTGCTAAAAATCATTCAAATTGTCAAAACCATGAGGTAGAGTTTTTTTCCCAGAATCTTGTAAAATTTTTATCGTAAGGTGGATAGCCAAGCAACTGAAGGGCATACGCAGGCTGGCAGAGCTGTCAAGACATAGCCGTTCGATTGAATGACAGTGCTCGCAGATGGTTCGCCATATGCTTGCAAACCAAAATTCTCTGTTAAAAGAAAGTCCAGAACAAAAGTTATTTCTACAAGGAGAGAAAGTAGAATAAAAGAAAAGAATCAAGACTTAAGTGGTTCCCCCTATGGTGCAGAAAGATAGCTTACATTCCAGTGATTTCTAGCTCAGAAAGCAATTTGCATGCTGACAATGCTGAGCACGGGTAGTAACATATCTTATACAGATGGAGTTTTCGTAAGAGCAACCTTGAATTAAGTAAAAGAACAAAAAATATTACACACAGAACCAAAAATTAAAAACAAGCATTAATGCTTATTAGGATATGTCATGTGAGAGGTTAATACCCAGCAGCCCCTCTATTAAACTGTAAAGCAGCAAGGCAAGATTCTGTCAGAGGAGACTGATCCAATCTCTTCTCATCCTGGGCCAAACTACCAAGCTTGAGGGACCTAAGTTTGAGAGGATGAAAAGCTAAAACAGCAATCCTTACAAATAAAACTAAAGGCAAAAACATATCAATCGAGTTAATCAGATTTGCATAATCTATGGGTAGAGTACCTAAATTTACATAATTGGTCACGTGAATTTTTTATTTCTTTAAACTTCATTTCCAAAGATGCCTAATAGTTAGTGAACTTATGGAACTAATTATATAGACTCAAACAAGTACTGGTATGGAAAAAAAAATACTTCCTCATAGGGTTAACAAACATGGCTTTAAACAGACAATAATAAGGAAAAAGATGAAGGTAGGAAATGCTGTAAGGAGATTATTTCCAGCTCTTTGTATCATATTAGAGACCACTAGATTGGTCAATTTAGCCGGACTCCTCGTCAAATCAATATTTGCATAGCACAAAGGATCTGATGCACATTTCCTGAAATGTAAACAAGTCGCAGCGGCTAAACAAAGACTCTCGGTATCTAACAAGGAGAACACCTTCATGAAGAAAGAAAAAAAAAAAACATAATCAACCGTAGGAGTCTTAATTTTGCGAGAAAATCTTAAAAAGAAGATAAAATTCCTCAATTTTGAAGTTTGGAGAAAGTTGTAACCGGAACCTTAGTTGTGAGTTCAGCGGGAAGGGGCCAGACGTATGAATTGTGAGCAATGGCGAGTTTCTGAGCGAATCGGGTGGAAGATTCCAGGAGAGATGACGCGATCTTCCTGGCGCCGTCGAGGAGGCTCTCTTTGTCGGAGTGGAGAGGGGTGGAGTCGAGGAGCCGAGGAGGCGCTCCAGAGAGAGTCCGATTGCGACCGGGGGGCCCGCTGTGGCCAGTACAGATTGGAGAAGGCGATCGAGAGAGGCTGAGGTGGCGTCGGCGGTTGGGGCGAGAGGCACCATCGCTTGGGATGAGGCGCCATTTTTAGCTCGTTTTCTTTCAGAAGTAGTAGCAGTGATGAGGTGCTTCGGACAAAAAAACTTTTTCTCAAACTTCTTAATTTTTAGTAAATACAAATAACCTCGGTATTATTATATTTGAAATTGTTCAGACATTTTTCACTAATATTCTGTAGATTAATATATTCGTATTATTTTTTTTGATATATTTTTCCAAGAAAAATAATAATTTTATTATTATTTTTAATGCAAATGTTGCTGTTATCATCACCATCATATCAGTATCAAAAATCAAAATTGAACAAACCATCACTACTGCAAATTTGGCATGTGATTTATGTTAGAATGGACCAAAAGTGACAACTCTTAATGTAATAGTACCTTTGTAATTTGTAGGTTGGATGATCGATCAATCTTGACATATTAATTCATTGCCTAATCTCACAGTAGATTAACTTGAGAAATATGGCAGCGTTTTTGAAATTAGACCCACGTCGCCATCATATGATTCATATCAGCGCTTTTACCTTTCTCCATCAATTTTACTTTGGTGCTATCCACACCGCCCCACCGCCCCTACTTCGACTGACAGCACTGCCGATTAGACCCACGTCACCGGCGGTCTATTCCGCACCACCGCCTACTCGACTTGCCCCTCTAGACTTTGGATTTTCATGCGAACACTTATAACAAAATAGTGAACTGACATAATAAACAAAGTAAACATCTATATAACAAACATAATGAAAAGAAGTGAACATATATAGTAAATAAAGTGAACACTTACAACATCCAAAATCAACATATAGAAAAATAAACCAAATCTAAAATATAAATAAAGATGTGTAGGTGTCGAGTCCCTGTTTTAGTTAGTATTAGTGCGACAAGCCATCAAGATCTTTGATTTTTTTGCTCCGAGTTAATCTGGTCTGTTCCTTTAGAACTATGTTAATTTTTTATGTGTTACTTATTGTGTTGTAATATGTGTTGCTTAGAACTGTGTTCCTTTTATGTTTCATTATTGAGATCCATTTTGATTATAATGCGTCATTTTTGTCACATAATTTATTTCAATCTCTCTCTTAGTTGCTTCTATGAGAAATGAAGGAACAACGTTTTTTTATTTGTGATAGTTTAGAAACTTAAATCAAGAAAAGTAGTTCAAATGCCTAAGCAGACTACTAATTGTTCATTTTTTTTCATAATGAGATAGATCTTGATTTTTTTTACTGATGTGTTTGTTGCAATTTGAGATCTGATATAAGTTAATTGTTAATTATCAGATATTTGACATAAGTTACATTTTATGACAGACACTATCACTATACTTACTAATTTCTAATAATTTTTTAATATATCTTTTCATGTATGAAACACAAAAAAATATATCTAAAAATATAATTAATAAAAAACAAAGAGTCATGAATAAAGAATCAACAAGAGCAATACGAAGTTAAAAACTGCCCATATTTTATCGTGCATAGTTTTACATTCTTTTTTTTTGAAAAAATGTCCATTTATATATTTGCATTAATGATAAATATTTAATTTATAGCCATATTTATCCCTGGAGTAATAATTACAAAATTTAAGGTTCTTTATGGAGATAATAAAAATTGGAAAATGAAAGGTTGCACAATTGTAGTAATAAATAAATGAGGATAACAAAAAGGCAGAAAGCAGCGAAATTTTTAATATTTTTTTAGAGTTATTAACATATAAAACATATTTATTAAGGAATTTCAAATGAATATTATTTTGGAAGTTTATTATATTCTGTTCATTCTAATTAGGAACCATATATATTGTTCACATCTTATTATGACTTTTGTTTCTACCATGCAATGTTGATACTAAAAAAACATCTCTTTAGCATAGAACACTAATATATCATAATTAAAAAATATGGCTAAATTCTCTATCTTTTTTCGTGTATGTTATCAGAATTTAGAACTATGGTTTGGCTATAAAAAAGTACAATCATGTCAAAAAAATATGACATAAAATAATTAAATTTGAGATTTATTTTATCTGTAATATTTTTCCTTTGCTACTTTCTACATATCACCCATTTTTCCTTCCCAGTATCGACATATTTAACCCAAATTGAAACATAAATAAATTGTATTTCTAAAAATTAATTGAATTATAAAAACATAATAAAAATTAAGTTAGAACGAAATTTTTTATCCATCTTTGTATCAAAATATGATGGAGAACATGTTATTAGTTTTTTTTTAAGCTATTTGACAGTTTCTTCTTTTTAATTTGAACAATATCAATTCAAGATAGGTTATGAGTATATGTATGTTTTTTTATTTACATGTACATGTACAAGTGTGTAGATATGTTGTTTATTTTGTATAATACAAGACATGAAATAATTAATTAATGCAATAGAATACCAATTTAATCACATAAACACAAAACCTATCTTGCATAAATACATACAATTTATAGATAAATTAATAATTGCAGTCATAGAAATATGAATATACGATATAAACAAATAGGGAGCCACATCGAGCTTACGCTCGATCCAGAAATTAAAATAGAGAACATAAAAAAAAAATTAAGAAATATGTTACCTAAAAAATTATAAATTAGTCAAATAAAAATATTTTTATATTGTACGATACTTTCATAAATAAATATTCCTTTAAGTAATAGTTACTCTGTCACAACTTAAGATGACACTATCATATTATTTGACATATCTTTCGAGTAAAGTAAAAAATATTACAATATTTAGTTGGGGTCATTTGGATGTAATATTACAAAATGTTAATGAAAACTTCTTTAAAAAAATTATTAACAGACGTCAACTGTCCCCATATGTCATGGCAGATAATTTATTGCTCTATCAGACATCCAAATAATAATCATAAATAATAATTTTCTTTTATCATGGTATGCTATAAATTTTATTATGGTATGTTACAAATTTAATTAATTTTACAATACTCTATTTCCCTTCTATAAATTAACCACTCAACAAACCATTTCTGTTACTTGCAAAAAAAAATTTAAATTATCCCCAAAAATCTCAAATGACTTTCGTATAAAATTTACTTTCCTGTTTCACTGTGCATTACTTGTCAATTTATTCCAGCATGTTTATTTTTAATTTTACTTTCAAAATTTTCTTTTATTTACATATCTTCACAATTCTTTCCCATCAATTTTTTTAGGTACCCAATTCCTCCATTCATCCACAATGATAGTACATATTTGCTGAATTCCATATTGATGACGGAGGTTATTATACTAATGATGAATACGATCCTGTTGCCGACATGTTTGACGAATGACGATTAATATTTTCTGCAAAAATTTATATTTATATTTTAAATTTTTATGGTATCACCAATGTATGTTTCAATAGTTCTTCATTTTAGCTCAAATATAATTTTTCTGTTTCTAATATTGTTCCATCGCATTACTCTCTTATTGTCGAATTACTTCACAAAAATTCTGTCATCAGTATAAAACATTTCAACATATAGAGGTATAATTTATTATTTCTACCATACTAATTATTACATTTAAAATTAATTACAAATATAACAACCTAATTATAATCAATATTTATTAAATTATAACATATTTAATTTTTATTTTTATGTCAAATATCGAGCGAAGCTCGATTAGCCCCTCTAGTAAGAAATAAAGTGAGAGAGAGAAACAGAAATCACAAATAAAAAATAGAGTAGAAAAATAAAAACTCATTGAAAAAGAAAAGGAAATAACACGGGAGAAAGAAAAGAAGAACGAAGGAAGATAGCGTGTGTGAAAGGAAGGCTGGGAGAGAAAATGAGTCTTTTTTTTTTAAAATAAAACTTGATAGAGGCTACCAAGTTAGAGGGATTAGAAAGACAAAAGAGAAAAAAAAAGAGACAAAAAGAAAGTGTCAGTAAAAAAAATTGCCAAAGCTAACAAAAATTCCTGAACAAAGTTTGCTGCGATAGAATCCAGTGCCGAACTGTCGCTGGGTGGGTGGATGAGGGAGAGAAGAGCGCTTCAGAATGAGGGAGGGGTCCACTTGGAAAGAGTGCGCTTGCTTAAACGATGCGATGGCAGTAGCTCTGTCAAACGTGGCCCAATAGCACGGAATGGGCCCAAATCATTTCCGTTCCATTTAAAAAAATGAAACTCCAACTCATTTCGTTAACCGTTTCGTTTACGAAATGACACAGAAATTCGTTTTGTTTTGCCGTTCCACTTCATAAATAACACATGAAACGGTCGAAACGGTAAAATTTGATATTTCATTTGCCGTTTCGTTTATTGAAACGAAATTTAAAATCATGTCGTTATTCGTTTCGTATAAACGAAACAGCACCACGTGGTGGTTTGTTTCGTTGACCAGTAATCAATTTTCATCCAAATCCTCTGCGCCGTTTTTTTAAGGATGCAGACTGGACCGCTATAATTTATAGACATCATATCAAAATCAATGGTCCGATTCTATGTTCGGTTGAGGAAAAAAGAAAAAGAGACGGAAAGGAACGTTTAACGAATGGAAATCGCAGAAAAAGATGAGAGTTCCCAGAACCCTAGGGATTCAGAACTTCATCAAAAGAACTAACATGGTCTTGAAGTCGTATACTTTAATTTTTCCAAATGAGTCTTAACTTGAACAGCAAAGCCCCTGACATATTTGTTTATTTTAAAGTTACCCAGATACATACGTAAAGATGATTAACCTTGTGTGCTTGTTTCATGCTAGAAAGATTATTTGAGAACGCAGTACGAACCTGGGAAGCTTCAAAATCATTGCATCTCCTTGTTATTAATGCCAATACATACCATCTCTACACCCAACAATACAATCTCTACACGCAACAATAGAAACACTTATAAAAAGAACGTGTAATTTACAATTGCTAGGATTTAATTAATAAACTAAAAGTGAAAATAGAATATGATTCTGATTCATAATTTGTAGTTTGAGCTTACAAATTAGCTAATTAATTAAGCACGCTATTATATCAGAAGGTTTTTTGCAACTAAAACATAGGCTTAAACAAGAACAGGAAGTTCCAGTAAATAGCTCCTGCCAAATTTAACGAGCCAAAAAAATTTCTCATCTGAGGAAGAACCAGTCTTGCATACCTGTGAACGAATAGATGCCAGGCCTTTCTCGCAATACCTGTGATACTTCTATCGCACTGCAAGAAAAAAAGTTATGAGAAGCTCAGTGCTAAAGTACAAGCCAAGTCAGATGAAATATCCATACCTGTCCATTTCGGACAAGCATCTGAAAAGGTGTGCTTATGATATAAAGGTACTAGATAGTAGATACACCAGCTTTCATAACAAATCTAAATAAAACCTTTGATTAGTGGCCATAACAATATTTGCATCAAACCTGATATTTTGCATATTATTAGTGCAATATAGCATGTACTAAAAAAAAAGAAAAAGAACCTGAGTCATTCACTTTAGCCCATTAAACCTACCAATCTTTCCCAAATAATTATTTTTTTGGGGGGATTTATGGCCAGGTTACAGGTGAACTCCATTGACTAATAGAAAATGGTGCTTATAGTTAATAATTACATACTCATCAATAGTGCATTTTCATTACCATCGTGTATGAGGCCCACTAGATTCAAAAATCAGTAGACCCATCTTGCTCGATATATCCTGCTCACACAAAAGATTATTAACAGCAAAAACATAATACTCTAGCAGTACTGAAGTCAATATTAAAGACTAATTTTTTTCCTGCAAGTACACAGAAAGTATCAGAATTAACCTATATCACATGGTACATATATGTATGTGGTATGCCACAACTGACCTTTCTGTAGCTTCTTTAACAGCCCCTAATTATATAGGTCAAACCAAACCCAATGGGAAAGAATGATGATAATAAACATTATAAATTACAACTATAATGGTGCTTACCATACATCTTAAAGATTTACAATGTCCATAGCAAACAGCTGACAGAAAGAGAGAAACTCCGGCCTGTGCATGAACAATAAGGATTATTGTATAAATGCTTCTTTTTCTTACTGATGACTTTTTGTCGTGACTAATTCTCACATATATCACACAATGTAAAACAAGAAATATCCCATAAACTTTACAAAAAAAAAAAAAAAAAAAAAAATCAATCCTACATTCCCCGGTATCAAATGTATTATGGTATTCACTTGTTAGCATGAAAAATGTATGGATACAGAGGTCATATCAATTTTCCTTGATGGAAGGCTTGGATATTTCCATTTTTCAAATGGACTACTTACTGCACTAAGGTGGCAACAATTACGTAGGATCAAGGTCTCCAGGGGATTGGCACTATCATCATTACCAAGGTTCCTAAACAACAATAAATTTGTTATTAGAATTATGCTGAGGAACCAAACAATAATGTACTTATGTAGTATGATAACAGGGCCATGCAAGAAGGCCCTTTGTTTTATATCAACTTAGAGAGACCCGTATTATTTGCTATTAGCAACAGAAAATTTAATATATCAGTACACTTAAAATAGATTTTGTACCTTTAGATTGTTGAGTTTGAAACAACAACCTAAAACTTGGGGGAAAAAAGAAAAAACAATGCTATTGTTATAAACTTCGAGCTCAGGAAACAGTGGGTATGTGGTAGTTTATATTATACTACAAATTTTTTTTTTTTTCAATGCCAAATTGTTATTTTAAGTCAACTCTTACAAACCTTTAAATTGATAAATAAATACATACTATTTTAAAGGTTTGGTGCGGGTGAAGGCAAATCTATGCTCTGCAGATTTCCGCAACGAGTTAAGAGGATTAAACAGTTTTGAAAAAAAAAATAAACATCTTATTAAGAAGAATAAGAAAAACAAAAGAAACCTTAAGAAGCTGCCAGCAAAACCGAAAGAATATGAAAGATCCAAAGACTTTAAACCATGTGCTCTCTAAAAAAGCAAAGATTGAGATGAAGAAGAAGCAACATGTAACACAACTAATTCAATTTAAACATCCATGCATGCACATGTGGATGCATACATTTTCTTCAGTGGGTTGTGGTTTGAGATGATAGGAAAACTATGAGAGAGATATAAAGTATAGGAATTTACCTTGAAAAGAACAGACAATAGTTTATCCCTAATTTCAAATCCTCTTAGAGTCAAAGATGATAGAAGAGGACAACCTTTCAGTAGATCCTTCACTTGAAAAGTACGCAAAATACCTGATAAAGAAAAACATTCAAATTGTCAAAAACATTAGAAGAATTTTTTTTCATGATTTTGTAAATTTATTTTCATGAGGATAGCCAAGCAAAATGAGGGGCGTACGAGCGACAGCGACATCAAGACATAGCCGTTCAATTAAATGACAGTGCTCACAGATGGTTCCCCATATTCTTGTAAGCCAAAATTTACTGCCCAAAGCAAGTTCAGTACATGTCATTTCTACCAGAAGGGAGCCAAAAGTAGTAAAACAAAGGAATGGAAATCTTAAGTGATTTCTTTAGAGAGTGCACAAAGATTGCTTACATGCCAACAATTTCTAGCTCAGAAAGAGATTTGCATGCTGACAATGCAGAGCATGGGTTGTAACGTCTCATTTTAAGGTTGTACAGATGAAGTTTCCGTAAGAGCAACCTTGAATTATGTAAAAAAAATAACAAAACAAATTATTTCACACCAGACAAAAGATAAAAAAGGAAGTATGAATGCTAATTAGGATGTGCCAAGTGAGAGGTGAATACCCAGAAGCCCCTCCATCCAACTGTAAAGGATAAAGACAAGATGCTGTCACAGGAGACTTAATCACTTTATTCTCATCCTTGGACAAACTACCAAGCTTGATTGATCTAATTTTGAAAGAATCAAATGATAAAAATAGCAATCATAACCATATAAAGGTAAAGTACCTAAAAGTTCATAATTCATTCTGTGAATTTTCAATTTCTGATCAACTATTTTTCGGAAAGGCCTCTTACCAAACCTACCCAACTAACTATAACCTACGAACTCATACCAGTAAAGAACTATTATGTAATAGGCTGGTCGGGAGACCCTTCCTTATAGGGTCAACAAAGAAGCTTTCGAAACAAACAATTGTTAAGGAAAGAGATGAACGTAGGAAAAAGTTGTAACTGGAGGTTGTTCCCAGCTCTTTGTATCATAGTGGAGACAACGGGATAGGTCACTTTATCCGGACTCCTCGTCAAATCAATATTCACATAGCACAAAGGATCTGATGCACATTTTCCGAAATGTAAACAAGTCGCAGCAGCAAAACAAAGACTCTCGGTATCTAACAAGGAGAACACCTTCATGATAGAATAAAGATACCGTAATCAATTCAGCAAATCTAGTAGGAGTGAGTTACAAAATCTGAACAAAAGAAGATAAAATTCCTGAATTGTAAGTTTGTAACCCTAACCTTGATAGTGAGATCAGCGGGAAGAGGCCAGGCGGATGAATTGTGAGCAATGGCGAGTTTCTGAGTGGATCGGGTGACAGCTTCCATGAGAGAAAACACGATCTTCCTGGCACCGTCGACGAGGCTCTCTTTGTCGGAGTGAAGAGCGGTGGACTCAAGGAGGCGCTCGAGAGAGAGTCCGATCGCGGAGGGGTCGGCCATGGCCAGAGCCGATTGGAGAAGGCGATCGAGAGAGGCTGAGGTGGCGTCGGAGGTTGAGGAAAGGCGTCGTCGCTTGGGGTTGGGGAGAGACGCCATTGTTAGCGCCCTTTTGGCGGGAAGAGAGTGGTGAAGTGAAATAGCACTCGCAGTTTCCCAATACTTGGGCTAAACTTTTCTTTGGTCGTGAAATGAGTTGTTTCCGACAATTTTTATTTAGGCTCTGATCGGAAAGTCCTTTTTCCGTGAGAATCGGAAATGGATTTGTCATTTTTGACAAATCCACTGATCGGAAACTGCATCAGCGCGAGAAATGATTTCAATCATCGAGAGTTGGTGGGAAAAATTCCCGCTGGAGAATTCCCGTGAAAAACCATGAAATTTGGTGCGATTTCGATCGACCGAGCGCCACACTTCTTCATTGGACCAAAATGCCCCTCTGATTTTGATAAAATTTGCAGATCTGATCTTCTCACAATCACTCTCTCTACTTCCTCCTGGCCATGGCGATAGAGAGCAATCCGACGATCTACTACAGAGAGCGACTCAGCGAGCTACTCGTGTACTTTCTATAAGAAAAGGAAAAGGTACTACTCTCTCTTTTTCTCTTTCCTTTTTTCTTTCTCTCGTATCTCCTTCTCTTACGCTGGTTATTTTTGTGTAGAGAGATGATAAAATGAATTTAGTATTCAAGTTTCACTGTCTTTTTTTATTTACCCAAAAAGACCTCGATTAAAACCCAAAATGCCACAAAAAGAAAAACGAGGCTTATAATAGACTTTGGATATTGTTTGAATGAGATTTTTAGTTGTAAATTGTACCTATTTTTCCTTTTTCTTTGCGCTTTTTTATATCAGCTTTTGTGCATTCAATTTAAAGGATTTAGTATTTTATTTCTGACATTGAATTAAGTAAAAATAACTTTATAAGTTAGACATGCTCATATGCATCATTTCTTAATATATTTTGGATTGAGAAAACCAGTATGTATTGGTAATTTTGGATTAAGAGTGCCTTATTTTCAACATACTTATTAAATTAATTTTAAGTAAAAAAAATTAAATATCTTGTACCAGACAAAATTCATGTCGGTATTATTGTGGTTATTTGCTTGAAGTTGATATCAGAATTTATGTTATGAATCAATTTACCTGAACTTGATTAAAGTACAGAGTCTATTTGCCTGAACTTGATATCAGACTTATGATATGATATAAACTTTACTGTTGTTATTTATTGATCATCTAACAAACATTGTAACGCTAGTTGAATTACTGAATCTTATATTTGGGTCAAATAAAATTATAGACCATTTGTTTAAAAATGGGTACATTTTATAGTTAATTCATTGTATGTATACAGGCCTTGTCGAATCAGCATTCAAATAGACTTGATAATTGATTTAATTGGGACTTGCTAAATGATTTGTTATTACCTTTGTCTTGTCTAAAAAAGGCCTTATGTTTTGCTTTAATTAAGTTGATTCTGTCAGTTCCTGATACAATTTTGAGTATGAATTGTTTGAAGAGAAGTTCTGCATATGTTTAGCAAATTGATCTTTTTATATTATATATGTTGTTGCAAGTTAGTGATTATTTGTTGTCTTTATCATATGTCAGCACATTAGATTGCTATGTGTGTGATATGTTTTCATTTGTTTTGCTCTTAGGAAAGGATGGATCAAAATCATTTTCGGGCTTATAGAAATATGCTAATTGCTGCTATGATAGCATATGTGTTGTTCTCTGACAGCCTCTCGTGGCCGCTTACCACCAGCACGTAGTTGCCGGTACACAGCATATTGCTTAATTTCTGTTTGGATAAACTTGTATCCGACTTGAAGTATGCAAAGTTCTAACTTGTATCTAGCTGCTTCAATTTATAGCTTTATTGTAGTAAATTAAGAAGATAATTCATTTCATGGCTGTTTTGTAATGCACATTGTAAAGTTTATGATGCTTGTATAGAAGTGACTGAGAAAATTTTTATCTGGACCAATATGATGCTTATATATTATATGATGATGTCATGTACTAGTACAATTACTGGTACGGAAATGCAGAGAGTTATTTCTGGAACTATTTTGTCCTGCACATAGTAATGGATATGATGACTTCTCTGTGTGCTTAGAAAACATTGCTAGTATATAGTTGGAAACTTGGAATAGCAATCAGACTCCTTTTTTTTTAGTAATGTGCATGGCAGAAATACTCATGTAATAAGAATTTGACTCATTCAGTACCATTTTAATGTGTTGCTTAACTTGCTTTATTGCTTTGTGGATATGAGTAGTTTCTGTAATACCATACTGGTAAACTGCACAAGGCCTACATGCTTTATTGTTTATTATGTATAAATTTCTTATGGTCTTTTGCACTAGCTTTCCATTTGGTTATCTTTTGTTTGGAAATCTGACTTGGTAAGGGAACAATACAAGACTGTATTTTTATACACAGGGAAGCTTTTGGACATTTTCAAAGAAATGAGTTTGGTTTGTTTTAAAGTAGTTGAGTCATGTGGGGTTACAAGGCATGCTTGGGTTTCATTGGAAATGAGGCAAGTAGATTATGGCTAAGGAAATAGTTTTTTTGTAATTTGCTATCATTTTGGGGTGTTTTGCTATCATGTGTACAACTGATTATGCTCAGAGTGGTACAATCATACAAGTAATAAGCAAACTCAGGAGCATGTGTACTGCGGTCTCTTGCACTAAAGTCAAAGGCATACTTGATTATGCTCTTTATCAGTACCAGACTGGTACAACTCTCGTACCAAAATCAAAAGGGATCTAACATGCATAATTTCCAACACCATTGGCACAACAATACACCATATCAATTAATATGCCATCGGATTAAGAGACAAAAAGAAATTTAGAACTAATATATCTTATGTGAGAATCTTTGGGCTATGCACTTTGGACCAAACCAACCAGACCTTCATTTGGTTTAAAATTGAAAAAGAGTCTCTATAGTTCATAAAAAATTATGAAACTAAAATCATTTGAAAGAAGACTCAGAGGGGATCTATTTTTGTATTTTTACAGAATTTTTAGAGTTTGATTTACTTGTTTTTAGGCTTAATCATTCAGAGTCATTTTCTGGATAGCAGTTCTGTCTGGCAGCAGGACCTTTGCTCGGGTCTTTCCTAATTATTTCCATTATGGTTTAAATCTGAATATGAGAGTTAGTGTATTTGAAACTAGACTTCCAGAGGGAATTTTTGACATCTAGTATGAATTTTTCTGAGTCGATTTGGTATTTTTACACAATTTTTGAATTCAGGGGAACTTTCTGAGAAACAGTTTTCTGGGACAGACAGACCTCAGTGCAGTTTTGATTTTTTTATTTACTTTCTGTTTTCAGTTGAGACTTGAAACTTTTAGATTTGGAAGTAGGCATGTAGAGTCCCTTAATGCAATTTTTACAAGAATTTTAGAGATTTATTTCAAAGGTTTCAAAGTATGAACTTTCAAACACATTTGTTGGCACGGTGTGCTGGTACGGATTTCCAAAACTTGATTATATCATATTTCAAAAATTCGTTATAATTAGTATGAATGTCCAAAAATTATGAAATCTTTACAGAAGGTACATCTCATTTTGTTTTATCTACAGTTAAAATTAATTTTGTTTAACCGTTCATGAGATAAAAAGATTTCGTATATTGTAAAAATGATTTTTACTGGTTACCAGAAACTGCGCAAACTTTGCAAATACTCATCGTTTTTGACCGGTAAGCATCTAAACTTCACCATGAAACTTCAGAGTTCTTTTTCTAAGGCGGTACATGATTCTAAGTGCAAGATGATACACGAAAGTTTAATCTGAGGCACAGGAGAAAAGCGCAAGTTCTAAAGAGAGATACGAGGGCATAATAGTCAATTTCAAAGCTTAAAATCATTTCCTCTCAATTTTCCTGTAGTTTCCGATCATCTGACTTCAATTCTCGTCATTTCTCTTTTTGCTGATTCCGATCACAGGATTTCAATTGAAAGCATTTCCCATCAATTCTTTTCCGTGGAATTGAAATCATTTCTCACCAAACGTCTGTTCCGATCAGAGCCTTAGGCAAAATTCGATATAACCCCTACAAACTTCAACAATTAGATATAACCCTCCAAAGTTTAAAACTGGGTATAACCCCCTCAAATCTTTGTAACTAAGGAAATAATCCCTTTTGATTTAAATTCAATCTTTTATTAGTTAAGAAATTCAAATACTCAAATTTGTGACCAAATTGTCCTCCTTCCTGTCCAAGAGCATTTCATCTATCTATGGTACATACAAATTCATGTAAGTTGGGGTTGATGATGGAATATAATTAAGGCTTAAGAGGCTGAACTTTAATATTACTTTAGTCTCTTTTATGAATTTCTTGTATCGTGAATATGTTTCAAGAAAGATTTGAGGCAACAACACCAGGACTTTTACTGTTTTGTGGGGTTCATTTTAGCGCATCATTTTTTTTATTTTAAGATGAAAATTCAAATTGTCTTTGTGGCCATTTTACTACTTTTCTCATTCACTAAACGAAGTACTCATAGGATCAAATTTGAACACGCTTTCTTTGTATGAAACAGTGTCTCAAAATTCATAGAAATTCCTTGAAAGTGGAATACACTACAGGGACGGAGACAAACAACTTTATTTTCTCAATCACCAATCACCTTTTTGCATATTGAAAACCAACATTTATTTGAGCTAAAAGCATAAAATATTTTGGGTTCCCGGAGCAGTATAGCAAACTCATCATGAATTGTATTGGTCTGCATATCCTTTCTCTTTTGATTTCAAAGGAAGAGGGAAGATGAAACGACTGGGTATAATAAGAAGAATTAAGAATATTTATGTCATATGTTCAAAAAATAATTTTTTTGAATTTAAAAGATATTAAATTTAACCACAAGGGGTTATTTCCTTAGTTATAAAGATTTGAGGGGGTTATATCCAGTTTTAAACTTTGGAGGGGTTATATCCAATTGTCCAAGTTTATAGGGGGTTATATCCAATTTTGCCTTTTATGTATTTATTTATTTCCGAATAATTTCTAAATTTTTTAAATAATAATAATAATAACAACAATAATAAATCGTAATATTATTTCGATTTAAATTAATATTTTTTCTTTTATCACTCTTCTCTAATAATAAATAAATATAATTCTCCAAGAAATATAATAATCCTTTTATCATTTTAGTTGCAAATACAGTTTGTATATAAGAAAATTTTATGAATAATTGATATAATTCTATAATTTCCGTGCAATTTTTTTATTAAATAAAATATTAATTTTAGTACCTTTTAAAGCAAGCAAAATGTGGATTATGAGGAGAGTGATTTAATAGATGTCGTATTAATATCAGGGATTGCTTTGTCCTTATAATAATATTGTTGGAAAAAAAAAAAAATCAATGGAAGCTATGCAAAAGCTCCTCCCGGTTAGATAAGACTTGTCTGTTAAATACTAAGCAAATGCAAAAGATGCCAACTTATTTTGTTAGTGCAACATTCTATTTTATTCATGCATTATTCTGGTTATATGTACACTACATAACATACATTTTCTTTTATTTTAATTACCAGGAATGTTGAAATAGAACAAACAAGTTGGGAATTAGGCTTTCTTGTAGCAAAACGGAACTGGAATAGAATGTAAAAGGGAGTATGGAATAAGTTCACTCTTCCATAATTTCTATTCTAGAGGAGATGGTGGGATTGAAATTAAAGTCTGCCTTTTTTATGAAGGGTAGAGATGATGACATTTGAACCTATTAAAGCTTGATACCCCCTTGCACTCTCTTATGAACAGTACTCTTTTTTTTTTTTGGGTTGAATTTTCAGTTTAATTACCGTACAAAAGTCAGCTGTGTTTCAATTTTGTCTTCTAGCTACAATGCCTTTTTTTTTTGGCCGAACTTGCTAGGAATTATCTGGAGCGTTGGTTTAGTTTGGACGGCTGGATCTGCACACAAGAACTTACGTGGTCTTCTTTTCTTCTTCCTTCCTTTTCTTTTCTTCACGACGCAACCACTGAGAGGGAGAGACAGGGTGCGCTCCATCCGACCATCGGATCCATCCCTTTCTTCGTACGCTTTCTAAATATAGACTAAGTCGATGTCTCTCCTGCCACCGCAACCTTGCAGCATCTCTCCTTTCATTGCTCTGCCGCCGCCGCACCTCTGTTGTTCCGTTCCTGCGTCCTCCCTTGCGCGAGACAAAAACGGAGAGGGAGAGAATGCTCCAAAAAGATCGAAAAATCGATAAATCTCAAGAAAATGGCAAGAAAATCAAACCAAGCAGTATATCAAAGTCGAGGCCGAATTGAGTGCGGTGCTGCGTGCTAGAGGTGTTCTGGAGTCGAGGAGAGAGCAGCGGTAGCGAGCAAAGGCCGAGAAAGTTGAGGTTTTGGTGATGGCCGTCGAACTTCGACGAAATTTCTAGGCCGAAAGAGAAAAAGATGGTTGGATCAAAGGGTACCAATAGAGAGAGGGCGGCGAGAACTTTCCAACGAACCCCCGATCCGTCGATTCGGTGGAGAGGAGAGGTGGCGCCTAGGAGGGAGGTCAAGGCCGAGAGAGGTTGCGCCTCTTTTTTTTTTTCCTTTTCTTTCTTCTTTCCTTTTCTTCCTGTTTGACCCAAAAATATTATGCCAAATTGCATGAACCAAATAACCTATTTTATGACAAATAAATCCAAGAAAGCCCAAAAATCCACGAAAAATACCAAACAAACTCCAAAAATTTCCCAAAAATACCCAAAAGTTTCCCATGAATTATGATGAATTATCATAGTTTCAAAACCCCAAAATATCAACAGAAACTTCACATTTCGCAAAGAAACTCCAAAACTCCACAAAATTATCAAAAAATAAATCCATGAGAAATTCTCCAAAAATATTTAAACCATTAAATTCCTCATATTTTTATGAACCTACCCATAAAGTTTCATCCAAAAATACCCTTGGAAAGGCCTCCAAATGATTTATTGAAATTGGGCAGCAATTAAATAGTGGAAATTTAAATGAATTAAAGGGAAAATCCCAGAAAAATCGATGATTTTCGCGCGTCCGACCCATTGTATCAGATCCCCGAAGTAGAGTGGTGTCGCTGGGGTTTAAAAAATCGCGCGCCCATAAATGGGATTTCCATGCACCTGGTTCGTGGGCCAAAAAGTAAAAGAGAGATGAAACTTCAGCATAGCTCACAGTGAAACGAGTCCAGCCATCTCTCTCTCTCTCACTAAATATGACATGTGGGCCCCTACATGTCAGACCCTCCTTCATCCCTGGTAAAAGATGAAAGCCGCGATTTCTTACCGCGCGACGTCGGGTAAAATGGTGAAACTCGACACTCTCGTCGACGTGGCTCCTCTCAACTCCACAAGTGCAAAACCAGACTCCCTGGCCCATGGTTTTGCGAAACCAAGCCCTAACAGCAGTCGAATCCGGACCATTGATGGAAATTGAAGGGTGAGGATGTTGCTCTCGGCCATGGGTCGAAGCCCTAACACCCAGCCTATATAAACCCTACTTAAAGGCAGCAGAGGGTAAGAAGAGGGGAGCCGTAGTCGTGCATTAGGGTTAGACAAGTCAATTAAGCTCAATTGAGCAAAGTCAGTGAAAAAGGGGGGGAGGTATTAGGTCGAGCAGTAGGGAAAAGAAGTAAAATAGGTAACTTGATGATTGAAGGGTGGTAATAAAAGAGTCCTTGTCTGTAATTGGTGAAGGATGAATGAAATAGATCGATTTTGAGCTTCAATTTAGCCTTCTGTTTTCTCTCTTCCTTCAATTCGACCACCAAATGATTCATAATTGTACAGCTCCTATGAGCCATGGTCTGAAGCGCAGCATCAGCCATGGCCATAAGGAAGCTTCAAAGGTGTGCCTCATGGAAGTTTGGAGCTTGGCTCCTTGCTTCATGGGGTATCCTTGTGTTTAATGTGAAACCGGCCATGGCTTCCATGAGAGGTTTGGAGCTTGGCTCAACTCTCTCATGTGAATGCCTTAAGTTGACATGGTGTGGGTCCAGAGCGCAGCACTGGCCCATCCATGCTCAATAAACCATAAAAAAAAATACAGAAATGGTGAATGAAAAGCATGTTAGTCCTAACCAGCCCCCCTTTTGTTTGTAAATTTGTTCAAAATTCATGTTCTTAATGCATAGAGGTGATGGATTCTGAAACATTATAAAATAAAGATATGGCACTAAGAAATAAAATGTATATATGTAATCCAAGGCTGAAATTGTATCAAATAAAAAATATATTTGGCAAAAATCGTAAAAGTTGCTTTCTACAGCCTTAAAAGCTTTACTTAAGTTTGTTTCGACATCTGTAAGTGGTTCTACAATATCTGGATAAGTAAAAAGGAAAATCACCAAAGATAGTGACTTAATTATTCAAAACAAAAAATCTGAAAATTAGGCAGAATGCAAATAAACTTGCTCTAGTTCCCTGTATCAATTTAAACACATAAAACACATCTAACCAAGCCTAAATTGAGCATCAAATCCAACTTCATTACTGTAAAACGACTTACATGCAACTAAGAAATCGAACTAAAATACACACTTCTGCCCTTATGGCTCTCCCGACAAATTGGGATGTTTTAAGTCAAAATAAAGTCACACATCAACTGTATTTGAGCTCCCGAAGCAATTAAAATATTGTCTGGCGCAAGAAGGTGGCTCTGTGGGCTCCACGGCAGAGGCTCAGATCAGACAAAAGCTATGCCGATTTGCCTCAGTTGAATCAACATATTTCCCAGCACCTAATAGTGAAATTGACCTCACCTATGTCTCCAATACACTCTCACGGACGTAGGAAACCTATCACTGGCAGAAGAAGAGCACCAAAAAGCTTTAATCGCCATTAATGGCAACTCGAATACCTCTAGGTGCTACACGGTGATATAGTCCTCCCCAACAAAACTGGAGCCCACCAATGTCTTCGTCTTACCTTCACGATTCTAAATCACCAAAGATCGACTAAAATGGCCGTCTGAGACGCCGTAATTTCGCCGGCGACGAAGCAGGGACCTTTCCGCAAAAAGGCCGAATCTGTCGGAGAAGAAAGGGGTTCAAATCCGATTCCTTCGGGATCTTCTGTGGCTACTTTGGTGTAGCAGCTCACACCATTGACTACACGAAATCCAGGGTTGAGTCAGCGCCAACAGTCCAGTCAACGCACACACGTGGACCAATCAGAAAATTCCAAATCATTAAGAACTTTAAAAATTCATTAAAAATAGTATATAACTCGGAAAAATACAAATAAAATATCCATGAAATCCTAAAAATCTGTAGAAACTAGATTTACTGATATTTTGATATGAAATTATGTAAATTTGTACCTCTTTTGTATTTTCAAAGTATTTTCTCATTAAAAATGAATTTTATTAATGGTTAAAAACTTCAAAAATGCACCAAAATTAGTAAGAATCTCAGAAAAATCAAAATAAAATATCCAAAAATTTCTAAAAATATAAATAAACCAGATCCAATATTATTTTCATATGTTATTTTATCAAAATAAGTAGTTTCTTATTTTTGAAGTATTTCTATTATGAAAATCTAATTTTATAAATTCTAGAAAAATGGTCAAATACTTTAATAAATCTTCCCAAGTATTTTTTATCACTTTCTTGTCAAGCATAATCAAATAAATTTGGTAAAATTTAGAAGTTTTCTTTCATTTTAATGAGATTTCTAAAAAGAAAATAATAATAAATAATGAAATAAAAATAATAATAATAATAATAATAATAATAAAAGATTCCAAATGTTCCTAAATTTTTGATATACTTAGCTTTTCTCAATTGTGTCCCGTCTATCAAGTCTGGTACCACTAATTGAGTCCAGCCTAAGCCAAAAATAGACAAATCACAAACATCCTCAATTTTGTCCCGCCAATTAAGTCTGGTACCGTCAATTGAGTCCGGCCTAAACCCTAAAATCAACTGAAACACAAAATCACTCAAATAATGATTTTCTAGCCTATTATATTTAATTCTTCAAATCTCTTAATCAGAGGTTCTCGTGGGAAACCACGGGGTAATTAACAATAGGGGCTTGCGCCTATTGGAAAGAAAGGATCCACAAATTAATAAACCCTTACGAGAATGGATTCTAGTCGATGTTCTCTGGTCGTTAAGAAGCATCAGCACTTGAATCTAGGCTCGTGGGGGGTGAATCTAAGACTTGTTCTCGTTCTTGAGGAAACCCACTCATTCTTCGAGAAATGACGAAAAAGTCACCACACTTCCTGGGTGGGTTACGTGAGAGAGAGAAGAGATATGGAGGAGAATGGGTTATTGGGTTTGAGTTGGCAATGGATCCAACCCAATAAGCCCCCAAACTTAATTTCCTTCATCCTCTTGACACATTTTTTTTTCTGCTCAACCTTTGCACCACACAAAATTTTGAAATTGAGATTCGCACCAAATTTTGAAATTGGTATATAACCAAATTTTTTTTCTTGCCAATTACTTCTATTCAATGTTTCCACAAGAAAAAAATAACAAAAAAAGACAATATCACAACTCTACCCAATCGACAAATCGGGATACGTGTCGCGACGAAGCCGCGACGACAAGCACCTTATTACTGTCGAATTTTCGGCCCATCACCTGTTATGCTGACATGACAAACATAGTAAATGCAACTACTACCGACGTGTTCACCATATTTAGCGAATTATCTTTTTTAAACAAAATAAACAGTGAAAAAAAATATTATTTTGACTGCTATGAACAATCACACATGTTGTAATTAACGAAGCTCATGCATTTGTAATCATCCCAACTAAACTTGTAAACAATACTAATCATTTGATGTAATAGTAATCATGTGAGCCTTTGCATTTAGTTTTTCTGATTTCAAATCAATTTGTTAAAAATTCATCCTTTCTCTTTGTTGTGCAATTTTGGTATCCATTGGCCGAGGCTATTGTTGCCAAGTTTGACTGCTTGGGTGGCTTCATCATTTAAAACTATTTTGCGATCTTGACTGAGCAAGTGTTGATTGTGAGGGAAAATATAATTAGGTTCATGTTTTTTGAAGGTTATAATTAGGTTCATGTTATGATGCTTATTTTTTTTATATCAGAAATTTTAAAATTCCAATAGATATTTTTGTGAAACTTCATTATATTTCATTTCAACCTAATCTGTCTCTATGTTGTGTACTGGCAAACAATTTCTAACAGTCCAAGTTACTTATTTTATTATACTAATATTATAAAAGGAAATATTATGCAACTAAGAGGATTTGAATCCAGAGAGACTATATTAAGGCAGTTTTAATTCATCGATGGATCTTCATCATTTGTTAACGTGTTATTTTTAGAACCAATCAAATTATTTATAGTATGTTGTTGTACCACTTAAGCACAACGTGATGCCAGTACATATCTTTATTAGAACTGTTTTAATTGAGAACTAATTTGGCTTCAAAGTATTTTATAAGGTTGAAGAATTGAGAACTAATATTGTACATATTTAGGGTGAAATAGGCCACATGAGCTAATTAGCAGAACCAAGATTTGAAAAGTTTCATTGAACTGATATCTGAGATTTTCTAATTGACACTTATTCAAATCAATTTACATTAGCTGAGCTTATGTATATCTAATTTATGGAACATTTTTATTCTATTTGCATGCATTCAAGGATGAAAGACCATTATTAATTTGAAGCCGACTAGAGTAAAGAGTCTAACCTGTATAATCTTTGTTTATTGAAGACATTGTAATAGAACCTTCTTGATGCATCTTAGCTAAAAGCTAAAGCTTCGCTCAGAGTCGCATAGTTTGACCTATGCATTACCTCGCTTGATGGATTCGATTGCTCTGCAGATTCCGATCTCCTCAAACTAGGTATTTCTCACACACGGAGACACACCAGCCTGAATTAGTATTATTTCTTGAGCATACAAGGCATCTTCTCTTCATGTAAAGCACTCGTATTGAAAATCAAAATGAGATCAGAGTTCGATCTTGAAAATTTTAAAATCTTTAATCAACTTTCCTAATACATTTTGATCCAGAGATGATGGCTAACGTGGCCCCTCAAATTTGAGTTTTACTGCAGGTATGCAAAGATGATGCCTAATCGTAGATTTGGAGATGTAAATGTACTGAAACCAGGACCAATATATAAAATTCTACTACACATGTTTCACAAGAAAAAGAGAAGACCACTAACATGATATAAATGAAATTTTGTTATGGTATGTACCAGCCACATTAGTAATTAATGGTATGGACCTGTCAGATAATTTGGTAAAACCCATATCAATGTACTATAAGTACATCCTTCATAGCACCTCCGATTCTTTTTTTCTAATGACACCACGTTCTCCTCTGTTCATTGCACCGGTGCCTAAAGTTCTAACTTCTATTAACCAATCTAACAAATGTCAAACCAAACTGCTTGCTTATCTCAATGACAACATTTCGCGAACATGTGTTAATCGACGGGCACATAATCTAGGGGTTGGTCGCGGCGAAGCCGCGACAGCAAGGTAACTAGTTTTCATTTATTGTTCTAACTAGTGGTCTGGTCCTTGTCTAAGGATTTCAAAAAACCTGAGGAAAAAAAAAAAAAATACAACACCGGATCCGAAAGAGATTTTCTGTGGCAATTTCTTGAGTTGCCTATTGCTGAGTCAAATCGTCATGCGTTACCAAATTTATTGAAGTAAATACACATTTATATCATCTCACTAAACAAACGAGGTTGTTATAATAAAAAGATCTAACTGTTTGTCACTTAATGGTAGACATGTTATATTCCAAATAAGTATTTTATATAATAAAATAATAAAAGAAATGATATAGTGCCTCATGTTGCGCATAAGCAATTTTGTAAGCTCATAATGCAAATAGAGGTGCATGATGATCCACCATATCATTTAACAATTAATAATAATAATAATAATAATAATAATAAAGGATTATTATTATTATTATTACTACTATTACTATTATTATTTTCCGTAAGAAGATTATGGTCTTTTATTAATTGCTTAGAATAAATCTTAAAAAAAGGAAAGTTAAGGATTGTGAAGGATTTACGAATGATATGATTCCTGATTTATTAGGGGATTACGTACGAATCTTAGAAGTACGATGAGAATTCGGGGCTGATAAGGATCATCTCTGGAAATCTTAATTAAAACGCGTAAATTATCCCCGTGATTCCTAGCGCCATTTCCATTTTGCTCAGCGTCATCCTCTAGCTGTTGAATCTAAAACTATTTTTGTTGAAGATCAACAGTTAGCTTAGTAATTTCAACAGTTAGCTCAGTAACTTCAAGGGTAATAGTTTCAACTTCAATAGTTAACCTAGTAACTTCAACAATTAGCTTAGTAACTTCAACAACTAGCCTAGTAATTTCAACAGTTAGCCTAGTAAACAACAGTTAGCCTAGTAACTTCAAGTGTAATAATTTCAACTTCAACAGTTAGTCTAGTAACTTCAACAGTTAGCTCAGTAACTTCAATAGTTAGCTTATTAACTTCAAGAGTAATAATTTCAACAATTAGCCTAGTAACTTCAACAGTTAGCCTAGTAACTTCAACAGTTCAGTAACTTCAATATTTTGCTTATTAACTTCAACGGTAATAGTTTCAGCTTCAACAGTTAGTTGCTGCGTAAGAGGGAGGGAGACAGAGAGATGGATGGAGGGAGGGAGGGAACAGAGAGACGGAGAAAAACAGAAAAGGAAAGAGGGTTGAGATGAGAAAAGCGTACGTATGTGAACAGAAAAAGAAAGAGGGGATGGAATCTGGATGTGAAGAGCGTAGGCTCTGTGAACAGAAAAAGAAAGAGGAGTTGCACTCATAAACGCGTGACAGTTATTCACGCGTTAATTGAGGAGATGAGAGAGAATGATAGAGATGATAGGATCTATAGGATGGTCCTAAGCAATTTCGATGAGAATTATTTGATTTATTTCTGGGTAAAACGTAGAAATTTGTTTCTTGAAAACTTAAACGGCTCTCTTGGGAGTATCCATATTTAGGAGGATTGCAAGTCAATTGGGGGTAAATTAGAAAATGGGCTTCAAGTTGAAGGGCATTTTGGATAGTTGACCTTAAAAAAGAACCATGCATACAAGTACAACCGACTACCGTTATTAGTTAACTACCATACAGAGCACTGCACGACTCCCAGCGCTATCTCTCTCTCACTTGTTTCTATCTCCTCCCACTTCGTTCTATCTCTGTCGCTTATTTCCTTGGATCAATCCATCGATCGCTCTCCGCTTGATAGCTTGAAGCGATGTCGCCGCAAGAAGGCAAACACATGACCAGGAAACGAAGGTCAGGCACTTGTTTGAACTCTTTTTCCAATTTTATTCGATGATTTTGGTTCCTGATGAAAAATATTTCGAATTAAGTCTTTCTTTCATGGTTTGGTAATTGGTAGTCATGAAATTTATTTGGGATGAAAGACTGCAGCGACAAAGGAAAAAAAAATATTGGGAACGTGAATTAATATAGGGTTAATTTGTGCAATAATTAATCCATTTAGATTATATACTAATGAATAGCATTTTTTTCTTTTGATCCTAGATGCATGTTTAGGATTTTCACTTTCCAAGTATGTTTCGACATGCAAATCAATTGTACTCGTTTTTATTAAAGATTCGATTAATTCTGGATAATATTAACAAATTAAGTAAGTGAATATTGTTTGTGTTATCTTCTGTTTTCAGACGAGCTGATTCTTACGAAACCCTCGTGATCAGCATCTCATCTGACTCAGACGATTCTCATTTTGCTTCGTTGAAGAAGAAGAAGATGAAGACAGGGAACCCACAGCCGAACGGGAGGAGGTTAATTTCACTCTCTCTCTCTCTCTCTCACTCATGTTTAAATTACAAAGTACATTTTAATTTGCTAAGTTTGATGTTTATTTGGGATATTTACATAACATCTTTATTTTGCTGCTTTTGAATTTTACACCCTAAATATTTGCCAATTTTGAATTTTGATGATCATGTAAGGGAAGAAACTTGAAAGATTTGCTTAGGTGCCGTATGGATGTGTTAGGAATAGGTTAGGAATTGCGTAAATTTAAGGAAAAGTACTATTTCGAGAAGAGTGGAAAGAAGCTATTCCGGGAATAAGAAATGTTGTTTGGATGAATTTTTATTCCGGGAAGAAGCTATTCTGGGAATTGGACTTATTCTCATCTATCCAAACGGGGCCTTAGATACTTGAAGGCTTAAACCCTAATTTGCTATTCTGGCCCTGGTCCATGTTCAAATTTAGGTTCAAGATAATTCATAATTGAATTGTTAAAGTCGGGCCAGGGTGGGCTATATTCTCTAATTTTGCCCATATTGGGTCCTAATAGAGCAAACCTTTTAATTATTTTGTCATAAGTTGAGATATAAAGTTAGTTTTTTTTTTTTTTTTTTTTTTGGGGGGTGGGGGGACATACTAGAAAGAGGCTATCTACTTAATATAAAGATAAAAGTTTGTTTAAACTTTATCAAAGGGAACAGCCAAATATATGTTTTTCCCTTTTATTTTCTGAGCTGATAATTAAAGAGCTAATCATGGGATATACTAATTTTCAGGTTTGATCTTAACCTCCTTCCTGAAGAGAATTCACAGTCAGAGGTTGGGGAGAACAGTCATAGGATGCCATTTTTCTGCTCATGCCCTCCGACAGCTGTGAGCTCAGAGTGGGGCCGGTCGACAGCACGCTTTAATGGGGTGGAAAAGTGGTTGCGGATGCCAGCATCTATTGAGGAGCTGGAGGACACGGCTTTTTCAAAGCTTTCTACTGTCGAGAGGTAATATAATTACACACTATTAAGATTACAGGTCTATACATATATATATGTGCTAGGGAGTTGGGGCGCTATTGCCAATCAACAGTATGTATTCAGTATTTGTAATAATAATCCCACTAGCAGTTGGGTGTTATTTGTAAAAGTTAACTAGAATATTTGCGTCACTTACAAGTTACAACATAAGAACTACATGTTTGGTTTACTTCCAAACATGATAAAATGTAGGGTGCTATTTACAAAAGCAAGAGTCCTTATATCCCCCCTTTTCTTATAGGTCTTATATTGGTGATTGATGGCCTAGATCCCGTGTCTCAGTGTCCTATACCCAACCCACTTTTGCACAGCCATAGCCTGAGATACTTGAGCAGTGGTGTCATACCAGAGTTCAGGCACAAACAACAAACAAATGGTTGTTGGTTGTGTTATCGGAACTACTGAGCATACCAATTGTATGGTAAAATGGTAACTTATTTTTCTTTCTGTTATCTTTGGCCTTGTTAAGCATGTTAAAGGGTTATATAAATTTAGCTTTTCGGAAAAGTACTTTCTAGAGTTGCAGTTAATATATCGACACTGATAAACATTACCAAAAAGAAAAGACACCAAGAACGGCAATACTTTCTGTGTTCCCATCTTGTTTGACCTAAACAATGATCGTTTACTGAGTCATTTTAATCCAATTTTTGGGGCCCAAATAGCATAATTAAGAATTAACATATGGTGTCATCATTTTTTTTTTCTATAGAAATTTGTTTAACAGAGCCACAATGGAACTTCAATGGGAGCAGGAGTTAATTACTGTCTGTTCCTTCATTTTGTGAGATGATGATTAAAGTGTGAAATATGGGATAATGATCAAATGAGATATTGCTAATGTTTTCAGGCTAGATCTCAACATCCCGGCTGAAGAGGTCTTCCTGTAAGTTCTCAAATTTGTAGTAAAAGTTTATTTTTAAACTTCAATGGGGAACAGTTGCTTATTTATTTATTTTTTCCTTATATTTTCTGAGCTCATCTAATACGTGATAATAATTGAGATAATTATTAAATGGGATTTCAGGTTCAATTCAACGAACTTATGGAAGGGGTCTCACAGTCAGAGGTCGGAGAGAACAGTCCCAGGAAGCCATCATGCTTTCCCGATGGATATGATCGACAGTGTTTTTTCAGTCCCGTCTCTGATCTGGCAGCCGAACACTCAGGTGTGACTGCGGCTGCTGGTACCAGAGATCAGAGGTATTACATATAAAGGGTGTTTATTAATTGCAATTTACAGGACATTATTTATATTCTAGTCATTAGTAAAAGTTGATAGATTACATTTTTCATAATTACATATTGTCACCACACCCTTGTGACCAACAGCTCATCAGACTCTCAAGACTCTGACCTGGCCTCATCAGACAGCTCATCAGGCTCAGGAGATTCTCACCATGCCTCCTCAGACCGCTATTCAGACTCTGGAGACTCTCGCTTGGCCCCACTGAAGGAGAAGAGAGGGGATGCACAGCCAAATGAGATCAGGTTAGGCACCGTTATAATGGATCTTTTGTTTTCTGAAATTACATGATACATTTTGCTATTCTGCTACTTCTACGTCCAAACAGATAATGCTATATAGGGACATTGTTTTCAATATTCAACAGCATGTATTTGTCAGAAATTAATCACTTCAGTAGTTGGGCATTTCTGTCAGTTACAATATGTGAAATGGAATGTTCAATTTAAGTCTAAACATGGTAAAATATTCCGTGTTGTCTAAAAAAGTTAAATTTCGGTATAATATACTGAAATGAGAAATTAATCCAATACCATACCTTATTGGGAAGCCTAGCTGCACCGCTTGAAATTACAACCAGGGACTTTCTCGCATTGATCACTTTTTTGAAAATGACATTGCAGATGAACAATTGGATAGAAATAAAGAAATTTATGTTTTTGATCCTACAATAACTTTTCTTCATAAACTTTTTCTTGTAGGGAAATTCAAGATCAAAGTGACTTTTGAGAAGTAGAAAAACAAGCTGTATGATTTTCAGTAGCAGGAGAGAGAAACAGTGGCTTGATATATTCTCACTCACTATGGCACTATCTGTCTCGATCCTAGTTTCATGTTATCTATGCCGGAGGTTGAAGTGTTTTTAGTTTTGTTAGGAGATTTTGGATGATAGTTTATTGTGCTTTGCAGCTTCACTTGCTCTGTGATATACATACATTTCTATCTTTTTGATTTATCTGTATTTATTTTGCTTCTCTATATATCTGCTTGCTCATATTATAACTTGATAGAGTGTAAAGTTCGATAACAGTTAATGCATAATAAACTTTCAATATACCCATTTTTCTTTTTGTTTATTAACTAATCACTCTTGTTACTTTAATATTTATGATAGATATTTGTTAGCCTGACTAGGTGCGTTAGTTATTATCGAGTCTTTATTTTTATTTACTTGATTATATATAGTACTTAAAGAAAGGCGCTGTGGCAATTGATTGATGTATTTCAGAGAAAATACCTGCTGTAACCTGAGACGAGAAGCAGAGGCAACTAGGAATTAGGATTTAAAAAAATTGTGTTATCTACTCTACTTAAATTGAGGTGAAAAGGCGCATGCATTAATTGATAATCTTTCACTGAGACGACACAAATTTTCAGTTCATACTTCATAAGTCGACTGATCGAATATAGCAATAACTCCGTAAATTTTTTTAATGAACGTAAATCTAAATTTAAATTTAATAATAAAACATATAATTTTAATAAATTTAAGAATACGGATACAGGCGCGCTGGCGCACTGGTGGCCGCTGTTGGATGAGTTGCTATGTTTAGGGGTGTCAGAAACCTACCGTTTTAACGTTTCCGTTCCGTTCCGTCCGGAACGGAACGGAAAACGGAATGAAAATGTGTTTCGTTTTCAGAAACGGAACGGAAACGGAATAGAATTTCGTTTCGTTTCAGCTATTTACCGTGGAAAATCAATGTAAAAACGGAACGGAACGTTAATTCCGTTCCGTTTAACGAAAACGGAACGAAAACGGAATGAATTTTCTGTTTCGCTGACTGGAACGGAACGAAAACGAAACTTACCATTTCCGTTCCGTTCCGCACGTTTGACACCCCTAGCTATGTTATCAACTGACCGAGCAAGGCGGGCGAGCTGGATGAGTTGTAGTCAATTCACTTATTATCAATTTTGATGTTTTGTTTTGTTATGTTTTATTTATTTATTTATTTTTCGTAAAAGCTACTCTTCATTGGTACCCATTTGTTAAAATCTATTGTTTTTCAACAGTTAAAATTGATTAGAATTGACGTTGTCTCTTTGGACTTGTGCTCCATGAACCAAATATACTGCACGGCAGATGCATCAAAATTCAAAAATGAAAAGCGAACTAGATTTTTTTTTGGTTCCGTCTCCACCGCAACAATTTATCTATAAAATAATCAGATTGATATTATGTATTGAGTTAACCTCATTTGTTATATGTTCTCCATCACTATTGGTTCTGCGTTACTCTCCATCTCACCTTGAAATCTATCACCTTCCATTATGCGACGATTCTCGAATAGAAGGTTATTAACATTATCGCATCAAGTGAATAGTAACTTTCGACACGATATTGGTATTTTGAATTTTTTTTTTATTGCATTTTATTTTCAAAAGCAAAAAACTTTCCGAAAATAAATTGGATTCAGCTGTAAATTAATGGACGAATCATCCTTATATTTGGATTCAAACAATTTAGGACAGTTGAACTTCATTTGACTGAATTAGACAACATAGCAATCAAAACTGGTATATTTTAGTAAAAGTTTGAGTTGATTTACAGTTTTCATCAAACTTATACGAGAAATTAATCTGGTCTTCGTTGTTTGGAAATCTGGGCTCACTCATTGGGGTACGGGGTACCACTCTGAAGGTACAAAGCTATGCAAAAGCTATTGAATTTGAAACCTTGAATTCAAAAATCTGGCGTCTCCTCTTCGTTACAAAGAAGAAAAAGAACATGTTTCATCCCAATTCGTTCTTTTTCTTAGACTAGATTTCAGTTCTCTTCCTTATAAAGTTATGTTTATTAGAACTGCAAATAAACAAAATTGAGGACCGTCCGTCTCTTCGGACATTTTGTTCTCTCTCAGCTGCCACTTCTTCATTGTGCTTGACCTTTCAGGCCTCGACTCTCTTACTAGGCCTACAACATCCAAGGGATTAAAATCGAACAGTTTTTAAGCATTTAAAACACTGTTTATTTCCTTACGTCACCAAAAGCAAAAAACTAGAATATAATACAAAGTACAATAAGGCCAATGTACAGAAATCAGGGCGCTTCATTCTCTATTGAAAGAATTAAGCGCACTATGCCTCCATGTATTTATTTGAAAAAATGGACGTATGAAATAGCTAACATAAGCACACTGTAATATCAGCAAGCCACTGGCTTCAGTGGCGACTAAACTATGCACTGAGCTAGACTAGGAAGTTTCAGTAAATTTAAAGAACTAGAAAAAATCCTCATCATCTGAGAAAAAACTGATCTTGCTAATGGAGTCTGGCAAGCTAGATGATGATGAAGGTGAACCTGAATCAATGTCAGAATAACCTGAATCACTGTCGGATGAAGCTGTATCCGAATCACTGTTGGATGAATACAAATCCTTGTAACGATCGCCATACAAGCATCTAAGAGAAATTGCAGACCATGTGAGATTTAGCAAAGTGAGGGAATTTTTTTTTTTATATATATATTGTGGATTGGGGAAATTGGATCAAGAGAGAATACATTTCTGGAGGATAATCAGCTACCAAATGGATGTCAGGCCTTTCTTGCAATACCTGTGATACTTCTATGGCACTGTAACAAGAGATATTAAGAGAAGCTTAGAGCTAAGGTAAACTCGATGTCAGGACAGGTACGTGTATAAAATAAAGATACTGGGTATACCAGCTTTCATATCAAAATACTAAATAAAAAAGTTGTCCAGATACAGATCTGTCTAAGTAAAACTCTTTGGTCAGCTGCCATAATAATACTGTATCAAACACGATATTTTGTATCATATTAGGTCAACATAATATATAGACTTTGACTTCTTTTATAAAAGTGGTAGGAAGAAATTTTCTTCTTGTTTATATATATATTACAATGCACCATAGGTTTTCTCTATTGTGAACGGTTCATAAAGCCTTCCGTGAACCATGACCGTTTCATCGGTGATTTTGCAAATTGACAAATCTAAATTTACCAATCCAATCTATAAATTGAAACCTCATAGCAAACCAAATTTTACAATTTTTGAAATTTTTTTTACTATTTTTTTCAAAATTTTTAAAACTAGCCATTTTTTTACCATAATTCACTAATTGTTGTACTAAAATGGCGAGCTTTAAGAAATTTGAAAAAAATTGTAAAAATTTAAAAAATTGTAAAATTTGGTTTGATATGAGATTTCAATATATAGATTGGATTGGTTAATTTAGATTGTTCAATTTGCAAAATCACCGATCAAACGATCATGGTTCACAATATAATCTCTCTCTCTCTCTCTCTCTCTCTCTATATATATATATATATATATATATATATATCAGTGCAACATAGAATGCAATAAAAGAAGCACAAGAACCTGAGTCATTAACTTTAGCCCATTAAACTTTCTCATTTTTCCCAACCAATTATTTCTGTTTGGGGATTTATGGCCAGACAAGAGGTTACCACTCCATTGACTTACAGAAAACAGTGCTTAATAGTTCATAAGTATATACTCATATCGATAATGTATTTTCATTACCAGCGAAGCCCACTAGATTGCAAAACCAAAAGACCCATCTTGCTTGATATATCCTGTTCACACAAAAAATTAAATTGCATAAGAACAAGAACAAAATGCTCTGGTCCAGTAGTGAAGTCAATGTGAAGACCTAAATTTTCCATGCAAGTACACAGAAAATATCAGAATTAACCCATATTGGCGTCTGTCACATTGTACATATATACATATGTTTATACCACAACTAACCTTGCTATACCATCTTTTACCAGCCCTAATTATATAGATCAAACCAAACACAACAGGAAAGAATGACAAAAATAAAAATGTGATCTTATGTAAACTACAGCTATGATGGTTCTTACCATGTATCTTAAAGATTTCCATTCTCCACAGCGAACAGCTGACAGAAAGCGAGAAACTTCTTCCTATGCATGAAAGTATATAATTATGCTTATAAATGCTTCAGTTTTAAAACTGATGAGTTTTTTGTCATGACTAGTCATCATATATAGCATATACCGTAAAACCATACAACGTACAAACCAAGAGGAATATTCAAATTCAAACCTGCATTCCCAGTATCAAGTGTATTATGGTTTCCCTTGTTGGCATTAAAATTGTATGGAAACAGAGGTTATATCAATTTTTCCTTAAGGGCAGACAAGGACATCTCCAATTCCATATGGACTACTTACTGCTTCAAGATCTATACAATCACGGATAATCAAGGTGTCCAGAGAATTGTTGCTACCACCATTACCAAGATCCCTAACAACAAGCATTTTCTATTAGAATTATCCTCAAGAAGCAAACAATTACGTACTCATGTAGTATGATAACAGGACCATGCAAGAAGGCCCTTTGTTTTTCATCGACTAAATTGAGACCCACTTTGCTACACATGTTTAAAATATCAGTAAACTTATAATGGTTTTTGCATCTTAGAATGCAGAGTTTGAAACATCGATCTAAACCTTTGGGTAAATTTCAAGCTCAGGAAACTGTGGGTATGTAGTAGTTTATATTGTACCACAATCTGTTTTATTTTCAATGCCAAAATGTTATTTAAGTCAACTCCTACAAACCAATTGAGAAGTAAATATATATATTTTATTGAAAGGTTTGGAGCTGGTGATGACAAAAATCTATGTTCTGCTGCTTTCTGCAAAAAGTTAAAGGGATTAAACAGTTTTGGAAACAGTAAACATCTGTTTAAGAAGAGGAATAGGGAAGACAAATGAAACCTTAAGAAAAAGCCTGAAAAACCAGAAGAATGTGAAAGATCCAAATATTTTAAACCACGTGCTCCCTGAAACAGAAAAGATTGAGATGAAGAAGAAGCAACATGTTACACCACTTTATCAATATAAACATTTATACGTGAACATGCACACGTGCATGCATACATTTTGTTCGGTGGATCCTAGTTTGAGATGATTGGAAACTATGAGAGAAATCTAAAGTAGGAGTTTACCTTAACAAGAACAGATGAAAGTTTATCCCAAATATGAAATCCTCTTAGAGTCAAAGTCGATAGAAGAGGACAACCTTTTAGTAGATCTTTTACTTGAAAAGAGCGCAAAACTCCTGATAAGAGAAAGCACTCAATTATCAAAACCATGAGGTGGATTTTAATGAATTCATAAAAATTGAAAGGATATGTATCCTGGATAGGAGGATAAACAGTACATTCCTCTATCCAGCCCATCCATATCTAACGCTCTGAATTTGTTGGGTGCTCTGATTTCAAATATTTGCAAAGTAGGTCCACAATGTTTCTCACTGCTAGTTGGGGCCTACTTATCTTTCACTGTGGAACCTAACTGTGTTCCAGTTCCATATGCATGCAGGCTGGGATACCAGGGATTTTCTGTGTCCAATGTTTCTGTGGGCAACTGGATGACTGGTAGTAGAATGTTATTGTTATTGTGATTTCTTACCTTTTGGGCTGCATTGGTTGGTCTCAGCTTCTATAGCTGGGGCTAGAAAACCGAAAGGTAATTGAAGAAAAATAGCAAAAAAGGCAAATGCAGAAGAGAGATACTCTTGTTATTATCATGAGGATAGTCAAATAATACGAGGGGCATACAAAAAGCAGCAACATCAAGACACAGCCGTTCAATTAAATGACAATGCTCGCAGATGGTTCTCCATATTCTTGTAAACCAAAATTGTCTGTACAAAGCAAGTTCATTATTTCTACCAGAAAGGAGCCAAAAATACAAAGACAATAGTAAAACAAAGGATTGAAGGAATGAAGCCTTAAGTAGTTTCTCTATAGAGTGCGCGAAGATAACTTACATGCCAACAATTTCTAACTCAGAAAGAGATTTGCATGCTGACAATGCTGAGCAAGGGTTGTAACGCCTCATTTTGAAGTTATGCAGATGGAGTTTCCGTAAAAGCAACCTGGAATTATGTAAAATAGAAAAAAAAAAAACAAATAATGTCACACGGGACAAATAATAAAAAAGAAAGTAAAACTGCTAATTAGGATATGGGAAGTGATAAGTGAATACCCAGAAGCCCCTCCATCCAACTGTAAAGCAGCAAGACAAGATGATGTTAGAGGAGACTTATCCAAATTATTCTCATCCATGGAGAAACTACCAAGCTTGATTGACCTAATTTTGAGAGAATGAAGATATAAATAGCCATCTTAAAATTAAAAATATATCAATCGAGAATTCAAGATAGTCATATTTTCCCAATCTATAGTACCTATAGGTACATAGTTAGTTCTGTGAATTTTCAATTTCTGATCAACCTTTTTTTTTTTTTTTCAAAGAGGCCTCTTACTGAACCTACCGAACTAGTTATAACTTATAAGGCTCCATACCAGTACAGAACTACAATGTAATAGGCTGATCTGGAAACACTTCCTCATAGGGTCAACAAGGAAGTTCAAAACAAACAAATAATAAGGAAAGAGATGAATGTAGAAAAAAAGTTGTAACTGAAGGTTGTTCCCAGCTCTTTGTATCATAGTAGAGACCACCAGATTGGTCACTTTAGCCGGACTCCGCGTCAAATCAATATTTGCATAGCACAAAGGATCTGATGCACATTTTCTGAAATGTAAACAAGTCGCAGCGGCAAAACAAAGACTCTCGGTATCTAACAAGGAGAACACCTTCATGGAAGAAAGAAACATAATCAACCTCAATAGGAGTTTAATTTTGCGAGAAAATCTGGACTCAATTTTGAAGTTTGGAGAAAGTAAAGATGTAAGCCTAACCTTAGTTGTGAGTTCAGCGGGAAGGGGCCAGACGGATGAATTGTGAGCAATGGCGAGTTTCTGAGCAAATCGGGTGGAAGCTTCCAGGAGAGATGACGCGATCTTCCTGGCGCCGTCGAGGAGGCTCTCTTTGTCGGAGTGGAGAGGGGTGGAGTCGAGGAGGCACTCCAGAGAGAGTCCGATCGCAACGGAGGGGTCCGCCATGGCCAGTACGGATCGGAGAAGGCGATCGAGAGAGGCTGAGGTGGCGTCGGAGGTTGAGGAAAGGCGTCGTCGCTTGGGGTTGGGGAGAGACGCCATTGTTACTTGAAAGCGCCCTTTGGCTTTGGCGGGAAGAGCAGCAGTGAAGATTTCCCAATTCTTGCCTAAACCTTTCTTTCTCGAGAGGAGGTAGTGACTACTGAGTAGTGAATCCGTGAGTACTGACCAGTGAGAACGAATGAGATCAGTTGCTACTTGCTTCCGACAATCTTTTATTTTTATTTATTTCCCAATAATTCCTAAGCATATGAATTTAAACCCAGATATTTATTAAGGGAAATAAAAATAACAATTTAACCATTCATCATTGATTAGAGTTTGAATGAAAGGTCTAGATTTAAGCTCATGTATCCATGGCAGATTTTTTTTTTCTTTTTTTTGTTCTTAGAAATCTCTTCTCTAATACTAAATAAATATAATTCTCCAAGAAATTTAATAATACTTTTATCGTTCTTAGTGCAAATTCCGTTTGTAAATAATGAAATTTTATAAATTATTTAATGTGATTGTATAATTTCCGTGCAACGCTTTAATTATTTTTAAAGCATGCAAAAATGTGGATCATGAGGATATCGTTTTAATAGATGACATATTAAAAGCAGGGATTACTTTGTCACTGTAAAATATTGTTGGAAATAAAATCAATGGAAGTTATGCAAAGCACCTCCGGTTAAATGGGGACACACTTGTCTGTTTAACACTAAGCAAAAGCAAAAGAGGCCAACTTATTTAATTTGTTAGTAAGACATTCTATTTTGTCCATGCATTATTCTGGTAATCTGGTTATATGCACACATAATATACATTTTTCTTTTCATTTCATTTAATTACCAGGAATGTTGAAATAGAAAAAAAAAAAAAAGTTGGAAATGAGGCTTTCCTGTGGCAAAACGGAATTGAAATATAATGAAAAAGGAGTATATATGGAATAGCTTCACTCTCCAATTTACTTCTTAACAAAGGATCCTGTTGTGAGAATTTTTTTTTTTTTTTGGCTCGATGAGATCTCGAATGTTTTTCACCGACAAATTGAAGTCCCTGACGGCCTTCAGAAAGAAATTTCGCAAGAAATTTACAATAGGCTGAGATCAATCTTATATATCTACAACTTCTATATATTTTTTTTACTCTGTGTTTCCAAGCAATGTGTGTCATATTGTTCCCAACTTTTTCTGGGTCAGTAAAGTTTTGTTTAATTATTATTTTGTCTCTACTACTTCTACTATTTACAAAAGTACGTATCCAAAGTTAAAAATAATTAGAAAATGGTTTAAATCACGAGGCGCAAAAAGAGGAATTTGGTTTAAAAATACGATGGATCATGTTTTATCTCAAGCCCATACAAAATGAATAAATTTATAATTGTAACTTATCGTTAATTTTAGTATAGAGTTAGTTTTAAAATCAATATTCAAAATAAGTAACAAAAATAAAATCAACATTTTAGAATTTCATACTGATTACATAGAATTAACAGAGCTATTTTTTATCATACATTCGATTTTGTTCCAAATCAAATAATGTTAGTAAATAAATGCAATGTTGTTATTGAAATTTTAAAGGCGTATTGGAAAAGAAAACAATGCTGAAGCCTGAAATTCTCTTAAAAAATTTGAAACTCAAATAACTATGCAGGTGAGCTGAATTTTTCATCACTCCCCCGTTTCTTTAACGGATAACTCCTCTCCAATGCAAATTAAACACAACTTACAGATGCAATTATTAATAGGGAAATTACAGGGAAGAGGAATTATACGAACTTGTCAATAAATATCCCTCGTATGCTAAAACAAATTGTTGCAACTTTTGAAATTCCTTTTAATCTGCTTATTTTTTAAAAAAAATTGTTTGTCAGACTGCTTCCCAAATCTTCCGGCTATGCTAATTATTATTGCACACCTATCACTAATCATCAGTTGCCTCTATCTAGGTTAAAAAAGAACTTTCACCAGCGTGCTCAATTGTCAAATTCTACATACACCTCAAAATTACTCGTGCCCCTTGCTCTAATATAAATCCAACACAACTAAGAGATCTGCCATTACAAACGTCCTTTACCAACACCAAAATCAGAGAGCCCGATAAAAATAAAAATAAAAATAAACATCTACATCACAGGGATCTTGATCATCATGACAAGTTAAGACAGCGCATTTCATACAATACAGACAAGAGCCATCCTCACATCACAAAGTAGACCGAGCAGTTGCATCACAAGTAAAAGTATCCATATCAACACCAACATGTACCAGATGTTACTTTGCATATGATCCCTATCATTCAAAACAATAAGCATCATGTAAGAACAACAGTCCTTTGTGCTTTCCATGTCAGGTTCTCTTTTGATTTCTTTTCATCTTCTACTTGGTGTTCTTGATCTCGACCTCCTCCTCCTGGTTGGAGTTCTTGACCTTGACCTCCTCCTGCCAAAATTACAGATGAAAAATTAACTGAGGATATTAAAACTTGAGCATTATTCCAATTTCTGATCAAGTTCTAGCAAGTACCATGCTCAGAGTCGGTGCTAAATCATATTAAACCAGAATAGGTGTTTTCTGATCAATTTTTTGGTTGAACCTTTTTAGGAGCAGTACCCAGATAAAACCTCAACCACAAGGCAACCCAACAACAACGACAACCAATAAATGAATAAATTACACCTTCCACATAGCACTTTTGTACTTGCCTGCAAAATAAGAAATATAATAGAGTGCTTTCACTTGTACCTATCAGAAGTAGAATAAGCAGAATTTCTGTGGTGGGAATGCTTGGAATGCGGAGAACGCGAATCACGTCTAGAGATAAAGAAATATGATGCTATATGGTTAAGCCGAAAGAAAATAAACAAAGATCAAAAGCCTGATCTCCATTATTCCTTTGACCTGAACTCTATATCAAAACAATAATTATTTGAAAACAACTCCCAGTTAACCTTTGCGGTGTCTGCTGTTTTTGAAGAAAGTCCAAATTCACAATAATTTTATGCTTCCTTTTCTACTAGGAGAATCCACCAAAAGTGGTCTTTAATGGACAGAAACCAAAGTAAAATAAATAAAAAAAAAATCAATCAAAATAATTTACTGTACCAACACTAACTGGTGCATATTGCTGCTAGACTTGACCCAAATAACAATACCAAGTTTATTCATCATAAGTATTTAGTATTCTATACCCAGGGAACACACTGACCAAACAGCAAACATCGTATAGGTGAGCTATTATTAAGTGCTATATCAAGCCTGTCTCATGGTTTCTTCACTGTATAAAACCTCAATTGGACACAATCAAACCAGATGACAATGGACAGAAAATTAGTTAGAATTAAAATTAATAAAATGAAACACCATCTATTGTAATATCAAATTTTGATTCTTCCTTGACCAAAATTCACTTATAGCAATCATACAACAAAACATCAAAATAAATAAATAAAATTACCTGTGCCTTGACCTGGGAGGTGATCTTGACATGCTTCTCCTGTTTGACTCAGTCCTCCTAAAGGAATTAATCCAATCAGGAAAAAAAAAAATTAATGGTGACTAATTACAAGTACTGTTCAGAAATAGAGAAGTATACATATAAATCCCATTAAAAAGATAGAACCCATGTACACTTCAAATAAATAATTCATAATACTGTGAAAATCCCAAAAACACCCTCGTGTACACTTCAACTATTAATTCATATACTATTCCCTATTTACAGGGAGAATGCCCCTACTCATGGTCTGTTTTTCAGGAAGCAGCATCTTAGGAAAGTAATCCAATGAAAAGAGAAAAAAGAGGGCAAATGGGAACAGGTCCTTAGTGGCATCTTTTTATATGTATGTGTTGATGGAGGGTTGCAGTGGAGAAGGGAATACAGGAGAATATGGGAACAATAATAAACTGCAGTCAGTCCTCATTTAGAGGGCCTGAAGGCACCAAAAGGCAAATATATACAAAGAAATGCTTCAAAGTAAAATATACTTGAAATTAGGACGTAATACCTCCTTTTAGAGTTGTCAGATTGCTCCCTACTGGACCGAGAGCGCTCCTTAGACCGACTTCTACCTCTGGGTGATGGCGACCTCTTATGCCTCGATCTGTCTTTGTCTTCCCTCTTATCTGTTTCTCTCTCTCTCTCTTCCTTGTTTTTTTCACTTTTGCCTCTTGAACTCCACTTCCCATCATCTCTTCTCTCTGCTTTTCTCTCTTTCTCATCTCTGTTTCTTTCTTTTCTATCCTTCGAACTATCCTCTTTATCATCCCTTCTTTCTGTTTTTCTCTCTTTCTCCTCCTTGTTCTTCTCTCGTTTATCCTCTTTACCATCCCCATCCCTCTCAGTTCTTCTTTCTTTCTCCTCTTTGGTAATTTCTCTTTTATTACCTTTCAAACCATCCAGTTTGCTCTCCTTATCATCTCTCCTCCCTATTTCTCTATCGTCTTCTCTGTTTCTTTGCCTTTTGTCTTTTGCAATATTCACTCTATTGTTGTTGTCATCGATCCTCTCATCTTTCTCCTCTTTGCTTTTTCCTTCTTTATCTCTCAACTCACCCCTATCACCTTCTCTACTTCTTTCTATCTTATCCTTATAACCATCCTCACCATCTATCGTCACCTTTGACTTTTCCATATCACCATTTACATTGACAGATCTATATAGTGATACCTCTCCTTCAGTAGTTTGACCAGTCTCAGTCTCCACATTCAACTCTTCTTTAGCAAGGTGCTCTTCTTCAAACTCTCTATTATTTATCAAGTTTGAGTCTGAAGGCACTTTAGCTTCTTCTCTCCTTGGGTTCAATTCTGTCAATTCCTCATGGTTCCCCAAGTTTTTCTCTGATGGCTCATCCTTTCGCGTCAAGGAACTTGACTTGTTAGTCTCAGGCACCAGATTTTGTTTAATTCTGTCTGCTGATGCATTTTCATCATCACCATCATCATCTGTGTCATAATCTGAAAGACCAAGAAGGACACCTCCTCCCTTAGTTGATTCATCATGTACCACAGCCTTAGCACTTCTAGTTTCTCCATTGGCAGTTTTACCCTGTAACTTAGCATTGCCACTAGTAGATGGCGCTGAACCATGTGACTTAGATTTCACAAGAGAGGCAGCCTCACTAGTTCCTGTGGAAGCAACAGCATGTAGAGATACTTCCAGTTTATAGAAACAAGATTTTGACAATAAGTGAAAAGGTTTGGGTCATGAATAGACAACCAGGTTTGGATTGCATTATTAATTTGTTATTTAGGGTCTGCTGGAAGCAAAGGATTATTATCAGATCTTTTATAAGAGAACAAATGCAAAGTTCATCTCTTCTGGTAGAACTGTAGAAGTGAAAATATGACATTGTAGAAAAAGTAAACAATAAAAGGGTACTGATGGGCTTAAACTTATGCTGGCAGGTCAAAAATAAAAACTTCAAACCTTCAACAGTCATATCATCCTCACTAAGAACTTTGGTGGCTATCTCATCAAAAAGATCATCAGTGACCTTAAAAAGATAACAAAGAGAGAAGAAATGAGAAAAAATTATCATAATTACAGGAACTGCTCCGAAGCAGAAAGACATTCAGACATATCATAATTATCAAATTATTATACCACCTTCAAAAGTACTTCAGTAAGAATCCGCTTGATCTCCTGGTTGATTGCCAATGTCCGTGCAGCCTCCACTTCATCCTAAAATTTAAAACCTTTAAATTATCTAAGAGTTGAAAATATAAAACCATTCCAATTTGGATTTTGAAGATGTAATAAACATTTTGAGTTTGTTGGCTTATGCTTCCTAGAAGAAAAGACATGTATCAAGCATAAGCCCCGCAATAACTTGCCCCAGCCTCATTGAACATCAAATTTGTTCCACTTATGAAGAAAAACAAGTACATGTTCTCATAATTAACTATTCTTCACAGCCATTTGCAAGAGTATGAGAAAAAAAAAAAACGACCACTGCAAACAAGCACATTCAAACTAAACAGATGGCAGAATGCTCATTGTTAAGACTAGCAATGTAAGTTAGTAACTTAAATAGCAGCTACTAGCAGCAACATTAAAAAGAAAAGCACCAGATTACATATCTACATGAAAATATAAGACACAGCACCTCGTCATCTTCCTCCTCGGAAGATTTGTTTGAATCCAAGCTCTTGATGTCTTTCTGATCAGTTGCCTCCGGAGATCTTTCACCGCCATCAGATCCCACGTGAGCTGATATGTTGTTTTCAGTAGTAGTTTTTTTCTTCAAAATTTCTTCTCGCAACCAGCTCGGTACTGCCGACTACATTCATTTTTATCAGGGAATCCAATCAGATGTCAGTCTAATACCGTTGAAAGAAATTAACACAAATAAATACTCCAGACAGTGCCCCCCCCCCCCCCCCCCCCCCCAAACAAAATAAATAAATAAATACCACGGTACCAAGGAGAACTGTTAGCTGTATCAGTCAAAATCTGAAACTCATATCCATGGTAACTCAAGAATTTTGAACTACTAGAACTAATACTTGAAGCATACATTATCATACAGCCTGAAATTGGAGCATTTGCTGTCCAATCGTAAATGTATAAATTTTGCAGAAAGATTGCATACTAACTTTTTTGGGTTGATTGGCTTGGTTTAAGGCAGAAGGGTCTCCATGAAATAGCTCTGCATTAAGATGGGATGCTACTGGAGGAGCATTAAATGCAGCTGGAGGGATGTTGGGAGGTCCATAATTTGTTGCAGGCATAGATGGGTGGACTGCAGTAGAAATATCATACTAAAACCAAAAAAAAGGGTGTCCTGTTATAAACAATGCCACAGAAAATAGCCAAGGGAAACAATAAATTTGGCAATGGACATCCCCTACAAGCAAATCATGGTATCATTGTTCTTCAAGCAGATTAAGCCTGAACTCCAACAGTGCAGTGACACACCAAAATAAATATGTATATATATTAACAAAGAAGGATTAAATTCAGGTCAAACTGATAACCATATGAGGCATACCACATCAACTAGTACATAATCAAACCAGACCAGCAACAGTAATAGCCAGCATGGCAATCCTGGGAAAGGTACCATGACTTGTTACTATTGTACCAATCTTACATTGTATGAAAGGGTCCTTAAAACAACCCACCCTACCTCAGTATAAAGCCTTTTCCTTTACATATTTGGGTATCCTAGCTTTTAATGAAAAAACCTAGCAAGACATAACCTGCTGTGCAGGAAGAGCAGGCAAGGTAGGCTGTTGGTATGGTCCTGCACTGCCAGGTGGAGCCCACATATGAGGTGCAGTAACTGGATCATGACCTGGTACTCCCACAGCCCCTGCATGGGGATTATGACCATAGTTCACCATGTAACTAGGATCTGGCGGCTGGTGATAGAACCGGTCTTGAACTGGTGGAACAGCTAAAGGTTGGTGGTCCTGAGAATTGTCATACCGTCCCAAGTTATCTTTGTTACCTGAAATAAGATAAATAGTCATACAGAGAGAACCAAGAAACCAAAGGATAATCAATTTTGCATGAATAAGGGAATCAGCTTAAGTACAAAGGCTCTAGAGGAAATCATAGTAAAAATGTAATTCAGTTGTTGTTCAGCTAATTCACAAAAGAGAATCAGCATTACCAAGCAGTGGCGAAGCCAGACAATTCTCAAATGGAGTTCAATAAATTCACAATTTTAATGTTATCATATCAAGTTTAAATAAGTTCATACATCTATTGATATATAAATTCAGATTTATAAGAATATATCTATACATTTCAATGGGTTCAACAAATAAAATATCATATAATTATGTATGGGTTTCAAATTACTGTAACCACAAGAAAATTCATGTTCTAAGTATTCTTTTTTATATGCAAAGGCAGCAATTTTTTTTTTTAAGAAAAATGAGGTCAACTGATCCCCATTCTTGAATGTACATCCACCACAATTAACAAGCAGCAGAAATTCAAGCATTAAAATCTTAAATACAATAGCATTTGAGTGCAGCAAGCAAGGTCATGAACATCATTACATTACATATTTTGCAAGCGCATTTAAATGAAAAAAAAAAAAAAAGCAATGATGGGACGGAATATCAAAAGGAACTTCTCCCCTAGTCACATGCAATTATTTGTAAGGTGAAAATTACCTTGGGAGGAAGAATAACTAGGTACCTCCTGCTCATAGATGGCAGAATATGAGTCGTAATGCTTTGCAGGAGAAACCAGTGTGGCGGGATCTGCACCTACAGCTGCAACTGCAACTCCTGCATTTATATTTTGACTAGAAGCAAGTGACTTCTCTCCATTTGCATGGTTACCTTGGTCCACAGGTCTTCCATTTTCGCCCTCTGCAGTGGATTTGGACGCAGCCCAAGCTTTCGCCCTTGCCGCCCAATCCTCTCCTTCATTTTGTGGAATACTTGCGCCTTTTATTACAGAGCAAACAGACTGTCAGTTTTAAAACTTTTGCACTATAATAGTATATATCTTAAAGTTAATGCTTTTACTTTCTATTGGCAATTGTGACTTTCAAACAAGACAAAAGGTAAAATGTCCATGATAAAACAAGGCTTGAAAATTTAGATCACAAAAAAAAAAAAAAGCAGTGAAAGAAATACTTTAAACTCCATTATCTACTATAGTTTTAAACTAATTAAGAAGGCACACCTGGATAATGCTGTCCTTGATTTGGAGCCCAAGGTTGGTTTGTCCATGGCTACAAAAAAGTTCATGTGGTATTAGTTAAGCCAATTAGTACAAAACTGAATGGATATGCTGGACTGTTAATTTCACAAGATGCGGTCAATGAAATCAAGCTCATACATTAAATTGCTATCTAAACAAAAAAAAAAGGTCAAAAGATTAAAAAAAAAAAAGATGTACGTCCCAACATTTGTAAGACAAAAATGTAAGAAGGCAAATGAAGCACAGATAATGTGGGAAAACAAAATTGGTTGAGAACCAAAATGGGGGCGCATAAAACTTGGAGGTATGTACAGAATGATTTACCCCATTACCCTTACCTGAAAGTTGCATTCATCTTTAAAAATGAAAACTCAAAGTAAGAGCTTTAACCCCTTGTAACTACTATTCCCTTCTTTCTCCTTACAATGAAGACTCAGGAGCAATAATAGCCATTGTAAGAAGTTTAAACTCGCAGTTATGAATCAATAGCATGAGAATGAGAAGCACCCCAAATGGTTCCCCCAATGATACCATCAAAAGGAAAAAATAGTAACACATATAATGGGGGAAAAAATAGAAAGAAAAGAAAGGAAAGTAGAAGAGGGGAAGTTGAAGCTGAACCTGATTAGCGGGAGGATAAGGTGGCATCTGCTGAGGAGGACGGGGAGGCATGGGAGGAGGTGGGCCAGCCAGGTACGCATGAGGCGGTGCCGGCCCGTAAGGAGGTTGAGGCCCGTAAGGAGGAGCATGCCATTGCTGGTTGTGAGGCTGAGGCTGGGGAGGATGAGGATGCGGGGGGTAATGTTGGTAGGAAGGGACGGAGTAGGGAGGTGCCGGATACGGATGCGGATGCGGATTGTGAGGCGAGGAAGAGGAAGAGGGAGGCTGAGGCGGAGGAGGAGGAGGATACCAGTAAGATTGGTGCTGATGCTGGTGTGGTGGCGGAGGAGGAGGTTGAGGTTGCAGATCGGCAGCGCCGCTTGGACAACGGGCCGGCGGGAAGCCCTCCATGGAGATGGATTACCTCACGACGGGGCTTCAGTTCGTTTCGTCCTCCTCTCTACTGTCTCTCTCTCTCTCTCTCGGCTGCTGGGAACCTGGGAACCTGGCGCCGGGTGTGCAGGTAGCGAGGCTGCGACAGTGAGTCGCACCGTGTGCGGGTGGGTCGAACTAGGGTCTAAGGTTAGGGATCACACACAACTCAGGACGGGGTTTCGGCTTTTCCGAAGAAGACTATGATAGCATAGAATGTACTAGAAGCCCTCAACAGTCAACATTTGGGAAATTCCACACTTGTTGGTTTAGTTTCCAACCAATTTTATCCTTGTCTGTCATATATAAAATTTTTTATTGCAATTGCATTTCCATGCACCATGTTAGTGTCCAATTTTGTTTTTCTTTTCCCCTGAAGTGAGTGTCTATATGCGAGTCATCTCAGATTTGATTTCTCTTTTATTCGTTGTTTCGAGCAACAATTGTGTATATGTTGATATATCGATCTCGAATATTTATCATACATTCAATCAAATATTTTAGCAATATATTAACAGTCTGTTTGGATTTGAGGTAATGGAAGGAAAAAATTAGGAAGGAAGGAAATTTGTAAATTTACCCCGTTTGGTTAGCAATTTTTAGGATGGAAAATTTTAAACGGATGGAAATTATTTCCCCTTGCTATTTTACTTCCTATACAAATTCATTACACCCCGATTTGGAGTGTACAGGAGGGAAAGAAAAACGCTCCTTCTATTCTTCTCAGCGAAATGTCAAAGATGCCCTCCAATCCTTCCCCCCCATTTCTACCAATCACGATTGGGAGAAAGTTCTTGGCGATCTGACTTTGGAATTTTGTAGGGACTGTTCTGCTTTTTTTTTTTTTAATCGTACTATTTTTGCTCAATTCTAACAATTTACTAATGGTTAATGTGTTTATATTAAAAAAAGTATCATATTTTTTTATTTTTAGTGTCGATAGGCTTCTCATATACCTTAGCTAGTATTTTTCTAGTGACTAAACTTATCGTAGCAACCCAGTTCACTCATAGCACCTTAAGACATAAATAATACAAAGTTACAAACAAATAAAAGTAACGGCAATATAGTTTTTTTTTAATGAATAATAATAGACAGGAAAAATGATTTGAAGGTTGAGGGGCATAATAGTCAAGTATAGTTATTCTACTTTTGTTAAATTGATATATCCAAACACGAAACAGAAAGGAAGGAAAATATTTTTCTTTCCCTTTGATTAATCATCCAAACAAATAAAAGTTAAATAATTTCCTTTCCATTCCATCCTATTTCTTTCCCTCCCATATTTATTCTCCATTTTCCTTCCCCTCTTGCTATCCAAACATAGTGTAAGGGGAATTATGAAATGGAAAGAGAGCATTTTACTTTTAACAGAATCAAATACTTATAATTGGTCCAATATAGGTATGAAGTGTATCACTATTATAACAAAAAAGCAGAATTATACCTCAAGCGCATATTTGTAAACTATTAAAGTAACATACAACCATGCAAATCCTATAATCATAAAATTTCTTTCAAAACTGATTGTTCTGTTTATTTAAAGTGCATTTTTTAATAGCAAAAAAAAAAAAAAACTATGTATACCTAAGTATGAATGTTCAAAAAGTTTAAAACCTACAATTATGAAAAATCTAATATGTAATATTAAAGCTGCATATATTATGAGTTGGTGTTTAGGTCGAAAACTACTTTTTGACTTAACTCGGGGGAAAGAAAAAGGGAAAAAAAAAAACTAGATATGTATGGTACAAAGTATACTTTTATGTCTTCATTTGCAGAACATATTTTTTTTTTTTTTACCAATTTTGTGGAGTTACTGTCATGTTCTCTTTAACTAACTACAGTGCTGAAAAAGATAATAATAAATGATTTTTTTTCCCTTCCCCAATGACCCCATTATTAAAGTTACAATCACTATATGAGCATATAACTAAATTAAAGCATGTTCAAATAAGTAAGCTAAGCACGTTTTTCTGTATTCCTTCGATCACATGATACCGACACACCTTTGCACATGCAATGAGCAAATTTGAACATAACATTCCAGCCAAGCAATAGCACAGATACTGCTACATGTACATGAAATTTCACCAGATATCAACCATTCACTACATTACTATTGTATACAAACTGGCATGTTTGATTATCACAACAAAACATACTGACTTTACCAAGATTAGCAATGCAGGCAGGTCAGGGTGATGAACTAGCTCTCAGTCACGGTAACCTGGCTCCCGTAAAGCAGCCGTCCCGATTGGGCCACTCTCCAATAAGGTGGTCCAAAGAGGATGAATTCGGGTCCAAGAGCCAGGTGAAGACCTGCTCATCTGAGAGATTGACAGTTGGCGTAGGTCCAAGCGGGTCTGAAGAGTCATCAGGGATGGCGTCTATTTGGTCGGCAGATGAAATTGCTCCAGCAGCTGGTCGAGCTTGTGGGCAATGTTTGCATCCTCCAGGTGCCCATGGCAGGACTTAAGGAGCTGCTTGCCCGCCCTCCTCCAACCCTTAGTCATCATCATTTTTATTGCAACCATGGCATTTTTAGAGGCTCGAACCACCTGCGATTCACAGGAAATATGTATTAAGGAATGAAAATATTAGTTGATTTGAAACCCAATAAAGGACAAGAAAGTACATGTCGTGTGATTTCTGGGCTATGAGAGATGCATGTAATAGAGTCCGTGGCCTGGAGGCATGATGCGCTATGCGGCTGGTCGATGGTCTCCAGATGGTTGCCATCTGGGTACACAGTCCTCATCCCATACCTGTCATACCACAACATGTAGAAATGCCAGGACGAGGCATTCCCTTGGAAGGTACGATATATAGTTCTAGTAACAATTAAACATATGAGTATCAACATTCACTAAAAATATTTAGGAATCCCTTGGAAGGTACGAGGCATTTTTAGGTGTAAAGTAGATAATTTTCCTTTAACATATTTAGGAATCCCTCTTACTTTTAAAAAGCTGGGCTGCAAAGATTGGGGGAGGGTACTAGTAAAATCAATAGGAAATTACAACACTGGAAAGGTTCAATGCTCTCAATAGGAGGGAGACTGATTTTACTTAATTCAGTCTTATCTGCCATGCCTCTTTACATGATGTCAATTTATAAAATTCCTGTTAAAATTAGGAAACAAATAGATTCTTGTAGAAGTAGCTTCTTATGGCAGAGAAACATAGATAATAAAAAAAGATATGCTTTAGTCAATTGGAAAAAAGTTTGTCAAATGAAAACTAGTGATGGTTTAGGTGTGTTGGATCTTCAAAATATGAATGTAGCTCTACTAATGAAGTGGTGGTGGAGGTTCCAAAATCCACAGTTCACTAGTTTGTGGAAAACATTAATTTGCAACAAATATAGTGAAGCTAGCAATAATATTCAGTTTTCTCCTTTTTGGAAGACCATTTCTGCTTTAGAAGCTGTAGGCCAAGTTTCTAGGAACTTTACTGTAGGGAATGGGCACACTATTCGTTTTTGGACTGATATTTGGTTCCAAGATTGTACTATTGCCACACTTTACCCTTTCCTATTTGACATCTGTACCACCCAAACTTGTATAGTGCAAGAGGTAATTTTGTCCCAGGGGGGATCTTGAATTTTAGAAGACACCTATATGGTATGCTTCTACAGGACTGGTTAGAGTTACTAGAAATCATACACTGCACACACTTGAAGGAGGAGGATGATCAAATGCATTGGAGATGGGAAACCAACGGGAAATACACTTCTCACTCTTTGTATAAATTTCTAGATTTTGGAGGGGTTCAAGTAGAAAAAGCTCATATTTGGTGGAAATGCAGGATTTCCTTGAAAATTCAGATTTTTATGTGGATGGTGATGTACAATAAACTGTTAACCAAACAAAACCTAAGTAAAAGAGGGTGGCAGGGGGACACTTGTTGTTGTTGTTCAGAAGAAGAAAATAACAATCATCTTTTCCTTTTATGCCCCTTTACAAGAACAATTTGGTTCTGGCTTGGTAAATGTCAAAATATTTTTTCAGACTGGAATTCTTTATCTGATGTTTTAGATTTTGCTTGCACTCTTCAAACTGGTAATAGGGATGCCTTTCTTATTTGTTTTAGTGCCCTCTGTTGGTGTATTTGGACCATGCGCAATAACATGATTTTTCAAGCTAAACAAAAGAAAACCACAAAAAGTTTACTGATGATGATTCACTCGTATGTGATGTATTGGGCAGGTTTAACTGATGAGAAGACCAGGAGCTATCTCCACAGCTGGTTACCATCTGACTGGGCTGACATTCCAATTCAGATGCAATCACCAGATACACAATTAGCTAGCCTCCCCAGTATTGGTGATGGCACAGGATGGAACTTGAATCAATTGCTGCTGATACAGGAATGACAGAAAAGAATCACTCGAGAAAAGCAAAAATTTGAGTGTTATCTGTTATGTTTTGGATTGGAATGTTCTGGTTTTTATATGTTGTTAAAATTGCTTGAATGTTTGCTATGTTCTGGGCCAGGTAGTTTTAAGAATTAGTTTAGTTGTACTTTAAGCGTATAGTTTAGTTTTAATCTTGGAGTGTTTAGTGAGTTGTTTTTCAGTAAAAGTTGTTGGCTTTGCAGAGGGTTTCAAAAACTTTGTAATGTTTGCTTCTGCTTAATGGAAACGGGCCCAATGGCCTTTTTTTCAAAAAAAAACATTCACTAAAAATAATAAAAAACATCGGTAATTTGGCCTAATCATTTCTCATCTAGTAAACTTCTATTCTGCACTAAGCTGCCTCGCGGAGTCTTTATCTGTACCAGTGTGTGCCAAACCATCTATTTCACTTTCTGAATGTTGGAGTTTTCCAAGTCCATTCTTGAAGTCTACCGCAATCCATTTTTGGACAGCGTTACTCCAAAAAAGAGTACTTAAGACCTAAGTGCAATAGGTTGCTTAACAAGAAATGGTACCATTAATCAGCATACCACCACAGCAGGCAGCAGCATATTAAATCCTAAAAGCAAAAAAGCACAGTACAAGAATTTTTTTAAACATCTTACAGGTAATTCTTTATAAGGAAATACAGACTAAAACTGGAGCTTGTCGTTTAAAGTTACATTTTTCCATCAGAAATAAAAAGAAGGAAAAATATGAAACTAATTGAATCACTGATCAGCTTAAGCGCACTGACGGGATCATCAGCTGGGCAAGGGTAGAGGTTTGGGTCAATGCTGCCACCAGGTTAAGCACCCATAGTCGTAGTAGAACAGCCATTTGAACGGTTTATGTCACGTTCTCAAGCTGAATTTGCTCAAAAACTGACTCGTCAGATCTGAAACCCGACAGACATACCTGCAAACCGAGAGCTCGATGTCGAAGGGCCAACCTAACTAGAATATGGAGCGGAGCCTGCGGCCTGTGTAGGAGTAGGACCTGAGACGGTCACCTGCGTAGGAACAACGTAAGGATGAAAACCGGTGCGTGGTCCTAAGATGTCATCCAATCGTCCGGTGTTTAAGCCACCATCCTTTAAGATTAAAAAGTCACCATTAATAATAAAAAAATAATATTACAATTAATATTTTTTAGAATTAATACATTCCCTTTTTCAAAAATAATATTACAATTAACTTTTGTCCTTTTGCCATGTACTTTTGTTCTTTTCGAAAAGTTTCTTTTTCCTTTTATCCGTGCTTAATGTATCTAATCAATGATAATTATTTTTCTGACTTTTCAATTTTCATAAGTATTATTTTAAAGTAATTTACATATATTATAATTAATATTTTTTAATAATTAATACATACCGGATTAACGAGCTCCTCAGCCTCTAAGTCTGTTGGGATGTTCGCATGCGGTGTAGCTGACTCATCCCCAGAATCGGGTATGTCTTCGATCTTCGTTGGTAGACCCCGTTCCTGTAACAAATCCTCCATCCTCAAAGGCATAGATGCAGCTTCTAGTTGCGCTCGACAGTTGATAAGGATTGCCTTACCAACTCTTCTGCATCCCTTCTTCACCACCAAGCCCAATGCATGCAGTGCATTCTTCAATGCATAGTTTCCCTGCAATTGTGGAGATAATGATTTAATAAATAAATCCAAATTTTAATCAAATTATTATTAAATCATAAGTTATAAAATTCAATTCAATCCAATGTTAAGATCATAAATTATAAAATCGTACCATACGATGCATCTTCGACCCCATGGAAGCATACTGCCTCTGACTGATCGGAACTTGCTCTAAACGTCTGATGCGTGCCTCGGCCTCCTCGCGAGGTGTAGGAAGCTCCGATCCTCCCCATCTCCGCAACCACCGAAAATACCTATGAATATAAAATTATTTAGTATACAGAATTAAATAGTAAAGAATTTTAATAAGAAGAACGAATTTTAATACCTAACATTTAATACCTAACAGTCTCCGTCTCCGTCTCCGACCATGGTCTACTCTCGACCTGCTGCGAATCCAACGCCTCATCAGTCCACGCCGCATATGCTGTCGAAAATATAGTACTCCAGTTCGCATTATCCCTATATGAACCGCGGTCGAAATTCAATAGGTTTCGCATCGTGTGCCAACTCTGTTTAATTAAAATAAAATATAAGTTGAAAATATGATTATTATGAAAAATAAAAGTGCTTAACAACATACCACAGGAAGCGGTGGAGGAACAAACTGATATAATCCGCACTGATGCCTGCAACGCTCCGGGTAATAATACGCTACTATATGGTAGCATATCAGCGGCATTCGAACATGGTCAGCTCGCGATCCTAACTGGGCAACCCGTGGCATCTTTTCCCGGTCTTTTTCATACGGAGACCAGTTGACATCTTGTACCTCCAATATAGCCAAGTGGTCCCGTGCATATTCAACCGCCCCACGGTGGTTGGTTTTCGAGAAAGACCGAGCTTCACCCCATTTTCTGTAATTTTCATAATGTTTATACGACGAAAAACTTGATACATTTTCATAGGTTTATTTTTATTTTTTATACAAGTATAATTAAAATGAGGATATTGTATTTAAATATACAAAATGTTATACCTCCCGAACGGCGGGCATGAATCTATATCAAGCTCGCCTAATCCCTCCACTGGAGCAACAGTCGGTCGACATACTGGAAGATATGTCCAAGCCCAGTACAAAAGAAGCATCCAAGGTCCCGTCACAGTCTTGAATCGCATGGCAGCACGATCAAGCGCCCTGTAAAGACATGCAAGGGTCGCACCTCCCAAATTCCAATTCCTATTTTCATTCAAATCACCCTGCAAATAAGTTAAATAACATACATTAATGTTGTCATTAATATAACAAATAATAATGAAATGAAAATGAATATATAAATTTAATACCGCTACAAGATCCAAATAAAAAACCGAAACCGAATCCTGTGTAGTGTCCGGAAACATCAACGTCCCAAATATCTCCAACGCCACTGCACGCGTGTAACGGTCGAGCTCATCATCAGAAGCGTCAACCGTCAGCCAGTTCTTACAGTTTTCTCGCAACCATTTCAATCTGATATGTTTTCCAATACCCCTACATTATCAATTTAAAGTTAATTTAAATGTAGAAATCATAAATTATCAATCATAAATAAATGTATAAAATTAATTAACATTATTATTTGCACTTACTTCGTTTCTCTAGCCCAACTCGAATTTGCACTCGGAAATAACTGTGAATTGATCAAATCATCCCAAACATTTCTACCTCCCGTCTTCCCCGTCAAAGGATAACCCTCTGTACGCAAACCATACAGGTACTGAACATCCTGATTAGCATTGCAAAATACAATAATTTTCCATTTATCATGAACAAATATACAGACAATACATTGCACTAATAATGAACAAATCATACGATATACATTATTTTTTAAACTATATTTGCTAATTTTTTATTTATTCTTTTATTGCAATAATTGCACTTATTTATTTTTTTTTCATTGAACAAATTAGACAATTTAATAAAATAAATTGTTACCTTTAAAGTAACGGTCATCTCACCGACCGGAAAGTGAAATGTATGCGTCTCCGGACGCCAAAATTCTGTCATCGCTTTCAGTAAGGCCATATCAACATTCACATGTTTCAACTTCGAAATGTGAATAAGGCCGAGCTTCTGCAACCGCCCATGGATCCGTTTGTCGATCTTAATACTCAGCTTGTGCGACCTCATCTCCAAGTATTTTTCACGCTGCATTATCATATTCATTTAATTGATACCATGAATGTAATAAGCATTACATTAATTAAATTGACAATAATTATCATATTAATTCAATTGTAATATAAATTTAACAAGATATGAAAATAATAATTATTATTTTAACAATAATTATACCTCCTCAATAGACAAACCACAAAGATGCTCATCGCACGTAAGGAACAAGATCTGTTCGTTTTCCTCGTTTGTTTGCCGCTCCACTGGATTCACGTTGTACGGGTTCGGACGGGAGTTGCGACGCCTCCGTCGTCTAACACGCAGGGTGGAAACAGTCGAAGACTCGATAGGTGGTGCAGAACTCGAAGGACCAGCCACGTCATGTGCATAACTCATCTAATTGAATTAACACAAGACATTTAAATATCACAAAATATTTTTCAATATCACAACACATATTTTTCCAATCCACAATTTCACCAATAATATTGTGAAAAAAGCACAATATTCCATACTCACTATTAATTTATCATTTCACAAATTATTTATTAAATTTATTTATAAATAATGAATTATTTTTAACTATAAAGACATATTTAAATAAAAATTTTATCATTTTAAAACTAAAATGGCCCTAGAATTAATCATTTCACAAAATAGTTTTAAAATTTATCATATTTAAAACTAATTAATCATTTTGCAAAGACTTATCTTTAATTTTAAATTTCTGTATGGCACAAACAAAAATGGCCCTAGAATTAACAGTTATTATATTCTACATTAATATATATGAATTAAGCTATACATTGTATTATCTCACGATTGACTTACCCATCCTAATTGCAATTTGTTATAAGTAAAAACAAAACGATTATATCATTTATCTAAGTACGATTATTATAATGTATTTAAAATTATACAATAAATTATTGTTTCAATTAATGCTACTTTTAAGCGTATAAATGAAATTATATTATCAATCACTAGATAGTCTATATCTAGTTTATCAAAAATAAAATTATGTTATTAATCAATTTAAGAAAGTTATAGTAACCTCTTTTATGTATTTAATACAACCATAGTTTAAAGCAAAGAATTCGACACAATTAATAATAGCATACTTTTTTTTATATATTAGTATAAATAATTTAGATATGTTTATCTAGTACAATTATTTATAAATTAATTTAATATATAATTATAGGTGATCCGATCCCTCAAATCAATTTCTAACTAAAAACTATTACTAATTATATTTTTTTTCCCGTAGTGCTTTTCAAAATATAATCATTGGTGCAGCTTCAAGTTATGAAGTTAATATCCTTAGGTTCTGATAAAAATAAATTCTGCCAATAAAATGAGTTCAACTCAAAAAAAAAATAATAAATAAATTAAAACCGATATCTATATAAGTCCTAACTCAAAGTGTAGCTAGTGATTGAAAACATATGGATATAACTCAATTAATGCTGCTTCATATAAGTTCCTATTTTTCAATCATGGAGAAGGATTATGTGGACAACGCATGCATGAAGCTCATTTTCATATATTATCTCGATTTATGACCCCCATGATTCATAATTAGTGTAGAAAGATATAAAAACCTCAATCTAAATTAACAATAATTATTTTAAATCAAGTTGCTCAATCTAAACGAGTTAATTACAAACCTCAATCGAACTCCCTCCCGCTTCCTATCGGACAATTGTCGAAAAACCGCGATCTCTGGCTTCTCCTCTCTCTCCCGCACTTCCTCTCTTTCTCTCTTTTTTCTCTTCTCTTTTCTCTTTTTCTCTCCTGTTTCTCTTTTTTCTCTTCTCTTTGTGCTGGTGGAGAAGAAGGAAGAAGTGGCCAGGCCCAATTTCCAAAAAAAAAACTATCGGAAACTCGTTTAGAAGATTCTGTATTTTACGCACTTATACAAAGCGTAAAAAGGGGTTTTACGCAATTATAGAACGCGTAATAACTCGTTTGAAAGATTCCCTGGATGTTAGGATTTTACGCACTTCTAGAACGCGTAAAAAGAGGTTTTTATGCACTTATGAATCGCGTAATTATCCCAGGCAGATTACTGCATTTATGAGTGCGTAATTGCTTTGCACTTATTAGAAAAAAAATAATCTGTGTTCTTATTAAAATTGTCGAAGGTTAAATTTTTATTATTAAAATTTCGGTTCTAAAGCTTACTTGTGCGGTGATTGTCGAGCTCCGATGGGCTGACTTTGGTAGGTACAATACTCGTTGAGGATCAGGTGGAGGTTGTTGGACCAGCTGCGATGGTCTGGTGAAGTCAGTATGTCTCTCAGTTGGCATGGTGTGAGCTGCACAAAATTAATCCAACGCTAGCATTTAGGGGGCTAAAACTGTATTTGATAATGTGTTGACCATCTAAGCGACTAAACCCAAAACTCCAAAACATGATTAATTATGTCAAACTTCGTTCTCTATTTTAATCAAGCCCTAAAACTCTAAATACATGTTAATAATTTAAATGACATAAATAATAAAAACTAATTTTAAATTGCTTGCTGAGAGACGCAGGCTGCAATAAGAGATAATATGGAGTTGAAATTCAAGAAAATGTTTTGTGAAATTTATGATTGCGCTACTAGTGGAAATGCCATGACCACATTAAGCGAAGAGGGAGAAGAGGGTTCAGCTTGAAAGAGAGAAAGAAAGGAGGGGCGGACTGAAGAGTAGAAAAGCAAACTGAATAAGATGATGGATTTCAATCTTTTACAATTTTCATCCATTTTTATCTAACAAATATTCCAATTCCCAGCTGTTATCTTTTCAGGATTGTTAATTTCTTATGCTTTTCCGAGATGGGAAGGAAACGATGGATTTCCAAGACAAAAATGTGTTCTATAATATTATTGATACTTACGAATTAATTATTTCTAACTTTGAGACTTCCTATTCAAAATATTAAATTGAAGGATCTATCTATTTGAGTTATAAAATAAAACGGATCACAATTTCACTTTTAAATTCTAATTATTTTTTATTACAAATATAAAATTGTTGTTTTGTATGTTGGGCTTTTCCCCAATAAAAGAACAATTTTATACTTATAGCAAGGTTATTTGATAATCCTGACAATTAACCAGAAAATAAATAAAAAATAAAACAAATAAAATTTAAATATGTTTCGTATGAATTAGATAAGTTATATATCAAATTTGGTGCAATTTTGAAAAATAAATTGATCTTCCATCAATAGGTTTGTAAAAATTAATGGAATAGTTTTATCGGCTCTTGATTACGAGCAACTTATTTTCAAATTCGATAAACTTTGATACATAGCCCGATCTAGACTATTACTTTTTAACGCCGCCACAGTTGTCATGTATAATAGTTGTTAATATACATTTTCCCAAAAAATTGACATTCTGATTAATGAGATAAATTAAAGTTCATAAAAAAAATAACTGTTATATAAAAGGCAGTGCATTTTTATTTGTTTAATTGTGTTAAATTATACATCCATTAGAGCTACCAAAAGAATGAATTATGGTTGATACAGCATTATAACATGTGGATCTCACCACAGAGACATACATCATAGAGAAGGAACAACACAATGTTTATAAATGGATTGACAGACTCCGTATATAGCTCTAATAACAATTAAACGTATGAGTATCAACATTCACTAGAAAAAATAAAATACATCAGTAATTTTTGGTCTAGTCATTTCTCATCAAGTAAACTGCTATTCTGCACTTAACTGCCCCGTGGAGTCTTCACTCTTCATCTGTACCAGTGCGTGCCAAATATTCTATTGCACTTTCTGAATGTTGGAGTTTTCCAAGTCCACTCTTGAATTCTACCGCAATCCATTTTTGAACAGCGTTACTCCAAAAAAGAGTACTTAATAATTAAGTGCAATAGGTCGCTTAACAAGAATGGTACCATTAATCAGCATAGCAGTATAGCACCACAGCAGCATAATAAATCCTAAAAGCAAAAAACACAGTACAAGCATGTTTTTTTAAGGAAATACATAGTAAAACTGGAACTTGTTGCTTATTGTTAAATTTTTCCATCAGAAATAAAAGAAGGAAAAAATATGAAACTAATTGAATAACTGATCAGCTTCAGCGCCATTCTGGGCTTATCAGCTGGGCAAGGGTAGAGGTTTGGGTCAACGCTGCCACCAGGATAGCACCCATAGTTTTAGTAGAACTGCCGTTTGCACAGTTTATGTAACGTTCTCAAGCTAAATTTGCTCAAAAACTGACTTCTCAGATCTGAAACCTAGCTGACAGATGGGCTTGTCAGACCAAGCTTCAGAGTTTCAACAAATTAAATCAAATTAAGAGCACTTAAGCTAATTTGAGTACACAAACATGAAATTGGATAAGAAAACAAAGGAATTAAATTAATTTTCGGCTATTGAGCCTTCATAAATTTGAGGTGGTATGGACCCAATTAAGTCATAAGAAGTGGAATGAAAATATTTTTACTTATTAAACGTTTCTTTAAATACTTTCATTTGCGAGGGGAGAGAAAGAAATAAAAAATAAAAAATAAAAAAATATAAAATATAAATAAAGATGTGTGGGTGTCGGGATCATTTAGTTAAATGTGGTTCGACACTTCAAGTATTGTGAAATTACAATTTTCCCAATTTCTGTAATATGATATTTTGTAACTATTTGTGTGTCAGTTATTATTGCTCATAAAACTGACCTGCTTCACCGACATACAATAATTTGGCAACGCATTGTTTTGTTTCTCAATTTTGTGACCCCTTCCTATTTTCATTTTCATCCTATCTTCGTCTCTCTTTTTGTATTGCAAAGATAACAATATATTAATAATCAACCATTATTAAATAATAACATTTTAAATGTATATTAATATGTCAAATTTCAAACGAAGCTTGATTGATTAGACCCAGTAGAAGTAATGATTTGATGAGGGATGCCTCTCATTTTAGAATTAATTCTTATTATTAACAATGAATTAATTCCAAATAAAAGTAACAGCGAGCGCATATATTGTGACAAATTCTTATTGTTAACAATGAATTAATTCCAAATAAAAGTAAAAGCAAGCACATATATTGTGACAGTGCCAATTAATGAAGATAAAGCCAGATTTGATAACGTACTATGCTCTCATGATTCTAAATAAAATTTTCATAATATCCAATAGACTCATCACTAGTGTTTTCTAAATTGAAACGACTCGACCGTGTGTGTCATGCGAGTTGACATGACACGATAGGACACGACACATGCGTGTCGGCGTGTCGTGTCGTGTCGTGTTGGAGACTTCTAGACATTGATATGTCTTAACACGACACGAGTTGACACGCAAAAATTAATATTATTTAGAATTTATTATAATATATTGGGTTTATACTTTAAATTTAATAAGTTTTGATTCATAATTTTTTTATTCAATCATTCATTTTTATTTTAATATATTAAATTTCAACAATTCTATTTTAAAAATTGTTTAAATATTTTAGTGAATAAATTAAAATAAATTATAATATGGCTTGACATGTTTAACACGTCATGTCAACACGACACGACACGACACGTTGTGTTAGAGGTGTCGTGTCATTACGCGTGTCAACCAATTCCTTTATTTAACACGACACAACACGACAAATTGAAAATATTAAGTCGTGTCAACACGACACGCCACGAGCTCTAACACGCGTGTTTGACATGATACGTTTGAATACACTACTCATCACTCATGAACTTAGAATCCAACGTACATCGAGTTAATCACAGTAGCTGATTCAAGATTTTGTTGCGTCTAATAACATGAAATTCTGATTAACTGAAATGAAATATGTTATATTTTGATTAGAAAATTAACTTCTACAAATGGAACGAACAAACTCAAAATTCAAACTTTTATTATGAACAACAACAACAATAATTAAATTTTTTGTCCCAATTTTATAGGCTAGAAAAGAAACCCAACAACTCTCCTTATATTAAGATTTGCTTGCACTGCAGCTCGGTTCATAGCCCGAGTAAAAGAATGAGAGTTGTGATAGACTAGGCAAGCCAACGTAAAAAATCCAACTATCTCCATGGAAATTATGAACATTGCTAAATATTTTGTAAATCATGCAAATTAGCAGTTATTGGATATTATGGAAATTTACTTTTAAGAAAGAAAAAAAGATACTACTACACCGAGCTATACAATATTAAGTCGATATTTAGTTACTATTATAATTATTTATATTTTAAGGCAATTAGAGACAACAATCATGTAAATAGTCTCCAGTAGTACAAGATTTGGATATATTTTAGTTAAAAAAGTAATTTAGAGTATTTGGGAATTGGAATGAAGTAAGAAGTGTTCAGAGGAGTTCAGTAGTGCTCACTGCTCGAATTTACATCCTCTGCCGCACTGCGATTGGCAGCGGTGTGTTCCCAACCGTCCGATGGATGATGGGTGCCCCGTGAAATATACTAAATCGATAGGCCCGAAAAAATTTAACCGTTGAGATGAGATCGAACGGCTCGGACGAAATCGCTGCCAGCAGCACTGCTGCACAGGATTTTGGTCCCTCACTGCTCAGAGGGGTTCAGTGTACAATAAGTCACATTGTTGAGATATTCTATTGCCAAAAAAAAAAAAAAATGTTGACCAAAAGAAATATCAACGCAACGCAGGTGCGACCGCTTGCACTTGGAGTCCTCTCCAATTATACAGATTACGTTGAAGAATAACAGAAAATCAGGACCTATCCTTTGAAAGCAAACAGTCTACATGAAAGGCTCGTGTATCTGCTGGGATCCAATCATAATTAATCTAAACCGTCAGATTTTAACAGGACGGTCCAAATCTTCTGATATTCTGCAATGAAATACGTTAAATGGGAGAAGAGACGAATGGGTCTAGCTCATCCTTAGAATATCTATCTTCTTTCTTTTGTTTTCCTCGCGCTGTTATCCGTCTCCCTCCTACGATCCCCCATTGGGTCTACCTCTCTGTCGCTCGGTACTCGGTAGCGCGGCATGGCAGGCGCCGTCCTAGTTGGAAACATTGCTCTGATGGCAGACGCCGCCTCTCCTCCTCGGCCCCACCTGTCAGACCGACCCAAGATCTGGCCTCTCGACTTTCTACCCCTGCCGCGCGCAAAGCGGGACCCACCGCCTCTTCAATTCATCCTCTCTGCTGTCGCTGCTTCCGATCCCTCCCCACCTCATCGAATTCCTCTTTTTGGGAGCAAATCATGTGAGAATTCCAATTCTCTTATTTACGTCACTTCACTTCACATCAGTTCAGCATGCATTGAAGTCACTTGAAGTCACTGGATTTAAGTGCTCTCGCAAATACGCATTTGCCCCATCATTAAGTCCATAAGTAAAGCCGGTTCAGCGGTTATTGTGTTGCATCAAGCTAATTCACCCCACCCAATGAGTTAAAAAAACAAATGCTTAAAAGTTCTTTCTTGGAACTTAGCCTTTAATAACTAAGCCCAGTTGTTAGTCTATCTTTTGTTGGTAACTCGGTATATATTATATTCGATTTAAGATCCCCTTCTTTAGGGATTGGTTTTCTAACTAAAGTTTCCTAGTATTGCACTCCGTTCAATACTCTCAACCAAGTTGCGGCTCACACTTGACATGATTGATTGTCGCCTACCTATTCCTCTGTACTTATTTCTTTTAATGTTATTATTAGTGTCTTTTATCAATTTGGAGTTATCAGGGTGTATAACTTTATTACTCCATAAATGGGTAAAAAAACATAAGAAGACCTACTACCATCTAATTTTTCTTGGCCTGATCCTTCCTTTTTTTTTTTCTACTTATGGGATATAAGGTTCTGAACCTTCTAATAAAATAATGAACTTTTTTCTGACAAATGAATTGCTGAAACTGGAACAATAGGAAGGAATTACCAAACAATATACATTAGAATTGGTCGATCAGAATAAACAATTGTATCACCACAACAGGGTGGAAGAGGAGAGAGGAAGCGAAGGATGGATTGTCAGCCTCGTCTGGGGAATCATCAGAGTGGGGAGGAGTTGATGAAAACGGAGATGAGGACGACACAGCATGGCAGGAGTGGCAGGAGGAACTGAAGCGCATAGTCAAGGAGATGGAAGAGATGAAGGAACTAGAGAAGGCTGCCGAGGATTTACAGACACAGGCTGACCAGGAGGCCACCAACTCTGAGGAGTCTGAGGAGGAGAAGCGGGAGAGGGTTCGCCGAGAGCTTGAGAAGGTTTTGCTCTAATGTTCTTTTGATGTTTTTCTAATATTCTCTTTCTCCCGTATGCTTATTTGATCCAATAAGACTGTCTCTCTCTTTTTCTCTTCTTCTGTTAGGTGGCAAAGGAGCAAGCAGAGCGTAGAGCAACAGCTAATTTGATGTTTGAGCTAGGGCAAAAGGCTTATGGAAAGGGAATGTACTCACGTGCAATTGAGTTCTTAGAGGCTTCTCTCACCATCATTCCCAGGCCTACATTATTGGGTGGCGAGGTAACTTCACGTTGACATCATGACAAATTGCTCCAATAAGTACTATGTAATGACTAATTGTGGTATGTGAAGCTATGCCTAGCAGCTAAATATGGTACCAAGGAGCACCACAATGTAGCACTCAAATTAGCCTAAATTTCTCTTAGATCATTGATTAAACAGAAAAGAGAGGAAAACATGAAAGTTGAATATTTAATATATCTTCAGCAGCATAAGCGTGGTACCAAAATGTGGTCTTTGGTTTGCCATTGTAGATACAAATATGGTTGGCAATGGCATACGAGGCCAACAACCGCCACAAGGATTGCATAGAGTTGTACAAAGAGCTTGAGAAACAGCATCCAAGTATCAACATCAGAAGACAAGCTGCTGAGCTCCGGTACATCTTGCAAGCTCCCAAGTTGAAGATCACTAAAGATGAGATGGTCACTATACCATTGATTGGTTCTAGCTATGACTGGTTAGTTCACTTCCTGTGTACTCTTTATTAATCTGAAATGTCACCAAGCTGAATATATATTGCAAGCTCTTTGCATGATTCTTTTGTGCTAGTGTACTTGTCTTCTATAATGTTGCATAGTTTTGATCCATCATGTTGTTTATTTGCCTTGTTTGGCCAAGCATTCTCCTATAACTTGGTTAGGGCATTGGGGGTCATTATCAGCCCTCTTTCTTCATTTGTTCTCATCTTGGTAGTACTTGAACATAGATATTATTGCCTCTGTGGGGACAGTACCTTGACTGTCCCCTCCCAATGTTTACCACCTTAGTATCTGAATCTTGGTTATAGCATTGCTCCAGTCCTAAAGATAATGCGGTGCTATTTTACTTTCTTTTCTTTTTCGTCTTTTCCCTTTTATCAGACTAATATCAATACATGGTGAGAACTCCGAAAGAATCACCAATACAGGGCCTACTTCATCGGTAACCTAGCCTAATGACAGGCTGGAGTATTTGTGAAAAGTTTTTTGGTCTAAGAGGAGCTAGTCATATTATGAAGTAATGTCAATATGAATAAATCATCCACCCCTTTGAGCCTCTGACTGCATACATGTCATATCTCAATCTTGTACAATTTCGCAAAATACTGAGTTCATAAAAACTTCAGCTCCCAAACATGCCATCTCCAGTATATAATGCAGTAATAAGGCTCTCTTAATCCTTGTTAGGTATGCGGGGACATGGACAGACAAGTACAAGGACCAGGACATGAAAAGGAAAACAGGAAAAATGGGTGATGAGATGGCATCATCGCAAGATTACTTTGGTGATTTTTTCCTCTGGCGACCACCAAGCGGATGGGAAAAGAACCGTAACTTGTGGGCCATCGTCACTCTGTGGTTTTGTTTGGTTGCTACTGCTCTCTACCTTCAGCGATAAAAAGCATTCAGAGAAAATAATAAAGGTGTTCGTTCCTTTTGATTTATGCATCAAGCAGTACCCAACATTTTACACTGCTTCCACCTTTTTTCCCCCCACCTTTTCCTAGACTTTCTTGTTTGTGCCGTTGTATGATTTTTGTATACTTCTGTACTACTTGTACATAGGAAAACTGGTATACTATAGTTATGACAACACATGTAAAGTAAAACTTGATAAGTTCTTTTCTGGGCAACTTCTGAAGGTATTGGTCATGCAAATTGATTAGATCTAGGGATGCAGGTGCTGGACTGTAAATTTGCTGTTGCAGCCAACATAAATTCATAGATTTCTAATATAAAGATATATAGGTTAGCATTGTTGGAGATTATTGATCTTAACCAAAACTGAAAAAATAAAAAAGGAAAATAAGTTTTTTTTAGAGTTAATTATTGGATTAGGGAATCGAGGTTCATAATTTTAAGGGCGCAAAATAGAAAAGGAAAAATATAAAATAAGAATAGTAAAAAATAATCCAAATCTGTATATTCATAAATGCGTTTGTGCCTATGTGCTGGCAAAGGGCATACATATATACAATCCTAGTAAATTTCCAAAGCAATTGACATCTTTTCTGCCTAAGGCCTCAATGGACTGGTGCCACCAGAGCTTATTCATTTGATATCTAAGAAACTAAGTAACATCCTTGAGTTTGTGTGGTTTCGTGCTGCCTGTAAGCAGTGGCGTGGCTTCTACTCTATTGTCAGATCCTCCACCGCAACTACAATGGCTTGTTGAGAACTTGCCTATCAAAGTAATTGGAGAAAAATCACGCGATTGCACTGCCTCTCCACTGGTAAACCCACAGCATCCGTCTGCCTGCCAAGAAGCCTTTGTGGCCATTGTGCACAGGTTATTGTGCAGAAAGATAAACACTCCTTTTCTCTCATCAATCCATTTACAACTAGGGAGGACATCCCTTTGCCTATTTTAATTTAGATCTGGATGAAATTAGACCCGTCTGTCATAATTAAAGTGAGGACTGTGTTGTAATAGGAGCAGCACTTGAAAATACTCAGGAGCTCATAGTTGGCTTTTGTCAACCGGATGATGAAACATGGAGAATAACGGAACTACCTGTGGCCCGACATCTGCTATTCTGCTCGTACTACAACAGGAGAGGTATGCTTATTTCTGCATACTTACTTCCATGAAGTACTGGAATGTAGATGCCATCAGGGGCTCAATTGTTAAGATTGCCCATTGGAAACATCAGCACTACCAATATATATAGCAGCCTCAGTCCAATAGTAGAATCCCATGGAGAGGCATTGATTGCTTGTATGATTTTTGGTGCTAACTACAGTGTAAGTGGTTTTGAGATCTATCATCTGGAGCTTATCGAGATACCTGTCGTGATCAGCCTCGATGGGTCAAGATGAGCAACATTGGAGACAGCAGAATGTTGTTCTTTGACTATGAGGGCAATTACTTTCTGCAAGGGCTTGTGACTTTTCGGGACTCAAAGGAAACTCCATCCATTTTCCCCTTCTCTGTCAGTATCAAGACAGGCCTAGAGAATGTGCTTTCCAGATGTGATATTTCTGACGGAGTTAACTGAAATGATGAGCTTGTCTGTTGAGGATCGCTTTTCATGGATGATGCCTCATCTGTATTAGTTAGTTTTTTATTTATTTTTTTTATTGCTCTGTAGGTATATAGTTGCCAAGTACCTAATGATAATGGCAAAATAAGGTCTTTCGAATGTTTCTGATGATTGAAAAAATGGTTGTTTTATATGCATGTTATGACACCATGGTAGCTAGTTTCACCCCGTGGCTTCTTTTTATTTTAATTCATAGGAGAAACCCATGGGCCATGGGAATAGGGTGGGGTTCTTATACACTCCTTTTAGCTAGTCTCTATGGATTGTATATATGCTAGCAAAAAAGATGACCTCATGTGGGCAATTAAAGAAACAAAATAATATTAAAAAATAAAAAATATATTGCTCAATCTACCCACCTGTAGATATGTTATTAATTTTATTTTTTTATTAGACGAAAAATCAAAATATATTGTTGTTTCGTCCAGCGATCGATATCCAACCACAAATCAAATCGATCAAACAGCAGAAACATGTGACATCTCTGCAGTGCGTTTATAAGTAGTAGAGATTAAAAGCCGATCGTGCTTAGAACTAAGATCACGTGAGTACACGTTTATTCCTTTGCTTAATTATATCAAAAATTAAGTGAGCAAAGACAAAGTTGAATTACGTTTTGGAATATTTGATAATAAGTAGCGAGATATTTATCAAAATTAGTAATAAACGAATTATTTCATTATTTGTAAGAAACAAGAATTCCATTTTATTTACTGATAAATACTTGGTGACACGAGAAATAAGTGTGAGAGACTTAATTTTAACTAAAAGATGTTAACTTCAAGGCCATTTCTGAATTTAGGAAAGTGAATCAATATTAAGATAATTGAAAATTTAAATTTAATCTCACATGACAAAATACAAAATTATGGTAGGCTATGATTTGCTGGTCCGATGTAATATTTGTTCCGCAGTTGAGTTGACTGAAAAAAAAAAAAAAAGATTCCCGAACTGCAAATAAACTAGAAAAATAAAATAAAAATTAAAAGAAAATTATATGTTAATACTATTAAAACTGCTCATTCACGAAGACAGAAAAGACAGTCCTTAATTGGTTGATTTGACCCGTAATTTTTTTTAATAAACATGATGTCAATTTTAAATTTAATAGTAAACATAAAAAAAAATTAATACTAAACATATACACGGCAGTGGCAGTGGCGCATTGGCGGAGAAGCCAGTAATACTAGCACACGGGCGGAGAAGCCAGTGGGACTGGCGTCTGGCGCACAAGCAATTTTTTTTTTCTATTTTTTTTGGTTTACATGTTCTAATTAGATTTTTCTTTAAATGTTTTTTTGGCGGAATTACATATTTTAGATGATTTTTTTAAGACGTACATTTTTTAAAATTATATTTTAAATAAATAAAAAATGACATTAATTAAAAATATATAAACAACAACCATTAATTTCATTAATAATCATCATACATTACTTGATACTTAAAAATCATATTTAAATCTTATCTTAAAAATTTATCGTACTAGTAATCATATATTACATTTATAAATATCATTTTTAAAATTGACGTACGTCATGTGTCTTTGATGTTTACTATTAAATTTAAAATGTGACTTAATAAAGACACATTTACTTCGCTACCAATTTAAATATCCGATTTTTCTTATAAAATTCTCCGATCTTTATAAGGATTATTATGAAAGCTCACAATTCGAGATGAAAATTTAATATATCGTACTAAAAATTTGAAAATGACAGCAATTTAATATTGTTATTTTATCAAAATATTAAGCTTCTAAATAATATTAAAAAGCATGAAACTTTAATATTTCTGTAATGGAAGTATGAAAATATAAATTTCTCTTTTCAAAAATTTGAAATTTACATTGCAAAAGTGTGGAAGCGGAAGGACAAAAATGAAGTCATGTCGCTAGGTTATCTGTTATTAACAACTTTTCTCAACTTGTCTCATTATAAATAACACAATACCATAATATGATAACAAGATCCTCGATCATTAATTCAGCATAGAATGTAGCTCCATAGCTACTCTTTGGCAGAGTATAAATTCTCTAAACTCTAATGATAGGAGTTTCACCGAAGCCTTGCTAGCGGCGTGGTGCTGGACAGTTTGGAACGAAAGAAATCATAGATTGTTTAGAAATGCTAAAGGGTTAGCTGAACACACCATTTATTTTAATACTCTTAATCTTTATTATAACTGGACAGGAAGAGACAGTGGACTGGTAAGCAGCTTCAAAGCACTAGCTGAACTCAAAACAGTTGCTAACAGGACAGATGAGCAAGAGGAGCTAGGAAATGGGCATGCCAGTCATGCAGGGACGGAGCTAGAAAATTTTAGAATGGGGTTCACTAATCTTTAGAGCTAGTAACACAAATCGAGGTCAAGCAAGTTGACCGTGACCAAGGCTTGATTTTAAATACATCGAATTTTGTCGAATCGAGTTTAATTGAACACGAGCCACAATCGAGCCTATACACCATCTATTATTATACTTTTTATATATATTTCATACATTTTTAAGCAAGAAAAATACAAACTAATTAATATTTATTATTTTCTAGATTATTTATATATATAAACTAAAATTTTTTATTTTTATAATGATATTTTAAAAAAGTTAGTATTTATAATAAAAAATAAATTAATATATATCAAATTAGGTATTAAATGTTATAAATAAGATAATAAAATTACATATCTAGTTATAGATATTTCGTGTAAAATTCGAGTGAGTCAAATTAATCACGAGCCAAAAGCGAGTGAGACAATTTCGAACAAAAGTTGGAATCGATCTCAAGCAAGTCACGAGCATGATTTTTTTCCCACTCTACTAATCTTTCCAAAAAAGATCTCACAAACAATTTCATAAAAAAATATGCATGGGGTTCAACAATAGAAAATCACATAAATATTTATGGGGTTCAAATAGATTATATATATAATAAATTTTTATTTTAGAACTATCAATATTCATCTTTAATAACATTATTCTTAAAAATAGGGGTGACATTGACACCCCTATGTTGAACTTAAATCCGTCTCTGTGCCAGTGACGATGACATCTAATCAAACTGATGGTTACACTCATGCCATATTTGGTTTTTTTCTTTCAGCGTCTGATACTCTTTCTGTTTTGTAAAGGATGGTTTCCATGTTTTGGCATCCTGGTGTTTTTTGGGTGTAACTTCTCCTGCTGCTTTTTCTGTTGTATTTGACTCTTGTACCGAGCTAATAGAAGCTGGCCCCCCTTCTTGGGAATTCAAATCCTGTGTTGCGCTACACCGTGTGTAGCGCACTCACAGGCCGTCCGATTTTGATCAGATGGATAAGGGAGCCCCGTGCATGTAATCAGATTCCTAGGCCCAAAAAAAATGAACCGCCCGATCAAAATCGAACGGCTCGTGAGTGCGCTACACGGCGTGTAGCGCAACACGAGATCAGGGTCCCCTTCTTGGGGTGCTTTTAGATTAAAAAAAAAGATCCTCGATCATTAAATCTCTCTCAAACATGAGAAAAAAACTTCTTTTTTTATTAACTGGTCATCAATTATTGTCAACAAACCATACGTAGTTGCAAGCTACATTGGTCAAATCATTATATGATCTCTTTTTAAATTTGGGGGAAATGATATCCAGTTTCTATCTCTAACTTTTGAAAAACTAATTTCTTTCATTGAGCTGATTATTATCTTTTTTTTTTCTAATCTGAAAAGTAAATTAAATAATTGACATAAAGACAGTCTCAACACAGCACGCAGCAAGTTTCTACGTATATTCCCCGAAGTCTTTTAAATATAATCATTGAATATTATGCTAGATAAATTGAATTCTTTATTTGGTTTTTTCAAGTAAATCACTTATATGATTCATACTACATAGAATAGTTTTCTACACTCGTAGCTAGACATGGTTTTCAATACTCTACATTTTTTAATCGAAGTATAAGTTTAATTAGCTCTCTCCTAAAAATTACATGCCCATGGTTTTCAATACTCTACATTTTTTAATCGAAGTATAAGTTTAATTAGCTCTCTCCTAAGAATTACATAGTCTGGCGATCTCGAGTTCATGAAAATGATTATTTTTTTCAATAAACAACGTAAGCTGATGAATCTAAAATTATTTCCCCAAATCCTTTATTTAAAATATTTGTTGGTTTGGAGGACTTCTAGTGGAATTGCAATCTATGTAATTTTATTACGATTGGACTTAAGATACATACTTGCAATGATTTTAGATATTGACAGTGATATCCTTCTCGTAAACCATGTTGACTTGTTCACCTCTTCTATTCAGTTAATTATCTGGGAGTTTCCTTAAATAAACTTGTTTGCCCTGAATTTTATTTTTTTTGTATAGAAATATAGTTGAAATTGACAATTGGGAGTCGGTAACTCGGTATCTATTTTATTTAGAAGCATCTAAAAAAATAAAGATTAAAATATTGACTTGTGTAAGCTTAATCTTGAAGATTTTGAATAATCTGTAAAAGTTTCCTAGAAAGGAATGGTACAAGTGATCATTGATGCAATCGGGAAGTAGCTAGTGATATGTGAGTGTGTGACGTGACTAGGATCATAAATTCATAATTGTTTGGTTGATGTAGTAGAGCATAAAATCACAGATAAACACACAATAGGTTATTGGATTGGGCCACATAAAACCATCAATTTCAGTATCGCTATCTTAATTCCGTTCCCTCTGACTGACTGCGGGTACGACTGAAAAATTAATTAATGTTAATGTTTGTTTGGAGAAATGAGAAGAGAAGAAGGTTTCTCGTTCCTTTGGAAACTTCCACGTTCCACCTGAGCTCAAAACCATCTGCAGGGACGCGACTACCATTACCATAAACTTATTTATGGGATATGGGAATTTCCTCTCCTCTCGTCTTAAGTCGGCGCAGTGCTGCTGCGTATTTAAGTATTTAGTATTTATATATCGCGCAACAATCATTTCCCTCTGCTCAGCTCCTCTCACCCCATTCTCATTCCCATTCTTCTCCTCACGGAAGCTCTTTAATTTGAATTCGATCCATGGGTGTCTCAATATCACGGAAGCTCCAGCCACACCACTGCCGCACAGTTGACCAGGTACACTATATTATACAACAACAACAACTAAATAAGCCTCTTGTCTCAAGCAAGTTGGGTAGGCTAGAAAAGAAATCTTATTTAAGATGAAAGTCACCAAAAAGAATAGAAAAATAGTAATAATGATAATAATAATAATAATAATAAGAGAGAATTTGTTTTATGCCACTACTAAATTTGCCAATTTCAAATATGTCATTCTTAAATGACTAATTGAGTACGTACCACTATGAAATTGTAAAAATTAGTTTTATGCCACTAATTCTTTCAAAATTATAGTAAATTTCATATTTGCTATTTTAAAATCTGTCAAAAAATTAAAAAAACCCCAAAGTACCCATAATTAATTAAATAGCTTATTTAGGTTAGTAAATCTTACGAGAAAAGGAAAAAAAAATCTGCACAAAAAAATTGGAATGTGCGCTTGCCGTAGCAGAATTAATGCAAAAGGGGAAACAAAATAAAATTGTTATTTTCATGAGAAAAATATCAATGAACTTGCATTGCAAAATTATTTGCAAAATAAATATTTAATATGTTAGTTTGATAGGCTAAGGCTAAGTTTGATTTATACCTTGATAATGATCGTTGTTTCTCTGTCTTAAAAATCAATAGCATAGCATCTAAATATTTGCATCATTCTTTCAAGTCAACAAATTAATTGAATATTAAAAGGTCAAGGTCAAAAAATTGAGCAGCATTAAAACTGAGCAAATATATTTTTTTTTTTCTGCGCACGATCGAGATATAATAATTTAATTTAAAGTTAAATTTTGTTATTGAGACGAGAAACAAAATTTTTAATCGCTTAATGAAATAATGACATAAAATCTATTTTTCTTATTTTTAGTGACATAAAACCTATTTTTTTTACTTTTTAGTGGCATAAAATATATTACTTTATTTGTAATGGTATATCTTGAATTTTATTGTTTTACGGTGGCATATTCAAAAGGACAAAATGGTAATTTTAAATGAATGATGGCATAAAAACAATTTTAATTGTTTTGTAGTGGCAAAAAAATAATTAATCATTTAGTGATGGCATATCATGAATTGTTAATTTTTGCAATGGCATAAAACAAAATGCCCTAATAATAATAATACACTATATTATATTATATTATATTACATCATATATATGACAACACATTATATTTGCAGATGGAATTACTCATCTTTTTTTTTTTTCTTTTTTTAATGTTTGATTCTATTCAATCAGCTTCATCTTATGCCATATCATCCTGTTCCTGTATTGAGGCCCACTTTTTTCTACTGCTATAAGTATTTTTTTTGTTTCCACAAAACACAAGAAGGGAATACACTTTGCAACAGAAAATAAAATAAAAATGAGGAAGCGAACAAATATTAACTTTAATTTGGTTGTGCTGTTAACCCTTCACCAATGATTGGTGACTAAACATTAACTCTTTCAACTTCATGTTAGCTTCATTTTTGACAGGTTACTGAATCTCTTGCACAAGCCGGACTCAAATCAGTAAATCTTATTGTTGGCATTGATTTTACTAGGAGCAATGAGTGGACAGGTAAGCGCAAAACAAACTGCACCAAGCAATGCACAATTGCATGTAATATTATTGTGGTTCTTGAGTTTGTCCTGCACAGTATTACTGTATACATGTTCATGTTTTTATCAGTGCTAAATAGTATTTGTAAGTGGCCTATTTTTCTCTGTGTTCGTGGATTTATGGAGATGTCTTGTTTTTACTTTTTCGTTAATATGATTTACCAAACAAGCTTGTGTAATTTCAGCCAAAACTAATGTATCACTATAAACTACATTTACTTTTTGTGCTTCTACTCAGGTAAACATGCTTTCCATGGACGAAACTTACACCACACCAGTAATTCGCCGAACCCATATGAGCATGCAATCTCTATCATTGGACACACGTTATCTAGGTTCAATGGTGACAACTTGATACCATGCTATGGATTTGGAGATGGTGAAGATATTAATACCCCCTTAAAATTGGAAAATTTATTCATAATTTTTGAGTTATATATTGTGAGGGTTTTTTTTTTCCTGTTCTTTTGTAGAATCAACGCAAGCACAGGATGTATTCAGTTTTTTTAATGATGACTGTCCATGCAGTGATCATAACGAAATTCTACGGAGGTACAGGGAACTTGTCCCACACGTGAAATTGGCTGGTACTTGGCTATCATTTTTTATTCTTTTTAGCTCAGGTCTTTTTCCCTAGTTTTTCATTCCTTTAGTTGTAGAGATTGTTGGAGCATATAAATCTATTTTGCAGGGCCAACCTCATTTGCTCCTATCATAGAGATGGCTATGACAATTGTAGAAAAAAGTGGTGGCCAATACCATGTTCTATTAATTATTGCTGATGGTCAGGTACATATTTTAATTAGTCTTGCAATAGTTAAGTTTGTATTAATTTCTTCCTATTTACTATCTAGGCATATTCTTTGCTGAGTGCTTCTCTGATTTAGTACATGGTTTGTGATGTCTTATAGGTACTTTTTGGATTTCAAATGAATTCTTACTTTGGAGAGCTGAACATAGGCTGTTACTTACATCACAGAATGAATTATGGAAATTATCATCTATAGATTGCTGTCACAGTAGTGATATCTTGAATTACAATATAATTATGTTATTGCATATTATATGTTTGAACTATTGTTTCACTTCTTTTTTTTTTTATCCTTTTTGTTGATCTGTATGTACTCTCCTGTTTAATTGGTTCCATAAACTTTCCTATATGTCCGACACAATAGCTTGCTAAACCTTTGGGGTAGGGGTTTGGGGCGGGGGTGGGGGTGCAGCTGTCAGATCATTCCTGCAAGTTAGATTTTAAAAGTAGGATCCAATTGGGAGATTTTCAGGTTACCAGAAGTGTAGACACTGATGCTGGTCAACTGAGCACAGAAGAGCAAATGACTGTCGAAGCTATACTAAATGCAAGGTATGTATTTTGTTATATTATTATAAGAAATAGCGTTTGTTGGATATGATATTATAAAGTGTTTTTAATTTTGCTCTTATTAGTTTTTCTTTACACTTCTCTATAGCGAGTTTCCTTTGTCGATTGTGTTAGTTGGAGTTGGAGATGGCCCGTGGGACACTATGAAACAATTCATTGGTCCATTTCACCACTTTCAGGTATCCAATTTCTTCCAATTGTTTCATTGAACAACAATTGTTGTAGCTTAGTTTGGAATCTGATTTAATCAAAATTGTTTTTGTTGGTGAAAAGTGGAATTGAGCTATAAAGTATAAATGACCAAAATTGAACAAAATATATACTTCCAGCAGGTCGGGTGGTGGGGATTACAAAAAAAATTATTTGAAATTGTGGACCTTTATCTTCTTTTGTATAAATATGTTTTTTATCATAATCATGAATAGCTTTGACATTGCTATTCTGGACAGATGTTTAATTATTATACAGTTTATACTTTCTTAACTTTGTAAATCTCAATTGGTTGCAGTTTGTCAACTTCACTGAGATAATGTCCAAAAACTTGTCACAACAAAGAAAAGAGGCCGACTTCGCCTTTAGAGCTTTAATGGGAATCCCCTCGCAATGCTTGGCAACAATCGGACATGGAACTTTAGGGTAAACACATTTCACAGATGCAACTTCAATTTGCATTTTTATTGCTCTTTTGAACATGAAAACAGGAATTAAATATTGATCACTGACCAACAACACAGTATTATGTTAACTTCAGTGCCATTAGGCAGCTTATGCCTCTGTCAATAAGTAGGACTCAATTTACAATAAGTTCATCTAGTATAGATTAATTTAGCTGCAGTTCTTTGAACTCTTACTGTTCCTTGAATAGCAGTTAGGAAGGTTGATAAGATATAAACTGAAATTGAAAGCTTAAGCTTTAACAGAAAAAGTAAAGAATGCCAACATCATAATCTTGAAACAGTACAGACGTGTGCAGTAATCAGTTGCATATAAAACTTCTGCAGGCGTCAGACAGGAAGAAGCCCAAACAAGGTCGCTTTGCCTCCACCTGGTGGGTTTTTCACTACATCATATCCTCCCTCACCTCCATTCTCTCAACCAACTGCTCCTCCATATTCTCCTTTGGACAATGGTGCTTCCTCTTCAGAATCTAACGTCAGTACTCATCAGGTACTTATGTTATATGTATGGGTCAGAATGGATAATCTGAGAAGCCAAAAGTGGAAGGTTTTACTAATGTAAATCTATAAGAGCACATGAACTGGAAGGTTGCACTAATGTGCTGTCATATGTGTAATAAGATGTGAATTTGAAAATTTGTAGAATGAATATAGTAGGCGTAACCCTAATTAGAATGAATATGCTGTCATATGCTTAATAAGCAACTCCAAACTCCAAAGTCATCTTTTAATACTAGGTTCAGTCCTTGCCAAAAAAAAAAAAAAAAAAAAAAATCAACTTTTTCTTGAGTACTATACTAATTTGACAAAGATTTAAATTTTGAAATGGCTTCATTTTGGCTTTAATATGTCCCTTTTTGTAATTATATATGTTCAGCAATTTGTTTGCCCTGTATGCCTGGTAAAGCTGAAGGACATGGCTTTTGGTTGTGGCCACCAGGTAAAGAATCTTAACCCATAATGTTTTCTAAATCTCGATTGTGGTTTCCAATTACAAAAATGGAGATTGCTAAAATATTGTGTACTCCATTAAAAATGGTTGTGTGGTCATGTGATAATTAAATGTGTGGAACTTCATCAACTGCTGGTAATCTGTGTTCTGAGATGCATCTTGTGTTATCTGGTCCAGAAGTAGTACTGTTGAATTCTTGAACCACTACCCCTTTTTCCCCCCTCTTTAAGAGGTCTTTTCAGAGAAATGAACCTGCCTCTCGCTGTAAGGAGGCGAGAGCTATAACTATATGTTTTAGGTCTGTGATACTTAGCTCCGGTTCTGTTATATTGATGGGAACTTTACAGTAACATCTCATTTGCATCATCTTATTTATATTTCACTTTGCAGACTTGTGTTGAGTGCAGTCGCAACCTTCAAAGATGTCCAATTTGCCGCGATCCTATTCAAACCAGAATAAAGTTATATTAGACGAAACAATATATGGGGCACTCTGAAGCTTCTTCAGGTCTTGTTTCGCTTGTATATTTAAGTGTGACTCCCTCACAATCTTGGCATTCTTTGTGTTTAAATGTATATTGCATTCTTTGAGTTGTTTCATGTAAATAATAGATTTATACTCATGTTATTTGTAATGAAGGAGCTATGGAGCTGTAATATCTTTGTATACTTGTATAGTGTCCCATGGACGGTTTTAGTGCTCTTGTTGTAAATAATAAAATAAATAACAGCTGTTCTGTAGCTAGAATGTTTTCTTTTTCGAAGATTTCTTTGAAAAAAAATAATGCAGACAATTGGGTAATTCGAGAAGATCATGACTTCTGTAATTGATACACAGAATTAGTAGATCTTAACTTTTGAACTTTCACAAATTAAAAAAATAAATAAAAAAAATAAAAAAATGCCAATTTGAAACACAAAGCTCACTAATTCCACAGCTTCTCAACATCCAAAATGCAGCCAGTCTGCAATCAGCAGAGCAAAGAAAGGAACTGAACCATCAAATTGCAATAATGTATATAGTATCGACGGGTTAATGCACTCAACTATATATGTTATATTAGCGTTTAGCAAGCAAAATAATAATTAAGGGTTGGGATCTATTTACAATAAATCAAAACAATTGTCAGTTTTAAAATTGAATAAAGAGTTTTAACAGAAAAAAAAAGCTTATTGACATAATGTTATTTTTTATACGAATGATATATAGTATAGAGTATATTTCAGATGTCGTATTTCAAAATCAAAATAATTAATTCTATTAATTATTTCATGTATATTGATCAAGTACATTATTTATTTCGCTGGGGTTTTCTTAACATTTTATTTAATTCCCAAAATGAAAGTACGTTAGATTTAAAAAAAAAAATCACAAATAATTACGGGGAAGTTTTTTGGTTATTGTCTGTGATGGTTGCAAGGTGGTTTTAATACTTTTTGTGACGCTTATATGGTACTCGAATATGTAATGTTTTTACAACATTGTTAATGACCTAAAATTTAGTTTTGCATCGTCCAAAATTTGGCAAGCTATGCTTTATCAAATTTCTGCATCAACTAATAGCTAAGACTTCCCAGTTCATTCAATTTGCCCTTTTTTCTCCCCTTTCTCATACTTCCTCACCTATGCCGATATATCATTTTTTAAGCATAAAAACGTCATATTATTTTGTGTCCTGTTAAGTTTAATTGTATTCCTAACTCAGGTATTTTTTTATCATTTTTATTTTTTATTTTTTTATTTTTTTTGCACAATAGGATGGGATACTGCCGTATTGTTGTTTCAGCTATTTTGCACAACTGTGCTGACAAGTATATACTGTTAATTATATTCAAATTAATGCATTTTCATCTTTATTTAATGCTGGAATGTTTTATTAGTTTTGTTCAAACTATGTACTCTATATGCTCTCAATTCCTCAAATTATCCTCAATCTGCCAAGTTCAGAGCCAATCAGCATGATGCAGACGTTACTTTCAGGCCAGCTTTTCATTTAGTTTCACAGTTGCGTTACCAAAAGCTAGCAATTTTGACATCAAATCTACTCTAGTTTTTGCATAAAATCTACTCTCGGAATATTGACATATAATTTAAGAGAAAAAAGTAGAATGGACAAAATAAGAACAGCAAAAATAAAACTCCCAACATGTACATATTTCTAAATGCAGTAGTGCCTACTTCCAGGCAAAGGACTTAGAAAAGATATATATAATCCTAATTAAATTTCCTATGGAGCTGACATCTTTTCTGACTGATGCCCCAATGGATTGGTCTGATCTGCCATCAGAGATTCTTCATTTGATACTTAAGAAACTCAGTAACATCCTCGAGTTTGTGCGATTTCGTGCCATTTGCAAGCACTGGCGTGGCTCTGCCCTGGTGTCAGATGCTCAACGACAAATACCGTGGCTTGTTGAGATATTGTGTTCCGGAGAAAGAAACATGCGAGTGAACTCTCTCCTTTGGTAAAAAAACATAGCATCCATCTGCCTGACATGAGACCTTTGTGGCCACTTTGCACAGGATATTTACTTGTCCAGAAATATCAACACAAATTTGCTCTCATCAATCCGTTTACAAATGGGGAGGAAATTTGGTTGTCTAGTTTTGAATTAGATCTGCATAAATTTCTACCTGTCCGTCATAGTCAACGTAAGGACTAAGGACTAAGGACTGTGTCATAATTGCAGGGACGCTTAATAATACTTTAGAGTACAGTTGGCTTTGTCAGCCGGACGAAGAGACATGGAGAATAACCAAACAATTAGTCCCCCCATATTTGTTTCCCAGCTTATACTACAATGGGAGCTTCTTATTTATGCATGATTATTTTAATGAGGTTCTGAGTGTTGATGCCATCACTGGCTCGATATTGTTCAGATTGCCTCTTACAAACATCAACACTACCAGTACATTCAAAACCCTCGGTCCTGTAGTAAAATCTTTTGGAGAAGTATTGGTTGCTTGTAAGATTTATGGTGATGACTGTTGTGTAACTAACCTTCATAAAAAAAAAAAGGACTGTTGTGTAAGTGGTTTCGAGATCTATCTATTGGAGCTTCGAGACAACCACCGGGATCAGCCAGCTGGATGGGTTACAACGAGGGAAATTACCTTTTTTTCCAAGGGCTTGCGACTTTTCGGGACTCAAAAGGAAACTCCATCTATTTTCCCCTTCCTTGTCAATATCAAGAAAGGCTGAGAGGACCAGATAGCTGTTGGATTATTTCTAGCCAAATAGGCTGACGAGCCTTGGCTGGAACGACCCGTTCCAGGATTGGAACGGACAGTCCAAATTCAGAATGGACAGTCCATGGTCTGGTCTGACCAGTCGACTGATCGGTCCGTCCCAAGTCGGGGCGACTGCTCTGGACACGTTTAGAACGGACCGTTCTAGGATTAGAACGGACCGTTCCAATCATGCCAGAAATAGAAACAATCTAGAAGGTGGGCTAATTATGGCTTAATGATTCTCTAATTACGAATATTGTTAATTATGGTAATATACTAAACGTGGCTGTTAAGGAAAAGTATGATTTTGTACAGAAAGTGTGTAGCCTTTAATAAGTGGTTAATTTAGAGAAATCATGTTCTATATTTGTGATGGATGAATATAGAAGATGAGTGCATGTCAAGTTACCTTGGCTTATAAATATGGGATTGGTCTCCAAGGGACAAGACAAGAAAAAAGAATCTCTGCTGTATACATGTGTTGATAGTAGCAATTCTGCCCTTCTCCCTAATTCTTCCATCGATTAGAGAGAGATAGTGCTTTTGTTAAGGCTAAAGGCATCAAAGGGCAAGTCTTGAACCCTTGGAAGGTCTCCTCCCACCTTGGTGCTTCTCTAAGTACATCAAGGATCTCAGCAATCAAGCAAGACGTACTCTGTATCAAAGATCTTGGCCGTAGCTATGGATTCAGGTATGCTTCCGCTCTAAAGATTACTTTTCGGTGTTTTGGAACGGTCCGTTTCAGGACTGGGGCGGCCCGTTCCACTGCTGGTTCAACGAGTTATTCAGTTATTCGGTTTGCTATTTGATCTGTTAAAATTGTTATTCCTTTTGTCTTTTATGCAAACCGCCCCAACAATAGCCTCTATCTAGATTTGTCTAAAAAAAAGAGAGGCCGAGAGAATGACCTTTCCAGATATGACATTACTGACGGAATTATCAATATTATGAGCTTGTATTTGGAGGTACCTTCTCTTGGATGATGCCTCATTTGCATTAGTTAGTTAATCTCTATTGATCTAGCTAGCAAATATCATTTTTGTTCCACATTTGAGAGGCTTCTAAATTCTAATATTGATCGCAAATTGCATTTACTAGATGAAGAGGGGTAGTATTTGGTTTTGTATTTGCATATACGACTTAAAATTCGTCTTATTTTGTCATTCTGTTTTATCTCCTCTGGAAAAAAGACCCTGCCCTTTTTCATGTAACATTCTGTGTTCACATAATGTGGACACACAAATTTGATAGCCATGTACTTTCTTTTTTGGGAAAATAACAAAGAGAAAGGTTTCAGAGTCACTAATTTAGAATCCTGCCAAATACCACAAATCATCCACCATCAGATTAAAATTTGACATACTTTTGTGATTGATTCATCTAAACTTTGTTATTAAAAAATTGCACTTAAATGCTCCCAGGTAATCTGATTTTTTGAAGGACTCGAAAAAGTAAAAAAATAAATAAAATAATACAACTCTCGCAACAAGCTATAAGCAATGTGGTCTCTCCACCAATAAGTTATAAGCAGCTCATAAAGCTTCATCTGCTGAACATTATATTAACTGAAAATCACCTAATCTCCATTATAGTAGTCCTAATTAGCATCAAAAAATACATAATCTAGTTGGCACCCACTGCCGAACTTCTCTAAATTACGTTTTGGGGTCCAGACTTTCATACAATGCTCTTGCTCTGTTTTGTTTCACGAGTAATCTAGGTTGGGAATCTAATGTGGAGATAACATGGTGAATCACAAGTAACTTTTTTTAAAAAAAATATCTTTTACGTTTTTGGGAGAGCTCGGAGAAATAATAGTCATTGTAGCAGCGCTAGTTGTTGTTACATTTCTTTCATGAGAAATAGAAATAAATAAAGGGTTTGCTCTTTTGGTCTTAATTCTCGAGTGACAGACTTTCAAATTGTATGGATGGAGCAGAGAAAGTTTCTCAAGGTACCTACTATTTGTGGGAAGACACCATATTATTTTGTTTTTATTTTATTGCTTTATCAAGTCTTTCAGAAAAAAAAAAAAGGAGTTGGACTTGGGGCTTTTAACTTCAGCACAGTTTACACGAATAAAATTCAATCACTGCTGTTTATTAAATATTAATCCGATGGTTGTGGCATTTGGTGAGAAATGTCCTCCATTCTTTCCGGAAGTTTTCCATCATGTGACACTTCATTTGTCATTAGTCATTACTCATTAGAGCGGGAGCCATTAAAATAAAATTGAAGGGTTCAATTCAAAATTAATCAGATTAAAAGTTTGGCTAAATTTCCGCTACTTGACAGCCGCTACCAAGTTTATCTAAAAAAAAAAAAAGTTTGGTTAAATTTTGTTGACGTTACTACTCTTTTCTTTCTTTCTTTCTTTCTTTTTTTTTTTTTTTTTTGTCTGTTGAGAGTTGATTATTTAAATAGGGAAACGATAGTTCCATTGAAAGACACGAAGCAATTCTGTCTTAAACATATCCTTACTTTTAATTGCTTATAAAGAAAACTCTCGTTAAGTCCAATGTTGTCTTTTTTTCCCCTTTTAGTTTTAAATAACTTCTATAATACTCATCTCTACTTAAAAGTTCTTCCTCCAAATCGTTTTTAATGCAGCTGCAATAAGTAATAGCACACAGGCAAATAGAAATAATTTTACTTTGCCATATCAAAGTAAACACATCAGTCTGGCGGGCCTCATGTGGCTACATCCAACATAAGCAAAGCAATTTCATAATAAAGAAAAGACGGGGGGTGAATAAATCAACAGAGAATTAATATTACTGACAGCATCTATTGTGACAAGAAATTAATCAAGTTGCCAAATAAGCAGTGTTACAGCAAAAAAGAGCGTCAAGAGATTAATAACTGAACTAACACTTCATCTTTCATCTTTCAGTTCTCGGCTTCCACTTAATATCTGACGCCGTTAATGATTCTTCAATCAAATTTGAGGAAGTAAATTCTTGGCTAATTGTGAGGCGTTGATAAATAAGACTTAGCATATTGACATCTGCCATTGCTCTATGTGCAGGTCCATTCACAATAATATCAAAGTGCATACACAAATCTTTTATCGAGCGACCTTTCAGTTTTCCTGTGTTAAGAAAGGAGGTATTAATATTTGATACACCGCAGGTAGTTGTATTGTATGGGTTACTTACTATACCTGTTCAGTACCACTAATGTACCAACCTGATATCAGATCAAATTACAAGGAACTAATTTATTTCACTTGGGCAGAGCCGCTCCACCAAGTAAATTATGACATAACAGCCAACAACCTGACTTGTGACGGACCATTATCCTCTGCGGTTCCAAAAAAAAACAGCACTGCAAGTTTTATAGGGGACGCACAAATCTCGACGGGCCTGGTATAAATCACAAGACATCTATTGTTGATCGGACAGCCATGGATGAGAGCCTTGCACTGCAGGTTTTAAAAAACCTGTAGAGGATTCTGTTCCGAATTGTGACCCCAGACCCCTCACCACCAGCTAAATAACAAAAAAAGAAAAATGTAAAGAAAAGTAAGAGGTGCATACCTGTAGGATCCACTAATTTTTTAGCAAGGGGGAGGGTGTCAAAGAAACGCCAGTCATCAGGAATGTCATATCCACAATGGGACATTTCTCTTAGAAAGAAGGGGAAGTCAAATGTCTTGCCATTGTGGGCCAACCATACCACTGGCTTGCCAGGCTCTTGCTGAATCCTTACCCATTCAATCACTAATGGTATCACATCCTCAATCCTAAAAGTTAATGTATATATCAACTAGAGATCACAACCGTAATATACAGGATTATTAGTCCCAAATAGTATAACCATGCTGGAATAAACTAAATAGATGAGTCAGTTGAGTTGAGAAGAATAATTGCATAACTGCCACTTCACTTATCTCGATCTGATAGTAATATTTGTTTAATGGGCCAGTCTTTTTTGATATTTTTCAGGTCTATACAGACAACACAAGTGGTATTTAGACAACAGGGTATAGCACAGCCAGTGATAACTCACGACTCCTATCTGGGTGACCAAGTTTGACGCATGCCACCAATTTGAAGGTTTTCATTCTCCTCGTGCTAAAAAGAAAAACAAAAAGATATCTAAACTCAGGGCACATGCATGCTGAATTGCTAAGAGATCTTTAAGTGCATACCTTGGAACTCGGGGGCGGTTAACCATTGAGTCTGTAATACCATGAATATGTGAATTCTTGATTTTTATTTCCGGATTAATGAGGGTCTGAAATGTACTATTTCTTCCTCCCATTAAGTTTCTAGCGGCAAATTCAATAATCCTTTCCCTAGGTGAATTAACCCCTGTTGTCTCTAAGTCAAACACCAAAATGGTCGCCGACCTGTTCATCTTCGCCTCCAATTTTTCTTCTTTGGGCAAGGCCGGATAGCATTGTATTGGCTCGATACGGGGCTTTACTACCTCAGCCTTGCCGATATGGAGTTTGATGCTCTCTGGTGTATCATTCTGTGGTCCTTCTCGTGTTAGCTGTGCACGGGTCGTTAATGATCGGGTGTTGCATTGGTCCAAGATATATTTTCCAGAGGAAAACCTCAGGATCCTGATGTTAATGTAGCTTATGTGGAAATTCCTGACATGATGGAAACTTCCAGAAAGAATGGAGGCCATTTTTATGCGGCCAGAAGGAAGAATCCCGCATGAATTGTCTACTTTGAAGATTTTTCCCAACCTTCCCTTTCTTTCTTTCTTTCTCTCTTTCAAAAGAACTCAGTGATCCTGAAAAAGTGAGATAGAGATGAATCAGTGCTATAAACACTTACTGATATTATAAGACATGATATGATACTTGGACGATACCATAACTATACTGCCAGCACCAGTTTGATACTGCCACTGGTAACTGGATATCCCAAATGTGAAACTGTGCCAACTGCCAAAAATTAGTTCATTCAAGAGAAATTTCTAATAAAAATGTAGAAATTAGTTCATCATGCTAGCGAATTAGCATTTTCCTAAAAAAAATTTGAGGATTGCACACTTAAACTAAACCAAAGCATCTGAACAGATAAGTCAACAGAAGGCAAAGAAATCTGAGAAAACAACCAAAAGATTGAAAAGTGCATCCCAAATATGCATCAGCAAGTACATTTAGACACATTGAATTACAGAGATAACTAATTGATCCCATAAAAAGCCCAGAACAAATTAAAAAGGAATGCTATCAAGAGAAAGAGTAAATTCCTTATTTTACTTTGTTTGTCCTTTACATGTTCGATGAAAAGCCTCACAGAGGGTTGGTGAATATGCATCTAACATAATTCGTACATTCAAAAGAGATCATTAGATTCGAACCCATTAGCTTAGGCGAATCAAAACAATTAGCAAACAATCACGTTGACCCATGTTACACCAAAATGCATGGATTAGAGATAACAATGTCATATATTGAATACTGAATTTATGATGGATCAGTTACAAATGACAATAGTTATTTTATGAAATGAGCCACACAAACCTGCTCTAGTTCCCTCAAATAGTTTAAAGAAGCTACAGAAATGGAATGGATTAACTCAATTCCGAATGCACAGAAGTGTTTGACGAAATGCGTCAAAGACGCAAATGCGAATCGGGAGAGAGGGGATTGAGTAAGAGAGACGGTACCTGAGGCTGAGAAGGAGGAAGTAGAAAGGAAAGAAGGAGATTAGAGAGAAGGCCAAGCAAGGTATATTATGTGCTCGAAAGAGATTGGTGGCGCATGCGATCCGTTACTTGTTTGTTCCTTGATTTTCTCAACTTAGTCTTAAGGTGCAATTCGGACTAAACAAAGGGGGTTTACTGTAAACCGCACAGAGAGAGAGAGAGAGAGATGGACGGATGAGATCTCCCAGACTCCCACGCGATGATGATGAAAAATCAAAGATGAGGTGATCTGAACCCGATAAAAGGGAAATGAGAGATTGCGCTAAACACGGGTCCGGCCGCGCCGTAACCCGTAACCGTACCCGTTCCCGCTCCGTCCCAGAGAGAGAGAGAGAGAGAGAGCATATGCTGCTGATATGCCTTGCCTCTCCTGGGAATAGCACTCTCTACACTAATTTAGGTGTTGTCATCCGTGTAGCTTCTGAATCAGCGGACAGATTTCAATAACCAAACTAGGCATGTCACAGAATTGGTAAGGTAAAAGATGATTTGGCAGCATCATTGAGTGGATCCATCAAACAGCTGTATCAAAATAACTAAAGTAATTTATTCATACCTCTGAACAAGCAAAGATAAATTAGAGCATAATTAGTTTCTATAGAAAATGGTGCATACGTGCACTCTTTTTCAGAAAGATGCATGCATATTTCAAAAAATAATAATAATACTTGAGTTAAACGCACTTTAGCTTGTCAAACATGATTAGATCTCAACTTGTCAATATTACAACGGACAATTCAAATCATTCAATTTGTTTCCATACTAAAATCTTCTTAGAGATTAAATTATATATACATATTTTTTAAAAAAAATTTACTATTTTTTAAAATTTTAGGAAATCTTCTAGACCCTCCAATTTTATAAAATCTAAAATAATAATAAATAATTTGGAAATGTAATTATCTTTTCTTTTCTTGTTTATGAAATTTTCGACCCTTCCTAAAAATTTAAATGGTCCATATTAAAATTTGCAGTCCCCCTCCATATCAATAATCTAACTCCTCTGTCAAGAGATAAAAGAACTAATTTCTGTTGGTTACTCGTAAGTTAAAATTAATTACTTTAAATGAAGGGGTTTGGCAGGAAGGAAGAGAGAGAGAGAGAGAGAGAGAGACTGTTTCTTATTGGTATACAAGTCTCTCTACAGTAAACCATATGAAACCCTCCCTGATCACTGTCAAAATCATTTTATTGAATAACAAACAGAGATTTCTCTATAGTAAATGTATTATTATTCTCTATAGTAAATGGTCGGCTATGACAATCGTTAATGGAAACTTAAAGCATTCATTTCCGAGATATTTGCATTTTAAAAACTTTCAGCTTCAGAGCAAGCTTTTCTGTGACCCCAATTGAAGCGCCTGAAAACAATCTATATAATGAAAATAGTTTGTTCATTTGACAAAAAAAAGTTCAACCAAAATAGCAAACTATCCTGAGTATACTGTATAACTCTAAAAGATCAGCTCAGTGGATGCCATCCGATTAGACCCAACAAGAGAAAGCTTGTCGCAATAAACATCGACATAGCCATAAGCATCTGTTCCAGGAGGGCATTCGAGAGCAGCCTCGAGGCACCGGTGGTGGATCCCATGTGAATCAACACAGTATCCACCTTTGTGGTCATGACCCGAAAAACAGGCCTTCACACACTTGAATTTGTGTATTATTTTCATAACCTGTCACATGATTTTTCAGTAATTAGACTGACACATGAGTTTGCACCAAAACATAATCTATGACTATATGTTTGAATTTTTTTCCCCTTTTTGATCCTTGTGTAATTCATTATTTAGATCATTTGAGCTTAATCATGGGTACATTTTATTTTTTCTGAAAATATTGGTACATTCTATTTCCCTGACTACTAATAAATCAACTCGCAAGCCACTCTAGAAAGTACCAAAACCTTATAGGATTCTAAACAAATTAGTCAACAATGAAGATCTTCACTGCAGTCTACAATCCCTGTTTTTTGCCATTCCTGTTGTTTACTGCTATGTACCCAAGCTTACTTATGCTTATGCTTTCCAATCTCTAAATTGTGGTACCATTTAAATTACGGCAATAAAAAAGAAATGAAATTTACATAGGGTTTTGACTATCAGATACAGTTCTAAGTACTTACATGACAGATTTGAACTATACGGGACTGGCTAGTACCAATTAATTGGCTTAAGAATTGGATTATTTGTTACATGCAGAATTACCATATAAGTTTACAAAACAGTAATCATCACATACCTCATCATAGTTCCATAACAATGCCTCTGGTGCAGCAGATCCAGGATCCAACGGCAGGTGCGAACACACAATAGCATTTTGCTTCCTCTGATCACAATCCCGCAAAATCCCCTCGAGCCACCTAAGCTGTTCCTTCCCGACAGCTCCATTAAACAAAACAAACCTCCTCTCCACACCAACCAACCCGTTCGGGCTGTTCTTGTCGGAGTTTGGGTTCTTCTCCCTCAAAAACTGATTCGCTTCCAACGCGACCTCGTGGTCTCCTGGCCAACCTAATGCACTGAAGTCATATGCATCCAAGATGATGAACCGGTACTCGGGACATGGCGAGAATTCATAGTATGCACGCAGGTTGTCTGAAGGGATTTTCAGAAGGGGGATCAATTTGCTCCGGGGAAGGTTGTAGAGACAGTGGTTGCCTATCATGTGGTAAACTGGACCGTCAAATTTCTCAAACTCATTCAGTACTTTTTGAACGGCTGTAATTGACTCGGATTTCGGGCAGAACCCGTCAACAATGTCCCCAAAATTGATTGAGAACTTAATGTTCTTGTGATCGTTCCATTTCTGGACAGCTCGTTGGAGAACCTGGATGCTGTGGCGGTAGAATCTGGGTACGCCGAGGAAAGAACGGCCGTCTGGTATGTCTGCATATTGTACGTCAGCAATGACACCAAAAGAGAATAGAGGTGTCCTAGAATGAGATGTAGACAATCCATTGGGCAATGCCATTTTGCTTGAAACTGTATTTGAGCTCTACTTTGTTGCTACTGAGGGATAGCTCAAAGAGTGAAGCTTTGATCTGGTAATTTGTTGAAAGAGAGAGTGAGATTAAGGTTACCAGAATATCAGTTGCCGCTTTAAAAAGGAATCAAAATACAAGCATGATTTCTGATTGTCTCAATATGGAAAGCAATTTCATTTGAGTTTTCAGATAAAGGAAAAGGCTTTAACTGGATATAATAGACAGGACAGGTGCAAAACTATCCGATCGCGCTGAGTGGTCTAATGGTTTAACGTACCCAATTTGTAAAACCAAATAGAAGAGATGAGGAAAGAAGATTGAAAAGGAGAATAAGAAAAGATAAGAGGAGGCTTAACCAATAACGAATGGATTTCGTCGTGGCGGAGCGAAATCGTAGGAGGGAGGTTCACCTTTGGCCCTTTGCAACTTGCAAGAGAAGATGCGGGTCGGGGGCTCGTGTTAAAAGGAAAGAGGAGGGAAGGGAAGACGAGAGGACATTGATTAATGTTCAGCGGGATCTCTCCAATTCACCTAATTGTAAAATTGTACAATTAATTTCTCTAAAACTGAAAATAGAAACATGAATTTTCCGATAATGGTCATTCTAAAGATAGATATAGAATGTAGAAGATGGTACTCCAGAGGAGAGGAGACAGGAGAGGAAGAAGGAATATAATATATCCTCCTTTATTATTTTTTTTGACCACATATACCCTTTATTATTATTATGCTTCTCGCAGAAACTTCCAACTCTACTGTTTTCCACGCGGCTTGCCCTGCCCTTCCTACCCGTCGCCTGTCCGCTCTACTCCCACTCGCTGTTTTGCGGGGCCCGCTCTTTTACCCCCTTAAACTAAGCAAGCAAAATTAATGCCTCAATTAACCTCAATCCCAACCAAACCAAGCAAAAGTAGCAAAGTAGCAAACTCAGCCCAGCCAGTTAGCCACTAGCCAGACTAGCCAGAGCCAGCAACCGACTCGCTCGCCGAATCCTTCCTTCTTTTTCGTTTATGCTTTTTCATAAACAAAAAACTAAACGTAACAAACAGTCAGACAAACAAACAGAGAGACATCGACGACCCTCTCAACCCACCGACCGGTAGTTGCTCCGCCTCTTTTCCGCCCCCCAATAGAATTGCATCATCGTCCATCCCTTCATGGCCGACGACGACTCCTCCACAGTCCTCAGCGATGTCGACGAGGACGACGCCACCGCCGAATCCTCCCCTCCCTCCCTCTCCCTCTCCAACCATTCCCCCTCTCCCGCCCCCTCCGCTTCCTCATCCGACCAACACCTCCTCGCTCAGCTCGAAGAAGCGCGCCGCGCTCGCGATGCCTCCGAGAAGGCGCTCAAAGACTCCGAGTCTCGTCTCAATCGCCTCAAGGCCTTCGCCCAGGACGTCATTAAGAAGCGCGACGAAGCCCTCCGCCTCAAAGACGACGCCCTTTCCCAGCGCGATGAGGCTGTCCGCTCCCAATCCGAGGCTGCTTCTCAGAGAGACGATGCGCTTCGGCTCAAGGACCAGGTCTCCGATCAGCTCCAGTCTCTCCAGTCTGAGATCGCCACACTTACTCAGATGTTGACGTCTGGCATGGAGAAGATCTCTGGTAAGATCTCTGCTTACAGAACATTCCCTGATGGATTGCCCAAGAGTCAGAAGTACACCGGCCTCCCTGCCGTTGCCTATGGAGTTATCAAACGGGCCAATGAGATTGTGGAAGAGCTTCTTCACCAAGTTGAGTTGGCATCCAAATCCAGGGATCAGGCTAGGGAAAGTATGGAGCAGAGGAATTATGAGATTGCCATTGAGGTGTCTGAGCTTGAGGCAAAGATCTCTGCGCTGCGTGAAGAGGTGTCTCAGAAGGAATCCGAGGTAGAGAAGTTGGCTGGATCGGTTGCTGAATTGGAGGCAGAGCTTTCTGATTTGAGACGGTTTGGAGATGAAGCTGATAAGAAGGCAAGGGCTTTGGAGGCAAAATTGGACTCCCAAAGGCCGGTGTTTCTTGAACAACTCAATTTTCTCTCAAAATTGCACGAGGAAATTCAGGACATAGATAAAGTTGTTTCATTAGATGGAAAATCAGATGACACTGAGCCCACTAGTTCAGTGTTCATGTCAAATGAAGTTGATTCGGATGAGAATTTGAAGGTTTTGGTGGATGGAGTAAAGTCGGTTGTTGAGTTAGCTGGTGTTGCTAAGGAGAAAGTAAGAGACAAAATGGAGAGGAGAAATGGAGAGGTGAAATCTCTCCAGGAAAAGGTTGATGCTCTGGTTGAACAGAAAAAACATATAGGTACACTTTTAAGAAGTGTGCTCTTATCCAATAAAAGTGAGGTGTTGCAAGTGGCGGAAGAAGGCCTGAGAGAGGCTGGAATTGAGTTGAAATTGGATGGGAAAGAGAGATCAAGTTTAGGAGAAGCACATGATGATGAAGTTTATACATTGGTAAGTTGTAATGTTGTTATCTGATGTTAGTTTTAAATTTCAACTGCATAGTAAGTTTTATGAGGTGTCTGTGAAAAGGTTTTTGTATGGTAGTAGAATATGACAATAAATTAACTTAATATGCTGCAACTAAGTTCTACGAGAAACATTCAATTTCCAGAAAAGAATCATGAAACAGTAGGAAAATAGTTGATAATTACTGATTGACCTGGTGAGACTAGATTTTGCCTGAAACTGGGAAAGGGCGGTCAGCCGGTCACCATCACTGCAAGTTTACTTCATGAGTACATCAATTAAATCATGAATTGTACAATATCACCATACTATTATTTATCAGTCAATTTGATAAACCCTTTCACAGGCTGGTGCACTAGGAAACACAGTCAAGGAGTCTCAAATTAAGATCATAGAGCTGCAACATTTGGTTGAAGCCTTAAGGTACAATGATAGATTTAATCACAAAGTTTGATTTGCTATAGGTGTTATGAAAGTTAAATTACATTTTGAGCATGTACACGAGTGGATACTCGTCTAGATTGCAATTAGTTCTTTCATAAATTTTATACTTGGTGAAAACTCCATGCTCAACTCTTAGCCAATCAGCATTGTATTGTTATATTTTCTTAAGTGTGTAACTCTGGTTCATATCAAGACCTGAAGGCTCTTTCTTTTTTCTAGGTCCAAACCTTATGTGTAAGTTATTGAAACCTGAATTAAAACACGAAAATTAGAGTAGAATCACACTGACGTGCCTTTTCTGTGCATTGGTATAATTTCACTGAAGGGCAGAGTCTAGTCTTCTTAAAGCCCGTCTTGATGCACAAACAAAGGAGATCAACCAGCAAAAGTTACAAATAAAGGATCTAGAGGAGAAAGAGCGCATTGCAAATGAAAGTGTAATACTCTTTCACTATTGTTAGCCTATTTTTATTTGCTGTTTTTGCAGATCACGCATCCTTTTCTCCAACCAATAGAAAATTACTGTTGAAAAGTTTGATACCAGAACCCTGATCACTTCAATTGATTCTTTTACTCATTTATTTATTTCATTATTATTATTATTATTTTTTGCTGAGGTGAAGCTATATTTTTTAAGCCTCTGCTATGCAGTTAAACACATATGAAACAAGGGGTAAAATGGGAAAAATTATAGCCACTGTCATATTATGTACTTATTTTCTTTCTCCTTTTGTATCCGTCGCATAATTAGCATATGATGCTTGCAGTAGTTCTGTAATTTTATATTTTGGCATGATACTCTTTGGCAAAATCGAAGTTGTGACTTATACTGTTTGCCAAAACTGTAAAGGTGGAAGGCCTTATGATGGATATAACAGCAGCTGAAGAGGAGATTTTGAGATGGAAAGCGGCAGCTGAGCAAGAAGCTGCTGCCGGAGGAGCTGTTGAGAAGGAATTTCAGAGTCAGGTACATTAAATACTAGTATGGTTTACCCATCGTACATAAGAAGCATTGTATCAACACTATTAATGAATATCCGGCAGCATTTGCAAATAGCTTCCATTATTACTTTTATTTGCAATTGCCAATTATTATGTTGTTTTGTTTTTCTTATCACATAGAGCTGTTAAAACCTTTTGACTACTAATGGTGTCCTAAACTCCTAATTTTTTCATTTGTATTTTTGTGTAGTTCATAACCATCATTGGTACTCAATGGCTGGAATTACTTACATTTGTGCTTGTTAGAAAAGAATATGTCACCATAGTTCAAAGCAAAGCTTATCTTTGACCACCGTTTACATTAACATGGTATTTTGTGTGTCAATAGCAATAATTCATTTTGGGTCATATATACTGAAATGATAATTGTGCTCTCTCTTCAGTCGATAGATATCAATATCTTCTTTGAAAAATAAATGGAATGTTAATAAAAGTAAATTTATATGGATTTTATTTGCAAAAGAACTCCAATTTACTGATATTTTGCAGGCACGCTTGGTATTTGTACTAAGAAATTGTTGCCTTGTCGCAGATACTGGCTCTCCAGAAGGAACTCGAGGACAGAAAGCAAGCAATGTTGGAGTTAGAGAACAAGCTCAAATTCAAAGAAGAAACGGCGGCTGCTGCCATGGCTGCAAGAGAGGCAGCTGAGAAATCGCTGAAGCTGGCTGACATCAGGTCAACACGTCTTCGGCAGAGACTCGAGGAGCTTTCTCGCCAGGTCGAGCAATCCGATGGGCAGAGCAGTTCATTGACTGGTCCAAGTGGTGTTAGGTACGCATGCTGGCCCTGGCAGTGGCTGGGTTTGAATTTCGTCAGGTACAACGGTCAGGCTGAGGCACTAGAGAGTTCAAATGAGATGGAACTCTCTGAACCCCTAATTTAGGTTTTTGTGTAAAGCACGATTGTGTTGTACTACTTGTAAGATGCAAAAGGTGATTATTTTGGGAATAATAGGTTGTTTGGTTGATGATTTTTTTTTTCCGCTCATGGTAATATATATAAATTTATTTCAGATGGGTGTTGTTCTAGGTCGCACACTCTAGCTTTGTACGGTAATTGTTAATTTTTTATTCATAATTTTAAATTAATAATAGAGAAAAGTTATATATACTCGTGGAGTTAAAATAATTACTGACGTGGGCTGCCTTGCCAATTCAGCAGGGATTGCACGCTTGTATTACAGTTCAATTGAATTTTATTGTGGATACTTCTGGTTTCATATCTCGTGTCGAAATCAAATGACGGCTTCGTGTCAATGATTCCCTGGTACTGTAATAATTTGGTTTTCTGTTTCAATGTTTGTATTCATTCTTATATCTGCACGCTGAAACTTCTATTTGGAAAATGGCCTACTCATCTGTCCTTAACTCCCGACCACACAGTATTTAAATTACATGAATTCGATTAACAGACAACTTTGCCTATTTATCAAAAAGGATGCATAGTAACAAAACAAATTTACAAAACCCATTATATCAGAATACTGGATCATATGATGATCATACAAGAGGGAAAGGAAAATGGTTAACAAGAGTGAAGGTAGGCAGTTGCTGTCTCTGTGCATAAGTAATCTCTAACAAGGCTTTCTTAAGAGGTGCAATTAGATCCACCACCCGCCACCGCATGACTGGCCACCGCACCAGCCGTCGTAGTGTCAGCCTCTGGCGTCTGCTCCCGAGTCGTATGGACTGAACAACTCTTCTCCTCTGAAGCTTTCGACGTACCTGCCACGTCATTCGCCGATCTTTCCTGCTGCACCAGCGTACCAGTGTCATGGTCGTGACCTCTGGTGGGGAAGCGCATGAACCTATCTCTGACATTATTTGAAGTTTAGGAGTTGTTTTTGTTATGGAGCTGGAGTTGGGAATGTGTTCTTTCTTATAGTGGAGTGTCGCAAAGTCTTTGAGGTTTGTAATGATTATGGTCATGATAGTTTTGATATAACATGGATTATAAAAATACGCTAGTGATGTGGAAGGGGCCGAGGATAACTAATTTGTTAATCCCTAGTTGGTCTTCTATGGAAATTTTATTTAGCTTTGGACGATAAAGGACTTTTAGTAGATAGAAGAGAGTTGGTGGTTTGTGGGCACTGATAATTTGGGATCCCTATACGGGTTGTGTTTTGCGCCAATAGGAGAAATCCTTGAGCGAGACGTTATACAACTGTTGACACATATCCATAAATTACGTAACCAGCTGTTTGTCCTTCAATGGGGAAAAAATAATTAGAGAACCACATTCTATTTGGCTTAAAAAAAATGTAAATTAAGAGAAATATTCTGCACTAACCAGTCTGTTTTCTTAAAATTCATTTTGAGCGATTAAACTTAAGAATATAGCTTGCAAGCTTTATTAGATCCATCCAAAAATTGAACAAATAGTAACTTGTTTGTTATGGAACTTTCATGAAATTCACATGGCAGTTGTCTTGATAATAAATTAAAAAGTTCTTTTTGCTTTTCCCCAAAAAAGGTGAAAAAAATTTACTAAAGAACTACTAAGTCGATCAAAATCCCGTACGACGAAATTTTTGGAAAAATTTATCATCACTTAGTCACTTGCATTGTATTGATTTATTATTGTATAATGATTGTAATGGAAGCATCCTCTTCCTTCGTGTAGCGACCGTTTTGAAACCTCTAGGCTGGTGCAATCATTCAGTATCACGCTTCAACAGTAATGTTAATATATTTATCTAAGAATTATGAGATAGTACGCAAGATAATTAAAATATAAAAATAACAACGAGAGGATGCCACGAAGTACTGAGAAAAGCAAAAGAAGAAAAGGGAAGTTAGCTGGGCTTGGTTTATCTTGTGGCCTACTCTTTTGGTATTCTTTACATGAAAGCTACATAATCGTACGACTTTCGAAAGGAAATTGATTAGTGCCATCGGCACAAATTGTCATCGCGCGTCATCGCTGAGGCGCGATGGTCTCTCACCAAACGCAATTTTATTTTATACCTAAATGTTCAATTAGATAAGTACAAATGTTCCGTTATTTTGAGTATAAATGTTCAGTTAGTTGCAATAAAAAATATAAGTGTTATAAGTAAAAACGTTCATTTTATTAAGTATAAATGTTTAGTTTAGAAAGTACAAATGTTCAGTTGGGTGAGTACAAATGTTCAGTTAGTTGCAATAAAAAAATACAAATGTTATAAGCAAAAATGTTCTTTGGATAAGTATAAATGTTCAGTTTAGTAAGAACAAATGTTCAGTGTAGTTATACAAATATTCAGGTTATTAGATATAAATGTTCAGTACCACTTTTCGGTTTTTTTAATAGGTGAGCGAAGGGGTCACGAACCGGACACAAAACACATGAAAAAATTAGAAGGGGTCATGAACCGGTCCGGTTCAAATTAATTTTTTTCCGACTATACCCCTGGGACGCCTCTCTCAAAACTGACGCGCAATTTTATATTAAACCATAAATTGATGCATTTAACTGAACATTTGTGATCATTAAATGAACACATTTTATTATTAAACTGAACATTTGTAACAGACACAGATATTTTTGTTCAACGATGACTCGCGATGGTAAATCTGCCGATGGCGGTTATCATTTCTGCTTTCGAAAGGTAGATTCCAACAGCCGACTTGGGCCTACTCTTTAATTTCTTTTTTAATACTGTGGCCCAGAAAGAAATTATCTTAAAAAAAAAAACAACATATAACTCGTTACAACAGATTTATATTCATACAAACTCTCTGTTAAAACTTCCCAAGAAAGAAAGGAGAAATTTGTTAGTTTGCAAAGTTAATCAAATCTTCTGACATGTCATCATTTGCAGCTCAGTTTCATAACTTTGTCACGTTTATGTACTCATAATTAATCATTAGAAAATGCAAGTTGCAACTTTACATGCAAGGATGCAAAACTAGTCGAGGTAGACAAAACTTCTGCACCATCAATCCAAGCAAAATTACCGCATCGAACCTAAAAAAAAAAAATATTCATCTCCAACTACTGTTGTCTAATTCTCTCCATTTTTGTAAATTCACTAGGAATAGGAATCAACAAGGTACTGGTACAGAGAACGCTTCATATATATTTCAAGGGCAGAATAGCACAACTAAAATATTGTGGGAATTTCAAATATTCATGCCAAAATTAAAAGAAAGAAAAAAAAAAAAAGCTTTTTATTCCACAAATCAACTCTCCAACACAGACCAAGCATAATACCCACCATCCCATGAATCAACTCAATCTAAAACATTATTCGGCTACAGATGACAATATAAAGGGGGAAAAAGAGAGTGAAAAACTACCGACCCAACAAAACCTATTGAGCCTGAGCCCCAAGAGCTTTCCATAGATTGACCCACTCATCCATAGCATTTGCCGCTGTTGCAAACACTGGGCTCACAGCACCAAGCCTCTCTTTAACAATCCTAGCCAGCTCAGCCACACAATCAATTGCTGTGGTAGCATTCTCAGAAAGCTTGACCGACTCAAAGAACGGCAATGCATCATCCAACAATCTAACCTTTTCCGATTCCTTGTTCAAACTACCATGCGGCTTGGCACCATCGCCTTCTCTATGTACATAAGGCAAACCAGTTTTAACCCCGAGCTTTAGATGGTCACAAACTACTTTAGCACATAACCCAGACCAGATATCCTCTAGGGTTTCCCACCTCCTCTTTCCTTCACCTGTGAAGTGAACACCAGGAAGCAAAGCAGGCCCCAGGGACAGCCTGTCAAAAGCTAAGTTTATGCCACTAGCTGGCATCATGGCACCGACCGGTACCGTCATGACGGCGTCAACATAACGGGTGTTGCGCTCGTTTGGCTTGACTGACTGAGTCAGAGCATCATAATCTGCAACATTCAACCAAAGGCCGCATGAAAGCACACAAGGAACCCCACAACGCATGCTGAAAGGGTACCCGCGCACGAAGTCCGCTCCTGGGCGAAATGGATCGTAAAGAGTGTTGAAGAAGAACGGAGTAGCAGGAGTGGCGAGGTTGGTTATGTGTTGGGCCACTGCATCAGTCACTATGCCCGATGGGTCTTTGGCCGGTAGACAATCTTGATCAATAGAAATCACATACTTCTTGCGTGAGATCAAGTAGCCAAAGTAGCGGCACGAATGGCCAGAGAAGTTAATGGATGTCGACTTGGCGACAGCTGCAATGTCGGATTTGGTGTAGACTTTAAGATCGAAGCCAGGAGCAATTTGGAGCTCTGAATCAAGGTCAGGGTCCTGAACTACAATTATGTGGAAGCGGGAGAAGAAAGGACGCCATGCCTCTAGAAATGGGGTAAGGTTTGGTTGAAGTGCAGCAATTACAATGTCAACTTCATTGTCTTCAATTTGCACAGACATTTTTTCCCTCAAAATTTCTCAGAGCACCCTGTGAGTATGAATAGATATATGGTCATGTATAATCTATTATAAATGCAATGAAATCAAATAAATTTATACAAGGTTGAACCAGAGGACTATGACCATGTAAGAAGGGGTTCAAATCTCTGGTACAAGCAGCTTGGTATGCAGCAGTCTACTGTTTCTATTTATTTACATGCAGTGTGAGTAGGTGTAATAACAGCACAAAGGTGAAAAATGCAAAATCTTGATGTGTGTTGTCCCACCAGTTCTTTCCCAAGTACCTTAAATAATAGTTTATAGTTCTTTATTTCTGTAATTTACCGGTCTTGCAAATGAAAACCAGTGCATAGATACACCAGTACCAGGTACCTGTACAAATCTGTATAAATCCATACTAGCATGTACGGTGCCAATTTGTATAGAAGAAGACTGTTTAAATATCCATTTTATAGAAATTTTCTAAATTCTACAAGAAAGATAGTACGCCATCACATGATATTTTACACTAATACTATACACCAGGATGCCTTTGAATTTCACAAGAATTATAAGATGCTGATGCTCATATTATAAATCCAGTAATTGTGTGAAAAAAGAAATAGAAACAAAGCTTACTTGTGGGAAGGACGGGGGTGAGAATCTGCCTGATGTTCAGGGACCGAATAAGGTTCAGAATTTCTTCACTGCCTGTGTCTGTGAATAGCTTCAACACCTTCTCTGTGAGTTTACCAGCTTGCAATGTTCTCTGAAAACAAAAGCATATACCATGTTTATCAAACTAATGTTCCTAAGATAGCACAGCATATGAAAGGTATTACGGAAGTGGCAATTGCGTAAACAAAAAGCAAGTAGATGCAGGAAACAAAATATACATGAAACTTGGACAGGAAAACTTCAACGGTGAAATGATAACAGTGCAGGACTTTGTTAATCGCTATAAAAAAAATAAAATAAAATAAGCATTGTACAAGCTTTAGGGAGTAGTGCCTATATTAGGTTTTCTATTTAGAATATCCAGTGGTGTTCCAAAAATAGGTTAGAAAGTGTTATCATCGTCATTTCTTACATCCTCTTTGCCATATAGGTTTTATATAACTTGTAGCACCTAATACAAATCCAGTTCTTTATCAGACCTTCACTTTCCTTATTTTGTCATCTATCCACCACTCAACAATCATCCTAGATCCATACTGAGTTGTAATCTAAACTGATTTAACCTATTACAAATCAACAGGACAAAGAAAAGGATAATTGTGAAGCTATTAACAAAATTTTCCAAAAACAGTAGCAATGGAACTCTAGTGACTTGGACCCTAAATAGTCGACCTTACTTGGCCTTTTCTGTTCGTAATATTCTTGAACATCAAAAATGTCTCACGATATTCTTAATGTCCACAAATCAAACCTGTTAGCACACATTACTGGGGTCAAACTATCTAATGAGGCAAGTTCTATAAGAAAGAACAAACCTACTACAATACATAAAAAAAAAAAAAAAAAAAAAAAAAAAAAAAACCGAATCCCTAATATTGTTTGTATCAGCTTTATCCAGAAGCATCCAGCATCTCTTTTTCTTAATTGTGAGATCTAACCCCCAATTGACAAGAACTGATCATTAACTCTAGGAGTAGTTAATTGTAACTACTAGTGGATTTGTAAAAGAAAACGATGATCGGTTTGATGCAATCGCCTCTCAAATCCTCTTACAAAAATAGCAGAGTAATTGAACTCTGCTATTTATATGCCTCACTAATCCTATCCTGAATATTCTCTTATCTAATGATTTAATCCAAGGATTTCCTCTCTCTCCCTACATACAATTTAGCCTCAGATCTATACTAATACCTCCTAGTTTCAAGTGACTGAACCTCTTAGGCAGCTAAAAAATTAAAACAGTAGAATGAAATAATTGAAACTGCATAACCAAAGGAGCTTTGGTTCATGCATATGCAACTCCTTCACTTTTCCCTTCCAAATTACCAGATATCTTAGAAATAAACATTGATTTCTACAGATCAAGCCTCAATGCGCATTTGCACGGATCAAACTTTCAACATATTGAAATGAGCTAAACATAATATAGTTAACGAGATCTTTGATCTTTCACAGAATATACTAAGGCCCTGATCAAAATCCTTTTTTTTTTAACGTGGGATTTTTAATTCATTTCATTTCATTGGAAAAATTTTTATCAAAATGAGCGGATTTGGTGTCACTTGGTTGGAATTCCTATATAATTAGATCCAACGAAATCAATTCAAATGAAATGATATCCCGTGTAAAAACTTAGCAAAGAAATGAATCGAAAAGCTCTATCAGGTTGATTCCGACAAATCGAACCTCTTCATTACAAAATCATCTCAATTAACACCAGATCCAGAAAATCTTCCCGAGTTTGTACTGATCAGAAAGGGAAACTGGAGATGTAAACAGATCAGTTGAGAGAAGGAGAGAAGGAGAGTGTAGGTACCCAAAAGAGTTCGACGAGGATAGGATCGGGGACGGAGGAGAGATCGCAGAAGTGGGAGATGTGGAGCAGCGCGGAGTCAATGGTGAGAGAGAGCAGAGTCGGGGGATGCATCCAACGCTGCCACAGGATTTATGATTTATACACACAAATGGCGCACGATTTGGGAGCAGATGAGAGAGAGAGAGATCCGGAGAGACGGACACAGCATGTGCTTGTGGGGCTCTTTCGTAATTTCTCAAATTAATTTCTAAATAAATCCTTCATCTCTTCTGCAAGACTGCAACGTGTCGCTTTCTCTTTCTCCGATGCAGACTTTCGGATACCGTGTGTAACGTACTCTGGTAACACCTGGTGTAGCGAGTCATCTGCAACTGAGAACCTGAGGCCTGAGACCTGCCCATCTCTATAACCTACCCAATAAAAATCAAATTTATTGTCGCTAAATGATTAGTAATTTTGTTAAATTTGTTTGTTATTATTTATAACAAATGATGCACATGTAATATAATCTAAAATATTTGCAAATCCAAATAGACCTAGGCCGTTTAGCTATTATATTCCAGATTCTGTGAACTTAGACAAAAAAAAAAAAGTATTTTTTATTAGGAATTAGATTAGTTTATCATATATTTATTAGTGACATGAGAATAAATTTCAGAAAATTATTACTGGAAAATTAACTTACTTGATAGTTAAGCAAGAAGGTTGTCATGTGAAGGAGTAGGACTTGTCTGCCACGGACAATTTCAAGTAATCAATAAGTCCTCTCCTTGCTGCGTTTCTAATTCTCCGCTTTTAGTCGTCAATTTTTTTTTTTAAAAAAAAAAGGAAAATGGATGGTCCATTTTTTAAATTGCAAGTTGAATGAGTTTGACCTTCTGTCCTTCTTCTCCTGTCTTCTTGAGCAAGCATAATTTTTTTTTTCTTTTTTTTGCCAAGCAAAAGTCGATTGTATGATAATTCTTTGCTTTTTATCAAAGAAGCTATTTATTTTTTATTTTAAGATATATAACCTAATTTATGCAATATATCATTTTTTTTCGTTTTCAGCAAGAATTAAATTCGTTCATTTTGAAAAAAAAACACACACACAATCAATTAACATTTATATTAAATTAATTCGCTTTAAAATTAACAATGGAATCGCAAACTATCATAATAAATTTCTACGTTCGATCATAATTTGTTGTGATTTGGGAGGTGGTAAATCAATCACTAAAGGATCACTTTGAACCGTGATTGGAATATTTGTAGTCCGAGCTCCATAAGATGAGTGAGAACACATAAACATGTATGTACACATGTAAACATATACATGTAAATTATCTACAAATGAAATTATGAAAACACTTCTGTATGTTTAGCATTTAGCATTTCTGTCTTTCTCTTTCTCTCTGTATATATATAGAGAGAGAATGAAAAATATAAATACGCATTGTTACTTCTCTAATCAAAGGAAGCATTAACACTTTTTTATTAGAACATGTAAGAAATGGACCCAAACTATGCTCATCCCACTTTGTTTCTGTTGTTGAACTTTTACAGTGTGGCCTAATGGTAAAGAAATATATTACATAGTTGTCGGGACACATTTTTTCTTTTGCCTCAAATCTATATATCTATATATAGTAGTATAATTAAGTTGCGTGTCGCTTTTTTTTTTGCGGTATCTGAGCTGTCCATTTTTTGCGATCGATCTGGTCCATTCAGTTTATTTAGCGACTTTTTAATTTTGAATTAAAAATAGTCATACCAATTAAAAATAGTTGTAGCAATCATTAATAATAACAAAATTCTTTAAATTAGTCATGCCAATTAAAAATAGTTGTACCAATTAAAAATAGTCGTACCAATCATTAATAATAGCAAGATTTTTTTTTGAAATAAAATGTATATCAAATTTATTTTGTGACTTTCTAATTTTGAACTTACTAGTGTTTTTCTATAAATTTTGACAAGTTTTTTACGATAAATTTTTTATATTTTACATAGCGCAGCGAAGCTGCCACTGTCATGTCTAGTAATTATTAAGGCCAATTCGAATCAAATATGCAACGCTTTCAAGGCCTAAATAAAACAGATTTGTTTCAAATAAAGTCAAATAAAATTTCTTGTGTGTTTTGACTTTTTAAGGCTTCCTTCATCAAATTTTAAACATGCACTTTTAATTATTACAAAAAGGATTGTACGTGCATGCATAAGAATTTCATAATATTACCGTTTGTGTTGATATATAGTAATATCGACATCAAAAAAATAATATATATAGATTTATTACTGTTGAGATTGTATATGCATAATTCATTGGACGTTTTGATTTCCATTTTTTTTAAAAAAAAGGTGCCAATATGTTCTTATAAGTCCTAACGACGAAAGTTACTTTGAAGTATTATTGCAAGTAATGATGATGACAACTCATGGATAAAAGTCGAAAGTACGTATTTTCGATATGCTAGACACGAACAAATAAAATGCAACATTGAAGGATAAAATGATTCCCTTTAAATGCTTTCAAGATGAAAAGAAAAATGAGCACCTAGTCAATTCGAAAATTCTAGAAGAACTGAAGAAGAGGCAAAACGAATATATAATCAAACGGAAATAAAAGAACTCACATTTCACTTTCTGAGGTTAACGAGACAAAAATAAATTCATGCAAATTCACACAATCTTAAAACTCTTATATCAATTCTTAAAGCTATAGTTCTTCTCGCCATAAAACATTACTAAACGCCATTACAACACACAGAAGTTTAGTCGAGCTTTTATGAAAATATTAATATTAATTCAAACATTCCTTCGATTGATTGATTTTTTAAATATACTCTCTTACAACATTATAGATTGATTCTCTTCCTCGACTTTAACAGCAGCCGATTTCTTTTTCTTCCTGACATGTGCGCTCATATGGCCTCAAAAACTTTGCGGATTAGAAAATGCCGCACCACAAATGTTGCATTCATGATGAAGAGTATCCATCATTTGCAAATAATCATATCGAACCTTGATCTCTTGTTTTCTGATTTTAGCAACTGGAACATTTTTCTGGGTGCTGTATTGAGCGACATCTGCCAGTTCGAATTTTAGCTGCTTTTGGTTCATGTACATAACTGGAAAATCAGTCCAATAAGTGTTGCTGTCAGAACCAGCCGGAGCCACATGCTGATTCAACTTTTAATGGCTTTTTCTTCATGTTTTGAACGCAGACATTTTTTTCTAGAAGTGTTGTACTGCATGGCGTCATTCACTAGTTCAGTTTTTGGCTTGATGATCGGCATATGCCAAGGTAGGTGTGGTGCTGTTTAGCCTATCTGCCGGTTCGATTTTCACAATAGTGCTCAAATTGATGGATGGTAACAGAGAGCTTGCATGCGAAAGGCTTCGATCTGTGGAAGATACAGGGGTCATCATATTATTTGAAACACTTTGGTTAGCAGCAACCATTGTTGATTTGGAGATTCCACTTGCATGCATAGGAGTGTTTGCTTCTGCAAGTTTTGGGGTTGGAATGAAAACAAATTTGGGTTTCGGTTGCATGAGGCTTATAGGCTTGAAGTCGACTACCCGGTGCCTGTTTTCGCATGCTTTGTTTCTGAAAGGGGAGCGACTCAAACTCATTTTCATTGATTGATTGACAGTTGAGGATGCAAGTATATCTTCCATGCGCGGTGAATCTGAAGCTTGAAAAAGGTTGAGCAAATCTAATTGTTCCTCAAAGAAATTCATAATGACTTCTTCCTTTGCAAATTCAGAGGAGATTTTGGATGGACAGGGGTCGGGGGGTCAATTTTTATGATTTCGTTAGATTGCTATGCGATTTATCTTGCCAATTATACGAGTAAGCGAAGAATTATCTGCACACATTTAATCATGAAATTTAGAGAAGTACATGCATTCCATGCGCATGTACCGAAATTCATAGATTTTGCCTCGTCAGTCTTTCCTTGTATATTTTTTTTTAGGCCTTATTATAAGTACAATGTATGAAAAACCAAGCTTAATTACTTGAGGTAATTTGAAGGCAACTCTAAATTATACATTGAATATGATGAGTTGGCTAGCTTGCTCTAACATTGGAAACTCTTTTTTTTTTCTTTTACACTACACATCTGCGAGACTAAAAGGACAAGCCATATCATTGCAAAAAATATAGGAATAACAAGAGGTAGACTAAAATCAGCTACGACTGACAGATGTACTCGTCAGCTACGATTATATTTCAATTTTCAAAGTTCAAATTGATAATTTGAACCGTTCAATGTGTTCTCCACATTGAAATCACATTGGAGACCAAATTTTATATTTTTTTTCAAATTTTTTTACTATTTTCTAGGGGTTTTAAAAAATCGTTGTTATTGAAGGGTCCAAAATTGTTTAGATTAAAAATTTTGTAAAATATTAAAAATATACTAAAAATTTCAAAAAAAATGTAAAATTTGGTCTCCGGTGAGAATTCAATATGGAGAACGTATTAAATGGTTCGGATTGGCCGTTATAACTTCAAAAATTGAAATATAATCGTAGCTGACAGGTTCATGCATCAGTCATGGCTGATTTTAGTCTACTCGGAATAACAATCTATTCAGAGATAACATACACACATGTTATAGGATGTATATAATTAATACTGTTAGAAAATCGATAAGTCATACCGAATGCGAAAGCGTGCCCGAATTGTCTTTTAATTTGACTTTCCTCTGCACCAAATTTCATCGCGTGGTCTCGCTATGCCACAACCTCGTCTTCTACTATTGCTAGTGGGGATTTATTACAATCCCGCACTATTCATAGTCCAAATGCCAGACTTGACTCTCACAAAAACCAAACTCTCTTGATTTGGTGAAAATCTCTCTAATGGAGGCTAGGATTGTATGAGAAGAAACCCTAGTCTTTTGTGGAATTTTCCTTTCTCTTATTTCTGTCACACACGCTTAATGTGGAATGACCAGATGCACTATATATATAAGAAAGTTCGCACATTTTCACAAAGAGATGCATATGGCTCGCTCGCACCCTTTCACGAAGAGATACATATGGCTAGCTCGCACCCTTTCATAACATATCCACATTTCCCAAATATTAATATATATTTTACATATAAAATTGTATTTAATTGCTTCCATAGTCGACCTCCCAGGCATAAAACCAAATTGGTTATTTGTAATGCCCGTCATCCATCTCAAATGATGCTCAATCTGTATCACGCAAGATTTATATTTGAGAGTCATGTGATATCTATTATGTTTGTCATTTGATAAATGAAATATTATTGATGAAAATTTCAATAAGGGATATACTATATATAGATAATATGTTGGGATATATGCACCTTTTTCAATTGCAAAGTGATAAATATATGTTCTATGATAGCCTCCTCTCATATGTTCTATGTTGAACGGTCCAATCTAGCATATGGCGCCTTCTATAAAATCATTTTGGACCCATTAATAATATCTAATATGAACAACACCTTATATACACCTACCTATATACCAAAATAAGTAGTCTTTTAGTAAAGAAATTAAATATTTTTAGTCAATATTATTGTTGAAGTAAAGATATTTGAATATGTTTCTATATATGTCATAAAGTTGTTGGTCCAAATACATAAATATGAAAAGTGTGGTGGCAACAAATTTTTATAGCATTTATTAAAATAGAAAAACTAATATAGGAATTTTAGTTTGGTGTAAAATTTTTTAATTTTTTTCTAATGAAATCAATAAATTTATAAATAATATTACCTTACTATCAAGTAGAACGAAATTCATGTCCCATGTATTTTTCTTCTTTGAATTCGTTGCGGGCCAAATTTTCGTAACATGTGTGCTCGTATGATGCCTAGATTTCTATTTGAGAGTGATGTGATATCTATTATATTTGCTAGTTTTTGTAAATATGAAATGTTTGATGAAATCTGAAATAGGGAGCACTATATATAGATATAATATTAGCACCCTTTGGTAGAAGAGGCATTCATTCGGTTGCACCCTTTGGCGAGATTCCTATTAGATGACACTCTTTGTCACTATATCAAGATATGAACATTTTTAATCGCACCCTTTAAAACATCCATGTGTTGCATTATTTGGCAAGACATCTCTTAAATGACATCGTATGGTCTCTATATTTAAATATCATCTTTTTATTTGCACCTTTTGGGATCATCCATGCATCTTTATTATATGTAAGATGCCCTCTACTAAATATCACGCCAACATCTTTTATTTGCATACACACACACACAAGCACGTAGTGAAACGCCATAATCTAACGCGTTTAGTCAATATTCCGTCAATTATCAGATGTCAATGTGTGAATTTCAAATGACCAATTTGAATTTTATTGTGCATTAAAATTTAAATTTTAAGTCTTTTTTTACTAGATTTCTATAATTTTAAAAGTGAATTGATCAAAAGATTTTGAGCAATCCAATTAATTATAATATTTTACTAAAAATCTAAAAATAGTAAAAAAATTTTAAAAAAAATATATAAATTTTGATTTCCAATAAGATTTCAATGTGAATAACACAATAAGCTTTTGGATTAGCCATTTTAAATTCATACATTAAGATCCGATCACATTTGACAAGTATATTTGTCAAATGCGTTTGATTCTAGATATAGTATTTTCTAAATATCTCTATATAAAATAGGTGCAGCACTTGCCTTTAATCTCTTTGAAAGAAGAAAAACCTATTATTTTGGTTCACTGTTTACTAGGACTCGTGCAAGAAATTTTTTTTGAAATTACACATGCATGAAGATAGCATAAGACTTGATTTATATTTTCTCTTCTTTCTTCTTCTGCTGATGATCAATACAAAGTTGACTATTTCAATTCAAACAATCATTAACAATTACACATGATATCTATTTTCAACTCTTTAGCTCATTATGAAACTCCCAAATATATATGGATATTTTTTTTCAGTTTGGATGAATATATTTATTTCAAATTGAAACACGCTCTCATGTAGTGATATACGAAGAACCATCAATAATTAAAACAAACGGGCCAATACAATTGGGGTATCTTAGGAGAGCAACAGTAATATTCCCTTTTGGGTTGTTGCAGTGCTCTCCATTTCTCCGGATCTCCCTACTGCAACCGACGACGATGGAGAGGAAGTGGCTACTGGTGTTTATCTTTCCACCGACTTAAAATGATCAAATATTCTGTGGCCAACTTTTTATTGTTAAGCAAAGTCTTTTTGTTATTTATTTATTACGGTTAATTTTTGTGGGGTCCATAATAATAAAAGTTACTTTCGTTGAATCAGCCAGCCACAATGGAATTGAATTGGGATCGGAGTGCGAGCACAGACCCCGTCTCCTCCGAACAATTCGGACGTTACATCAGACTCAGACGCGGTCTAAATTCTCTCTTTGGCACCGACACTGAAGAGTAGGTCCCACTTTACAGAAAAAAATGTGTAGGTAAGCTCTTACGACTTGCGAGTTCGGATCCTGAACGAGCGGCTGAGATTCATATAATCATATCCCGTTTCCTTGGCGGCTGTCTCCGGTCTCCCTTACGGGTTGTCGCTAACCAACAAATGATCATCTCCGGTTTCCCGTTAAACTGGAGACAATCGAGTCCTGTTCCTATTTTCTCTCCTCTCTCGTTCCATTCCCTTCGTCTCTGGTGCGGCGTGGCTGCTTTGGATCCCCTCTTTCCTCGCGGCCTCTCTTCCAGTCTTCCTCCTCCCATCTTAACCAAACCCCAGAGAGAGAAACCTTGGAATCGGTTCGAGCGCGTCGCTGATCCAATCGGACGCCGCCTCCAGATGACCTCTCCTTAGGGTTTCCCGACCCGACATGGTGGTAGCGCTTGCATCCTCTCCTCTCCTGTATGTTTCCCCCCTTTATTAAGTGCTTCTTCTTCGTAGGCGGAGGAGGAGGAGACTCTTACGCGGTTTCTCCATTTGTGTTTGCGTCTGGGGTTGTTGATAGTGATACCACTTGCTCTTGCCAAAGGACATTTCATTTGGGAGCATCATGTCCAGGTTTCTCTCTCCATCTCCACTCCTTTCTCTTCTTTGCTTTCTGTAAAATTAGGACCGACCGAGATTTATTAAGTTTGACCCATAATTGAGGTACTGGGATCATAAGGTCCACCCTATTTTGCAAATTTCTGATTTTTAATGGGAGATGCTGATCAAGAAAAAATAAGCTTCTAGATGTACTTAACCCTTGTGGAAACAAGTAAGATATGACAGAACAAGTAATAGAATTGGACTCCACCCTCAAATCAAACTCGTATGGTGATCCCAATTTGACCCTGCATGAACTTCTTATTAGACACTGAATACTGAAGTTAGGCATTTTTGTAACTCCTCCAGGTTATTTTTCCTAAGCAAAAGAAAGGAGCTGGGAAAGATCAGAGATCTTGGCCAATCTTTCCTCACAGGTGCAAGGCCTCAGCCAACCGAGCTGCACAATCATGCCGCAACATTCACAACAAGTACCATGTTATACTCGTCCAGAGGTTTCTCACAACTTAAAACCTCTCTTCTGTCCAATAGCTTTTCCAAGGGAAACCCTTCTACATGCCACCATGGCATAAAAAATTTCTCTTCCCTCTCGTGCACTGGTACAATGGCAAACCAGGCCCGGACAGCATGGCAACAATTGTCCAGATTGAAACATTCCAAGTCAGTGTCCTATCCGGTTGTGAGTCGGGTCGCATGTGCCCTAACCCTAGCTGCGCACAGGTACCACGTTGTACCATACCTATTTGCATTTGCAGCTGGTGGTACGGCACTAGCAACACATGCCCATGCTGATGCTGATTACTCATTTCCAGCAAGCAACTCCCTCTACATGCATGCACAAGAGAGCCGTGTTTACCTCACCAACTTCATTCTCTCATTAGCTGAGCTTTTAATATTACTCATAAGATCGGTGTACATTGCATTGCTATTTACCCCTAGCATAGTCATGGCTCCTGTTGCGGATCGGTTTGGTGGACAGTTCAGGCAGACATGGTTGCATGTGGTTCGCCGAACCCTGGAGAAAGCAGGCCCTGCATTCATAAAATGGGGCCAGTGGGCTGCAACCAGGCCTGATTTGTTCCCGGCTGACCTGTGTTCTGAGCTCTCCAAGCTCCACACTAAAGCACCGGCACACAGCTTTGCATACACCAAAAGATCTGTTGAGAAGTCATTTGGGCGAAAAATCTCTGACATCTTTGAGGAATTCGAGGAGGAGCCGGTTGCATCTGGCAGTGTAGCTCAGGTACACCGAGCCCGGCTGAAAAATTCCAAGCACATGACGGTGGCTGTTAAGGTGAGACATCCAGGTGTGGGCGAAGCAATCAGACGGGATTTCAACATAATAAATGCTGTTGCAAAAATTTCAAACTGTATCCCCACACTGAGATGGCTAAGACTCGACGAAAGTGTGCAACAATTTGCTGTATTTATGATGTCTCAGGTAGATTTGGCAAGAGAGGCAGCACATCTCAGCCGGTTTATTTATAACTTCAGGCGATGGAAGGATGTTTCCTTTCCGAGACCTGTGTACCCACTTGTGCACCCAGCTGTGCTGGTCGAGACATATGAACATGGAGAGAGCGTCTCACATTATGTTGATGAGCTCGAGGGGCATGATGGATTAAAGAGTGCCCTTGCACACATTGGGACCCATGCCCTTCTGAAAATGCTTCTGGTAATTAGTGGAAATTTTGACTATATTAGCTGCTATGTTTTCAGTTTTCAGCATCCTAGTTCTTTCTCTGATTATTATTTTTTTTTGTCCATAGGTTGACAATTTTGTCCATGCTGACATGCACCCTGGCAACATCTTGGTACGTGTAGTACGCCCCAAAAATACTAAGAAGTCGAAACCGCATGTTGTTTTCCTTGATGTGGGTATGACTGCTGAGCTCTCAAACACGGACCGTGTCAACCTCCTTGAATTTTTCAAGGCAGTGGCATTGCGGGATGGCCGTACTGCTGCTTTGAGTACGCTTAAACTTTCAAAAAACCAAAACTGCCCCAACCCACAGGCCTTTATTGAGGTATGTATTTTGGCTCAGGTTCTAGGAGTTAATATTATTTACTGACAGGCCACTGAGTTTTCCTAGCTTGTTACAGTGCTTAGTTTCTGGATGGAACTTATCAAACCAGATCATTCTGTCTATAAGTTTGAATGCTTCCAGCATTCTTGGAAAATTTTATGCATAAATTATTTTGCTTGTTCCAAGTCCTGCAGTAGATTTTGTTGTCTCTTGTACTAGCAGAATTGCATCTGCATTCACTATTAGAACTAGTTTTGTTTTGTCCTGAAATATTTTGATTAATGTCTGGAACTAATGCAAATGATGAAGCTGCTTGCGCTGTTAAACATTGTGTTATGGGTTTCTCTTTTGTTATGGTTTTCCATATTATATTGTAGTTTTCTACAGGTCGTGTGCATTCACATCTCAATTTATGAGACCAAATTTTATTTATATATATTTTTTTTGAAAAAAGTGATATTTACTACCTGGCTGTTGTTCCCATTTCTATGCGGAAAGTGAGAATTTTTAAAATACGTAGTATCTGTAAAAAGAAATAGAAAATACATCCATCATCCTACTGCCAACTCTTTTGTTTGTTAGCCTGAAATGCAATTTCATTTTCTTAATTCCTATTTATGTGAGTGGATTTAAGTATATATGTACAGGATAGTGAACAGAATGTGATGAATTGGAAAAAGGAAACAATAACAATAATAATGCATAATGGCTTGTGCTACCAGCTCAATTTGGCAATTGACTGGTGTTGTGTGGCCTTGCTTCAGTTGCAGATGCTTCCTTGCATGCCATGATATTAGCTACTTCTCACATTGATCCAGTTGTTTAGATCAGATCGCATGGTCTCTTTTCTTTTATTACTATTTTTTTTTTTTTTTTTGCTAATTGAATTTTATATTGTGCGGAAACCAGGAGGTGGAAAAGGCGTTCACTTTTTGGGGCACCTCAGAGGGAGATGCCGTGCACCCAGCAGAGTGCATGCATGAGTTGCTCGATCAGGTGAGGCGCCACAAGGTCAACATTGATGGCAATGTTTGCACCGTTATGGTCACCACTCTAGTTCTCGAGGTAAGTTTATTTGTTCCACTTCGTGCTATTCAATTCTACCCTGCATGTTTGAAATTAAACCTAATGTATTTCTTAATGGTTTTACATCATTTGTTCTATAAGTGCTCTTAGTTAAGGCAACTTTGTCCTCATCAGTGGTAAATTGTTCTGGGGTCCATCTGGAAATTGCATGAAGGATATGCATACATAACACCTTTTTTCTGACTTATGCAACTGTCACTCAAACTATGTTTTGTTGTTTGTGCTGTAACAATGGAATTAAATGTCACAAGTTAGTTATAAAATGACTAAATTTTGTGAAAATACCTTTGAACTAAAGTGCTGCCTAGCCTGACCGGACATCTGAATATAGTTAGATGGATGGAGTGAACTTTGGAATCTAAGGGAGGCAGAGCTCAGGAGAGGTAGCAGCAAAATTATCAATGTTTGACATTTCTGTGTCAAGGAAGCCTCAGTATAGCAATAGATGAGTGCCGAAGAAACCTGAAAACCAAATAAACCAACAAGCAAAAGAACACTGCTAAATAAATTATTGAAACAGTTACCAAAATAGGAACCTAAATTCATACTTAGAACTTGATGCCTTTTTGTGAACATTTTATAGGGATGGCAAAGAAAGCTGGATCCAGATTACAATGTAATGCAAACACTCAGGACATTGTTGTTTAAAGCTGATTGGGCCAAAGATCTTCGGTACACGATAGAAGGCCTTGCATGATATTTCACCTCATTTTAATAACAATTTTGATACTCCAGTCTAGTTAGTATTATGAATGTTTATAGGTTCTATGTCAACGGACAATGGAGAATTGGTTTGTTCTTTTCTTTTTCTTTTTTTTTTTTAACTCCTTTTGTTTAACTTACTACAAATTTTCTGATCAAATACGGTGGAGCATGCCGTAAAAAGTGGAAATAAGGAAGATAATTTTTTTTTTTTTTCTTATTGAGACTGCACTATATTTTTTTGGTGCTTGTAGCTCCTTCCACGTAGTAAATTAACTTGTTTCTAAGCATCTAACAATTTATGGTGTCATAGATTCACTTGTTGATACTAAATAAGCTCTGAGTTCATTTTCTGCTATGAAAACTTTTGATGTATCAATAACAAATAAAATTCTTTTTTTTTTCCGAGCAAAATAACAACAGCTTTACATCTTATACTATAGGAAAAGAAATCATGACGCAATTTTTTATTGTTGTAAAGCAATGTTTCTGTACTAATATATTTGGAGGGATTGCTATTCTATGAAGCATACTTTTATTTATTACTACTTTTTCTATCTTTTTTGTTGAAAAACAACAAATCCTAGCTAATTAGTAACCTGTGCAATTGTATTGACATTGAGAGAAACTTTTGCTCTTTAATAACTTCAATTAGATGGCAAACAAAAACATTATAATATCATGCGCAATTTGAATGTTGTTGTACCATCCAATTTCGTAAGTCAGCTATTGTGTATTTTTAATCTCGTCAGCTCCTTTCAGATAACATGTTACATTATATGGAGATGTTGCATGATTAATGTGAGAATGCGCTTGTTAATTACACACGTGCGGTTGTTGGTTGAAGAGTAGGTATAGGGGCAATTTACAAAACCTTTTACACGTGTGGTATGATGTGAGGTGAGCCATAATAATCTAGTATGAAGAGTAATAATATCGATAACCTTTCCCTTTTTTCCGTCCTATGTGTTAAAGATATTGGGGTGTTGTGACAATATGCTAAAGCGATAATTCACAGAAATAGAGAATTAACACTCTTTAAATTAGCATTATTCTGTATTATACAATAGATGCTTCTTCTTCTTCTTTTTTTTCTTTTTTTTTTTTTCCTTTTTTTGGAAAAAAGAGCGACCACCTAGGTGTGGGCCTGTGGCACCTGCATTCAATTGAAACATCTTTTACCCTTTTACAAATAACAACATAGCGTAATTTTTTTTTTTTTTTTTTATCACACCAATCAGATTAGGACTCGTCTCGCAATCCAATTCCGATAACATTATTCCTGCAATATTCATTTTCAAAGGTACGATTTCAAGATTTGTTACTTTTAATTACAAAGTGGCCATAGCTGGAAGATGTTTTTATATGTGGGGTCCACTGTGATAGGATCATTTTTATTCGGGTCTTTATCTACCCTGGTCCAACTGTGGACTAACATTATCATTAACTTATTTTGATACGAATTGGTAGTACTGAAGGAACATGAATTCTGCTAAAGACAATGGAATTGAGATGGCCCGAACGGACCAGTCAGTAAACTATATTGCATCAAGGGCCCAGTGAAAATTATCATAACAAATTTACCAACCCAAAAAGAGTTACTAGCTCCAGATTCTTGCAATTAATTTTTGTTGTACTTGTACAAAAAGAAAAGATAAAAAAAAATATTGGTACATTTTTTAATTTTGAGAGTTACAAGTCATTCAGCTAGTAGCCTCTACACGAACTACAATTTTCCTAAAACTCTTAGATACATTAGAGTATTGCTATAATTGTGCCATCGACCAAGAAGAATGAAGCGATCAATTATCTTAATTTATGTCGAACCTTTCTTCATTGCTGCTGCTATAGTTTTTGAATGAATATCATGAGATTTCATCCGCAAATACTAAATCTAGTATCGTTTGAACTGCACCAAAAAGGAATTGCAAGTTGGAAGGTATTCTAATCATGCTTAAACTTCAAAATTCAATTAAAATGATTGTGTCTTAATGAATACCTTCATCTTTTGGGATATTTGGCTGGTCCAGCAGAAGCCTTCTGAAGTCAGCAATTTCAGCTGAACTGCACCAGTATATTCAAAGTAATAAAGTATTCAATAAATAACTGGACAGATCACAATCAGTTCTACAATCAGAACATGGGTTATAATTGCAACTTGCCTAGACTTCCATGACAAAGAGGAAACTATCGCTGATTTAAGAGCAAATCTGCAAAAAGAAAATTAGTTATGAGATCAATTAATGTTGTTATTTTAAATTGATGCACAGAGAGAGAGAGAGAGAGAGAGAGAGATTGCCAACAAGTCTGTGCGATGGCTGTCTGTCCTACTGCAGTGAGTTGTAGAGGAGGCTAAGCTGAGGATGGGGTACCACAAAGGGGCAAAGGGGATGGTCCGGTGTTTTTTTTTGCCAGTGTAAATTTTTTTGGGTTCTGTACCTGTTTGTGGATTGCTGTTTTGAATGTTTTGTGTTTTATTGTTTCTTTTTTTTTTTAATGTATGTGACCAATGGCTGCAGCAGATTAATTTTTTTATAAAATACATGTGGTATGTGCCCATATTTTGGAAAAAAGAAAAAGGGGGTTGGAAGAATAGAGAAAGGGGTAGAGAGTGAGAGAGAGCAATCATACTCGTCCTGATGCATCTTGCTTATTGATTTGAGACCATCCAAGCAATCCTTCAGACTTGACCAAATACCAACCCGCAATTGCATTTGCTTAGAAGTCGGTGAAGATCCAGACTTTACAATCTGGTTAGCATCTCTTGCAATTTTGTCAAGAGATTTTACAATTTCATGAAATTCTTTCCTAAGATGCGAATTGAATACAAACAGATTAGCATTCGAGGGTCAATGGCAGTACCGAAGTTTGGTCAAATACTTAATAGCGCTACATTTGAGGTACTAGCAAGTACAGCATCGTTCATTAATAAATGAAAAACAATGTAGAAAAGAGAAACAGAAAAAAAAAATGTATAATATGATAGATAGGAGTAAGATGGAATTACAGGGTACATTTCATCTGAAAGAAATAGGACTCTAAGCTCTCCAATTGTTTGGCCAGTAGTGCCTCCTTAATTCCAGTAACATTTTGAAGTGAACCATAATTTTTGGACTCTCTAAGGACCTGAAGGCGATCGATGATTGAAGAAGCGTTGGCGAATGAAGAGAGGAGGCATGATTGCTGCTCGTCCCATTTCTCCATGTCCTCTACGGCTCGCCTGTATCTCTGCTGAAGCTTTCTCATTGTCGTCTCCATTTTTCACTGAACAAGCACATTTCGGATTTAGTATAGTGAGACAGAGAGAGAGAGAGAGAGAGAGAGAGAGAGTAGGAGTATTCACCGTTTGTAGTGTAAATGAGGGGGAAGGGAGCCGATGCCGCGAGACCCGTGGCGGTGAGGGAGAACTTAGGGTTGAGGGTTTAGCGAGAGAGAGGAGAGGGGAGGCGGAGCCGGAGAAGAAACGGCAACGGAAACGAACAATGCAGAATTTCCGATTTTGTGGCGCTTTTTTTTTTTTTTTTGGGAGATTTAATCCCGTAGCCCGTAGGAATAATGGGGAACAGTATTTCTGGTCACAGTAAACTCTAGGTAAGCAGTCAAGCAAGGGTTCACTTTCGATCCGAGACGTCCGATCTAATATCAACGATTAAATTTTTTTGGGACCTATCAATATGATATTATTCACGAAGTATCTATCATTGATTGCGATCAGACGGTCCGATCAAAAGTGAGCACTCTGTTCACCTAAAAAGTGAGCAGAGGATGTGATTTCGGAATAATGGAACCTTTGCTACGGATCAGTGCCTAGCTAGGCAAAGTACTCATCTCATCACGATCGTCCGATCTAATCTGGATGGTTAATTTTTTTTCAAATCTATCAATCTGGTATTAATCACGGAACACCCATAATTAATCGGACGGTTGCGATGAGATGGGCGCTCTGCCCAGCTGGGCAGAGGATGTGGTTCCCCTTCGATACAGCATATTTATCGGGTGTGATGACTTTTATATATTTATGTGTGTTTCACCCTTAAATAAAATTATTTTTTTGAAACTATACTTATTTGATTATTTAAGGAATAACAGTCTATATTCTTGTACCCGGTTATTTGAAAACTCTCCTTGTTCTTATTTCTTTTTTATCGGTTGCCAACAGTTGAAGGTTTTGGAGTGAAATCATGATTTAAAGCACTTGAATAGGTCGAAATCTGAAAAAAATCAAATGATTTCCAACAAAATAAGCTTGAAAGGTCTAATCAATAATTGCTTGTATTTCAATTCTGTCGGATGAATTATTGATAGCCTCTCTAATCAGTTATTGGTCATCTCTTGCCTTTGTTGCTCAAAGAATTGCAAAACTACGACTAGTAGTTACCTCGAGACCATAATTATAAGACCGGACGATTCTGATCCGACTTGGACGAGTTGGAATCGTATTGGTGATACACAATCCAATATTGTTTCTAATAATATCCTTTAGATGATGTTCTATATCTTCTATTGATTGGACCGGTAATTAAGTTATTACTAAAATTCAACTTAATTGCCGGACTAATCTATTACTAGAATTCAAGTCCCAAACAGGCTGAGTTTCCAAAGATGGTTGAGATTATGGTAGAAAATGAGAAATCAAAGTAGCAGTTGGCAATGCTCTCTCCTCAACTTCCCAATGCTGATACTTCTTCCATTGGGCCACTTGGAGTGACTGATCGGTTGGTAAGTGGAGGTAATCCATAAACTACTTGGGTTATGGTTCCTTTTGTTGAGGGGCAGTAGAAACAAAGAGGGGGAAGAGGTTTTGGAGATGGCTCCACTCAAGACAGCTGGACTGCCAAGGCCAAGCTTGAGGAAATACTGTCGAAATATGCCTTCTAAAGAAGATATGAGATCTAGGAACACCAAAAATGCTGGTACAGTTTTACCTCTCACTGCTGCTTTTTTTTTCCTTTTAACTCTATATCATATTCTCAATTATGTTCTTTGTTAGAGAATTTGGGTTTTTCTTTGGGCATTTCTGATAGTGATAGACTTGATTTTATAGCTAATATCAAGAAAACTGAGTTATCTAGACTGGTAAGTATTGTGAATACGCTCAAGTCCAGTCTGGACGAGGCTTTAGCCCATTTGGGACAAGATACAGTTTCCTTATGTTAATTCTTTCATAGAATGCTTACCAAGTATATATGTTGTTCTTTAATTCATTCACTTGTCAATTGTCATTTAGAATTTCTTTTTACCGTATTGGTGATTAAGTTATGGTATAATTAAGGGTGCAGGAATATAGAAAGGAATATATAAGTAACACACTCTCTAGTAAAACATCTTCACACATCATGAGGTCATGGTCTTCAATATGGGTCTACAGGTCCGGTCAGGAATTAACATAATTTATTCTAGTCAACAAAAGTGAGTACGAAGGGGAAAAACAAAATGGATCGCGCGCACAAAACAATTTCTATGATCGCGAAGACTTTTTTTATTCTGAAGATAATGATCCCGAAGACTTTGAATTAAAGTTTGACAACTCGACTTGGACTGACATGTTGAACAGAAACTTTCGGCAAAAAAGTAGTCAAATACGTTACACATAAATTTTATTAAAAAATATTGAATGGGTGGGTCCATGGGTTTTTTAAAATATCTGATTGGTCCGTGGACAACTTAAAAGATAGAATGTTGTTACTTGTTAGTCTTTCAACATCTCTCAAAATAACTTAGTTATATATATATATATATATATATATATATATATATAATGTTTTGTTTTAGTTTCTGTCTGTAGTTTAGTTGGTTTGTGGATTTCTGGAGTGGTTTCCTCGTGCCACTCTTTGCTTACTCTTAGTTTGTACTTTGAATCTTATCAGTGGAACTTTGGTTCCCTGTTTTGAGAGTTTTGGAATAAAAAAAACTTAAGTTATATATCGTGCAAAAATAATAAACTTTATGCTTCATATATATTTGCTCTTTTTAGAATTTAAGAACCGACTTAATTTTTCTTCCGAAAGTTCAAAAGTCATTGTAATACAGATGAGAGCACATACATATCTATCATATATAGGCTAATAAAGTGGCTTCTCACAAACTTCTAGGGCCTAAAACTTTTCGTTTTTTTTAAAAAAAAAAAAAATTGAAGTTCAGCATGTATACTTGGAAAAAAAAATTTCAAAATGGCGTAGATATTTAGACGTACACGCACTTTGGATCCTTGTATATGGCTCGCACTTTGTACGTCGAGTGCTTATTTTTAGTTTTGTCATTTAGAGGCAGTGTGAAGAGTCTCTGGGTGGAGAAAATATTACAAATTATGCAAAATAGTTTGCAAAAAGAAAAATAAAAAATACAGCCTTACGTCCACTTTACTTCATGGATCCGTCCCTCGTAGATTTATCAATCATTTTTTTTTTTTCAAATAAGGCGTCTAACATATAGACTTGTCAATATACCGACGTTTTAACGTTTTAACGTTCCGTTTTGGGCCATTGAACGTTAAACGAATCAAAATTTTAATTCCGTTGGCCCAACGAAACGTAAGGCGAAAATGGGCTCTGAATTCCGCCAAAAAACGAAACGAAAACGTCAGGCCCAGTTTCCGTTTCGTTTATTTTCGTATTAACATTTAATTTTATAATATATTATACAATATATTATACGTATTTGTGGAAGCGGAGAGAACGAGGGGATAAGGTCAGATATTGACCCTTCTCAGGCACGCTCGCTCCTCTCTCTCTTTCATTCTCTCTCGCTCCTTTCTTTCTCTCTCTCTCTCTATTGCATACACACTGCCCATGACAAATTGACAAAATGACAACCTTGAGCCATGCGATTGTGACGATGGCAAGGCAGATCGGCGTGCGACTGTTCCCCCAAGCCTTCTTCACTCACCATCAGTCACTTCTTTCGCCGTTTGTCTCCAACTCTAGCCAGCCCATCATCACCTCTGTCCTCTGAGTAGGCAAGAGGGGAGGACAATAGGCCAATAGCAATGATGATTGTTTCTTTCAATTTCTTTTATATATGTACCGTGAAGGGAAAAAATGGCCAGAAAAGAGAGAGAAAAAAAGAGATAGAGTGAGAGAAAGAAAGAAAGCTCTAAAGAGTAAAGAAGTTGTGGAAAGCTAAAGAAGTGGTGGAAGCAAGGCAAGATTCCAAAGCGAGGTGTGACTGGCCGGACTCGTCCTCTCCTTTGTCTCTTTCTGGTAAAAATCCTCTTTTTTGCAAACCCTCTTTCTCTAATTTGCCTCTTTTTGTTCAAATTGTGTATTTCGAAAAAAGAGAGACAGATCGAAATTGTGTATTTCTCCTTTGTCTTTCCAAAATTGTTCAAATTTGTGTTACAATTTTTGCAAACTTTTTTGTTCGATTTTCTGGTACATTTATAGTTACTCAGCTGTATTTAATAGCTGTAGTTAATAGCGCTAAAAGAGATGTAGCTCAGAATTGTTGTACCTCTTAATTGATGTAGTATAGTTGTACTTAATAATTAATCATTGTCTGTCATTAATTACAGAAGAATTAATAGAAGCACTCATTAAAACGTGTTTGTGACTAATAATTTGTGTCTCGAATTAATAACTAATCATTGTGTTTGTAATTAATTACTAACAGAAAAATTAATACAATTATATTTGTTAAACCGTGTCTGTCATCCTCTGATCTTATGTGGCATAGTTGAATACTTGAATATAGATACAGTAATATTGTTAACTAATTAAACCTTTTCATCTCTCTGTTTTTTCAGGTTGGTAATTAATGGCAAGTTCAGAGAGTGAATCTGATCCAGACAGGTAATGACAATTATATATACATATATATAATTTTTTTTTTGAGTAAAGTGAGTCTGTTATATTAGTTGACAATTATTTGTGTTTAATTGTAGCTTTGGATTGGGTCCTCTTTATACTCCAGAGCAAATTCAAAGAATTGAGGCTGAAGATGGTGCAGCCCCTGATGGTGACACTCAAGCCAGACCAGCTGACACTCAAGTCCCTGAAACTCAAGTCCCTGAATCCACCAAAAAGAGAAAAAGAAGAGAAAAAATGACCTCTAAATATTGGCAGTATTTCACAAGGGGTGAGACTAAAGAAGATGGCTATTATGATGCTAAATGCAATTTCTGTGGGCTAATTTATGATATGGGGAATGGAAGGGGCACTGGTTCTTTGGGGCACCATTTTGAAAGGTCTTGCAAGAAAGTGCCCAAAGCCATGAGAAAGAAACCTAAAGCCTTCCAAAAATTGTTGCAAGCTGGTACTAATACAGGTACTAAATTATATTGTCTGTCTACTTTTAAATTGTGTATATTTTAATTATATTGTGTATGTCATGTATATTGTGTATATTGTGTATACTTTTAAATTGTGTATATTTTAATTATATTGTGTCTGCCTACTTTTAAATTATATTGTGTATATTTTAATTATATTGTGTCTATTATGTATATTTAAATAATATTGTGTATATTTAATTAATGCAGCACCAGCCCTTGTTGTGTGGGAATTTGATCAAATGAAATGCAGAAAGGGCCTTGCAAGAATGGTGATTGCTCATGATTATCCTTTCAATTGTGTAAATCATTACTTTTTGAGAGAATTCTTGAAAGAATTACAACCTCAGTTTAAAGTCCCATGTAGGAATACACTTAGGGCTGATTGCCTAAAGATTTATGATGAGGAAAAGGACATCTTGTATGATTTGTTTAGTAACTTAGATTGTAGATTCAGTTTCACTAGTGACCTATGGACCAACAAGGGTAGAGATAGGGGTTTTATGGCTCTAACTTGTCATTATATTGATGAAAGTTGGAAGCTGCATAAGAGAGTTATTGCATTCTCCCCTTTGCCAAGTCCTCATACAGGTAAAAATATTGCTGATGCCATATATCAGAAGTTAGTGTTGTGGAATATGGATAAAAAGGCTTTATGCCTTGTACTTGATAATAGTAGTGCTAATGAGGCTTGTATTAAGGAAATGCTTAGTTCAACACCATTTGCAAGTACACTGCCTGTTAATGGAGAAATATTTCACCAAAGGTGTGGTTGTCACGTCTTAAACCTCATAGTCCAAGATGGACTGGATGTTTTAGATGATGAGATCAAAATTATTCGAGAGACGATGAAGTACATTCGTCACTCGCAGTCAAGAATGGAGAAATTTAAGCGAGCAGTAATTCAGGTTGTTCAAATGATTTTGTTAAAATGTAATTATTATTAAATAATTTTGTCAAATGTGGTTCAAATGTAATTGTTATAACATAATTCTGTTGTTGGTAATTTTAGGCTAAGGCACCTGATAAAAAGCCGGCATGGGATGTCCAGACAAGGTGGAACTCCACCTATCTCATGTTGCAATTAGCCTTTGAGTTGAGAGAAGCCATTGAAAGGTTTGCTCTTATGGATTCAAATTGCAAAGATGTATTTGAGATTGATTGGAACAAAATGAAAGCTTTACTTGATTGTCTCAAGGTTTTTTATACTGTTACTTTGAAACTTAGTGGAACTCTCTATCCAACTCTGAATTTGTTCTTTACAGAGTTCTGTGAGGTTTGTCTAACTATAAAAAATATGAGCCATTCCAAATATCCATTCATAGTAGATATGGGTGTAGAAATGTATACTAAGTGGGACAAGTATTGGACTAGTGGTAACATGTTGCTAGCAATTGCTTGTGTGCTTGATCCGAGAACAAAACTTGGTGTTGTTGAGTATTACATGAAGGAGATGTATCCTGCTGACCATAAGACATTCATGGACAACTTGAATGATTGCATTCATGCATTATTCAAGGATTATGAAGAAGCATACAATAGGCAAACTGGTGGACAAGTTGGTAGCTCATCAGAAGTGAGGTTGAACTCTCAACTTTCTCTTTATTTTATCTGATTATGTGCTTAATATTTGCTTTATTATCTTAATATGTGCTTTATTAAACTCTCAACTTGCTTTATTACAACATATAGGCTGTTAGGTGTTTATTACAATAATTATTGGCTTCACTGTTTGTTTAATTCTTTCATAGGCAAACTGTTAGTGCATCAACTGAAATGAGTGGCACAAGGGCTGGATTGAAGGATTTTTTGAAAAATAAAAAGAAGGCTGATCATCACAAATCAGAGTTAGAGGAATATCTAGATACAACGTTAGATGAATCCAGCTTGGATGCTGAATTTGATATCTTGTCATGGTGGAGATTGAAGGCACCCAAATATCCAATTCTGTCTCGGCTCACTCGAGACATCCTCGTTGTGCCAATCTCTACTGTGGCATCTGAGTCTACATTTAGTAATAGTGGCAGAACTCTCAGTCCAATAAGGAGCTCATTAAATGATGAAAGTATTGAGGCTCTTATTTGTGCTCAAGACTGGTTGAGAGCTTCAGTCACCGGTAGGCGATGTTTATAAAAATTATCTTTCTCATTTTATTTGTTATATATACACTAACATGCTTATTTATATTGTGCTATATATGCAGAAAAAGGTGGGAACTTTGGTGAGGTACTTTGGTCAGTTGATGAAGTGGCATCGGATGCCGATGGCTCTGCCACCAGTTAGTGAAAACTTTGGTGAGGTACATTTTGTATGCCTTACATTATGGATATATTGTTTACATGTATACAAGGCATTTTGGATCCATCAGATGCTTGAAAGCATATTTATATTATGATTTGGGTAGTTGCATTTTGGACTGGATGTAGTATGAGGAAGCATATTTATATTTTGAAGCCTGGAGTTATGTTAACTCTTTGGCTCCTTGGATCTCAAGCAATGACTTTCAGTGATGTTTAATGTGTTTATTTTGTAACTTGATTTTTGGCCATTGGCTGAGATTGGTACAATCTGAGAAATGAGCTTGAGATGTAAGTTGAGTATTCAGAGTAGTTAATATTGCTTGTTGTAATATGCAGTAGTTGAGAACTTGATATGTTATAATTTTATAAACTGTGTTGATTGAGGACTTGTATTGTAATTGTCTGCTTACAATTTGTAACTATGTTGAAGCCTGGAGTTTACTCTTTGGCTCCTTGGATCTCAAGCTGTGAATTTCAATGATGATTATTGTGTTTTTTTATTCTATTTATCCATTGGCTGAGATTGGTACAATCTGAGAAATGAGCTTGAGATCAAAGTTGAGTTTTCAAAGTAGTTAATATGCTTGCTTGTTGTAAATGTATGCTTACAATTTGTAACTTGAGAATTGAGATATGCAGGCTATGCAGCAGACCAGCAGTTGAGAACTTGTAACTTGAGAACTTGTAACTTGTGTTGTAATATTCTGCTTAAAATTTTGTAACTTGCGATATGCAGAGTGAGAACTTTTGTAAAGTTGTGTAGTGTAGTTATGTTGTAATTTTTTGCTTACAATTTCAATTTGTAAACTATTATCTTGATGTAAGGTATTTGGAGAGAAAAATTTGCTATCTTATGATGTGTAAACGGTTAAAAATTGGCTATGTAGCCTATGTTACAATTTATAACGTTTGTAACGTTATTTCCGTTTTACAAAACGGAACATTAAGCGGAATGAAAATTGGTTCCGTTACTTACATGAAACGTTAAACATAAACAATAAATCTTTCCGTCACATTAACGTAACATTAAGCGGAAGATGTGATTTCCGTGAACGTCATCAACGTTTGACAGGTCTACTAACATATATCTAAATCATTTTTTTTATGGATAAGATTGGATATGTAATCCTTGAAATTCTCTGCATCCTGATATAACTCTGTAGTTTTTAAAACTGAAAATAACCCCCTCTAATCATGCTTAATAATATAGATATAACAATCTCTATCAATTATAATTATTTTTTATTAAAAAAAACAATTTTAAATTATCTGACCAAATTAAGCCTTCCAAATAAGTTTTATCTCCCTCTCCAACGATACCAACAAAGCTTATTCATTGTGTTGCAGCTTTGCTCTATTTCCTTCTTTAAATTGTAGAGTACACGGTTGCTCCATGATCTCCATCCCAACATGCCCAACAAATTTAGTTGAAGACTTGGAGTGGATAACACCAATTGAAGAAAAAATAATTTGGTCACGTAGTAAGCATATTAAGATCTATTTATTTTCTTTAAACGATTTCTGGTAACGAGTTAAATCAATTCCAGATTTCGCCATTATGGACCTTTTTCATGCATATATCTTGCAATTATTCAATTATATGAATTTGTAAACATATAGTTCCACGAAAATGAATTTCTTTTCCATTATATAATGCGATATTGGTTAATTATCCTTAGTCAACGAATATCATATCCCGCATATGACAGATAAGTTTGACTAATTTTTCTTGTGGAAAAATTTTGGTTCATTTTCGTTGCTCTGGGATCGGCGGAGAGGGAGATAAAACGTCTTTGCCAAGAGGGAGGACAATTTTGTCCGAAAGATTACAAGGTATATATGTATGAAACATGATTAGAAAGGGTTATTTCTAATTATAAAGATTACAATTCGAATAGAAAGATTTCAGGAATTATATCGAATTATCTATGGCCGTTGCTGCATTCCATCATATGACAATTGACAAGTGAATGAATTAAAAAAGTCAAAATGTACTTGACTTTTGTCACTCTTTTGACAATTACTCCAGTCATTACTCAAGAAGAGAAAGCTAATATTAAGTAGCTCAAACATCCTGAATTAATAATTATAGGGCATTAAAAAAAAAGCGAACATATAAATTAATTGTATTATTCGTAGGGTAGGGATATATTGACATCAAAGGGAAATGTTCTTCTATATTAATTTGTTTTAAGCAAAATACCACATTTAGTTGTATGAAACGTTTCAAGATCTTCTATTAATGGAGCCAAGTACACATCTATATCATTGCCCGGTTGTTTTGGACCAGAAATGAGCAACGGCATCATCATATATCTTCTTTTCATGCATAACCAGGAAGGAAAATTGTAAATAACCAATAGAACTGGCCATACGCTGCGATTGTTGCTCATGAGACCGTAAGGATTCATTCCATCCGTGCATAGTCCCAATCTCAAATTCCTAGGTTCGTTGCCGAAATCTGAGAAATGACTGTTTACGTTGTTCCACTGGGTCGAGTCCGCGGGATGTCTGATCATTCTATCTTTCTTTCTGCCTTCCGCGTGCCACCTCAACAGTTTAGCATCTCTTGAATTACCAAATATACGCTCAAACCTTGGTATTATCGGTAAATACCATATTTTTTTCGCAGCTGGCCTCGTTTTACAACTCTCTTCATCATCCTCCAAATCATCGTCCCTTAGCTTGTACCTTGATGCATTGCACATTGGGCATTTATGAAGATTCTCGTACTCATTCCGAAATAGTATGCAATCATTCGGACATGTTGAAATCTTCTTTATTTCCAAGTTCAGAGGACACAGTAATTTTTTAGCCTCATAACATGTATCTGGCAATGTATTTTCTACTAGAAGCATTTCTCGTAAAAGACCCAGCAAAGATGTGAAACTTTTATCGCTCCAATTATTCTTGGCTTTTAAGTTATACAGTTTGAAAATCGTTTTAATTTTTGAGAATTTATCCTTATCACAACCGGGATATAGAGGTGCATTACAGTTTTCATCAAATTGTTGGAAAACCTCAGGAACATGATCATCAATAAAACCATCTGGTATTTCGTTCATCATTTCATCCAAATCATTATCTCTATTATCATCACCACATTGTTGTTGACTTACATTTTCTCTATTTTCTATATTCACACCCACAAATACATCATCTCTATTATCTCTATTTTCTAAATCTGATACATTAATACTAGTCCCAACTTCAGCCTGATCTTCCAACTTTTCCCCATGATAAACCCACCGGAGGTATTTTGGTGTTGTCATCCATCCACGCTGAATCAAATGAGCTCTAACAGTTTTAATATCATGGCTCTGCATGTTAACACAACGCTTACAAGGACAAAGAATTTTTGACTTTCCTATTGATTTTCGATGTTCTTCCGCACAATGTATGAATTCTTTAAGGACTTCAACAAAATCATCAGAGATACGTGAACTGAACATGTACTTCTACCTTTGATTCATCTGTGAATATCATAATATATATCCAAAAGTCAGGGTTTAGACTTTGTAGGTTCAATGTACGATCACATGAGGTTTTCGGGCCGGTTACCATCCTAACCCACTCTTTGGATACTCTGTCTCATTAGCGAGCGACGCTAGATGCAATCTGTTGTCTGAAAAAAATTCGGCAGCATTTCCCCTTATGTTCCCTGAATGCACCAACACACGATTGCTCGTGAGGACGCATCCGTGGGAACATAAGGAGAAATGTTGCCGAATCTTTCCCAAACAACAGATTGCATCTAACGTACCACTCGCTATCCTAAATGAGACAGAATATCCAAAGAGCAGTCCCAAAAAATGGGGACTATTCGAGGTTAATCCCTAATGGATTAATCTCGGACGGGCACGACCTAAAATAGTTCAAATTCCGGCATTTTGGTCCTATATGACAATACACTAATATATGCAAATGCCAAACATTTAATTAATTAATAATGCAAGCTACAAATTGACTATTTTAAGAAATTAAAATTGTCGAGGGTTAAAATATAAAATTACCGAAATTATCGATGATTGAATTCCTTTAATAGAATCACCTTGCCTTTATCAACCTAATTTTTGAGTAGTTAATGAAAAAATAAATTACAAATACAAAAAATTAATTTAAATAAATAATTAAATCATCAATAATAATTATAGAATATACCTCAAATGCTATTTTTCAAACTTCTATTTGCTCTCCTTGGCTTCCTCTTCCTATTTTTCAATTTTTCCAATTTTTTCTAAAATTTTAGCTAATTTAAATAGGTGGTTTTGATTAGTGCAGGAAATTTCGGTTTGGGAGGAAAAAATAATGGCAGCAACAGATCTAAAGAGAAATGTCGGATTGGGGGAGAAGGAAGGGTTTAAAAAATTCTGTTTATTTTTAGAGACGATTTTTTTATAAAAAACCGCCTCTAAAAATGCGAAAAAAAATCCAGAAAAAATTTTCATTTTTAGAGGCTGTTTTTTATAAAAAATCGTCTCTAAAAATACATATTTTTAGAGGCTGTTTTTTGTAAAAACAGCCTCTAAAAATGCGAAAAAAATTCAGAAAAAATCTTCATTTTTAGAGACTGTTTTTAATAAAAAATAGCCTCTAAAAATATATATTTTTAGAGGCTCTTTTTTGTAAAAACCGCCTCTAAAAATGCGAAAAAAAATCCAGAAAAAATCTTCATTTTTAGAGGCTGTTTTTTAGAGACTGTTTTTTGTAAAAAACCGCCTCTAAAAATACGAAAAAATTTCAGAAAAATTCTTTATTTTTAGAGGCTATTTTTTATTAAAAACAGTCTCTAAAAATGTAATTTTTAGAGGCTATTTTTTTTATAAAAATCGCCTCTAAAGATAGACAGCCATTTTTTATTTTTTTGCAAAAAAGTTTAGAAATGGTTTTTGTTAAAAACCGCCTCTAAAAATAATCGACAAAAATTTCCAAAATGCCACTGGTTATTTTTAGAAACGGGTTTATGGAAATCCGTCTCTAAAGGAGGTGTCTCTAAAAATAATTTCTGTTGTAGTGAACATATACTTTTAAAAATTTTGAAAAGAAAGACAGAATGCAAAGAAGTAGAGAGAAAAGAAACGGGGACAATACGAAAAGTATATACATGGACTGCGACAAAAATATAAATTAATTTTCTGAATAACGCAAACATAAATGTTATCCATAGTGGAGCTTGCATATACATGCATGCAAAAGTTGTATATTTTATCGCATTGACATATATATATGTTCTGCGGCCATTAATTAGCTACCCTCAACATGCCTATGAGAAGTACATGCATGTATTTGCATACACATAAAAGATGTATAAAACATAAGATACATAAAAAAATCTTATGTATGTACATCTGCAGACCGTATAAATGTACTTGGATACTTGCACCACATTTTGCATTTATTAATGAGGTAGTACAATGCATGCTAATTAAAACTCTCATTAATACACATAAGCGTGTTTATCCGGTATGATGTGAACAAGCTAACAGTTACATGGACAGTGGCGGATATAGACTTAAAACTAAGGGTGGGCACATTAAAAAATTATTAAATATTATTTAAAATAAAAAATATATAAAATAATAGTAAAGCTTAAATATTATTTAATCTATTAATTAATTGTACTATTATAAAATGCAAATTTAATTTTCCATATGTTTAATAAATATTATTTTGGAATTTCCATCAAAAGCACGTAGACAAAATTATATTAATCTATATATAGTATAATTAACAAGTTTTTTTAAAATTAATGCATATGAGAAGTTTGACTCTTTCTTAGGATTAACCAATAACCATGCACATATATTTGGGCGTAACAACATTTGCACGTGGGACCTCATTCATCATCCATGTGAATGCTGTAACTTTATGCATTTTTTTTTATACATCGGCTATGTAATATGTATGATGCTAATTCATTTCACCTAATAGTATGATCTGCTACACAGATTATTTGAAAAATTATTAATAGATTCACTCTTCATACAAAAAACAAAACAAGAAATTTAGCCAAACGGATGGTAAAAAATTTAAGGGTAGGCACCCTGAAAAATTAAGCCCGGACAACATCCTTAAACCACAGTACTTAATCTTCAAATTCTCAAAATCAAGCCTGGGCACTTGCCTGGCTTGCCCTAACGTAAGTCCTCCCCTGTACATGGAGAAGTTAGGGGTTGAGAGTTAAGATAAAACACCTTCAATGTGTTTCCATCTTTTATTTTAATTTAATCGGTTGTTTATCTAATTTTTTGTTGAAAATATTGAAATGGGAGGAGGGTTGAGATTGATAGGTTTAGACGTGAGACCAAACGATCGAGTAATGTAATTGTTCAGACTTCAGACCAAAACAAATCCCTCCAAGGCATGAAAGCAAAGGCACCCGGTTCCCACCACCGCAAACCTCTCTCTTTATCTCTCTCATAAAATCAAAGATCCTCTTGCCCTGCAATGTGTAGAATTCCATTGTTTGGTCATGTAAAAAACTTTTAAAAATATCTCCAATTCAAATTTCCTCAAAGTAACGGTTTGCATATACACTTGTTATTGTTATGTTACAAATATGATAAAAATAGCAAGAAATTAATAATACAGAAATACTTTGAAAATATTCATATCAGTTATCTGTCTTTTTATTTATTAAATAAACAAAAAAAACCCAAATCGCCTTACTAAAAGTACAAAATCTGTCCAAAAAGAATTTTTCAAATAGTTTATTCAATTCGAAGAAATTCATATCATACTACTTATAAAAACACCAATTTAAGGATGTAAACAATTCGATCAAAGGTGTAAATATTTATTCTATATGTTCAGTTTAAATTTGATATGATTAATGGCGATGTGAGTCATCATATAAGTTTATTGACTCTTCATTTTAAATATAAATAAAATATAGTTATTTTTATAATTAATTATTAAAAATATATAGCACGTGAAATAAGTATTAGAGAGATAAAAAACAAGTCCGGTCACAAAAGATATTTATTATTATGCTAATCAATGTACTTTATCTATTTGAGACAAAAAATATTTAACAATTTTATTTTACTAAAGAATATTATTCTTCATTTCACTCTATTTTTAATATCATTATCATTTTTTAATGGTCATCGATTATTCAATTGGCAAAAATATGAAAAATAATAATAATAATTTTAAATAAAAATGTGTCCACCCATTAGACATTCGCAATTACTAATGTGAAACGAACCTAATTAATTAATTGTTGAAGGTAGAATTGCAGTAATATTAAGTGTGGAGGCGCATGTTTTTCTCTCTCTTATTATTTAATTAATATGCCAAGGCCATGACAACATGACATGCCATCCCATCCCATGTGGGTCATCGGATGCATGTGCGCTCATGTGGTGGTTTCTCCTCCCCTGACCCCACCACCCCACTTCTCCAACCCCTCTCCTCCCTTCCTCATTTCTCTTCCTGGATTTTATGTGGTGCCGACTCAGCATCCTTTCCATTGATTCCCATGGGGACCCTGGTGATGGTGAGAGAGAGGCGCATGAGATCCAGACTGCATGGTTGCAAATAGAGAAGGGAAAGGACCCTTGATTCCCACGACTCTCTCCACCTTTAACAAATATTCTTTTTTTTTTTTCTTTTATTATTAGATCAAAAGCACTTAATCGATGGCCCCTCCTTTACTCAGTTGTTGTGTTATTATTCCCTCTCTTGTAATTAATCCCCCCATCCTTAATTAACATATTGTAATTTTAATCACTTGGTCGTTATGGGGCACCATTTGCATTAGGCAGAGCTTCCTTTGTTTTTTGGCGCTTTGTCTTCCCTTTGTCAACCCCTCCTTATAAGACAGACGCACCATTTTTCTGTTCTGTTCGACAGTTGTGTCAGAGTTGCCCCCTTCCCTGTCTCTCTCTCTCTCCTCTTTCTCTCTCTATAATCAGCCAGGACCCTTTTGTGTCAGAGATCAGAGAAAGCAATCCACTTATCAATATATCCCTTCTTCTCATCATTTTGTCCGACAATCCCCTGCCTTCAAATCCAATCCTGTTCCTTACGTTACACACTTACACTTACCTCTCTCTCTCTCTGCTCATGAACAGAAAGAACCCCTTTCCTTATCCTTACTCTAACCCTAATTCCCCCAACAGTATGCAAGCACTTCATTTCCTTCAAGCCCTAGCCAGGATCAGCCGGGCCGCACCCAGGCCAGCACACTCAGCCCGTACCAAGCAGATTAGACGCGCTGCATATGCCTCTATGGCCCACTCATCACGGTCAAGTAGACGTACATGGAGCCGAGCTCTGCTTCACCGTCTACGGCAACGGCCAGGCAGACTGTTAACGGTGCGAAGGAGGGTTCGCATCGTGACGCCTATCACATCACGGCCTGAGGAACCAGCTAGGGCTGAGACACTGAGGCAGCTTGTGCCAGGCGGGAGAGGTATGGAGTATTGCAACCTGTTAGAAGAGACAGCTGATTACGTGCAGTGTTTAAGAGCGCAGGTGCAACTCATGCAAACTCTTGTGGATGCCTTTTCTTCTTGATTAATTGGTGCACACCAATTATTTCTTCATCAGTCGTGAGAGGTAATTAAGATCATAGGTTATCATGCAAGGTAGGATCAGAGAATATAAGAATTACTTATATATAGGCATATAGTAATTAATTAACCGTGAATTATCATGTTGAGAAAAAGATATGGTTAGAGAAAAGATTTCAAAAGAGTTAGGCAATTAGGCAGGGGAATATTACTTGTAAGTGTATAAAGAATTATATATATCTTTTGGACTTGTATATTTAGATACTCAATTACAAGGATTATTTGCCATTGAATTCTCAATTAACATATATGTATTTTTAACAGGTCATATATGTATCATGTATTCATGTTAGATATATATTAAACTATAATTAATGTCCTGATAAGCCTAGCTACATGCATGAAATAGTGTGGAAGTTTTCCGGAATCAGAAGAACGGCTTAACGTTATAGTTTGCTATCAAACAGTAAAACATGTATTCTTTTAAAACAATATTTTCATTGCTTTAGATTGTCGGATCATTATTTTCTAATTGATTCCCTACTACTTATTTCTAATTTTTCATAATAATCATGTACATTTATATTGTGTTTTAGTTTATTTGTTTAATTTTCAAGTAACTAATCTACTTGTAATTCTTCGTTTTGGATCATGGGTTTGGTTGGACCAAGTATAAGGAACAAGAAAGACGAAAGAGAGGAGAGAGTGTCTTATATCTAGGCTTATTCACGTTTAGTGTCTTATATCTAGGCTTATTCCACGTTTAGATGTGTCACTTTTAATTCTTCTTCCCTCTTTCCTATTTCTTATTTATACTTGGACAACCAAACATATATAGATGAATCAGTTATTACACCAAAACTTTAATTAATTAAGAGTAATATATGTGGGCTAGAAATGATTTACTTATGTTTCATTAAAAGAACTTCTAGGATCAACAGCCGACCGGGCTACACTTTTTAATTTTGTGCCATTTCTTTGTAATATATATGCTTCATAAAGGTTGGAATATTTCGGACAAAATTAGGAAACTTGGAAGCATCAAACTTGATGTGATACAAATTAAACGACACGTTATTATTAGAGAGAGACAATGCATGAGTGTGTGTTCAGGATATAGAGGCGCATACAACCTTTTTAAAAATTTTGTTCTTAATTTGACTTAGGTAAAATCCATGTTTTTGTTTTTGTTCTTTTTCTTAAAAAAAGAAGTTATCAAGCGGTGAACAAACTTACAGAAACAAATTGAGTTATTTCATCAAAAGGAGGTATAAATCTTCTCGTTAAGGTGTTCCTTTCTGAAACCTGACAAACTTTATAGTTGGAAGAACCAACTCCAGCTAATCATAGATTTGTTAATCACGTTCAGCCACCTGTAAAACATACATATTATGTCTAGGCTAAATTAATAAATTACTTCTCCGGGATATTCTGACAGACTTTCTATCTCTTTTTTTTTATGGGGAGGGGGGTTACTGTTCGGAATCAAGTCCGGAATTTATATATACAGATTAAAAGTTCCAAAATCTATTCATTATGCCAAGTTTCTCTTTGAAGCAAACTTCCTTGATAATTTGAGTTTAAAGCACGTTGCATGTACTAATCATATTACGGAAGCATTAACATATTAGTGCAACAGGTGCAAGCACATTGCTTGTGGAATAACTATTCAAGCCTCGCGATTGTTTGGAACTATCCATTTTACGTACTTCTCTAAACTGCATTTTGTATTTCAAAGTTACGTTGGTCACTCAACTCTATATAATCCATGAATTATTTATTGATTTTAATTCAAATTACCCATTGTTATGAAATCAAGACCGTAAACATCAATTGAGAATGCGCGTAGGCATCCTTTATTATTACAATTCTTCTGCACTCTAGTAAGGTATTTCCGAAATGTCAGATGAACATAGATACCATATATAACAACTTTGGACGTTGTTATAATTTGATGCATTTGGATCATATTTAATACTGAATAATCTATGTGCATATATAATTTAATATACGTGAAATATGTATAAATTGATAAGCGACCTTTACATTTTTATGGATAATTTTAACGGGCATTTAAATTTGTGTACATCATTAATTTATATCCTGTGGCTAAAGTTTAAACTTGAGAGACTTGAAAATTTTTCTAATTTATATAGATAATGACACTTTTTCTTTATAAAAAATAAGTTTGCATTAAAAAAATTATATATTAGACTGAGGTGACTTTTTCTTTGTATAAAGATATAAGTTTTTATTAGTAGCAAAAGATGCCCTCATGTGTAGGCAAATAAAGAAATATAATAACATTAGACAATAAAAATATGTTGCTCAATCTACCAACAATACAGGTAGATATGTTTCTCAATTTGTTTCCATATTGGACATAAAATCAATATTTTTTTTGTTTCGTCTAGGGATTGATATTCAACCACTCAAATCGATCGAACGTCACAAACAGGAGTAGAGATAGAGATTATCAAAATTGATTATTCTACCATTTAATTGGAAGGCAAAAAGCCCAATTAATAAAGATGAAGTTTAATATGCACTATGATGCATAGGCCTTTCTATATGCATCTTGGCCTTTTTCGTCAGAATTTTTACAAATTGATAAATCTAAGTTAACCAATCTAATCTACATATTGATATCTCCTAATAAAACAAATTTTTATAATTTTATAATTTTTATTATTATTTTTTTCGAATTTTTTAAAACCTACTAGTTTTGAAGCAAACTACTATTTAGAATATTCCAAAAATGTCAAGTTTTTTTTTAAAAAAAATAGTAATAAAATTTCAAAATGTTAGGAGATTTCAATATATAGATTAGATTGGTTAAATTAAATTTGTCAATTCATATAAATTCTGACGAAAAAGATCACGATGCATATATGATATATCAAAGTGCATATTAAACTTCCTCCGTATAAAAACAAAAAAGCAATTTAAAATTGTAGATATTTTTATGGGAGTAGGAAGGAGAAAAAAGGGGAGAAGGAAGAAAAGAAACTGGAATGATGTGATATATCTAGTACTAGGCCTCGTGCACTAGAGATTCAGTCATGGCCTCATGGGATGCAGTAGGCCAGTAGTTGAAGCACTATATATGTGCTAATTGACGAACTTATGTGATACTTAATGGAACTAAACTACTAAAGTGCTTATATATGTATATCAATTCTATTGTTTCACCTTTTTTATTTTCCACACTTTCAAACTCTCTCTTTTCTCACCTTGACAAATTGGATTGTGTACTACCATCCGTATCTCTAAGAATTCATGCATAAATCTTCTCGAAATCACGCATCTTGCCTGAGCAATTTGTTAATGCTCGCTATAGTATGCAGACTCTTGCATCATGTAATAGTAATACTCGATCTCTGCACTGATAGAAAGCTTACTGAACAACTATATACTAATTATACACTCTGAGATTCTCCAAATTTCTCACCCCTATACGGAAATCTTATTTTCTGCTTAGCGACAGCGTCAATTCATCCTAAACTTGAGGAGTGCTTGTCTTGGTTCAATGATTATTTTTATACGACGTCTTTCAAAGATGCCAAGACACCTCCATCAAAGAATGTCATTTTCTGGTCATGTATGACATTTTCTTATCTCTAAAGCAGCTCATCATGAAAACATATTAGCTAATCAAGAACTAGCGATATCACTTACAACAAGTCCACTTCTTTTCTATTTTAACTGCTTTAATTATTAATTACCTCAGGAATACTCTGTCATGAAAACATAAACTCATAATATCTCTTGCATGAAACCACTAGATAAAGATGTATATTACTGAAGTATATACCTTCACGTTCACTATATATCCATGAGAAGCTTAAAACTATATATCCATCAGAAAAATAGAGCAAGAAAATGGAGAGAACATTAGGTTCTGTTTTTTTCTGACATAGGGAGAGCAATTAAGATATAAAGCATGATATTTCAAATCTAGAAAAACAATTACTTCAAGAAACAGAACATGATCAATCCAAAAGAATATCCCCTTTTTTACCCCCCTATGTCCACATAGGGACGTAAAAAGGAAAGGTAGGGAGGGGGTTTTTTTCTCTTTTGGCATAGCAGGCCCCCCATTGGGATTGGGAGGCCCACACGACGGGCTATTAGCTCAGTGGTAGAGCGCGCCCCTGATAATTGCGTCGTTGTGCCTGGGCTGTGAGGGCTCTCAGCCACATGTCGTACAAGATCCATCATCACATGCTAATGTCATATACAAACATGTAAACGGGAATTTATGTTGTTATTTTGGGCGTCAAATTCTACCGTGCCGATAAAATTGCAAAAAAAAACAAAAACAAAACAAAAATCACGTAAAGTGACATCTGGGAAAACTATAAAGTTTCTTAATTTTTTTAAAAAAAAATCCTGGTCTCTTATCTATGAAAATATATAGCTAGATACATGCAGTTAACATATTGTCAGTTAAACAAAGAGCCAATTAAAGGGCTTATCGCTTGTCTGTCTGAGTTAAGAATGACAAATATACTCTGATCTGTAATTGCTTGATTGAAAAAGTACTGGCTTGAGTTTTCATGCTTATTGCTAATGCTGTTTTTCAGCAATTGGAAGTGATAAGATCATATTCAAATACGATAATATCTACACAGCACGAAAAAAGTTGTGCTAGGGAACGGGTATTGACTATTGAATAAAAAAGAATACTATCCCAAGCATCTCTAACTTGAGACAGTCATGCAGATCTTGGCCCGGCACATTTATCTTGTAGGTTTATTCAACTCTGACCTGACCCCATTATGTATTTACTTTCCCCTTTTGAAATGTTAGCAATAAAAATTATAGTACTGCGGTAGATCAAAATTGGGCCGCATTTATAGGTCTTATATAGAGACGTCTTTAGTCTTTATGCCCTCGAAAACAAAACAACATCCCAAAATATCCGCATACACGGCAAATATAAGTTAGCTCACAATCGTATAATTAATTTCTGGTGGTACATACAAAAATAAGAAAAAAAAATAACCTGCTACCTTATGTAGGGGAAGGATTTGCAGTCTATACCTATTAACAGCTAAAACATGGAAAACAACGTGGTGCATTTTAAATATCTGGACTAGGTCGCTTCATGCTGACCTAAAGAAAATTTAGCATGAAAAAAATACGAAAACAGAAAAATTAAGAGGCTTAGCGCTCAATCCTTAACTCTCCTGAAACATTCCAAGTAAAGAGACTTGCACAGGTCGTTCAACACTATTGTACTTTCGTAATGAGACACTACGTAAGTCCGATACATTTTGTATATACAAGGGCAACCATAATCAATGGGTACTCTTTTTCTCATCAAATACATGCGAGTAAAGCAAGAATATCAGATATGGAGATTTATCCCATTAATAAGGGGATATCTCTCTACATAGGCTGCTCTATTTACCCACACCACACTCACTGTATGAAAACAAGTTGAACAGAGGGGAAAAAGAAAAAGAAACCTACAAAATTAACTTACATTTCCTCGGAACAGAAAAGCAAGATATAATACAAGGGTACCAAAAAAAAAAAAAAAAAAACTATGCAACTAAAACCAAAAAATCACAAAACTGTGTTAATGTGTAGAGCCTTGAGCAAGGCAGTGGCCATCTGCTTGACAAGTACCTGGCCTCCTAATCTCTGACCATCGCGCCTTTCTTCAATCAGATTTTGCAGCTTTTGCGGAAGGTCGTTCTCCACTATTAGCTGCTTTGGTCGTGGGTGGTGTTCATAAACGGCCTGACAATGTTTATAATTTAGTAATAACAGTGGTAAACTGATGGTATTGAAAATGAATGGCCTTCCACTATTAAAGAGAAATGTCCAGTATAAAGACAGCAGTCACTATTTGTCAATCCTGTGTTTTTCATATCCCACCAGGTTCCTGTTGTCAATCAATTTCTACATATAATGTGTTGAGAAACGATTTACAGAAGAAACAAACCTTTATCAATTTTAGAAGATTCAGCCGAGCAATAGCATCTTGATGGTCAAGTCTTGCTATTAGCAGTGTGGTGAGGCCATTTGTTGCCATTGCAGTGTTTATGCGAAATGATTTCCTGTATTTTCATGAAATACATTATGTTACCATTGAAATTAAATGACTGTGAAAGACACTAATCAATAAAATAATCCGGTACAATAGCAGTCTAAACCAACCACGCTTTCTTCAGACAGCCAAGCCAAATACACAGCAACAAGTGCGCATGCACGCACACAAAAAAGAATAAAAAACTTTGTTTGGACAAAATTTGACTGTTATTTCTACATTATTTTGGTTGTACATACAAGATCTTTAAATTACAACCTGGGCCCGAAGATCCACCACAAAAATACTTTCCTTGAAGCAGTTACTTCAATAGTATGAGAATAAACATAAGAAAGCATGAAGAAACTTACGTGATGATCTTCAAGAAAGGCTCAAGGATGTTAACGAAATACTGCTCAGGGCAGTTCTGAAAGTACTTCACCAACTTGAGAATTGCATCTTTCTTGAGAAGCGCCTGCTCAACCTTCCTCAACTCATTATCATGTGCTAGACAGACAGCAATTGAATCCAGTGCTGTCCCAGCCCAGGCCTCATCTTCCAACAAGCTGAGGTAAACATCAAGGCCTCCATGGGCCCGCAGCTGCTCCCTTGAGTTTCTAGAAGCGTGTGCCATGTCGCACAGGAGGGGCAGTGCATATTGCTTCAATGGGGAATCTGACATGATGAAGTTCATCAAGTGGGGGATAATGCCATTTTCAGCTGCTTGTTCCTGCCTCCTTTTGTTGATCTTACACAAGTTGAATAGTGCATTCAGGACCTTAAATGCAAGAAAAAGATAACAAGTTATTAAATAATCTCATCCACCCAGGGGAGTGTTACTCTGAAAATTCTGGAGTCCCCCATTCAAGATTGGTTGTTACAAGTGGCCATGATCAACAACCTTCACCCATATAATATAGAAGACCATGATAAGAGTATTTTATAGCCTACTAAAATGAGATGTCATATTTTTTAACAATGCAAAGTGTGAAAACTATTAAACAATAAAGCATCATCGAATTATATAAGGGTGAAGGAAGAAAAGGAAATTAGAAACATGATATGAAGAAGATAAACCTCATTATGGATTTGGGAGACAAGGGGACCATCTCGGAGTTCAAGATTAGGAATCAAATGTTTGATTGCATCTGAACGCTGAAGAGTCTCTAGGCAATTTGGATCAGTTGACAAATGGTTGATACACTTCAAGATCTAAATTCAATGAGAAGGCCAAGAAAACAACGTTAAGTTTTGAAATCACTCACAGAAATGTAACAAAGGTTAGATGGTAAGCCTTTTGAAGCATTTGGTACAAGCCAGCGGTAATGATGCAAATCATGGCCCTTACCTACATGGTGGTATCCATTACAAATATAATCTAATTAGCCAACAAAGTTATCCTTTCAGAACATAAATTCATGAAGAGTTTTGCACAAGATAATTACAAACGAAGACCACAATAGACGGACCTATGAGATTAATAGTACTAAGCTCACCTTTAATAGAATTGGAGGCTCAATCTTGTTAAACATCTGGAATAGCCTGATCATTAAACTTTGAACACACAGATAACTCTTGACCACACTATCAGCCTGTGCAAATTCCAACAGGAGATCAGCCGCCTTCTCAAGGTACTCTCTCGCAACATCCGCACTCATTGAGGAGACCATCTGTGACAGGATGCCAGAGGACGTTGTGCTGCCGGGTCTAGCATTCAAAACACCTGACCCAGAAAGAACTCCAGATGCAGTTTGAGAGGCAATGCCCGATGTTGAGGCACCTTCATTGCTGGGGACCCCTGAGGCTACTGCAGGGGCCATGTAGCCACTCTTGCTTGCATTTCTGTGCGGGTGCTTGATGCTATTGGATTCTATGTGGTTACCATTCTCACGACCTTGCCGGGATACCTCTGTAGTGTTAAATCAAAATGGAAGAAGTTAGCCAAATCTCAACCAGTCACAAGTCTACATCAGAATGGTAGAGATCAGATAGGTCTTTTTTCTGTTTTTTCTGTTTTTTTCTGCAATCAACCTTCATATATGTATTACATTACAGAACAGTATTGTAGCAAACAATCATGGTAAACAACCTTGCTACAACTGCCACTGGTTCAGCTCAACTGAGGCACGACCTAGCAACTCAAAGTACGAGTAAAACTATAGCATAAAACATCAGAAAACTGCAGAAGGAAAGCAAGAAAAAAACAAAATATCTACCAGCAAATTCAGCCATCAATAATTCAAGTTCGCCATTAGGCTTCCTCTCTGTAGAAGCATGCAGCAATGGCAAGATGCTCTCATGCCTTTCCAATCCAGAGAGGTGCCGCATGTAGTCCAATTGCCCTGACACATGTCGGGATGGTGGTTCCTTCTCTAACAGGCTTAACAAAGGTCTTACTTGTTCACCCTGGGGAAGTGACAGACCCGTCCCCCCATTTGACATGAGCTCACTATGTCTAGGCGACCTGTCAATTGAGCTCCTTCTGGGGTTCGTAGCCACTGCTTCATTGAACTTGGGCGATCCATCCAAATCAGCTGAGCCAGGCCGGAGTAACCTTTGGGCGTCAAGCTGACCAGAATGAGAAGGCTGAATTTGTATCTCAAGCTGTCCAGATCGTGGTCTGGGCAGTGGCTTTGGGCCATTCTGTGCTAGCGCCAGCATGCCAGATCCTGAGACTGAAGCGAGACGGGTAGCCTCATTCAGACTGTGCAGGGTGATGACAAGACGATTAAAGATCCCACTTTTTGCTGCAATACGGCAGAAGTCCTTTCGAAGGTTGCTCTGCTGAAGTTTGAACACCTGCCATATGCCATCTATGGCCAAATGGACCATTTCCCTGATTTAAGGAAAAAATAGAAGTTACAAATCATAGCCTAACTATATAAAAAGGATTTACGCATCTTTATTTTCTTTATTCTCAAATCTCACGTGATTTTCAAAAAACTGAAGGACTTGTCCACCCAGACACACAGAAACATTAAAACACACACACACACACATATATATATATATATATATATATATTTATTAATGCAGACTTTCGGTGGGTTTTGTACGAGTTCTAGAGTATTCTCTCAAACCGGCTGTCACCTAGATGGAAAAAATGCCTCCTCTGTGAGGACAAAATTATGTAAATTAACGGAAAGCTGAAATAGAGAGACTAAAGGAGCATACAAATGACTAGTTCAAATGCAAACCTGTACTTTGCGTAGTCAGGTTCAAGTAGGTTAACCAAAGTAGGTATCCCTCTGCATGCTATGAACATTTGCAATGTTTGTGTGCTGCAAGAAAAATGTAATCAACAATGTCGCTCATTATAATTCTTTGATGAATGCATTCACTGAAGCTAAAATGTACAAAGCAAAATGCCTCCAAACTAAGAGGTCTTTGCACAATTATTTTGCAATATCGTGAAACACAAATGAAGGAAAAACCTTGATTGACAAAGCTGCTGAAAGAAGAACGCTGCTTGCATTCGAACCTCTCGGGACTCTTTAGGTGTTGCAAAATTCATAACTACTGGAATCTACAATTTGTGAAATGAGTGTATTTAATCAACACATGTTCAACCTCTATATATAGAGATTATAAAGTGAAATCTAGAACATAGATCTTACAAGACCGACGAGGCAAGCATTCTCTTGAAAAGTAATATTATCTTTGATTAGGTGGTTGATAATTTGGAGCACAGGAATAGTTATCTGCCATGAAATTTGGAAAAATGCAAGATATAAATGAGAATTTCTCATTGAATACTAACAGGTGCATTGCGATTACACCTAGGATACATGCAGTACCAATGGTCATCTGGAACATTCAATGGATTTATGTAGACAAAAATCCTGGGTTTTGTTCCACCTCCTTTTCAGACTCTCGAAAAACTAGGCTGCCAATACAAAAATATAATTTCTAGACAGTACCAGCTGCTTGGATATATTCGTTGGTTTGTCGAATAAAACTAGAATGGCAAGTTCTGATCTGAACCACCCAACAGGACATCAGGAAATAAGAGATCCAAAACCTGAACATTTGCCCAACAAGATTCAAATCCAAAAATTGCCTCTAATGAGCACTAATGTAAGATTTGGACACTGTACTTCCTAACATACATGAAACACCCAGCTGTCAAAATGAACCATGCCAGTTCATCAGGCCCGGTCTAAAGTACCAAGTTTCCATAGTTTACGTACTTGTTGTTTCTTAAGGTCAAGCAGTTCTATTAGTGGGAGAAACCCGTGCTGGGACATGAAGGTCTCTTTTGTCTCAGGACGCCGCGTGAAGAAAACTATAAGCTTCTGGCATGCTGGTATAATCACTTGCTCTGGCTCCTCTGGCTTCAAACACCCCACCACTTTGTTGAACTCCACAGACTGAAATTATCCAGATTCCAGAATTATATACCATAATTAAACTTCTAATTTCTATAATATTTTTGCAAAAGAGAAAGTTTGGTGCACTTTTCAAGCAATTTTGTCCAACTATGCAACATTCTAAGAATCAGGTAAGAAGAGAAGCTAAGGAAAACTCTTAACCTGCAAAGGAAAAATGCTCTCGGCTGGCAAATTCTCGTCAAACACCTACAAACCATAATAATCATCACCATACATAGCAATGATTAAGCAAAAGAAAAATGAAAGACAAGGACAAATTTCCCTATTACCGACACATCGAGGTCAATGACATCATCCTGCATCTCCATTACCATCTTCAGGAGCCCACCACTCCTGGATCCAACCTGCTCAGTTTCCTTTTGTTTCTGTGCCATCCTGGCCTTCAGTTCAGATGCAAGATCATTCTCATGGCTTGTGCCAGAAGTTGATGCCTCATTATCCAGGCCATGCCGATCCAAAGGATGAAACAGATCATCCAGCACTGCATCGCTTGGAGAGTCACTGAACCGGCTCAGGTCACTAGGTGCTGTCTTGTCCTTGTGTATTGAATGCTTGGCATGCTGTTGTATTCATATGTTAAAAAAGAATAAAAAAAAAAAAAAAAAAAAAACTTCCAAGTTAGCTTTAACAAACCCAACTACTTGAACTCTTTGGTAATTTGGAACCATACCATTATCATCCCTGTAAAATGATATTACTTCCCTAACAGTATTAGTACATCAGGGTCGAGAATAAGTCCTTTAGCAACCTGATAATAGTCTCAATTAGTCAGGGTTTTCTGGCTAAATAAGGGGTTATTGTAGACTTTCTACTTGTTTTAACAGAACTTTTGGTACTGCCAGGCATAGACAATCCCATTCTGATGTATCACCCACAACTATTAAGTTCATGGCTAGTCATTCACTGAATTCTAGAGCAGGATTAAGTTGTTATTTACTTTTGAAAAACACACACAAAAAAAAAAGCCACACCTTTCTGAAACTAGCATTATTTCTCCCAGACCCAAACGAGAAAGCATCAGACTCCTCAACACCAGGACTTCTACCTCCAAGTTCTTCATTTCTCAAGTCTGCTTTTTGCAACCCATGTACCTCATGTACTTCCCCATTATTAGGTCCATGGTCAGGTGAGAAACGAGGTTGGGTTTCATGCAACACCTCATCTCTATCATCTGATGATAAGGAAAGCTTTTGGTGAAAGACTAAGGTTGGATCTTTCGTGATAGCCTGTGCATCCTTTGGATGCTCGACAGTACCATTAGAGGTCGAACCTTCAGTAAGCTTTGGCTCAGATTTATCGCTCTTCAATGCAGAATCCGACTCCAGATTTTTTCCAGAATCTTCCTGAAAGAGGTCCGCAAAAAATGTACGTGACTTTCAAAAGACATGAACAGGACTTATCATAGAGCAGTTCGCATAAATATCATATAGTCTTAATTTTCTTGCACAATTTCACAGAGAACATTTATTGTGGTAGAAAGGAACAGTTCAAATGTGAAAAGGCAGATCTGCAGATGAATTTAGATATCCAATTTTTTTTAAAAAAAAAACAGCAGGGTTACAAGTGCATGTAGCCAAATAATGGAATAGTTACATTTTCAAATTCAGAAGCAGCACTCTCTCTCTTTTCCCCTTTTGGGCTATCGCGGCTGTCTTGATTTCCCCTGCTTGAGTCATCATCTACTTCCTCGATATTTCTTTCATGTTCAAAACCACAAGATCAAAAATTAGATAAATAATAATAACAGACAACCTTCTCTGCAGTAGGCCATCATGTTGCATATAAACTAGAATTTTTGTTTGCAGAGACATGCATCTGGTGCAACAGTAAAGAAAGTTTACAAAATATACACAGTTACCTTACAGCCCCAGCTTCACGAAGATATGAAGGTGGGGTTCGCCTTGAATTTTGAATCCATGGGTGCATGAGTAATGTCTTTGCATCAGGTCTTTGCATAGCATCCTGGTGTAATTCCCAAAACAGCATGAATGTTCAAGCAGTAGTCTGAAACTCTGAATAGGATGGCAATGACATGGAATAACCACCTAGGAGCTCAATTTTATCCTTTATTCTGTAATTCTTCTTTTTTTTAGGTTGACTATGGTTAATTAAAAGCCCAAATACTAAAATATGACCAATTCATACTACAGCACTCATAAGAATGGTTTCCACTGTGACAGTTGGGTCATTACAACTCATTAGTGAATGTAAATTTTCTCATCAAGCTAATACAGAACTAGCAAAGAAGTAACAAGAAACATACCTTCTTAAAGCATAATCGAAGAAAATCAGTAATCTCCGGCGACAATCCTTCAGGTATTGGGGGACTCTCATCCTGAAATAATCAAATTTGAGCAAATATACTTTTAAAATGTAAATTATGCTATGATAAATTTGTTCTGAATTATATAGTTTAATTCTTTTAAATTAAAGGTAGTAATGAGATTTAACAATTGCATGCTCAAGACCAAATCCAAGTCCAGTCTAGGTTGTGGTGGTCAACAACTAGGCCAAAATTAAGTCCAAAATGAGATCTGACCAGACAAACATAATTTGAAACCAATTGGTTTGAGCTAGATCACATGTCTAGTTTCACCAAAAATTACCATGACTAAGTAGGCAGTTGATCAAGAAGTTAAACAAGGAAAATAAGTTTATTATTTATTATTTTGTTTTAATTTTATGTAGTTTGAGTCTGGATTCTTTATTTCAGGTAGTTCTTCATTGCCAGGAAAAATAAGTCTATTTACAAACCCAATTTTATTTGTAAAGAAACAGGTTATGATGAATTTAAATATTTTAGTGCCTTTATGGAAATCCCCAGCATCCATGTTTACCTTGTTATCTAGCATGCCCCTTTCCAAAACCTACCTGGTCAACCCTCCTAAAACCCCATTTCTGTCAATGGACAACTATTGCTCAGATTTTGAAATAACAAATCGATGGTACAAGCATTTTATAACTCATTCAGCCACCTGCAAGTGTTTGGGGACATCGCATCCTCCATCCTTTTTTCTCTGTTCTGAAGGAAAGAAGCAAAAAATATACCTGAACTATGCGAAAGAGAGCAGGCATGGGCTGGAGGTCGTAATAAGGTGGTACACAAGTTAGCAATTCAATGACTGTGCAGCCCACACTCCATATGTCTGATGCTGCACAAACCCCAGACATTTCAATTACCTGTTATTCCATGTTTATATGCTTTCATTAGAAAGGGACCATATCTCACCATGAAAGAAGTTTTTTTTTAAAAAACAAAAATATAAATAAAAAAATTCATGACAGCATTTGGTCACAAATTGTGAGAAGATTAACAATAACAGTTTAATTGCCAAAAAAATAAAGACTAGGATTGACTGCAGTTTAGAGCTGTGTAATCAGGCAATTTCAAGTTAAGTGCCGCATAGTTTTCCATTTTTTTATTTTCCATTTTTGCATCTGTCATGTCAATATTGAACTGGTGCATAATAAAGCCCGAAAATCTGATCAAAATAAATTAAAACAGAGGACCAGTGAGCACTCCACTCCACTACCAGCACAAGAGATTACCTCAGGAGCCATCCAATAAGGGGTTCCAACTACTGAATGAGTGTTAATATCAGCTTCAGTCAGCTTGGTGGCCACTCCAAAATCAGCAAGCTTGACTAGACCCTGCCAGATGAAACAAAAACACATTAAGACTACAAGTAAAACAGGAAAGAAATTGTATCATCTATGAAAACTATAAAAGTCACCTCCTTTGTCGTTAAAATATTGGCACCCTTGATGTCTCTATGAATCACACCTTGCTCATGTAGATACACAAGCCCTTCCAATACCTGCTCATTATCAATGACATTCTCTTAAGGTTGAAAACTAATATTAGCACGTGCATAAGATTGAAAGTTCATGGAACCCATAAGAGTGTCAATGACATCTAATATCCATATGGTAATCCAAGTATAATTATGACAATTTTCCATAAGTTCCTATTGGTAGACTATTGAAGTGTATAAACAAAATAGCAAAGAACGTTTACAAATAGGTAACCAAGTCTAAAATCAAAACATAACACACACCTGAGCTATATAAACAGCTACTAAAGACTCAGGGAATGGCCCGAATTTGTTAGGCTTGATAATATTAGCAAGTGAACCATTCTCCACATACCTGTAGCATCACAACAAGCATGTCTTACAGAACTGTGTGTGTGTGTGTGTGTATATTCACAGGATTATCCTATACTCCACCGCGACTTGAAGAAGCATGCAGCTTGACCTTACAATATTTTGTATAATATTCCAACAACTTCTAATTTTGGTATAATGCCCATTGGCTAGTGATCTAACCATTCCGGAATAGATCAGCCTATGGTGCACCTCACTGCGGGGATGTTTTACCTTAGCAAATACCATTTCGGTGCAACCGAACCCAATGACATGCTTCAAGGGCACAATTAAGGATAATTAGAAGAACATCCAGATTTCATATTGTGCTAAAAGTGAACTTGTTAAACAGAATATATATAATTACTCGAGAATGATGTGCAGATGAGCCTTTGTCTTCAGTGATCCGAGATACTTCACAATATTTTTGTGGTTCAGATTCTGAAAACAAAAATATCAATTTTATTATCAAATATAAGAATAGTTGAGTGCATCTAACTACATTTAATGCTGATTTCTGCAGGCCATTTGAATGCCAGAAAACATATATACTATGATCAGCACAGTATATTTTTTAATGATGCTGAGACTGGTTAATTTTGGGTTTTCTCAAATTTATTTTGTCATGTGCACTTACCATATGTACTACGACTGGTCCTGGTACAACTTTTAGAATTCTAAAAAGCAACTAAAAGTAGCATCACAAACTATTATATATATAAAAAAAAGAGTACCTTTAGGAGATCAATTTCTTGCTGAATTTTGAAAGCCGCCAACAGAAGTGTTTTGCAAATGAGGGAGAAAAGGGCATATAGTCAGTAAATGTCAGAAACAAGGTATGTACAGAAGCACTTTGACAAATACAATCCTGGACCCACCATAAGAAAGCAGAGTATCACCAATGAATTGATAACCATAAATATTAAGAACCAAATACTAGGCAACAACAAAAAACTAACGGATATGATGAAAATTCCAAAAATGTGAAATTAAAATAAGTAATATGTCATTCACGCCAAGCAATCAGGTTCTACTGGAAAAAGTTCAGGAAACCTTAAATTAACAAAAATTTGCTCTGTCGAGTGCAACATTTGTCATAGGAGAAGAAGAGCGAAAATGGATAATAATATTATTGCAAAAGGGTACAGACAAAGGAAAAAAAAGTACAAAAACACAAATAATTCAAAACATCACAGCAGCGAGCACGAACATTTTACGATTTCCCTGTCCGGTATATTGCAGTAAAGTACTCTTATATAGCAAGCATTGTGGACTCGAGAGTAACACGTGGTCCTGTACCAGGTTGTTCTTTTTGCTTTATCTTTCTTTTATCAGTTCCATTCTTAATTGCATACTCAAGCATTTTCAAGGTGAATTACATCATTGGACACTCAATGTTGCTTTAGATGCAAAAGAACATAAATGGCACAAGAGATCCACTACCAGTGGTACATTGGTAACAAATAGTATTCATAGCAGTGAATAAATTGAGAACCAGGATCAAACTTTTTAGTAACCATATCTTTCTTGTTTTATTCTCTCCCTTACCAAAATACTAGTTTCCTCAAATACGCAAGTACAGATAAGTTCATTTTATTGACACAAATCTTTTTTTAAAAAAACAACACGAACATAGAAAGTTGGCACACAGGTCACAATGTGACAGTATTCTCAACTTCTCATGGCTGTCATTTGAAAGATGCAAAGTTGGCAGCATTACGAGCAAATTTAACAATTTGAACATATAAGAAAAATGTTGCAGGAACTAAGCATCAGATACTTGTTTTGTCTATGGTTCAATGCAAATCCTAGAACCAGAAAGAGTGAGCCCCAAATTGCAAAGGTTAGTAAGCTAATTGTTGAATCTGAGAAGTAGAAACAAATTACAGACCAGTCTTACTCGATTTACAAAGAAATACTGCAATGCAGTTTGTACAAAAGAGAGATGAGGGGCATACCATAATAATGTTGAGATCCTCTTGAGGAATATTCTCCAAAGAGACCTGCTTGATTGCCACAAAATCCCCATTGGCCAAATCCAATCCCTTATACACACGGCCATATGCTCCCTTCCCAATTTCGTCTCCTAGTATCTATTCTCAAAGAAGACAAAAAGAAATGAACACAAAATTCCAATCAGAATTCCATCACCAATCAAAATTCACACTTAGAGTCTAAAATCTTACATATTTGTCATCGAGGGTTCTCGACTTGTGGAAATGTCCAGTGCTGACATGCCGAGACATCTTGGTAAGAGCAAAATGAGTTCAAAATCTGGATCATACATTCATTTCAGAGATCTTAAGTTAGGTGTCTGGTCCTGGAAGATTAGAGGTGGCCTGACAGAGAAGCTTCAAACCTACTGGAGAATTCTTTCGCCCCTTCTATAGTTCTCGTAGGATTATCAAAAGGAAACTACTTATGCAGCACCATCAGATCACTCCATTTTCTGTTCAGACAAAGAAAAGAAAATATAATTAACCTTTCTTTCGACGATAATGGGCCATGGCTGCCAGCTTCCACAAAAAAATAGACACTAATACAACATTCAGTTTCCAAAAGAACAGAAAAATAAAATAAAACCAATTAAAAACGTTAAGGACTACTGGGATCTCAATCTCGGAAAAAGCTGAGTAAGAATAGCATTAGCATCCTAAAAGATCACAATTCACAACCAACCTAGCCAACATAACTCTAAGCCCAAAGTAAGGTACCAGTTCGAATTGTGGGTTTCAGTTCATAAATACTGTCTTCAGAGAAAACTTGATTATCAAGTTCCTTTCAGTCCTTATCATATACATAAGCCCTAGTTCGGGCCCATTTACAGATGTTTCAAACTGTTACAAGGTATCCAGGCAGAAAGAAGAGCAAAATTAGGGTTTTTAGTAAAATGGAACAAATTAGAGGCACAAAAAGGTAATACGTAAATATGGTTATGAAGAGGCTTACAATTAGAAAATTGCTTCTCGTAGAGAGAAAATCCTGATGTTGGAAATAAGAAAGAAAACGGAATTAGGGCGTTTTAACAACAAACTTGTAGCTAGGGTGTACAATTAGGGCTGTTTGAGAAAATCTGGAACAAAAAGCGTAGAAATTTGAAGGAGATTTTGAGATTGCATGCGAAATTGACGCAATCTAGGTCAAACCAGAGTGAAGGGGCTCGGACGCAGTCAGGGATTGGAGAGAGAGAAAGGGGAGAGATACGTACCAGCAATCGTGCAGAGAAGAGAGAAGAGAGAAGAGAGGGAGCTGTGCCTCTTGGTTGGGAAATGGGAAATGGGAAGGAGAAAATAGAGAGGAACAGATCTGGTCTCTCTCGTGGCTCGTGCGGAGAAGAGAGGATGGTAAATTGGTAAATTGGTAATTGGTAAAGGGATGGAGAGAACGGTGCCGCCGTCCGGTGAGGTGAGGTGCCTCGCCTTTTGCCTTTTTCCTTTTGCCTTTTGCGTTGAGCAGTCGCCTCTCCGACGGAGAACTGGAGAAGAGGGCGAGGAGGAGAGCAGGATCGATTGAGAGGAGAGAAGAGAGAGAGAGAGAGAGAAATTGGTTCGGTGAAAGTGATTGGTTGAGATGGCAAATTAACTGCGCAGTCATCGTTGCCACATCAGGCGTTCACAGTAAAAATCATTTAACAGCTCAGCTCCCACTAACGGAAGCTGGATTGTAACTGATTGTTGACGGCTTCATTGAAGAAAAAAAAGGTTCTTCTTAAGCTCGATTGAAGAACTAACGCACCTACTGTGTGTAGTGCTGGCAACAAGTCGAGTTCGACTTGTTCAAGCATGCTGAAGAAAATTACTATTTATATGTAATAAATAAATCTATTATATGTCAAATTAGGCCAGAAACATTATAATTTAGTTAATGAAATTATACTGAGCCAATTTCGAATTTCGAGTTAAATTAACGAGTCGAATGTGCTTCGAGCCCAAATCAAGTGAGTTCATTTTGAATAAAAATCAAATCAACCTCGAACGAACGTCCAGCCACGAGCTTTTTTTTGCAACCCCTAGACTGTGTACAGCAAAACAACATAGTGTGTACGAAGAAGTTACCTACGTCTTAAAACATCAGTTAAGCTAGCTCCTTGTTAAAGAAACCGACAACTCAATTGCCGAAATATATTTATAACACATTGCGCACTTTCGTTGATGTTTTTAATCAATTTTAATATAGCAAATTATGATGTAGCAAAATTTTATAACCGGACTACAAATTAGATCGTTCATTTTAAAATTATAAATAGAGATGAACTATCAGGATTCAAATATGATTTAAAATCTCCATCCACCATAGAATTACCCTTTTAATAACTACCGTTTATCTTTTAATGCAAAATTTGTCAGATCAGATTGGCATCAATAAGTACTATCTTAATTTGACAAAAACTTGGAACCTAATTTGACACAGTGTTTGATTTAGTTTTCTTTGTGCAGAGAAATGAAAGTTCAACTATTGTAGATGATAAATTTGTGCAAAGAAATGAAACTTCGACTGTTGTAAATGATAAATAGCTTAAAACATTCTAAGAAAACTGTTGTAAAATTGTGTAAATTGTATATTTATTAGGGTCTTATGTGTAAGGTTCCATTTTATGTAATAGAGAACATTGAATGAATAGAATTAAGTTTTGACATACCCAATTTCTTTCCTTCTCTATGATGTACAAATATGATGCGCAAATATGGCTTATTTGGAGCTTCACTTGGGCATATTAGATGATTCTTGATTCACTTGACGTTAATTGATCAAATAATCTATATTTAAGCACTTTATATGGTCTAAAATATAATTCAAAACTTACTTATTCAAAATATTTCATTAAATATAAAGAAATATGCATATAATGTTCAACTAAAACTTATTTGGAACTTCCAATTCTACATTAAACGTGATTCGTTATTCATTAAATGATATTTAATCATAATAACCTATATTTGAGATTCGTATATGGTCTATGGTATAATTCAGATCTTACTTATTCAAAATATTATGTTATACATAAACAAATATTCATATAATGTGAATATAAACCTTATTTAATACAACAGTTGAGCGTTTTAAGCTATACTTTATTCATTCGAAATCAATTTATCACAATAATCTATAATTCGATATTTAAGCTCCTTATGGTTTAGAATGATATTCAGATCTTACTTAATAATCTATATTTAAGCTCTTGATATGTAGATCCTACTTATTAAAAATATTCATCAAGCATGAATAAAGATATAATATGCAAATGAAACTTTTATGGAGCTTCAGTTGAGCATTTTATGTAATCTTGATTCAACTGACATCATTTTGATCACAATAGTTTATATTTATGCTCTTTATATAGTCTAAAATATAATTTTTAACCTACTTATTCAAAATATTGCATCTTACATATTGAAATATGCATATTTTGTGCAAAGGAATATTATCTGGAGCATGTGTAGAGCATTTTATGAAATTCTTGATTCGTTTGACGTCATTTGATGACAAGTAGGTTGACTTGTTATTAAGCAATTTATATGGTCTAGAATATAATTCAGATCTAACTTATTCGAAATATTGCATTATACATAAAAAATATGCATATAATGTGCAAATTAAGCTTATTTGGAGGTTGACTTGTGCGTTTTAAGCGATTATTGATTCATTCAATGTCGATTGATCACAATATTTGATAATTAAGTACATTATACGGTCTACAATATAATTCAGATCTAACTTATCCAAAATATTATATTACACATAAAGAAATATGCATATGAAGTGCAAATGAAGCTTATTTGGAACTTCACTTGAGCTTTTTAAGATATTCATTAGTCATTCGAAGTCAATTGATCAAAATAATCTATATTTAGGCACTTTATATGGTCTGGAATATAATTAAGAACCTATTTTATTCAAAATATTACGTTACACGAAAAGAAACATGCATGTAATGTGCAAAAAAGCATATTCAGAGCTTAAGTTCAGTATTTAAAGCGATTCATGATTCATTGTATATCACTTCATCACAATAATCTATATTTGACCTCTTTATATGGTCTAAAATATAATTTAGATATTATTTTATTTAAAAATATTTTGTTATACACAAAGAAATATTCATATTATGTGCAGAGAAAGCTTATTTAAAATGCCAGTTGGGTACTTTAAACTATACTTTATTCCTCCGTCATCAATTCATCAAAATAATCTACATTTAAGCTCTTTATAGGTCTAGAATATAATTTATATTTTAAGTATTATAAAATTGTGTAATAATTAGAGAAATATGCATATAACTTGCAAATGAAGCTCATTTGGTGCTTCAGTTGAGCGTTTTTAGTATTTCTTGATTTATTGAACATCAATTGATCACCATAATCTATTTAAAAGATTTTTATATGGTCTAGATTATACTTCACATCTAACTCGCTTAAAAAATTGCATTACATAAAGAAAATATGAATATGATGTGCAAATAAAGCTTATCTGGAGCTTCACTTGAGCATTTTAGCCGATTCTTGATTCATTCGACATCAGTTGATAACGATAATCTATATTTAAGCACTTTCTATGGTCTAGAATATAATTCAGAACATAATCTTTCAAAATATTGCATTACACATAAAGAAATGTACATACAATGTGCAACTAAAGCTTATTCGGAGCTTCAGCTCTGCAATTAAAGCTATTCATGATTCATTAGATGTCATTTAAGCACAGTAATCTATAATTGAGCTGGGCATATGGTCTATAATATAATTAAAATCTTACTTATTCAAAATATAGTATTATCCATAAAGATTCATATGATGTGAAAATAAGGCTTATTTAAAACATCAATTGAGTATTGTAAGCTACACTTTATTCATTCGAAGTCAAATTTTCACAATAACCTATATTTAAGCTCCTTATATGGTCTAGAATGAAATTCAGATAATTCATATTAAAAATATTGCGTTATACATATTGAAATATGCATATAACGTTCTAAAGAAGATTATTTGAAGCTTCAGTTCAGAATTTTAGACGATTCTTTATTTAAGCTCTTAGTATGGCCCAAAATATAATTCAGAACCTACTTATTCAAAATATAGCATTAAACATGAATAAATATGCATATATTGTGCAAATGAAGCTTTTCTAAAGCTTCAGTCGAGCATTTTATATGATTCTTGATTTATCCGATGTTTTTTTATCACAATAAATCTATATTTATGCTCTTTATACGGTCTAGAATAAAATCCATATCCTCCTTATTCAAAATATTGTGTCATACATATAGAAATATGCATATGTTGTGCAAAAAAGATTATTTGGAGCATGCGTTGAGATTATTTGGTGCAAAAATATAAAAAAGCTTATTTAAAACACCAGTTGGGTATTTAAAGCTATAATTTATTCCTCCGTCATAATTTAACAAAATAATTTACATTTAAGGTCTCTACAGGTCTAAAATATAATTCATATTTTAATTATTAAAAAAATGTATAATAATTAGAGAAATAAGCATATAACGTGCAAATGAAGCTTATTTGGTGCTTCGGTTTAGCATTTTAAGTGTTTCTTGATTTATTTAACATCTATTAATCACCATTATCTATATAAAGCATTTTATATGGTCTTGATTGCGTTATATATAAAGAAATATGCATATAATATGCAAATAAAGCTTATCTGGAGCTTCACCTTGAGCATTTTAGCTGATTCTTGATTCATTCGACATCAGTTGATCACAATAATCTATATATAAACACTTTATATGGTCAGTAATATCATTTAGAACTTAATTATTCAAAACATTGCATTACACATAAAGAAATAAACATAAAATTTGCAACTGAAGCTTATTCGGAGCTTCAGCTCTGCACTTAAAAGCGATTTGTGATTCATTAGACATCATTTAAGCATAATAATGCATATTTAAAAATATACATATGGTGTTATATATCAGATTTGTGATTATATGCATATGGTCTATTATATAATTCAGATTTTACTTTTTCAAAATATGGTGTTATACATAAATAAATATTCATATAATGTGAATAATATGGCTTATTTAAAACATCAGTTGAGTATTGTAAGCTATATTTTATTCATTTGAAGTCAATTTATAACAATGATCTATATTTAAGATCCTTGTGTGGTCTAAAATGAAGTTCAGACATTGCTTAATACAAATATTGCGTGAGTCGTGATACATAATGAAATATGCATATAATATACTGATGAAGCTTATTTGGAACTTCAGTTGTGAATTTTGCTCGATTCTTTATTCATTCGACGTCAATTGATCACAATAATCTGTATTTCAGCTCTTGATTTGGCCCAAAATAAAATTCAGACGGTACTTACTCAAAATATCGAACTAAACAATAATAAATATTCTTATATTGTGCAAATGAAGCTTTTCTGAAACTTCAGTTGAGCATTCTATGTGATTCTTGATTCGTCCGATGTCATTTGATCAAAATAATCCATATTTATGCTCTTTATATAGTCTAAAATAAAATTCATATCCTCCTTATTGAAAATATTATGTCATACATATAGAAATATGCATATATTGTGCAAAAGAAAATTATTTGGAGAATGTGTTGAGCATTTATGCCATTTTTTATTCCTCCGATGTAATTTGATGAAATAATCGATATTTAAGATATTTCTATAGGTCTAGAATATTTCAGATATAACTTATTCAAAATATTGCATTATACATTAAGAAATATCATATGATGTGCAAATTAACCTATTTGGAACTTCACTTGTACGTTTTAAACGATTCTTGCATCATTCGACGTCAATTGATCAGAACAAACCACAATTAAGCATTTTATCAGATCTAACTTTTTCAAAATATTGCATTGCACGTAAAGAATATGCATATGATGTGCAAATAAAGCTTATTTGGAGCTTTAAGCGATGTTTTTATTCATTCGACGTCAATTGATCAACATTATCTATATTTAGGCACTTTATATGATGTGGAATATAATTAAGAACTCAGTTACTCAAAATATTACATTACACGAAAAGAAAATATGTATATAATGCGGAAACAAGCTTAATTGGAGCTTCAGCTCAGCATTAAAAGCTATTTATGAGTCATATATCACTTGATCGAAATAATCTCTATTTGACCTCTTTATATGGTCTAAAATATAATCCAGATCTTATTTATTCAAAATATTGGATTATACCCAAATAAATATTCATATTATGTGCGAATAAAGCTTATTTAAAACATAAGTTGGGTATTTTAAGCTATACTTGATTACTACAGCGTCAGTTTATAACAATAATCTACATTTAAACTATTTATAGATCTAAAATATAATTCAGATGTTAATTATTAAAAATATTTTGTAATAATTAGAGAAATAAGCATATATCGTGCAAATACAGCTTATTTGGTGCTTCAGTTGAGCATTTTAAGTGTTTCTTGATAAAATGAAGGCCAGTTGATCACCATAAACTATATAAAAGCATTTTATATGATCTAGAATATTATTCAGATCTATCTTTTTCAAATATATTGCGCTATACATAAAGAAATATGAATGTGATGTGAAAGTAAAGCTTATCTGGAGCTTTACATGAGCATTTTAGCCGATTCTTTATTCATTTGATGTCGGTTGATAACAATAATCTATATTTAAACACTTTATATGTTCTAGAATATAATTCAGAACTTATTTATTCAAAATATAGCATTACACATAAAGAAATAAGCATACAATGTGCAATTGAAGATTATTTAGAGTTCTTCTCTGCATTTAAAGCGATTCATGATTCATTAGACAACATTTAATAGCAATAATCTATATTAGAGCTCAGCATATGGTCTATAACATAATTCAGATCATTCTTATTCCAAATATGGTGTTAAACATAAAGAAATATTCATATAATGTGAAAATTAAGGCTTAATTAAAACATATATTGAGTATTTTAAGCTATACTTTATTCATTCGAAGTCAGTGTATCATAATAATCTATATTTAAGCTCCTTATATGGCCTATAAAGAAATTAAGATATTGCTTATTAAAAATACTGCGTTATACTTTACGAAATGTGCATATAATGTGCTAGTGAAGCTTATTTGGAGCTTCAGCTGAGAATTTTGAATGATTCTTTATTCATTTGACGTCAATTGATCACAATAATCTATATTTAAGCTCTTGATATGGCCTAAAATATAATTCAGACTCTACTTATTCAAAATATTGCATTAATCATGAATAAATATGCATATATTGTGCAAATGAAGCTTTTCTGGACCTTCAGTTGAGCATTTTATGTGATTCTTGATTCGTCCGATGTCATTTGATTACAATAATCTATATTTATTCTTGTATATGGTCTAGTATAAAACTCATATCATCCTTATTCAAAATATTGTGTCATACATATAGAATATGCATATATTTTGGAAAAAAGATTATTCGGAGCACGTGTTGAGCATTTTTTGCGATTTTTCGATTCGTCCGACATTATTTAATAGCAATAATCTATATTTAAGATATTTATATGGCCTAAAATATAATTCAGATCTAATTCATTCAAAATATTAAATTATACCTAAAGAAATATGCATATAATGTGCAAATTAAGCTTATTTGGGGCTTCACTTGAGCGTTTTATGCGATTCTTGATTCATTCAACGTCAATTGATCACGATAATCCACAATTAAGCACTTTATATGGTCCAAATATATGTCAGATCTAATTTATTCAAAATATTGCATTGCACGTAAAGAAAATATGTATATGATGTGCAAATGAAGCTTATTTGGAGTTTCACTTGGGCATTTTAAGTGGTTCTTTATTCATTTGATGTTAATTGATTAACATACTATTTAGGCACTTTAGATGGTCCGAAATATAGTTAATAACTTCCTTATTCATAATATTACGTTACACGAAAAGAAACATGCATACAATGCGCAAAGGAAGCTAATTTGGAGCTTCAGTTCAGCATTTAAAGCGACTCATAATTCAGGTAATCACAATAATCTATATTAGACATCTATATATGGTCTAAAATATAAACAAGATCTTGTTTAATCAAAATATTGTGTTATACACAAAAAAATATTTTATATTATGTGCAAATAAAGCATATTTAAAACATCAGTTGGGTATTTTTAAGCTATACTTGATTACTTCTGTGTCATTTTATCACAACAATCTATATTCAAAATATTCAGAACTTACTTAAAATATTGCATTATGTATAAACAAATATGAAGCGATTCGTGATTCATACGTTATTTAATCACAATAATCTATATTTGAGATCAGTATATGGTCTATAATATAATTCAGATCTTACTTATTCAAAATGGTGTTATACATAAAGAAAAATATTCATATAATGTGAAAAAATAAGGCTTATTTAAAACATAAATTGAGTATTTTAAGCTATACTATAATCATTAGAAGTCAATTTATCACATTATTCTATATTTAAGAACCTTATATGGTCTAGAATGAAATTCAGATATTTCTTATTAATAATAATGGTTATACATAATGAAATATGCTTATAATGTGCTGATGAAGCTTTTTTGGATCTTCAGTTGTGAATTTTGCACGATTCTTTATTCATTTGATGTCAGTTGATCACAACAATCTGTATTTAAGCTCTTCATATGGCCCAAAATATAATTCAGACACTACTTATTAAAAATATTGCATTAAACATGAATAAATATGAATATATAAGTTACAAATGAAACTTTTCTGAAGCTTCATATAAGCATTTTATGCGATTCTTCATTCATCCGACGTCATTTGATCTTTATATGGTCTAGAATAAAATTCATATCCTCCTTATTCAAAACAATGTGTCATACATATAGAAATATGCATCTATTGTGCAAGATTATTCAGAGCATGTGTTGAGCATTTTATTAGATTATTGATTAGTCCGACGTTATTTGATAACAATAATCTATATTTAAGATATTTATATGGTCTAGAATATAATTCATATCTATATTCAAAATATTGCATTATTTATTTTATTTTTTTTAGAAAGCTTGACAGCGACTGTCAAGATGAAAAAATATTGCATTATACATAAAGAAATATGCATATATTGTGCAAATTATGCTTATTTGGAGCTCTACTTGAGCGTTTTAAGCTATTCTCGATTCATTCGACGTCAATTGATCACCATAATCCATAATTAAGCACTGTATATGGTCTAAAATTTAGTTTAGATCTAAATTATTCAAAATATTGCATTGCACACAAAGAAATATGCATATGATGTGCAAATGAAGCTTACTTGAAGATTCACTTCAGCATTTCAAGCGATTTTTTATTCATTTAACGTCGATTGATCAGCATTATCTATATTTAGGCACTTTACATGGTCTGCAATATAATTAAGAAGTTACTTATTTACAATATTACGTTACACGAAAAGAATACATGCATATAATGCGCAAAGAAAACTTATTCGGAGCGATTAAAGCGATTCATGGTTCATTATATATCACTTGATCACAAAAATCTATATTAGACCTCTTTATATGGTCTAAAATATAATCCAGATAGTATTTATTCAAAATATTGTGTTGTACACAAATAAATATTCATATTATGTACAAATAAAGCTTATTTAAAACATCAGTTGGGTATTTTAAGCTATACTTGATTAATCCTGCGTCAATTTATCACAATAATCTACATTGAAGCTCTTTATAGGTCTAAAATATATTCAGATGTTAATTATTGAAAAATATTTTGTAATTATAGCAGAAATAAGCATATAACTTGAAAATGAAGCTTATTTGGTGCTTCAATTGAGCGATTTAAGCGTTTCTTGATTAATTCAACAACAATTGATCATCGTAATCTATATATAAAAGCATTTTATATGGTCTAGAATATAATTTAGATCTAACTTGCTCAAAATATTGCGTTATACATAATAAAATATGCATATGATGTGCAAATAAAGCTTATCTGGAGCTTTACTTGAGCATTTTACTCTAATCTTGATTAATTCGATGTCAGTTGATCACAATAATCTATATGGAGTAAAATTTTATTCAGAACTTAATTATTCAAAATATTGCATTACACTTAAAGAAATATGCATACAATGTGCAACAAAGCCTTAATGGGAGCTTCAGCTCTGCATTTAAAATGATTCATGATTCATCAGACGCCATTTAATCACAATAATCTATATTCGAGCTCAGTATACGACCTATAATATAATTTAGATCTTACTTGCTAAAAATATGGAGTTATACGTAAAGAAATATTCATATAATGTAAATAATAAGGCTTATTTAAAACATCAGTCGAGTATTTTAAGCAGTACTTCACTCATTCGATGTCAATTGATCACAATAATCTATATTTAAGCTCTTGGCATGGCCTAAAATATAATTCAGACGCTAAATATCTTACATATCCTTCTTATTCAAAATATTATGTCATACATATAGCGATATGCATATATAGTACAAGAGAAGATTATTTGGAGCATGTGCTGAGCATTTTATGGGATTCTTGATTCGTACGACATCATTTGATAACAATTACCAATATTTAAGATATTTATATGATCTAAAACATAATTCAGATCTAACTTTATTTAACATATTGCATTATATATAAAGAAATATGCATATATTCTGCAAATTAAGCTTATTTCGAGCTTCACTTGTGTGTTTTAAGCGATTCTTGATTCATTCGACGTCAATCGATCACAATAATCCACAATTGAGCACATTATATGTTCTAGAATAAAATTCAGATCTAATTTAGTCAAAATATTGCATTGCACATAAAGAAATATGCATTGGATGCGCAAATGAAGCTTATTTGGAGCTTCACTTAAACATTTTATATGCATATGATGTGCAAATAAAGCATATCTGGCACTTCACTTGAGCATTTTTGCCGATTCTTGATACATTAGACATCAGTTAATCACAATAATCTATATTTAAACACTTTATATGATCTTGAATATAATTCAGAACATAATTATTAAAAATATTGCATTACACATAAAGAAATATACATACAATATGCAACTGAAGCTTATTCGGAGCCTCAGCTCTGCATTTAAAGCAATTCGTGATTTATTAGACGTCATCTAAGCACAATAATCTTTATTTGAGCTCAGCATATGGTCTATAATATAATTCAGATCTTACTTTTTTTCAAAATATGGTGTTATACATAAAGAAAATTCATATAATGTGTAAAATAAGTCTTATTTAAAACATCAATTGAGCATTTTAAGCTTATTTAAAATGTCAATTGATCACAATAATCCATAATTAAGCACTTTATATGTTTTATATTATAATTCAGATCTAAATTATTATTCATATTGCGTTGCACATAAACAAATATGCATATGATGTGTAAATGAAGCTTATTTGGAGCTTCAATTCAGCATTTAAAGCGATTCATGATTCATTATATATCACTTGATTCCAATATAATATTAGACCTCTTTATATGGTCTAAAATATATTTCAGATCTTATTTATTCAAAATATTTTGTTATACACAAAGAAATTTTCATATTATGTGCAAATAACGCTTATTTAAAACATCAGCTGGATATATGAAGCTATACTTGATTACTCTGGTTTGAATTTATCACAATAATCTATATTTAATCTCTTTATAGGTCTAAAATATAATTCGGATGCTAATTATTAAAATATTAAGTAATAATAGAAGAATAAGAATATAACGTGCAAATGAAGCATATTTGGTGCTTTAGTTGAGTATTTTAAGTGTATCTTAATTAATTGAACATCAATTAACCACTATAAAAGCATTTTATGTGGTCTAGATTATGAGTCACATCTAACTTGCTAAAAACAATGCGTATACATAAAGAAATATGCATATGATGTGCAAATAAAGCTTATATGGTGTATCGCTTGAGCATTTTAGCCAATTCTTGATTCATTCGACGTCAGTTGATCACAATAATCTATATTTAAACACTTTATTGTCTAAAATATAATTAAGAACTTAATTATTCAAAATATAGAATTACACATAAAGAAATATGTATACAATGTGCAATTTAAGCTTATTTAGAGCTTCAGCTGCATTTAAAGCGATTTGTGATTCATTATACGTCATTTAATCACAATAATATATATTTGAGCTCGGCATATGGTCTATAATATAATTCAGATCTTACTTATTCAAATATGGTGTTATACATAAAGAATATTCATATAATGTGAAAAATAAAGCTTATTTAATACTTAGTCGGGTATATGTCTAGAAAAAAATTTCGTTGACATTGTTGAAAAGGGTATCTACTGCCTTTTTAACAAGAATTAGGGGTAAATATTGAAGTTTAAAGAATTGAAGAGTAGATAGTCAATAAGTGAAGATTAGTGAAGATTAGAGGGTAGATAGTCAATTTTCCTTAATTTAAAATGGCGAGACGCCTGTCCAATTAAAAATCGTTCTGCGTACCAACAATATGATAGACGGCCGACCGTCGGTAAAACTCGCTGTGGAGATGGAAGGCAGGATGAGGGGTTGAGGACAATGGGACAACGGGACCTCGAGCGCGAAAGCATTGAAGCTCGGAGAAAGCGGCACGTGTTATACCCTGCTCCCCTCTCTGTCCCTTCCGCATGTGAGATGTCACGTGACGAGGTACCTTCCAAAGACTTTTGACCCTACCTACAGGCTACAGTCTTCCATTCTGATCCGTTGAGCTTCTCTGCGGCGGTTTCCCGTGTTTCTCCGTGATGCAAGTCAACTGAGTCAGTGATGGGAGCAGTTTGCCAACTTGTGTATGGAAGCTAGTGTGCATAACGGCGCAGAATATTGAAAATCAAAATCCTTCCCTCATCAGTTTTTGTATTTAAAATCAAAATGGTTCTCTATTTAACCAAATTAAAAACTGGTAAATTTAAAAATGATCCTTTTGTAAAATTATTAACACGAGGCACACTTGTACAAATATAGGTCATTAATTGTTTTCAAAAAAAAATGAACCACATCGACGCTAGTAGTATATTTTTAAATACATTTTCAGCACTGTGCGGGAGAGTAGAACCATGCACATCCTTTTCACTACTGCACTGGAGACCGGAGATTGGAGACTGGAGAGAGACGCAGAACCAAGACAGCGGCGCTCTCTTAAATCCAACTTGTTTCTATTCCCTTCTACTTCTACACTCTCTACTACTGCAAATAATTAAGAGGCAGCTAGATCTATCACTCCAAAAAACTCTCTCTCTATCTCTCTCTCTCAATATCTAGATCTCTTTCTCGCTTGTCTATCCATGGCAGACACGCCTGAATCATCTCACAAGGTCCACGACGACGAAGACAGCGACGGTGACTTGAAGGCCGGAGGGCGTGAGGGGAACGGGCGCATCATCGTCTTCGCCATCTTATCACTCCTTCTCCTGGCCGGAATAATCACTCTTGTTCTCTACCTTGTCTACCGGCCGTCTCACCCCCATTTCACGGTTGTCTCGGTTGCCATTGTGTCACTTTCCAACTCATCGTCGCTGTTCAACACCATCACAGCTGCCGTTCAACCTACTTTGGTCATTCGAAACCCCAACTCACGCGCCTCCATCCGCTATGACCGAATTGAAATGTACGTCACGTACCACAACGCGCCCATCACTGCTCCCATGCTGCTTCCACCTTTGATTCAAGTATGTTTGCCATCTATATATTCTCTACACTACTTTTATAAGATAGTCAACGGAAATATAACTTCAATAACATTACTTGCCGAAATTTGAAGGATCAAATCTCAGCACAAGCACATCCATAGAAAAGCAATAGTTTGCACATATGAAACACAAGTAAAACCTACAAATTTAAATTAACGTGAAAACTAATTTAACATCTGTATCTGGACATGCATAACACAATACTGTGCTTAAGTTAGTCGACTTAAAGTGCTGGATCTGACATGTAGCTAGCACAATTAATTGTAGGACAAAGACACTTCGGTAGCAATTTCACCAGTACTGGGTGGTCCCGCAGTACCTGTGTCGCCTGATGTAGTGGAAGGCCTTGCAGTAGACCGGTCATTTGGAGTAGTACCGCTACGCCTGATTGCGGTCGGTAGGATCAGGTACAATCCTGGCCCATTTCGCGGCCGGTGGAGCTCCCTTTATGTGAGGTGTAATATGCTAGTAGCAGCTAGAACCGGAGTTGCTGGTCCTGTGCCACTGCTTGCTAACTCTGATTGCAGTGTCGATTAATTACTCCGTATTTGTTTTTAAGTTTGTATCATTTCCTTCTGTTTTGTTTTTGTTTCTTTTAAGTTGTTGTTTGCATAGCATTTTTCCTTTCTTTCTTGGACGCAAGGACTTGTACAAAGGATAAAAAATAGGACAAAATTTGACCAAGCTGGCAAATGTTAAATGATTTATTGTCAACTAAGTGCAGTGTCATTAATGTGGATCATACTGTATATTAATTGGATTTTAATTTACTTTGGTGAGGTGCATTAAATAGTGTACAATTTGGGACTTGGGAGTTGGGAGCAACGTTGAATAAATTCGCCTTGAATTGGATCGGGAAGTGACAATGAGTGCTTATTAAATTGTTGTCTCTATTTTGTTTATCTGAAAATTTCTCTATTTTTGCCGCTAAAGTAGTGGTTTTAAAAGGTCAATGTCCCGGAAAAACGTGTCAAATACTTGTATATATAGTTACCATAAACGAAGATGCAGAAATTTAAAATATTATTTTTTTCGTTCCCATAAAAGTCGACAATTTGGCTGGTTCTAGATTTTAGACTACATTTCCACATGGTAGTCGGTAGACTTGGTAGTCTACTTCAAATCAATGGTGAAATAAAAAAGAATAAAAAAAGATTGCTGTATTCGAGATCCCCCAAGAAGGTTCCTCAACTTGGGCTCTTTTTAATTTAGCAGTCAAACATGAGAGACCTTTTCAGTTTTTTTTTTTAATAATTAAATTAAATAAAAATAAGGAATTGGGTATGCAGAGGTTTATTTGTCAAATTTTATGATTTACACAGCATTATTTTTTATCTGAAATTTTATTGTACATTTGTACTCTTATTTGTTGGGTTCTCTTTGTATGTGCGCGCGTTATGATAAGGATTGGGACAGGTTATGCATGCATGGTCATGGACACATGTATGGGGACATCGGGCACGTGACATTTGACAAAAGCTGCTATAAATATATTACATTATATTTTGTTGAGGTAAATCATAATATTATATATGTACCGCATAACTACACGTAACACAACCGACATAATAATTCAGCGGGTGCTTCAGATTTATTAAGCAAAATAACCACTTATTGTTTGTTAAAGTTAGGTAAATTTGTATGATGGATTTTTATTATAAGCAACTGAATCCAGTAAAATAAGGATATATAATCCAACGAAACCCCACATTTCGCTTCAACCGAATTAAATGAAACATCAGCCAGTTCACTTCACTTGATAAGTTGATATTGTCATATTGCTTGACCGGACATTAATTGGATTGTGTCTTCTCAGACCTGGCATTACTGGTGCTAGAGACAAGCAGAGTTGTGTGAAATTTCATCAAGCAAAGCACAAACGAGCGAATCTAGACTGAATTCCACGAAACTCGATCACTTGAAAATTCCCAATTCAGTGGTGTGTTTTGAAATCCAGCTAAATGTCAATAGATGATCTTAACGTTACGTATTGAGCAATCAAAGGGGAATCTGCCCTCAGATCATGATCATCACGGGACCGATCAAGGAGTAATATGTCAATCAAATTCAGCCGACATAAATGCCTGATGATCTGATCCTTGAAAGATAAACATCAAGCAAAAGAGGTTAGTAACAATTTTTGATTTGTCCCCAGATTGAGAAATTGGGTTTGATTTTGATTGGTTGAGGCAGAAAAGATGAGTGCCCAGAAGAGACGGTGGGGGCGGCAAAGAAGCTGTCAGAATAGAGGCTGCAACCATCGTCTTGAAGGTATATCCGCTGCCACCTCCTCTGCCGTCGCTACCGCCAAATCTCACGGCTGAGACACTAGATCTGTTGGGTTCAGTCGCATCTATGACCATCGTAGCCTTCTGAGACGACAGATTCTCCCTCGGCCAGTGTCCGATAGCCGTCGGACTTGAATGCACATTATATGGATTATATGGATATTTTCTATGTAAATTCCAATATTTTTTTAATAAATAGCATCTTAATTATATTTAAGACATATAAAGAGCTTAAATATAGATTATTGTAATAAAATAACTTAGAATAAATGCAGAATCACTTGATATACTCAAATAATGCTCATAATAAGCATTATTTGCACATTATATGCATATTTTTTTTTATGTAAAATTCAATATTTTATAATAATTAAGATCTGAATTATATTCTAGACCGAATAAAGAGTTTATATTAAGATTATTGTGATCAAATACTTAGAATAAATATAAAATCACTAGAAATGATCAAATAATACTTATGGTAAGCATTATTTGCACATTATACATATATTTTCTATGTATAATCTATTATTATATAATAAGTAAGATCTGAATTATATTAATTCTAGATCATATAAAGAGCTTAAAAATATATTGTTGTGATCAAATGGTTTTAAAAGAATTTAAAATCACTAGGAATACTTAAATAAAACTTGTCTCGCACTTTTTCGGGTCCGCACCTCGGTTAGGATTTAGGGATACCTCTGTGGAGATGAAAAAAATACGAATCAGATACCCCTCGAGCTTCCTAAGACGCAAACATCAATACCCACCTGACAAAGGGTGAGGGTACCGACGTGGTCTCGGGATTCTTGAGAGTTTGATTATTTACTGCAGGTCCTTTCCTTCCAGTAGGCGCAAGCCCCTACTGTTAATTAGCTCTGAACCAAATCGAGAGCACCTCTAGATCGGGGTATTTAATAGATTGGGCACATCAAGTATATCCAAGCATTTCCTTGCTCTGTAAACACCCACCATTCTTCTAATTCATGCCTTTCTCTTTCCTTCATGTTTCGAGCTTGACACTCATAACTATTAATGGCAATGTCCTTGTTCCGACGAAATTGAGCAGCGATTGAGTAAGAGAAGCACAACAAACCTTTCGTTTCGCTATTGTGAGTATCTCTTACCACCTATTTTCTATTAAATTCGAGGTGTTGCTCACCCCCAAATCCATCCTCTGACAGTTTCTTCTCTTGAATTCTCTCTCCGCAGGTTGGGAGAGTATTCGAGACTGGTGTTGTTGGGATCATGATGGTGTTGTCTACAAGACAGTGTAGTTAGCTGAGGCGATGATGACCTATAACTCTGGCGAGACTCAGACCTAGCGAAGAAGGAGGTAGCTTCCTCCTTCAGGTTTTCTTTTCTCTTTTTTTTTTATATATTTCTTTTAATGGAAACCGTATGGACTAATGGGGAACTGCCACCTATCTTTGCAGTCAAAAGAAAAATAAAAATACCCAGTGGGGCCCACTTGTCAGCGCTCATCGCTGAATCGATTTGGCTTTTGGTTTCGTTTGGACGTTGTTGAGTTGAGTCGAGACGCAGCTGAGCCAAGCTACTGTTGAGCTTGAGTCGCGTGCGAGTCTGGGTTGGATCCGACTGAATCTGAGTTGAATCCGAAAGTAAAACGTGATTGGGTTGAGTCAGCTAATGTTTTTGGGCTGATTTCTATTATCGGTCGATTCTGGATTTTTCATTTGTGTATATTTTTTGTAAATTAAAACCCAGCCTGTATTGTATTTATTTTGTATACGTGTTTCATGTGTATTTTGCACGTATCTCATATGTATTCCGTACATGCCTTGTGTTGACTTGCATGATTTGTGAGTTTGACTGAACTGTCTGAGTCGTAGCACCCTCATTTTAAGTCTTGTTTGCAATTGATTAAGCCCAAATTGATATATGTCGATACAATATGAACTTATCAAATATAAGTCGCCGATTATTCTTCGAGTAGATGCATATGTGCATCCTCTCGGACATATCTTGACGTCTTCTGTCGACTCGTTTAGTATTTGTCGAATTTTAGAGGCAAACAATATTAAAAGATTTATTTGCAATCTATATACTTAGAATTACATTCTGGAGCAAATAAAGAGCTTATTTGCATATCACATACCTATTTTTTGTATAATCTGATATTTGTCAATAAGTAGGATCTGAATTATATTCTAGACCAATTAAAGGGCTTAAATATAGATTTTTTGTGATCAAATAACTTAGAGTGAATGCAGAATCGTTTGAAATATTCAAATAATGTTTAAAATAAGCATTATTTGCACATGATATGTGTATTTTCTATGTATAATCCAATATTTTATAATAAGTAAGATTTGAAATATATTCTGGACCATATAAAGGGCTTAAATTGGATAAATGTGATAAAAAAAAGTGATTTAGAATGAGTCTATAATTGTTTGAAATGCTCAGAATAAGAATTATTTGCACATTATATACTATTTTCTTTGTATAATATAATATATTTTAATAAGTAGGATCAGAATTATATTTCAGACTTAATAAATAACTTAAATATAGATTTTTGTGATCAGATAACTTAGAATGAACGCAGAATCGTTTGAAATGCTCAAATAATGTTCAAATTAAGCACTATTAGCATATTATATGCGTACTTTCTATGTATAACCTAATATTTTATAATAAATAAGATCTGAATTATATTCTAAATCATATAAATATAGATTATTGTGATCAAATGATTTAAATGAGTGCAGAATAGCTCGAAATGCTCAAATAATGCTCATAATAAGAATTATTTGCAAATTATATGCATATTTTTATTGTATAATCCAATATTTTTTAATAAGTACGATCTGAATTATATTACAAACAAAAAAATAGCGTAAATATAGATCGTTGTGATCTAATGACTTGGAATGAGAGCAGAATTGCTTGAAATGCTCAGAATAAGCATTATCTGCATATTATATGTGTATTTTCTATGTATAATTCGATTTTATATAATAAGTAAAATCTGAATTATTCTAGACCTTGTAAAGAGCTTAAATATAGATTATTGTGATCAAATGACTTAGAATGAGTGCAAAATCGTTTGAAATCCTTAAATATTGCTCATAATAAGCATTATCTGCACATTATATATGTATTTTCTATGCATAATCAAATATTTTTTTAATAAATAACATCTAAGTAATATTCTAGACAGTATAAAGAGCTTAAATGTAGATTATTGTGAATAAATAATTTCGAATGTCACACCCCAAACCAAGCCGCAATCTGGGGAGGACAGTCCCGCCACACATGTACACGCTACTGTACACATGTAAGGCTATAAAACAAAGTCACATAAACATATAATCACAAATAGATGATCACATAATAAAGGCGTAGTTGTTCATACATCAAAAGGACTGGTAATATATACAATATTAAAATTCCAGCCAACATACAACAAGATAATAATAACAACGGAAGGTGACTATTCCAGCTCGGCTTGGTCTTCTGGTAAAATCTCCTCAGCTGAGTCTACCAAACCTGAACCTGTCTCCACAAATCAAAGTATTGTGGGATGAGTACATTAATACTCAGTGTGGTGATAGAGTGAGCCTATGGTCCTGGTCAACTCTAGCTAGAGCTAAACCATACTTGGACATTATTAAATCCTATCATGCAATAGCTAAGTGTAGGTTTAATGAAATGATAACACTAATCTACAAGTTATGACATGCCCAAATAAATATGAAAAATATCTGGAGAAGCGGAGAATAATAGTAGTATAATAAAGTACGGTTAAGAAGTATATCAATATGAGAGTCAAGCACCCGCACTCAATGGTCAAATAATAAGTCACATAAAATCTAGAATCAATATCACAAATCCCAATATGGAAAAAGTGCCTACAGATCTACGTACGCATAAGCTCGACACGCGTAAGCTCCTACCCCACAACTGTTGGAGTTATGTCCTAGAAGTCAATATTTAATGACTTAATTTATTAGTTTATGTTAATGATGATATTTAATCATTTATTCCTAGAGTTTATTATTGATAGATCATTCAGGTTGAGGATCTGAATTGTAGATCTCTGTGGATCATTCATTAGAATGACAATAATAAATCTAAATCGTCCATAATCTTGATAATTAACAAGAAACATTAATTATCGGATAAGATTAGTATGCAAGTTAAGTGATGATTAAGTTCTACAAATCATAGGTAATGAGTTACCAACTTAATTGCATATGTGTATGTTATTGGAACATAGTACAGGGCTTGACCCAATGAAATAAACATATGGATTGTGTTATGTGTCATTGTTTATTTCATATGAGTTTGATTCTAAGTTTGAGATGTTCAACTTTTCCACATGAGAATATGTTGTATAAATATCGTCTAACGTTGATTCCTGATAAAGGCTCCTATATGGACTTTATTTATGCTCTCTTGAATTATGCGGGAAAAAGTTGTTCATCAAAAAAACCGTATGTCCCTCATTAATACACTTTATGAGTGATGATATCTATTTGGGCCCCTTGATGAAGTTGGATCGTATGCATGCAAATTAGACGATCAACTCTAGATCAAGAAATGTATAATCTGCAAGAATGACACACTCCTATCTTGGATTATACAATAATATCATGTGACATAAGAATCAGATATATTATTATTTCTTATGGAGAATTGAGATATTGTAACGGTACATTATTTATATGAATTGGGAATCATAATGTGTTGATAGATACCGCTTATGATTATTGGAAATAAATAGTGATTTATTCTCCATGGCCAACATAGCATAAATCCTCAAAGGGTCACACAAATAGAGTTTTGACCATACAATGCATTAATTATTTGTTCATGACAATAGGTGTTATGAAAATATGATAAGTTGATTAATTAATTATATACCGTTATGAACCGTTATAATTAATTAAATCAAAGGGATCATATTGAAATAAATTAATGCATTTGTTAATCCTAAATTAATTATTAATGAGTTAATAATTAATTATATTCAACATACTTTAATTAGTTTGAGCCTATTGGGTTTCTAATTAATTGGTTAATTAAAAGTCTGATTTAACTTTAGATGAAAGAGTGATAAAAGAGATTGATTTAATAGCCCAAGGAAACACAACATGTAGCCCATGAAGGGCCCATTAGGTGGCTTAGGGCTAGTGGCAAACTTGTAATAAAGGCAAAGTGAGGATGGGAGTTGTTGGCTATATAAAGGAGTCACCTTTGGGAGCCAACCCTAGCCTCCACACTTCTCTCTCCTCTCTCTCCTAGCCGCCACCACACAAAGAAGAAGAAAATTTCAGATTTTCTTCCTCTTTGCTCTCTCTTTTCTCATCCATCTATAGGGTTCATGTGTTGAACTTAGATCCAATTAAATAAATGGTTACTTGATTGGAGAATAAGCAAGGATTAGTTATTCTCTTCCCTTTGCTAGCACCAAGGAGAAGAGCATGGTTGATTCTCTTGGTGGACTCGAGGCCGGCGCCATCCAAGGAGAAGAGGCGTAGGAGAGCACGCCACCGACTCTAAGTGCCGTTGGAATCGCCTCACGAATATGATTTCGTGAGAGGTATATTTCTTCCTATACGTTTCTCATTGTTTTGATGTGTGAATACTTCTAGCACTAGTTCCTCTTGTGTTTAATTGTTAATTAAGCTAAATGTTAGTTTAAAAATTAAAAATTAGGCACTTTCTAACAACAACTCCGCTAAAGGTGTGGGCAGTAAAACACGGTACCGGAATACTGACTCATGGAGGTTGAGAGATAGTCTGGTATAATGGCACACCCACTCATAACTCAAGTCAAGTCAAGGAATATAATACTATAAAGCAACATAATAACCATCGAGTGACCGCAGTACCGCCTGACGGTCGGTCTGCTGAGTGATCATCAGATCGCGTTACCCACAATCGCCTTCATAAGAAGACCACCGTCATTTAGCTTGGGTGCAGTCTCCCGATAATAGAAACCCTAGGCAAAACGAACTTATCACACTCGGTCTCGCAATCCTGATCCGCACCAGATGCAAGTGTTGATTAAAGACACTTTTAAGTTAATTAGTCACATTATTAATATGCAATGCATATCCTATAAGTTTAATCTAGTTTTGAGTTAATGATATGCAATTAAGTGTTTATGCAGTACTTATGATATGATATGCACACAATTAATTATTGATCTAACCCTAGACTAAAGAATAAATAAAACCTAAGGCATCCATACTTGAAAAAGTCGATGACTAGGAGACTACTCCTCAGGATGGTCGGTGAAGTCGCGACTCACAGTAGCTAATCTCTCTCTCTATCAAGGTTTTAAAATGCGGTTTTTGCAGTATGACGGTACAAAGTTGATATATCGATTCGGTGTTATATCGGTGATATAACGGGAAAAAAACGATGTGTATAAAAAGATAATTATACAACTAATCTATCTTATAAGTTATTTGAAAATTTAAAATATAAAAAAATAACAAGTCAAAAGGCAAAATAGACAAAATAAAAGTACTAAAATCTAAACGAATTAGGGTTTTTGTATGGATTTGTATTCAGCAAAAAGTTTCTTTTTGTAAGTTACATGACACGTCCGTTTTTACGTCGCTAAATAAGTTATATCGCTGATTTTTCGGAAATATAACGCAACTGTTATTTCGTGCTTGGTTGTTGTAATATTGATGCGTTTTGCTCCAAAAATCTGTTATTTCGGTCATAACGGTGTTATTTCGGTGAAATTTAAAAGCTTGCTCTCTATATATATATATGATTTTATACAAAACGGTGTATGAATGGGAAAAATTGTGTCTGTTTAAGGTGGATATACATGATTGTCCTAAGTACCATGTATCTTAGGGAATGATTAGGTGTTTAAGAGGACTAAATTGAGGTACCAATGTTGATTTAGGTTATGTCTAAATTCTGGGCACATGTTCATTATTAAACAGTGCATAGATAGGGTATTTCGATAGCTTTGATAAATTTACATGCACAGTTACATCATGTAGTATGCATTATGATGAGTAATAAGATAAGTAAAGGTTCTGTACCAGTTTTTGGTACATAGGTTTGTAATCTGGTAAACCACTGGTGTTATTACGAGTGTAGGGGAATTTCTATAAGGTAAAATAAAAGTTTTGGGTTTAAATTCTAATTTCTGAGGGTTTGTCTATGACAGGGAAGGCATTGATAATTTCTTTTGGGGTGAAATGGAAAAAAAATTGGGGGCCTGACTAACTTTAGTGGGCTTATGCGAAAAAGTTATAGACTTAGTGAGACAGATTTGAATTTGGAGCTGTCGGATGGAATGTTGAATCCGTTAGTGATGTGGGCTAGCTTTTTGCTTAAAAAGATTCTATGCGGGATTAAAATGAATTAAATAGTAATGTGGGCTGAGACTTTGTGGGCTTAATAAATACTGGGTTAACTTCCGTAGGCTAAGATTTGAGAAAAATAAATTATAAGCTTTTAAATTAGAATAAGCTTGTTGGAGTTATGTCCTAGAAGTCAATATTTAATGACTTAATTTATTAGTTTATGTTAATAATGATATTTAATCATTTGTTCCTAGAATTTATTATTGACAGATTATTCAGGTTGAGGATCTGAATTGTAGATCTCTGTGGATCATTCATTAGAATGACAATAATAAATTTAAATCGTCCATAATCTTGATAATTAACAAGGAACATTAATTATCGGATAAGATTAGTATGCAAGTTAAGTGATGATTAAGTTCTACAAATCATAGGTAATGAGTTACCAACTTAATTGCATATGTGTATGTTATTGGAACATAGTACATGACTTGACCCAATGAAATAAACATATGGATTGTGTTATGTGTCATTGTTTATTTCATATGAGTTTGATTCTAAGTTTGAGATGTTCAACTTTTCCACATGAAGATAGGTTCTATAAATATCGTCTAACGTTGATTCCTGATAAAGGCTGCTATACGGACTTTATTTATGCTCTCTTGAATTGTGCGGGGAAAACTTGTTCATCAAGAAAACCATATGTCCCTCATTAATACACTTAATGAGTGATGGTATCTGTTTGGGTCCCTTGATGGAGTTGGATCATATGCATGCAAACTAGACGATCAACTCTAGATCAAAAAATGTATAATCTACAAGAATGACACACTCCTATCTTGGATTATACAATAATATCATGTGACATAAGAATCGGACAAGAAAATACCATTATTTCTTATGCATGATTGAGATATTGTAGCAGTACATTATTTATGCGAATTGGGGATCATAACGGGTTGCTAGATACCGCTTATGATTATTGGAAAAAAATAGTGATTTATTCTTCATGGCCAATATAGCATAAATCCTCAAAGGGTCACACGAATAGGACTTTGGCCACACAATGCATTATCTATTTATTCGCAACAATGAGTATTGCGGAAATATGATAAGTTGATTAATTAATTATATACCGTTATAATTAATTAAGTCAAAGAGATCATATAGAAATAAATTAATGCATTATCTAATTCTAAAATAGTTATTAATGAGTTAATAATTAATTTTAGATCAACACATTTTGATATAAATGGTTATATTGATTAATTGGGCCGTTATTTAATAGAAAAATATATAGCCTAATTATAAAGCAAAGTAATGGGACATTAATTATATGAATTAATGACTCAAATGAGTGTGAGAAGTGGCCCAACAAGGGCCTATTTCGTGGCTGCCCATAGGGTGGCAAGAGATGTAATTTTGGGAAAGTTTTTCCTAGGGTTTGAGCTCTATAAAAGGACCCCTTTGGAGGCTCCAAGAGCTAGCTTTATCTCTCCTCTCTTTCTTCCCCTTGTGGCTGCCACAAACCTCCTCTTTTCTCCCTCTTTTGCTCATGCGTTGAGCTCTCTTCTCCATTTAAAAGATTTAATTGCTAGAAGAGAGAAAGCTAATGAGATTAGGCTTGTTCTTAGGTGTGCTAGCACATACCTTAAGAACGTGGTTAATCTCCTTGGTGGACTCGAGGCCGGCAGTGCAACCATGGTGGTGGTGGTGGAGAAGGCACGTCATCGACTCCCAAGCCATGGATTCGAGTCTCATGAATGCGATTTGATGAGAGGTATAATTTCTCCTACCCGTTTCTCATGAATTGCGTGTGAATGGCCTTAAACCTAGATTCTATGTGCTTAATTAAGTGTTTTGTGCTAATTGTTGGTTCTAAAATAAAAATTGAGCACTTTCTAACAAAGCTTTCGATAAAACTAATGACGGATCTGTTGAATTTGATAATTAATTAGACTAAAGACTTGGACCTAACAATATTAGTCTAACAATCGATAGTCGGCTTTCCTAGGGAAATGATGATTCTGAGTCTAATCTTTATAAGAACAGATACTGTGGCAATTAATTCAAACTTCCGATCCCGCAAAATAAATAAACAATTTCTGATTTATATTTTTGATTCAATGAGTTTAATTATTTCCTAATTTTCTATCTAATACTTCTGATTACTTATTCTGATTTCGATATTATGAAATATAATTAAACACAATCTCTGATGATTGGGCAAGTAACTAAATAAAGTTAAATAAATGTAATCACACAGTTAAATTGGGACTTGGAACCAAACTGAACAGTCTAGTTACCGTTACATTACTCGACTTTGTTAATTACGGTTTACTGTCAGATTAAAAGAACCCGTTAAACAAATATTAACTGTACTTGATCTGTGAATTGTAAACATGAGCGGATTCGGAGCAAGCGGGTAACAACTGAAGGTGTGGATACGCGGCTTCTTTGTTAGAACATGGATTTCGGTATTTTTAAATTCATGCATGGCATGTTGATCAATCGTTGATAAGTGCATTCTATTTGCTCATAATAGACAATAGAAGCCCTAAATAAACAAAATTCATGTTGACTAAAACTGTCCGTTTTGACCAGCTGAATATAATAAGTCTGACATAGAAATTCATTTGTTGATTGATTTGAATCGTCAGACTTATCAAATGACTGGAATGATTTTCGTAAACTGACTTGATAGCATGATCTTCTTTTGTGATAGAAGAATTTGACTTGAATTAAATTGGACCATTCTTATTCAGTTTGTATAGCATAACAATAAACTGAGATATATCACTCACCGGAGTAAGGTCTGATCCACCTACCCGGCTAGAATTAATAGAGCTATGATTACTGGATTTCCCTCTGAGAATCTGGACTATAGGGTTGCACCTACAATAGTGGGAAGAATTCTTTCTGATTCTGACAGGCCGTAAAGAACTTGAGTGTATACTAAGGAATAATGCTAGTTATGCTTGATTTGAATCTATTGCCTATTGTCATGTTGAAATATGTCTGAAATTGGACCGTTTCGCTTGATGCTTATGGTACTAGAATTCATCTTTGAATTCAAAATATTTTCTGCAATATAAAACTTTTGTAAAATGATTTTTGTGCATTAAAAAAACTGGACTCTCAAAAGAATTTAATAAAATGGTATTAATTACGTTGCCCGGTTCGTACTAAGATCCGCGTACTGCAACTAAAACCCGCACATAGATTTATTCTCATCTGCGTATTTGTTTTGCATGTTTCCTCGACGGTTGGGGGTTCCAGAATTGCCGTAAGATGGTGAGATCTAGGGCTATAGGAACTAAAGAGTGCCTCTTTATTGAAGGATAAGATTTTCAGTTTAAAATGTAATGCTACGATTCTGCTCATCAGGAGAAATTGAAATCAGGAAATTTAGTTTATCTGCTTTGTTGTACATTCCTTGGGTCAAAATCAAGAAAATGGAATATAAAATGAAAAAAAAAAATTTACACTATCTGTCTGTTAGCCTTATGGGAACGATTCGTCGCTCTCGTGGCGGAAGGGATGTCACATCCATTTGGTCGGGGTGTGACATTATCTGAATAAGTAAGATCTGAATTAAATTCTATATCATATAAAAACTTTAGATATTGATTATTGTGATCAAATGATTTATAATGAATGCAGAATCACTTCGAACGCTCTAAACACTCAGAATAAGCACTATTCGCACATTATATGTATATTTTCTATGTATAATCCAATACTTTATAACAAGTAGGATCTGAATTATATTCTAGACTATAAAGTGCTTAAAAATGTATTATTGTGATCAAATAACTTAGAATGAATGCAGAATCGTTTGGAATGCTCAAATGAAATCATTATTTGCACATTATATGCATATTTTCTATGTACAATCTAATTTGTTTTTTCATAAATAGAATCTGAATTATATTCTAGACCTATAAATAGCCTAAATAAAGATTAATTGTGATCAAATAACTTAGAATGAATGCAAAATCGATTTAAATGCTCAAAGAATGCTCTAAATAAGCATTGTTTGCACATTTTATACGTATTTTCTATGTATAGTCCAATATTTTATTATAAGTAAGATTTGAATTATATTATAGACCATATAAAGTGCTGAAATATAAATTATTGTGATCAAATGACTTAGAGTGAGTGCAAAATCTCTTAAAATGCTTAAATAATGCTCAGAATAATCATCGTTTGCACTTTATATGCATAATTTCTATGTATAATTCGATATTTTATAATAAGTAAGGTCTGAATTATCTTCTAGACCTTATAAAGATTTTAAACATATTGTGAATAAATAATTTTGAATGAATCAAAAATTACTTGAAATGCTCAAATAATCCTCATAATAAGCATCATTTGCATATTATATGCATTTTTTCTATGTATTATCCAATATTTTATAACAAAAAAGATCTAAATTATATTCTAAATCGAATAAAGAGCTTAATATAGATTATTGTGATCAAATAATTTAGAAAAAATGGGAGTCGATTGGGAAGTTTTATATGTAAGAAAAGGTTGCAACGTTAACACTGTATCCGATTGGGAAGTCTTGCACCTAATTAATTAAGTTAAGGGATGCAGTTAAGAGTTTTGGAGTATTTGCATCAGAATGGACGCATACATAGCGATGACATGCATGGTGGTGAGAATTCCTTTTTTATTATTAATTAGTTAATTACTTTGTCTTAGACTTCGAAAAGTTTTGAATTCTATTTTACTACTCAAAATGAGCATTGTAAACAATGGATGTATTTCATTATGCCTTTCTCGCATCATGTCACTTACATTTACTTATAAAAATTAAATAAAAGAGACAGGGGGCGAATCTATTAGAAAGAAAAATTAGCATTGAAGGGATCTATTTACCTTAATAATTTTTTGAGTTTTGTGCCTAATTAGCTTATGAAAAAGTTTACTTTTGGCTTGAAAGGTGACGGAAATGAAGGCAAATCGGTCAGCATGTGCTATGAAGAGTCCTTAGATTTATCAAAATTCTTTGAACCTGTCACTCTGTTTCTAAGGTTGGATTAGAAAGCATAGTACTTCAGTGTGTTTTCTAAGGTTGAACCTAATCTCTGCCATGATGACCTTTTTATACGGTTAATTTAATGTCTATCTAAGTTAACGAGAAGAATTTCACTCATGTTTGCAAGGCATTACGGTAGCATGAATGATAGAGTTAACAAGCTAGAAATAACTTTATTTAATTGGGACTCTCATGTGAAGGTATATAGAAAAGATTAATGTAGCTAATTATATATACATTACACGAAGTTATTATTGATACATGCCTGACAAAATGCACTTTGTTCTTATTTTCGAAATAGGAACGTAAATGAATTTTACATCTAAAGCTCAACATAATTTAATTACCTAAACATGATAAAAATTATTGTAGTATAAATTCCTGTATCGCTCGATAAGCACCTTTAGTTATTATATACTTAAAAACACATGACGAATTAAAGCCTTGGCTAGCTTCTTGTTTTTTTTTTTCTTAAAAAGAGGGCGGTCATAATCGTAACTTTTTTTTTTTCCTAGGTTCTTGTTAAAACAACAGTTTTTGCCATTCATTTTTTTTTCTAGCCTTGGCTAGCTTTATTGGCCTTCTTTTTTTTTCGAGATCTGTTGTTAGAGTTAGTGTTGAGATCTGTTGCCAGTAAAAGAAGTTTCTGAGGGAAACAATTTTCATCCCTGAGCCTGCACAACAGATCTCAACATGGTACCAGATCGCATGTTAGTGTACCAAAGACCGGTACAAAGCCTTTATGAGCTTATTAATCATCTAGGATGCACCTTACATAAATCAGTTATGCATATAAACCCACAACAACCCTTAAACTAGTTCGTATGCACTGAAATTTGATGTTTACTGAAATAGTAGTTCTTACTTTGATCTAAGGTAATTCTTCTCGGCCACCTTTGGTAGATCATTAACATTTTCACGGCGCAATTGTATTTAGTGCAATATGAGCAAACCCCAAAATTCCTGTACTAGCATTTAACATAACAGATATAAAAGAATGGAGGAAAAAAAACAAATTAGTCGCTATACAGACTAGACATAAATTTTATGTCCAAAAAAATCTTACTAATGTTAATGATTGGTACAACTATTTTTAATTTATTTTAAACAAACTATAAGAGAGAAATAAAAAATTATAAAAAAGAATAAATATATTTGTGGCCGCAATTTATAGCGGCCACGGGATTTTATTAATACTTTAGATTGCTCCAAATAAGGGAAACTATACAGCAACTAATACTTGGTTATAACGTACCGAAATTAATTCCTGAGAGACAATGGCGAGCAAATTGAGAATTTGTAACTTTATTTATTCCTGATAGAAGAGTTGTATACAAGTTGATCATTTTTTACTACCGAAATTAATTCGTACATGTTATTGTTATTAGACAAAGAAATGTATTCTTCATTAAGCTCCTTGGAAAGACTATACTTGACCATTATGACTAGCTAAGTGCTGTTCATTATTGAATGTAAGTTTACCAAGTACAGAGCTAACACATATCTCACCATAACCAGTTCAGACTATTCATTTTAATTAGGAGATCTTAAATAATCACATTTTACTGTTTATTAGTGGCCCTGATCGATTTAATTAAAAAGGATGTTCATACGATGTCAAATACATGGAACAGCTAAGGCTTAGAGATATCAAGTAGGCCTCGTATTAGATGTTATCACTTTCCTTCTTGCACCTAAACATCAAACTTTAAGGGAATATTTCAGCAACAAATCTACGAAATCAACATAAACCTAATACTAACAGTGAAGCTTGAACAGAAAAAGTTGCATGTATTCAAAGAAAGAAAGAGTTCAACGCTAGCTTTTGCAACATTCTTTGAATATTTGACCTTGAAATAGAAATGACTGCTTGGTACAGTTCTGACTAAAGAGCATTAACTTTTTTGCTCCATAGTATCATGTAAACACCATCCTAAGAAGAGTTAACGGCTTGTTGCCTAAGCGTGATAAGCAGTTAGGAAATCCCCTAATATGAGTTGACCAATTAAAACTCAAATAAAGGATCTTGGCCTAAACAGAGGAGTCCTCTGCCTAAGCCATAACACGTGTCTAACTTGAGCATGGCTTCAAGTTAAGCGAACTCTATCTCGTCTACCCTGAGGATTCCTCAACCTAAACTGAATTGAGGGAGGTTTAGGAGTTAAGAACCAGGGAAGTAGTGGAGATTCTAAATCAAAGGAGTTCTTGACTTCATGAAACATTACTATTTTGCACTTACTGTTGTTTAATTACTTGGACTACGAAATCTATAGCATAAACATTCAAATTACGAGACACGACCAATTGTAAAGAGGAAAATCCAGGATCACGAAAGGATCAACCTTTGCCTATATTCAGATTATCATAATGCAAGAGCTCGAATTTAAAGAGAAAAGATACGATCAAAGAGAAGAAAGGCAAACTGAGTGAACTTTTGCCAAAGCAATTCAATAAATGGAGATCAGAGGATCAGGATAACAAGAAAATGTATTGAAAAAAAATTTCTTTCAAAATCGAGAAATTACATATCAAATCCATTATCATTCCATTCAATCCAACCTACGTTGATTCAATAATCCTCTGTGTAAGCTTTCATTTAAGCTTTTATAGAACTTCCTCTTAGTTTTTATCTAGTCTACCAAGTGTCTGTGAAAGTTGAAGAAAAAAAAAATGAAACGCAAGATCAATCCAAATAAATTAACTACACTGACCCACACCGCACACACCATCTACGAGTAAAGTTCAGTTTCTCATGATATAGCTTTGGACTTGTTTCAACTAATTAAAAAAAAACAAAATCTCCAAAGTTATCAATGGTATTTCTCCATTGGTCCAGCTCCTCCTTGGCATCATTTTCTGCCAAGAGTGCAAAAACCTCCTCCGATGCTAATCTTTCAAACTTCTTCAGTTGAAGTACCTTTATTGCCGATGAATGCGCCTTGATCTTGCTGTTCTTGGGCTTTGTACCAGCTGGTTCCCTCCAAATGCGGCGCTCTTTGTGAACCATGTCCCGCTCCCGTTTCATCTCTCTCTGCATCTTGTCGAAAATGACCTCCTCTTTGTTCTTGTTGTAAGCATCCATGTTCTTGAAAGGAAGAGTGCAATGTCTTTTCTGGAAATAAGTTATTTAAGATCGAACTTGATTTGCAACTAAACTAATAAACTCTGCCTACGAATATATAATTGCGGAGTGACCGAGTGGGACCGCTGGGTGGGGTCTCTCTCTTGCGAAGCGCTTTTCGCTTATATCTGTGGGTCCCACCTTATAAACTAGATAACAAATTTGATTTTTAATATCCGACGTAATCCTTATTATTGTCATTTATTACCAGAAATAATAATAATCCATTCAGTCTACTGATCGCTTATTGCGTCTAATTAATACAATGTTTAATACATTAAAATATTGTTTCTTCTAATTTCAGACTGGACACGCAGTTATGTACTGCATCAAATGGTTGACATATTGCATCACCGAACAATCTTCCAAAAGTTATTTTAAAAACTGATTATATATTTAAATAATGTGGACAGCACATAAATAAATCTGTAATATACACCATAATATTTGGTTACCACATTTATCTATATTCTAAATTTATTTCTATTATAGAAATAATTATACAATTTTAAAACTTGAATATGATCTGAATATACATTATGATCATGTATAATAGTAATAATAATATTTGTCACGACCCGATCGACTAGTCACTGAGCGCAAAGACTAACTTCTGGATCCATCTGATGGTTTGTCAACCAACGTCGTAACTGTTGGACTAAACATTTAACTCTCGATTTGTCGATTTGCAAAATAAACTCCTCTATACTAATCATTTCCAATTTCAAGTGATTTATTAGGTTTATTTCAAGGAAATGGATAATGCAAGTCCATATCAAGTTTGATGAAAATGCTAATGAAAAAGCCAAGGAAGATACTTCCATTGTAGGTACACAAGATGAGGTACAAGCCCAAGAGGATGCTCAACCTCAAGACATTGAGTTTCAACCCAGTCAAAGTCAACCACCGGTGATTATTGAGGAACCTCTAAACCGCATGGATGACAACTTGATAGGGGGAGCAAATCATGAGGAAAACTCAATTAACGAAAATCAAGATGAAACTCCTCATGATGAGCCTCAACAAAATCCTCAACCGGCTTATGAGCCTCTCGAAGTGCTTAGAAAAGTTTTCTCTCATCCTCTTACTAATGTTATTGGTGACCCTAGGGAAGGTGTTAGGACTAGATCCGGTTTAAGCCATATGATTGCACATTGTGTCTTTGTTTCCCAACTTGAACCAAAAACCTTTAAAGAGGCCAATATTCACCCCAATTGGATTGTTGCCATGCAAGAAGAGTTGAACCAATTTGAAAGAAATCAAGTTTGGGAACTTGTTCATTTACCAAGTGGTAAGCAAGTTATAGGTACCAAATGGGTGTTTAAGAATAAGTTAGATGAACATGGTAATGTGGTTAGAAACAAAGTTCGATTAGTAGCTCAAGGTTACAAGCAACAAGAGGGTATAGACTTTGAGGAGACCTTTGCACCCGTTGCTCGACTTGAATCCATTAGAATGCTCTTGGCATACGAGGCTAACAAAGGCTTTACCCTATTTCAAATAGATGTCAAGAGTGCTTTTCTAAATGGTTGGATAGAAGAGGAAGTATTTGTCTAACAACCTCCCGGTTTTGTTGACCATTTTAAGCCCGACCATGTGTTTAAGCTTCATAAAGCTTTGTATGGTTTGAAACAAGTACCTAGAGCTTGGTATGGTAGGCTTTGTACCTTTCTACTTGATAATGGTTTTAGTAGGGGTAAGATGGATACCACTCTTATCACCAAAAAGAGAGATGACCATCTTTTACTTGTGCAAATTTATGTGGATGATATTATTTTTGGCTCTACTAATGCAACTTTTGCCGAAGAGTTTTCTTCTTTGATGAGTAGTGAATTTGAGATGAGCATGATGGGTGAGCTCAACTTCTTCTTGGGATTCCAAATAAAGCAACAACAAGATGACATCTTCATAAGCCAAACCAAATATGCCAAGGAGTTGCTCAAGAAATTTGGAATTGAAGAAAGCAAGCGTTGTGACACACCCATGGGCAAAAGTGCATGCATTGATGCGGATGACAAAGGTGTAGCTATGGACATCACCCTTTATAGGGGCATGATCGATAGCATACTTTATCTCACGACAAGTAGGCCGGATATTATGTACGCCGTATGTCTATGAGCTAGGTACCAAGCCAATCCTAAGGAATCCCACCACAAAGCGGTTAAACGTATCTTGAGATACGTTAAGGGTACTCAAAACCTAGGTCTTTGGTATGGTAGACAAACCGAACTTGACTTGGTAGGGTATACCGATGCCGACTTTGCCGATGACTGTATGGACCATAAGAGCACTAGTGGAACTTGTCAATTTATTGGTGGTTCATTAGTCTCTTGGTCTAGCCGCAAACAAACCTCGGTTGCTCTCTCAACCACGGAAGCCGAGTATGTAGCGGCATGTAGTTGTTGTACTCAACTTCTTTGGATGTTTCAAACCCTTAGGGATTTCGAATTAGATTTCCAAAAAGTACCAATCTTGTGTGACAATACTAGTGCCATCCTTATTTCCAAAAATCCGGTATTGCACTCTAGAACCAAGCACATAGAAATTTGACATCATTTTATTCGTGATCATGTTGAGAAAGGAGATGTAGAGTTGATTCATATCGACACAAAAGAGCAAGTTGCCGATATTTTCACTAAGCCATTGCCAACTCAACAACATATTGAACTTAGATTCAAACTTGGTATGCTTGAACTCAAAGATTAACTTCATCTATCCTAGGGCATATGCATTTGTACTTCTGTTGTTTGGATGTATTTTTTAGTTAATTTGGTTGAGATTTCAAAAGAAAAATCAGTATTTTTGGGTTTATTGCGCTTTTCTGGCTTGAAACTGTTTTTTTGATACAAACGTCGTGTAACGCTTCATAACGTTGCATAACGCTTGAGAAATATAACATGTCTTAACGTTGCTTTCACTTTTGACCAAGTTTGCAATGAACTTCGCCTCACGAACCACGGAAAACAAATCTATATCTCCAAAGCATGGCCCAAGGATCCCGAGATCGAACCCTTCGAGAAATACCACGAGTTCTTTTATTGTTGGAGGGATTACCAACTCAATCAATTCTCGGCCACCGAACTACCCGCCTATCACCGCCTTTTCTTCTTGATTGCCAACAACATCCTTGCTCCCAAGAAAACAATCAAGACGAATGTGGAGCTCCGAGAGGTTTTTCTCCTCCAGTGCATTATTGAGAAAGCACCGCCTCTCAATCTCGCCTACATGTTCTTCATGCATATAGAAAAAGCATCCCGCACTCTCAACATGTCCTTCCCTTATGCCCATCTCATCTCCTATCTTCTTGCCACACGTGGAATCGACTTCAAAATGAAAGTATTTGGGCGCAATAATGAGATAAAGAAGCCTCTTGACCTTTTCGATTTTCTTCTCACTACCGGATAGGTGCTTATTGACAAAGACCATATCCTTTCCCCCGATCCCGCTTTCATCCGCAACAACTACCTTCATGAAGACGGGGCAAAAGTGAATCAATATGCCCCGGTGGGTCAAGAGCCCACGGGACCACTCCGCGGTCCGAATGTTGAGCTTATCCTCCCGGGACGACTTTGCCGGGTTGAGTGATCATATCACCAATCTTGAGGAAGATTGGAACAATTGGAAGCTTGTTGATGAAGAATGGAAGGCCGCCCATCTTGAAAAGATTGAGACCGACCTCCAAAAGTTTTGGGGGAGTATGCAACGGGAGTTCAAGAAAATCCGGGCTCAAATTAGAAGGGGCTCCTCAAGTGCCAGTGCCGGTGAGGATGATTGGTCGGAAGACGAGTGACATGTCCTTAGGATTCATGCCGAAACCTAGCCTATCTAGTTTATTTTTATCATATTTTGACTTTATGGTGTGATATGGTTGTTCGTGTCTTTTCTTTTGGCTTTTTGACTTTGTGTGCTTATCTTTATGTTTTTGTCGTTGGGAGATTATGCTTTGATGTTGTGTATGAACTTGCTATCTATAATATTATGTGTGCTTTGTTATCTCTTTATGATTTTTCTATATGTGATTTTATTGTGCATGCATGCTAAAAGGACCTAACTCCCGCCTTTATTTAGTTTCTTTTGTGCAAAATTGTTTAAGTAAGGGGAGCTCGATTTGTTTGCCTTTGTTGGTTAGTCGGTTTAGGTCTAAGCCCCAACCGTCACCCATTTTCCTCATTGCAAAAAGGGGGAGAAATTGTTAAGTAAAGCCGTCCAATTGTTTTGTCTGAACTTATTTGCTTTACTTTAGTTTATTTTGCAAATCGGCAAAAGGGGGAGATTGTTGGACTAAACATTTAACTCTCGATTTGTCGATTTGCAAAATAAACTCCTCTATACTAATCATTTCCAATTTCAAGTGATTTATTAGGTTTATTTCAAGGAAATGGATAATGCAAGTCCATATCAAGTTTCTGAAGACTTACAAGGCTTAGTTGAGTCTTAAAAAGTAAAGTTATTAGGTATAATTAGCTTTCAAACTTATCGAAATCGTTTTGCTCATGTTTTGATGAGTTTTCTGGTATAAACATTGTGTAACGCTATGAAATGTTATACAACGTTACAGGTCGATCCACAAACTCTTTTCCCTTCTGATTTTTTACTCAAACGTTACACAACGTTTTATTTAGTTGTGTAACGCTTTGCCAAAACGTTGCACAACGTTCTGAAACGTTATGTAACGATCTGACAAAGATGTTTTGAGTTCTTGTGTGAGAACTGTTGAAGTGCGTTGCACAACGCTACTCAAGCGTTGTATATCAGTTAAAAAATGAAGCATCTTACAACGTTTGCCTTCCATTGTGTGACGACTTCGCTCAAACTCCTCCAAGAGTTTTTGGGGTCGACCAAGTACTCAGATTTATTTAATGTTTCAGTAATGTTGTATAACGCTTGAAGCTTGTAACGTTGCATAACGCCACACAACGTTGTGCAACGCATCTGACAATGGTTTTTGAACGTTGGAATTTCCTCCCTAAAATGTTGTGTAACGCTCTGAAGCGTTGCACAACGCTTCTGACTCATTCCAACGTTATTGTCGGATTTTGTTTTATTTCAATGACTAGTTTCAAGCGTTGTATAACGTTTGGAAATGTTGTGTAACGTTTCACCAGAATTTTATTTGTTTTGGAGCACTTGACGCCCTCTACATATATCAGCTCCTTTCCAGCTGATATAACTGATTGAAACTCTTGCAAAATCCATGTCTTTGAACTCCTCTTGCTTCTCTCACTAATTTGAGCAAAACCATTGAGATTAGTTAGCATCAATCAAACCCAAGTTCCATATAGACCTTTGAGTGTTTTGATTGAGAGCATCAATCTTGAGTTGTTTCTTGGATATTTAGAGGTTAGGCCGATCCACCTCGAGTGTCATTGTGACGGGGTGATTCGGTTCGAAGTTGTAGACACGTTCTTTGCGAAATTGAACTGAGCACGCCCTTTGGTAGTTGCGAAACTCCCGGAGACGTACGGCTAAGGCTAACCATTCATCTAGCGGATCGGAACTCCGTAATCATATCGCGTGTCAATTTCTCTTACTCTTCTCCTTTTTATTTACTTAGTTAGATAATTGTTTGTGTGAACCAATTGTTTGTACCTTTCCGCAAAATTGAACAACCGGTTTACTACTTGTTTTTGTGCCTATTCACCCCCTCTAGGCCGTACTTAGGGACAACAAAGTGGTATCAGAGCAGAGGTTATTTAGATTAAGACCAACTTAATTGTGATACTCTCGATTTCCAATGGCTTCGAGGGTTATTGAAAAACCAGAAAAGTTTGGTTCCGCTTGCAAAAAATTTTTCTATTGGAAAAGATGTATGGTTGTTTACCTTTTGAACCGTTATGAGGAAAACTCTCTCATGAACCGTTATGAGGGAAACTCTCTAATTAAAAACTTCCGTCAATATGAATTGGAGTCTAAATTAGATAGTTTCCACATAAAGGATAATGAACCTATCGAGGAAATGTATACTCGGTTTATATAATTGCTTGATGAGTTCACTAACATTGGAGAGACTCCTTCTAACAATCGTGTTATAGGAGTGTTGCTTAGGTCCTTGGAAGGAAGGCATGGATTTGACAACCTCATCTCCAACCTTGAGATGCAACAAAGGTCGCACAACAACCTCACACCCGAGATCATCTATACTCACTATCGGTGTGTTGAGGAGAAACTAAAGCAACAAGGAAAGTTGAAGTATGAGAGCAAGTCCATGACATTGTCGGCTAGTGATGACAAGGGATCACCTTCCAAGAACCACCACAATGACAATCATCAAGGGAGAAACTGCAACTCTAATGACAAGACAAGCAAGGAGCCATTCTCTCAAAGATGTTTCGAGCTATCATTCATAGATGCCTTGTCGATGATCCGAAACAAACTACTATAGTGCTGTTTGAGAGCTCTAGTGCACGAATTACATAGTTGAGAACAAGACATAGTGCTTGGTTTTGCCCATGAAATACTCAAACTAGGCTTGGAAAGTCATGGCAGGGGCTGTTGTCAAGTACAGTTGTTGGTGCCCATATATATCGAAATAGACACTATTGGTGGTTACGATGCGAATCAATATGTGGCGACCATGTTATAGGCCACACATATGTAGTAGGCATATGCATGATCCTTGAACGATATGGTAGCGGTGTGCAACACCGAACCAAAACTTGAAGTGACGGTAAATACGACGCCCCCACCGCAATCCAGGTACGAAACTGTGTTAAGTATAATGACTAAATCACATAATAGAATGAGCCATAGGCTAGTTATGTATGGTTGTAACTTAAGAGTTTTATACATGTGGAGCAGACATCAATGGACTGGAAGCGGGGGAATCACATGACGAGGCACGCCAAAGTGACAGTAGATTGGTAATAGGTGTAAAGGTGTAAATTCCACTTGAACCCCGATTTTTATGATTTTGGATCTAAAAGCTTATATATTTATGCATGTTGAATGATTAATATGCACATATGAATTGCTATATTACATAATAGTTTATAGATATGTAAAGATAGAATTGGTACATGACTTGCATATTGAATGGTTCCATATTGGATAAATGAATTACGATGGTAATTAAGATTCTATGGTTGTACTATATGTGTGATGAATGACAATTGTATTTTTTAAAATTGGAGTCATGACCCGATTATCTAAGGTCCGCGAGGTAAGCTCTTATATTCTGGGACTCAATACAACAACATCCTAAAATGGATTTTGAGGGAGGTAAATGTCCTCTGTATTGGTACAACTTAATATATCGCTTGATTAGATTGTTAAGGCCGTTGGTAACTCTTAGTGAAGGTGATTTGCGGTCTGGACCTATGATATAGAATGGCATGGATTGGCTTGTCCGATTGTGAACCAGCCTAGTAAAGTGAATGGTTGTGTCCATGTGCTATTTGTGAAAGTAAATTATTTTCTTGGCTAAAACTATGTTTGTATAAAGCTATCTTCTAGAGTATTTTAGTTGCGAGTTTTAAGTTCTGCAGTTTGAAATTTTGGGTTCATGTGTGGGAGCAACCAAATACCGCACTGAAAAATGGTTCCCTTTCTCTCTACTTCATTATTTTTGTGGGTTCTAGATTGAAGTCAAGCACTAAAAAAAATGGACTTGGATATAATAGGTGAAAGAGACAGTAAGAGCAATGTCAATAAATGACAACTAGCCTTGTTATAACCCAACACCACTAGTCAAGCCAATTTTATTCAGTAATTTTACCAAATCAAGTAAGTGTTCGATAAGCTGGCCCATAGAATGCCATCTACTTGATGTCTTAATGCTGAGGGACCCACCAAAATACAATTTTTTCATTTGATAAACCTCACTAGTCACCGATACTAAATCACCACCTCAGGCCATACCAGTATTCGGTACTCCGACCAGTCCAGGACGAGGCATCAGAAACCAAGCCCATAATCGTGTTCTCCACTCTCTCACAAAACTATGGAACCTACTCTCATGTCTCGCAATGGTCGAAAATGGCCGGAATGATCAAACGGGTTCGTTGCCGAAAAGATAGCGGATCCTTAAAAACGAAGAACAAAACATGTTTCCCATTCCTTTGGAAAATGGAAACCAGAGCCATTCATTTGATCCCCTGTGGCCTAAACCCATGGAACCTGCAACAAACCCATTATACAAAATCTCACTTCTTTTTTGGTAGAAATCAAAAGAGAAAACTCTAGCCCAAACATTATTAAGGCCCATTGTTAATAACAGACCCAATATTGAAATAGAAGAATGAGTCCAACTCAGCCGCTTCATTATATTTAATTGTTGACTCAAGCCCTTCTAACATAAAGGGCCAGGCCAGCTCGGCCTCTCGAAACCCGAAGGGCCAGACTTGAGAAGGGCTAGGCTCAATCTTCATATTTAAGCTCTTCTAAGTCCGGCCTTTCCAAAAACCTCCCTAAGTATGGTTCGGTCCGGCCCTTGAGCAGGCCCTTCTAGACCCAGTCTCTCGAGAGTCCAGCCCGGCCCTTGAAGGTATTCACTGCTTAAAAGAATACCTAACATGTCACACCTGCAACAAAGGACAAAGTTGGAATTGGTAATATATAATACCGTACGCATAATCCTATTTAGTTTACTGTCAAGGCACATTCATATATATACTTAAGTGTTCCATTTAGTGACATCATTTGGAACAAAATTGGTAGAATTCAAAAATCTGGTCTAAAGTATATTCCAAATTATATAGATTTTATATTCTGATGCGATAGAAAATATATTATATTCTTGCTCCATAACCACCGAATATTTATTAACAAAATAACTATCCAAACAGGTATGAGTAATTTGAAACTTCGTCCTAGTATGAATAAATAGAAGTTGTTTTTTCCTCATGCACTAACCACAATTGCGCCATGATGATGTTAATTATTTACCAAAGGTTTAAAGTAAAAAACTGCAATTTTAGTATACATCAAATTTTAGCTTAATTCCTTCAATGAGAGAAAGAGTTTTGTTGTTCTTCTTTTTTTATTGGTTTCTATAACAGAACTTGTATTTTCATTCCTTCTAATTTTGACTTGTTGCTGTTTTTAACCCCACTACTCTCACATATATAGCTCTCCTCTTTTTTTCTCCCTCTTCATACTGTTTTTTTTTTTCTCCCTTGCGTTTTTCTTCTCATGATCAGCTCTCGTCATCAAATCCTCAAAATCAACAATATATTCCAGTTAGTTCTCTCTCGTCTCTCCCTCTTTTCAACCATCAAAGTCTCTCTCTCTCTCTCTCTCTCTCTCTCTAAAGCACCGCCCTTCTGTCTAAATTAATTTCCTTGTACTGTTTTACTAATTGCAGTCAATACCAACAATAAAGAAGGGCCAAGTTTATAAAATTGGTAAGGAAGCCAGAAAATTTTCAGGTAAGACTCTGTTTGATATATTATTCGTATTCATTCTTATTCACTTGCATACCAAAAGCATTATCTTTTTATGTTTGCTACTTTGCTTCATGATGATTATAATATAATTATTAAAATTATTATATAATTAATATGGTGATGATTATTGTTGTCTTCACAATAATTACTATTATTACTAATAGTAATACTGTAATACAATAATAATTTATTAATTATTAAAATTATTATATTAATTATTATTATATTAATCTTTGTTATTATAAAATAAAATAAATTATTATTTATTTTTCCTTCCATTCTTAAAATGAAAAATATTTTCAGGAAAAAATAACAAATCATTATTTTTATTCTTTTTCTTCTATTCTTATTCTTAAATCTTAACACACCATCGAAATCACATCTTTATTGGTGAACAGGCCATTCTACCTAATTGATATATTCACAATTCATATTAGCAAATTTATGTAAAGAACTTTTTTATGCGTCCATGATTTAATCAGCGGCACTGGTGGCAAAACCAACTGTCAAATTAATTCTAATTCGTTTGCTGTATGTTTATTCTCCGGGTGTAGAACTAATTAACTGGCAATTTAATTCCTTTAGCACTTCCAAATCATTCTCTTTATAGCACAATTAATTAGTTCATTACAGAGTTACAAACCCTCTTCCGGTCATTTGTATTTAAATGTGCTTTCTGATTTTGTAAACGTATTCAAGATACTGGGCTGCATAGCATTTACACAATCGAATTTATGTTGACTTGTACTGCAATATTGCATGTTGCAGTCTATTGATTGTCTGATCGATAAATTCCCAACATATGAATTCAGGTCAAGCTGATTGAAAATGGAAGCCAGCGACTCTGAAGATTTGTTTCCTTCCAGTGTTAATCATCAACCGTGGCTAATGCAATTGCATGGCAAAACAGACAAGCAAGAATTTATGGATCCATACGATCACAGCATGGTAGAGAGAAAAATACCTCAGATGAAAGGGAAGCTATGCCTAGGTTGCTTTGAGGACTGGCTCCTGCTGGCAGACGAATCGACAAAAGTAACATTTTTCTTACACCGTACCTTAGATCCAAAGCTGAATATCTATCTTCCTCCCCTTCGCGGCGAGTCATTCGAACGCCTCGGCAGTTGTGTTGTCTCATCCTCTCCAACATCCCAAAAATGTGTTGTCATTTTTGTTGGGAGGGGAAGAGATGTTATCCTTTATTGCAGACCGAAAACGAATGCATGCTGGACTAAAGTACAACTATTAATCGATCCTAAAGGTTACCATAGTTTTACTGGCCAAGTGGTGAAATTCAAGGGAAAGATATATATTCCCCATGGCACCACAGTTGCACGTCGAGTTGTGGTCATAAATGAGGAGTCGCTTCTTAAGGGTGATTGCAGTTGGACAATAATTCAGATGCCACACGAAATTAATGGCTGGTGGCATTTGGTTGTTTCTGTTAGATCTAAAATTTAACTACACTAGGATCCAACTCAAGTGAATCAAAATACTAATAGAACTAATCACAAGCGCGGAAGCTTACTTGTATTTATCCGGATCTCAATGGTCTTGATTAATTCTTTTACTCGAGAGCGCCTCGCGTGTATCCTCTTGCGTCAACTCGACTCAAGACCTTAACCATGCTCTTATGCGTGTACAGAGGTTGGGAGAAAGGTCTTCCAAAGGATCAAGACACGCCCTTTGATGCCTTACGCCTAAAGCAAAGCACTATCTCTCTCTAATTGATGGAAGTATTAGAAAGAGGGGCAGAGATGCTGCTATCAACGCATGTATGCAGCAGTGCTCGTTGTTTTCTTGTCCCTTGGGGACCAACCCCGTATATATAGTACCAAGGGCTTCTTGGTACGCAAACAATACCATATTGGTCCATCATCAATATAGATTTGTTTCTAAATATGACCACCTACAAAAGGCAACACATCTATGCACAAAATCTTGCTTTTATTTACAGCCACGTTTAGCATATTACCATATCTTAATTGACTTGGAAACCAAGCAGAATTTGCCCACACAAAAATAGATTGTTTCTTAATATGGCCAAATAATCTTACAATCTCCCACTTGGGCTATTATGCTTAGTGTTATCCAAAGTCCTTAACTTAATGAGCTCATATTTCCATGGTAATAAATTTTGTGCCTCTAATTCCGTCCATCATTCATAACGATAAAAGACCATTGAAGCTTTCGTTACATTATAGCCGTTACAGGCTTCTAATCCTGTAAAGCCGTCGCAACTAAACCCACAATGATCACAATACCATCATAAATGAATGACATTGAATTTAGATGTGTGTAAGTGGTATGGAAAATACACGCAAGTGTGACTGCCACGTGTCTATTTCCAACTTTTATTGGTCGCCCAAAACTGAAGTGAGGTCAACTTAATTTAGAGTCAGAATGAGAACTAGAAGCTGAAAACTGAATCATTTCTGCAGAAATTCTTCACATGCTGAATAAACTGGAAACTGAATATATGTCCAATCATGCACTCCCACTGAACACAAAACTCCCACTCAAGTCTTAAACCCTCAACTTGAATTAGCACCCACAGGAGCAACATGCTTCTGTAACCAAATTGGGTGTTTCAAGTTTTTATGAGCAGATCTGCAATTATGGAGTTTTGTTCTAATGTGCTAGATTGACATTAAATCATTCTGAACTATTTTGTTTACAACCAGAAACTTAAAGTTTTATGTGCTTTAACTTATTGAAGTTTCTGTTGTTGGAGTATATGATTATTGTCACAATATATCCATAGTGATGTTTGAACAACATCCATCATGTGCAGCCGAGTGACAAAATTCATGGTCATACTCCCAAATTTGAATGCTTTATAACATACTATAAACCTTATTTCCATTGCGAGAGATGTTAATACACACCCGTTTAACATTCTTCAAAAATGGAATTATTCTTTAGCATGTTATCATGGCATTCACTAAAATCGAAGTCAGAACACCAAAAAAAGACCTCAACCTATTTCTGACATCCGAACTGTAAGTGCATAGTTATATCCAATAACTAAATTTGGCTGCATTCCATAATTTTGCACTTATATTGTGCAGATATAGACTTTGCATCTTTATTATGTATACAATATCCACATGTATACAAACTTAGATCAAATTCCTTATAACTGAATCATAAGGAGTACTTAAATTTCCAACTTTACTTAATCAACATATATGGGGTATACTATAAACAAAGTGTATATATATACCTCAATCACAAAATATCCAATAGTTTGCATTTTTATCTTATCATACTACTTAAGAGCCTAATTGATTTTTATCATTTGTTTAAAGGCCCAAGAACCATGAGGCCTAGTACACATGATAATATCATTTCAAGTAGTAAATCATCATAATGCAAAATATTACTCCCACTGAACCTGTGATATATACAATCATTAACCAAGTTTATCTCAAAACCAAATGAGATAATCACTTGATGAAATTTATAATATCACTGTTGAGACGCCTATTTTGAGTTCATAAATAGACATAAATTTGCAACCATTTTATTTGTATCATCCGATTCAAAGTGGGATGGTTGCACCTTATTTCATCAATGTCTCCATTGAAGAATACAGTCTTAATATCTATTTGATGAAACTCGAGATCCAAAATTGTGCTACAAGTGCCATGATTACTCCAAAAGAGTCTTTTAGTAAAACTAGAATGAAAGTCTCTTTATGGTAACTTCATTCCTTTCTGGTGAAGTTCTTAGTGACAGGATGTACCTTATGACCTTTTACGTTGCCTTTAGAATCTCTTTTGGTATTAAAAGTCCATTTGCAACCAATGAGTTTCTTACCTGAAGGCAATGTTACTAAATCCCAAATATTATTGTCACACAAGAAATTCATATGGCATCAATCCACTTTTATGAGTTTCAAACTCATGTTCATGAAGATAGACAACATAATCATCCGATATTGTTCGTCTTTTCTTCCTTATAGATCTTGTAAGCACAAGTTCTTGAGGTGGTTGTAGTTGTTCAATGACACTGTTATCTTCAACTTAATTATTTCCAGAGTCTAAGTCCATAGGATCTGGAACAGGATCTGTTTCCTTAATCAAACGATCCGTTTGAGTCCACAAAGGATCATTATCATTTTCAGGATCAACCCTGGGCACTGTATTGATTGAGTTCACAAAGATTAGTGCTCTCTGTTTCTTGTTTGAAGATAATATCATAATGTGTCATATCTCCCCCCACAACCAAAACATCCTCAAAGAACTTATTTTTATTTGTCTCTAAAACTTAAGTTATGGGATATAATAATTTTGATATTTCTGGATCTTTTGGCATAATCAACAAAACAACTAATTATCCCTTCATCCAACTACTCATGTGGCTTATACCGAGTTTTGTTAGATATCCCCAATATAATATTATGGACATTCCAGTCTACATATTATATGGGTTTTATAATAGTTGCCTTTAATTGATATAGAATACAAACTGCTATTCGTGAGAACTTTTTAACTTTGCACAAAAATATATTATCTCCTTTAGAGATACAACTTAACCTTTTGTGCCAAAGTATTCATGAATTTTCAATTTTATGCATAAAAAATAGTATCTTTTATAGATTTTCCTTATATAAGCTATTATTCCATACAAGATTGTTATAAACTGAAAAAGAAATGAATCTACCTGATTTTGGACCATGAGACAAAACCAAATTTCTATTCTTAAATGAACAAATAAATTCTTATTTTTTTGATTTGAGATAGAGTTGAAATTTCATTAAAATGAAATTATAAATGTCTCATGTATGTCCAAATATGATCCATAACTAAATAACAAACTATGGTTATTATAGCTTCCTAAATTGATTGTCTTGTTGTCACCGCTATATGAATGTATCTTTCAACATCAATTGGACTTAAAACAATCATAGGAAATCCTAGAAATACAAATGTGGGAAGTTTTATCCGAATCAATCCACTATCTGTATATATATTGATACTAAATACAACTTATGCATAGACTTTAGCAAGAAACACAATATCATTCTTGGTACCCCAAGTATAATATGCTCTTATTTTCATAAAAGAAATGTCCCTCAGATTCTGACTTTTCAATCAGTTTTTGAGCCTTAACTTTATTGGGATTCTTTCATGATTCAAAATTGCAGTTTTATTTTTAAACTTTATATTTCTAATTTTCTTATATTCTTGGATTCAAAATCAACTTGAGTACCATATGTCTTATCTTCAATTTTATTTTCTTCCTTCACCATATTCAAGTTGAGATTAATGAGGGTTACATAACTCATCTTGAACCAAGTAGGAAAAAAAAATAAGCACTAAATAACCTTATTATCTTGCGATATATTTTAGTGCTTATAATTTTGAAGCATAAACATAATATCTCCAAATGTACTCCCTTATGTTGATTTTATATTTATTTAGATACCTAAAGTGTTTCTGCAATGAATGTCCAAATATAACTATTGTCCATCTGTAAGTGCTCTTTGGAGTCTCCTTACAGACTTCAAATACCTACTTATTCTTAGCAGATACATTTGCTGAATTTTCTCCAAGAATTCTTAACCATATTGAGGAACTTAAGCGTTTTGCCATGACATACATATAAATGTAACAACTATCCATCTGTAAGTGCTCTTTGGAGTCCCCTGACAGATTTCAAATGATTACCTTCTTATTCATGCAAAACAATATTACCTCATATGAATCATTTAGCCTTAATAAAATTAGAAACAATGCCCTTTAAATATCTCAAGAATGGTTTTCACAAAATGATCATAAGACACATGTATTTTTTTGACCTCAATGGGATTATCAGCCCTTAATACATGGTCAAGATCAAACCACCTTGAGAACCTTTAAATTTTAAGTTGGAATATTAAAGTTGCTAGATATTTATTTGAACTTAATAAATGCACTTACATTAATTCTTAATTGTATAACAATAAATCATAATATAAATGTCCAAATCTCATCTACTAGTCTTTATTCATTTGCAAGTGCTCTTTGGAGTCTCCGAGCAAACTTCAATTGACTAGGTGTAGTATCAAATGTAATGATTCATGTCATGTCAATCAATTAACCTTCCTTTGGGCCGATCAATTGAATACACGAAAAAACCTAATAATCATTACCGATTTGATTCTACCAATAATTGTGCATGCAGGCCTTTTAAATTATGTCCTTCCTTTGGGCCGATCCATAATTTAAAGGTCTCACGCACTATATCACTTTTGTAATTGAGATTTGACACAACCCATAATGTGAGAGCCCACTTTGGCGGGATGACATTACAATTGGGCCAATTCTTAATTACAACTAAAGTTACCTTTATATCAGACTTAAAATACACCTAAACTTTAGACTTTTCATTTATGCACATCAACCTTAAATATGAAAAGCCTATCTAAATACTGACCTAGGATGATTTAGACTAAACCAAAAAAATGTTGCAAAACTTAAGGTATAACTCGAAAATGATGATTCGTATGGCAATCATACGAACCAACACACACGGAACGGACCGTTTTGGTGAGAGGACGGTCCGCCCTAAATAGACCAGAATGAGAACCAAAGAGAGATAAGAGTAGAAAGCGGTGGTTTCCCGTTCAGCCAGCAGCCATTGAAATTACACCATATCCAGGCAAGATTCCCAGAAAAGGCCAGGGTCATATGGACACTTAGGCGCCGACCTTATTTTCTGCGACAGAACTTGTCCTCATGACAACATGGTGTAACCCAACGCTTACAGCTCTTACTATTGAAAACCACGGCAAGATAAGAGGAGGAGGGATGCAAAAATTAAAATAATTTTGGCTTAAAATCCTACTCAATTCTGGTTCTCAGACGGACCGCCCTGGCATTGGGTCGGACCGTCTCAACAATCTGATCTATACCTAACAGTTTGCAACAAAACTGGGTTGGAACGGATCGCCCCGAAGTAGAACGTACCGTTTGAAAACCGCAGAAAGAGTAGAGAGATGAACGTCCTAGTCTAGGTCGAGAAATCCTAAAGATTTCTCTCCTAACCTGACAAACTACTCTAATCTAAATCATCCAGTTTAATTAGGTCAGATTTTAACGATTTGGTATTTCAACTTTCTTAATTATCAAACTTTATTCAAAACTTAACTTAAAAAAAAAACGTATATCATAAAAAAAAAAAAAGTTAAGCTTGAAATAAATTCATAATTTTAGAAAGTTCGATTGCCATAAAATGCTAATTACCAAAAAGGAACAATCCAAAAAAAAATTTTGATATTTAAAACTGCATCATATCAAAAATAAAGATTGTTTCTAAAAAGGTTTCTTAAATAGCAATATTCCAATTGTTAAATACCAAATCAAGACAGTTTCCCAAAAAAGATTTAAAATAAATCTATACAAAAATATCCTTGTATAAATACCAAAAAAAAAAACTTAATTAGCAAAATCATAAACAAAAAAATGTTTCCTTAATCAAGCACCTAATTTATGAAAATAATAAAATAATTTCGTAATTTAAGTTGCAAAAAAAAAAAAAATACACAATTTTTTTTTTTTAAACGTGAACTCTCTTTTCCTTTTTTAAAACAAAAAAAAAAAGAAATTAACCGAAGATGCAACTTTTTTTTTTTTTTTTAAGGAAACTTTAAATTGCTAATTAAAACATCAAAAATACGCCGTAAGAAAAAAAAAAAAAATACACAAAAAAAAACTTTCAGCGCTACAAGGATGCAAAAGTTCAATTTTTTTTTTTTTTCGAATTATTTCGAAAAAATTCAAAAGTCTTAAAACAAGAAAAAATCAAAGATTTTAACTAGATAGAAACCAAAAAACATAATGATTCAACATGAGATGGCTCTGATACCACTTGTTAGATCTAAAATTTAACTACACTAGGATCCAACTCAAGTGAATCAAAATACTAATAGAACTAATCACAAGCGCGGAAGCTTACTTGTATTTATCCGGATCTCAATGGTCTTGATTAATTCTTTTACTCGAGAGCGCCTCGCGTGTATCCTCTTGCGTCAACTCGACTCAAGACCTTAACCATGCTCTTATGCGTGTACAGAGGTTGGGAGAAAGGTCTTCCAAAGGATCAAGACACGCCCTTTGATGCCTTACGCCTAAAGCAAAGCACTATCTCTCTCTAATTGATGGAAGTATTAGAAAGAGGGGCAGAGATGCTGCTATCAACGCATGTATGCAGCAGTGCTCGTTGTTTTCTTGTCCCTTGGGGACCAACCCCGTATATATAGTACCAAGGGCTTCTTGGTACGCAAACAATACCATATTGGTCCATCATCAATATAGATTTGTTTCTAAATATGACCACCTACAAAAGGCAACACATCTATGCACAAAATCTTGCTTTTATTTACAGCCACGTTTAGCATATTACCATATCTTAATTGACTTGGAAACCAAGCAGAATTTGCCCACACAAAAATAGATTGTTTCTTAATATGGCCAAATAATCTTACAGTTTCGGGTCATGACATGTTGTTGGTACATTTGGCCACTAGTGCTCTTCGCCTAGGAACTCCCACCACCTGTACCATTCATCGTTTAAAGACATCAGATCAAACTTGGGAGCGCGCAGATAGCATCGGTGGTTGTGTATTTTTCTTAGGTGGAATCCAGAATGCAGCACTCCCAGCAGTTCAAGCAGGAACACATCGTGATTGCATATACGTTGTGAATCAAAATTATGGCCTACTTCATGGGGAGGGAGTCTACAAAATTTGTATGCAGGATCAAACTGTCAGGCTTAGTTTATTCCTGAAGAGACCAAGAGGTTGGATATGCAAGTTATGCTGGTTGATGCCAATGAATCAGTATGCTACATATCTAACTTTTGAGCTTATGCCTTCCCCCTTTTGTCCTGCTATTGTCATTATTGCTAACTTGTTTGAAAAGGAGCACTTAAAGGAGCCCTTTTGCTTTTTTCCATTTTTCCTTTTCTTGAATCAGTATGCTGCATATCTATCTTTTGAGCTTATATGCCTTCCCCGTTTTTTCCTTATTATTAAAGTGCTTCTTGTTTCTATCTTTTGCAGATCAAGAAAAAGCAAGTGCGAGACCTTGAGTTTCAGTCAATCCATTGCCATAGATAAGGTCGGTTGGCTGCATCTTCCTCTTATTAATTAACAGCATTTGTTTGTTATGTTGTATTTCTGCATGTAACTAGGTAGTAGTCATCAGTGCATCATGGTTTACTTGTATTAGGTCTCTTTATAAGTCAATTAGTCTCAGTTTTTTTAGTCAATGGAGGGCTTAAGCGCTCAGTTTTTTTAAACTCTAGCTGGAGTTGAATTTTAAACCTGCATATCCAACCCAAATAGAAATGCGTCACAAGTCACAACCTTAATTTTGTGCTAGTTGTAATTATCCTGTCATGAATCATATTGGTTGCAATAGTGAAAGAAGACTTTCATTTGAGCTAAAAGCCAATTATGAAACCCATGGGCATTAATTGTGTGATAAAATTTTGCCAAATAATAATATTACAAATACGAACACAAATGACAAAGGTTTATTTAAAAAATTAGCTGAGCCCCCAAAAAACTTGAAACATTGGAGCAATAATGAGGTGGCATATGGTGCGTTCATGTTCCTAGTTGAATGTGATTATGTGAATATATGCAAATAAAATTTAAAATTAACTGAAGCAATTTCTACACTTAGCATTCTGTCAAGACAATGTTTAGTAGAAATATTATTTTCCTATGAAATATATAAATTAGCAAGCACATTCAAATACAACAAATGCATGCAGCTGTGAAGTACGCAGTCTAGTCTTAAAATAACTGGAATTTGAATGTCCCTTTTGTTATATTTTCCTGGAATCTTCCCCATATATTACAAGCAGTGATGAAGAGAGAGCTACTCTATAGCTCTTATGAGTTTCAGAATTTTATGAGAAGTAAACTTAGACACCATAACTTAAAAGAAACGATTAAAGGATTTAAAGAAAGAAACAAATATTATAATAGGATGTAACTACAACTGATAAGTCTGATATGGTTCTGATTAGCTATAGGATACCATAAGTTACAAGAAAGGATTCAAAGAAAGAAACAAATATTATAATAGGATATAACTCCACAAATGGTACTGTTCTGCTTAGCCATAGAATCGGTTGCCGAGAATAGAATATTCAAAAGCAAAATTCATTACTATAGTAAAACTAACCTTGTTGTCATCGTGACTTTAGGCAAGAACAAAATTTTACCTGGCAGTTGCCGAAAAGAATTATTGCTGGAAAAATGAAAGGAGAAGTCTAATAAATTGATAGGTGTATTTTCCATTTTCAAATATGAAGATTTAGAAATTTGGTTGAATTCAGATCTCATGTATTCAATTTATTTCGACATCAGCTTTAGCTTATAAGTGTAAATTGTTCTGATAATTAAATTCACCTTTTGCAGTCTGAGGGATACCATGTACACAAAGGGAAAAAAGAGGAAGAGAAATGTAAAATTGATATCTCAAGACCATGGGCTGATGTGCCCATTGAGCTGGTGCAACTACTCATACCACGACTCAATTTGATCGACTGTCTTCGCCTCCCATCCATTTGCAAGGCTTGGAACTCTGTCTCTAATTACATTCAAGATGCAAAGATATACCCATGGCTACTGTACTCAGCAAATGATAGCTGCTTGTTAAGGCTCATCGACCCTATATATGGAAAAGCTTACAGCATTGACATGAAATGGTTTGGATCCGTTAAGAATCTTATGTTTCATTACTCAAAAGATGGATGGGTCCTTGCATCAAAAGAAAACAAATATCTTTTCTTAATAAATCCCCTTACAAGGGAGTCCATTGGTCTTCCAGACTTGGATCATGGCATGTTTACTGTGATGTCATTTTCCTCTTCACCGACCAATTTGGATTGCGTGGTATTTGTAGTCCAGTTTGCTTATTTCCAAGTTATGCAGATTTCAACATGGAGCCCTGGTGCAGATGAATGGAGTAAAATGCGCTTTAACAATGAGTTTGGCCTTTATGTGCCGTGTAACCCTGTTTTCACTAGGGAAGAGTTCTACTGCTACAAACTAAACGGTGAGCTTTTAGTTTACGACCCGAGGAAGAATACTATGCAAACTCTCGCAATAAAAGCACCAATTGAAATTACAGAACCAATTGAGATGGAGGAAATTATTACAAGAATAATACAATGTCATTTAATGGAGACAAGGGGCGATTTGCTCACTGTGTTCAGAAAAAGTTTAAAAGATCCTCTGCGAATCTTCAAGTTGGACCGTTCAAACATGGTTTGGAGTGAGGTAGACGATGTCGGGGACCTGACAGTATTTCTTAATCATAAAACATCTCTTGCGAAGTCTTGTCTGGAGAAGAGGTGCCATAACCTCATTTACCTCTCAGGATTTGCTGATGAACATTGCAAGAGTAATGCATCCTACTTTCTAGAAACTAAGAAGTACTATCCAGAGGACTGCTACCATCACAAAGAGCCTATGAATTGTATTTGGATTGAGCCTAGCTTGACAGCTTAGTATTTATCTTCTCTTATAATTGCTACTGTATTTGGTATGAGTTCTGTTGTGTTGACATTGTATTTTATTATTATATTTATGTTTCAGACGTTTAATTAATTATTTAACTTTACTAGAGTTATTTTTTAGGTTGTTGATGCAACAAGCTTATTTTTTTTTTAAAAAAACATTGATTAGCGATATTAAAAATACAAATGATGATTAGCCAAGGCGTATTTTCACTAATTGAAAATATTGGAGCAGAATAATGAAAGAGTCGTACGAGTTGTAGAATGCTTTATGGCAACAATGAATTCCGAAGTAATAAACCGTTACTGTCATTTTTTTTTTATGTGAATACTACCTTTACTGTCAATTAGGAATGTTAGTTTTAACATATGTATAAGATTAGTAATTATAATTTGGGTAGGAATATACTGACAAACATATGCATTTATAACCGCGACAACAAATAAAAAAAAACATGAATATATATATATATATATATATATATAGAGAGAGAGAGAGAGAGAGAGCGCGCGCTTTCAATCAAAGCGCTTTGATCGAAATCCTGGTTAAACCCCGTAAGTTCTCAATTTTGAAAGTTTAAATGACCGATCCAAACCGCTCAATATGATCTCTATATTGAAATATCCATGCACACCAAATTTTACATTTTTTTTGACATTTTTAAGTATTTTTTTCGGATTTTAGAAAATCGTTAATCTGATTTGTTCTGAACCCTTCAAAAACTGCAGTTTTTAAGAATCCGAAAAAAATACTTAAAAATTTCAAAAAAAATGTAAAATTTGGTGTGCATGAAGATTTCAATATGGAGATCATATTGAGCGGTTTGGATCGATCATTTGAACTTTCAAAATTGAGAACCGACGGGGTTTAACCGGGATTCCGGTCAAAGCGCTTGTATTGAATCCTCTCTCTCTCTCTCTCTCTCTCTCTCTCTCTCTCTCTCTCTCTCTCTCTCTATATATATATATATATATATATATATATATATATAAAATCTATGGTGCATTGCAATGCACGGAAGCTTCGGTGCATACTGATCTAAACTCTTCGGTCTGCTTCGAAATGACCGATCCAAACCATCCAATATGATCTCCCTAATAAAATCTCCTTGCTGACCAATTTTATATTTTTTGGAATTTTTTTACTATTATTCGGAATTTTAGAAAATCGCTAATCTAATTTTTTCTGAACCGTTAAAAAATACCAGCTTTTAAAAATCCGAAAAAAATACTTAAAAATTTCGAAAAAATGTAAAATTTGGACAGCAAGGAGATTTCATTAGGGAGATCATATTGGACGGTTTAGATCGGTCATTTCGAAGTCGATCGAAGAGTTTGGATCAGTATGCACCGAAGCTTCCGTGCATTGCAATGCACCATATGTTTTCTATATATATATATATATATATATATATATATAGTTTTAGATATTCTTAGTTATTTCAATTAAATGGTTTTAGATGTACTTATATATTCTTAATTGTTTCCCATCATTTAAGTCTAGTACCATCAATTGATTCCGGTCTAAGCCAAAAGAAATAAATCACCAATACCCTCAATTGTGTCCCTTCAATTAGGTCTAGTAACATCAATTGAGTCTTGTTTAAACCAAAAGAAATAAATCACTTGTTAAATATCAAAATCATTTAAATAACGACTTTTCTAGCCTATTACATATAATTCCTTGAATCTCTTAATCAGAGGTTCTTATGAGAAATCACGGGGTAATTAACAATAGGGGCTTGCGCCTATTGGAAAGAAATGACCCACAAATTAATAAATTCTCGTGAGAATTGATTCTAGTCGATGCTCCCTGGTCATTAAGAGGCATTAGCACCTGAATCCAGGCTCGTGAGGGGTGAATCTAAGGCTTATTCCCTTTCTTGAGGAAACCCGATCGTTCTTTGAGAAATGACGAAAAAGTCCACACGTATAGAATGCAACATTTTGAATGAATAATATTCTAGACTATACAGAGCTTAAATTTAGATTATTGTGATTAAATGTCTTAGAATGAACGCCGAATTGTTTAAAATGCTCAAATAATGCTCGGATTAAGATTATTCTCATTATATGCATATTTATATGTATAATCCATTATTTTATAATACGTAAGGTCTGAATTAAATTCTAGATCATATAAAGAGCTTAAATATAGATTATTGCTATCAAGTGATTTAGAATGAGTGCAGAATCTCTTAAAATGCTCAAATAATACTCAGAATAAGCTTATTTGCTCATTATATGCATATTTTCTATTTATAATGCAATATTTTATAATAAGTAAATCTAAATTATATTCTAGACTGTATAAAGAATTTGAATATAGATAATCATGAAATGATTTTGAATGAATCCAAAATTGCTAGAAATGCTCAAATGATGTTCATAATAAGTTTTGTTTGCAATTTATGTGAGTTTTTTTATGTACATTGCAATAATTTGAATAAAGCCCCATCTATGGAGCTAGCTGATGATCTAGACTATATTATAGGCACAAAAGCTGTCTATGGCACATACAAGCGATGTTAGGTTCATGGAGAAGGTCTTGCATTGTGCACGACTGGTGCGTGACTTGTTCCGCAAAGACCTTCAGACGCACAATGAATGGCTAAGGAACGAGATAGAACTTGAAATTGGATCTTTGAAAAAGCCCTTAGAAGTTGAAGAATAAGGATAGATAATCTTAAAGAGAAAATGTTGAGAGAAGGAGAAGGAAAGAGCGAAGCCAATCTCGACTTCACAGAAGGAGGAAGGTTGAGGGAAATAAGAGACGGTCTTGGAGAACAGGAGAAGGAAGCATATGGAAAAAGAACCAAACCTTGAAAGATAAACATCAAGCAAAAGAAGTTAGATAATTACCTTAGAAAAAAACATTGACATTTGTTGATGAATAATGCGAACATGGATGATGTTAACGACTATCAGGATATGAGATATTATTACTTTACTAGAGGATATTTACTATGTAATATAATGCATAGGTCTTTCTATGCATCATGATCTTTTTCATCAAAACTTTTATAAATCGACAAATTTCATTTAATTAATCTAATCTGCATATTGAAATCTCATAACAAATCAAATTTTATAATTTTTGAAATTTTATTACTATTTTTTCGAATTGTTTAACACATGCCATTTTTTGAAGCAAATTACTATTTAGAATATTCCAAAAATAGTATATTTTAAAAAAATTGGAAAAAATAGTAATAAATTTCAAAAATTATAAAATTGGCACGTAGATTAGATTGGTTGAATTAGATTTGTCAATTTATAGAAACTCTGATGAAAAAGACTGCAATGCATAGAAAGACGATATGCATCATAGTAATAAAATTCGTGGCTTGGTACTTGAAGTTTGACAAAACCATACTTTTGCATTTTTTTTATTTGACTATCAGGATATGAGAACAAGGGACATAATTACAACTAGAGGGCATATCGAGCTTCGCTCGATGTAGATATCTATAATAAAAATATTTTTATTATGTTTCTATAGTTTAATTATGTTCATTTTTGGATATATGGTTAAGATATATTTATCTTTAGAAATATAGTTTAGTTATTGTAGGTAATTTAATTTGATTAAATTTAAAGAATTTAATCAATTTAAAGAAATATTATATGTGTGTAAATATAGTTATAGTTATCTGAAATAATATGATTAATATGATTTATATATGTTGATATTATTCATGAATTGTAATATGTTTATAAATGACTTAAATAAAAAAATATATATCGTAAAAAATTTGATGTTTTTTATTTTCAATTGAATGAATTTAATTTATATTTTGTAAACTGAAATTAAGAATGGTGATGAAGAGAAATTAAGGTGGAGAGGGACTCTAGGAAATACAAAAGAGATTGAGACATGATGAAAATAAAAATAGGAAGGGGTCACAAAAATCAGAAACAAAACAATGTGTTGCCAAATTATTATCTGATGTTGAACCGAGTTAGTTTTATGAGCAATAACACCCGACACATAATTAGTTACAAAGTATCACATTACAGAAATCAGAAAAAATGTTATTGCACAACTATTTCACAATGCTTGGAGTGTCGGATGATATTTAACTAAAGGATCCTGACACCCACACATCTTTATTTATAATATTGATACCATTCACGTCATCGTATATCGATATTCCCTTCTTTTAACAAATTTTAACAATATAATTAATAAAAATAGGGAAAAAATGAAAAAAAATCCAATATTGCTAAAATTTAATTTTTCTCATCTTGGATCTGTTTTTTTTTTTTTTTGAATTTTCTCCTATTTTTTGGAGTTTTTATAGATATGAAAATTAATTAATGCAAATTTAATGGAACCTGTCAATTAAATTCAACCAACATTGCCTAAGGATCTGATCCTTGAAAGATAAATATCAAGTAACAGTTCTCCGATTTATTCCCAGTTTGAGAGGTAAGAGTTTGATTTTGGTGGGTTGAGACGGAAAAGATAAACCTAGAAGGGGCTGCCACAATCGTCTTGCTTGAGGTATATCCGTCAGTAATGAGTTCTAGCTAATAGTATTTTTATCCTAAATCCTACCCAATTTTAATCACAAGCGCACGATTTATCGTTGAGTAAGTCCAGGGTCGATCTTCGGAGATAGAATATTAAATATAAAACTAAAAAAAAATAAAAACTAAACAATTTAAAAAAATATATATAAAAAATAAAATAAAAGTAAAAAAATAAAATAAAATAAAAAATGGAAAATGAAAAATAAAAATTTTTAAAAAAATGTTTAAAAAACATAAAATTAAAAAATTAAAATTAAAATAAAAAAATGAAAATAAAAATAAGAAATAAGAAATAAAAACAAACTAAATATAAAAAATTAAAAATTAAAAATAAAAATAAAAAATAAAAATAAAAATAAAATAAATTTTAAAAATAAAATAAAAATAAAAATCAGAATAAAAAATATAAAAATAAAAATTTATGAGGGTGTTACCAAAAAAACCGTTTGTGATGATCTAATTTGCTTTAACTTTGGTAAACACAATCGAAAAGTTTTTTTGGTAGTTTTACTGGTGTATGATAAATGTCATTTCCGTGAATAATGGCAAGTGTAAAACAATGAGAACCCTACTTAGAGAAAATAAAAGAAAGAGACAAGAAATGTCAGCTGTTGCAAGGTGCTCGAAGTCGCGAGCGTTTAGGAAGTTTTTACTTGAGGTTCCGGACATTGCTTGACCGATGGACTGTGGCTAGATTTTTGCGGCTACAGAACGGCTTAGCAAGAGTCAAAGGGGTCAAATAATAAAATGTGTCGGACCAAGAAAGGCTTACAGAACGTGTTCTATTTTATTTTATTATTTTATTTTTTTGCACAATCGTCGATTTTAATGCAAACTTATTTGGTAGACAGCGACAAGGCCTTGCAGGTAGCAAGAAAGATAATTCTCTTGTTTTTATTTGTAAAACTTTTATTTTCGGCTTCCGTGTCTAAAACGAACTCAATACTTGTGAACAATCAACAAAATTACAAAACTCAATGAAACCGGAAATCCACAATTACAACCACATAAGAAATATATTATTATTTCGAAGAATTTAGTCTAGTTATGTATAATAAATGAATGTAGCTATGCCAGACAAGATGATTAGTCGGTCCATGAAATTGGGTATGACGGCTACTGGTATTCCTCTTTCGAATTAGATACATCGATCATACCTGTTATATCCATTCTCGGTGGTGACCTCACCTACCTCTATTTTGTAATTTCTAATTTGGACGAAAAAGAAGGGTTTAACTGGGAAAGTGTACTCACGGACGGGTTATAATGGATCCAAATTTGGTCGGACGCACCGAGGTTTGAATCAAACCCCATCAATCGGCACCGATCTAATGTGGATCCGACGGCTGGGATTGGCCATCGCACCAAACATTGGTCCGGAGGGCGTTGTAAGTCCCCAGCGCCATTATTTGTCGCTAAAATCCAGCTCACTAGCTCTCCTCTCTCTCTCTCTCTTCTCCCTCCTACTCCTTCCTGCCGGAGCCCTAGAACTCCTCTCTCTCTGCGCACTGGTACTACATTGCTGTATTTCTCCATTATATTTCTTAAATGTATTTTTTGGGAATTACTGAATGAGTAAGTAACTGGTGGTTTGGTTAGTAGAAAAGTGGAAGGGGGGTTGCGAGTACTAATTATTGCTGGCTTTCCAAGTAAGAGGAACGAGTGTGTGGGGGCAAAAAAGCAACTCCCTCCCTCTTACTTTGGTTACAAGTATAGATTAAATTATAGCAATGCCTCACTGTACTCCTACTTCTACTTCTACTTGTGCTCTCTACTCCCCCCTTTTTTTATTCCCTTGTTCACCAACTTTCTTTTCCATTTTTTTTATTAATTTTTTTTGTAATACTTACTCCTAACTGCTTCGCTCCGGTACTCTGAGAGAGGCTGAGGCAACGGGGTCGGTCCCTCCTTTAGTCCTCCTCTTAATTTTTCGATTATACTTTTGTAACTTTTTCAATCAAATCGCTCCCAATTTCAGATCTGAAGGAGCAAAGGAACAATCGGCGTTCCTAACTCCTACACACTCGCTGATTCTGTTTGCCCCCATTTTTGCTCCGATTCAAGCTTCTTTTTTCCCCCAAAAGGAAAGCCCAGTAGTCAACACAGTTTTCAAATCTTGGTAGCAGTAGCAAAGCAACAATGGACTGACTAATTTTAAGGTAAAGTACTTCACTTTCACTGACAGCATATAGTTACAGTTTCTCTTTTGCTTTTTATATTATTATTAATTTTTATTGAAAGAAAATTCATGTGTTATAAAATTATTGGTGACCTCAATTTAGGCTTCTCATTGATTTAGGAAATGGAAGAAGGTACACCACTGTCAGGTCAGAGATTCAAGCGAGTTCCTAGAAATCCATGGGGTGGAACCTCCTTGGACCATGATCCCCTGGTACCATGCTTCCTCTCTTTCTTTCTTCCTTTCATATTATGTTACCTATACTGAATGACCACACATTGACAATGGTAATGTGAGTGCTGATATATTCAAACTAAACAAGACCACTCCTGCCACCTGTCACCCAAACGATATTCTCATTATCTTCATGCATTATTGAAAACCTCATGGTTGGGAATTTAACTGTAAATGCATTCCTTTTCTCCTATAGTTGAATGAGAATTTGGAGCAGTGGCCACACCTAAACGAGCTAGTACAGTGCTACAAGGCCGATTGGGTGAAGGACGATTACAAATATGGCCACTATGATGCTGTCCCCACTCCACCTTTCCAAAGTCAAATTTTTGAGGGGCCTGACACTGACATAGAAACAGGTTTGGTTTGTTCTACTGACTTTGTTCTATTCACGTTTAGTGAATCAGTGGCATATGGGCTTCCACTCACACAATTTATGTAAAGCTAATTATTGTTTTTCTTCCTCAGAATTGCGACTTGCTAATGCAAGACACACCAATTTGGAAGACAACTCCCTCAGTACCTCCGGAAGGCAAATATCGAATGGTTCATCCTCCAAGAAGGTTAGTTACATTTTTCTATTTCTACTTATTTGTGTGCCAAATTCTGTTATCAACTTAGATGTATATTCTTTACTTCATTTTCGATGGTCTATTTTCAGCACTATGGAATATCACCATTGCCAGCATATGAACCTGCATTTGATTGGGAGAATGAGAGGTCGTTGATTTTTGGTCAAAGGGTACCTGAAAGTATTCCTCAGCATAACAGGTTATTTTTATCTCCTATGTGTGTGTGTAGACATTTAATATGATTTTATTATTTCATATTTTGAAAAAAAGTGTGTTTTCTTATGATATTTAATTGTTTGTCTTTCTTTCTTGGTTTTGATGCAGTGGATTGAAGATAACTGTCAAAGTATTATCATTGACATTTCAGGCTGGATTAGTTGGTAAGATTCATTCTGCAAGTTGATTTTATTGTTGATACCTGATTATCAAATATGTCTTTTCAATTAGTTTACTGGGTTTCTAAATGAACTGGTCTCGAGTAAGCTTTGTAAAGTAGTGATAACAAGTCTGAAACTCTGACATTATGAATAAAAGTTCCAAAAGAAACTGACCAGTGGACTTATTTTATATCAAAACGGAGTGCAGAGCCTTTCTATGGGACGATATGCTTGTACAATAGAGAGAGGAGAGAGAAGCTGTCAGAAGATTTCTACTTTCATGTTCTACCTTCTGACATACGTGATGTAAGAATCTGACTGTATCTTGCTTTATCAACTATAATAAACATGCCTGTACTTGGTAGTGTGATGCCAATTGTTGTTTTGTGCCCTTAATTTATCCTTTCTCCATATAATGCTGTGTTCTATACCAGAATTTGTACATGCTTTGTAGTGGTTACATAAATGCGTACCAATTTTTTAAAAATAGATACATAAACATGTACCGCACTGTCCACACATCATATGCGATTCTGACCTTTAAATTTGAATTTTTTTGAAAACCAAATTTCTTTTGATTATTGCAGGATAAAATCTCAATGGATAGAAAGGGAGTATTCTCCTTGGATACACCATCCGCATCAGTATGCCTAATGGTGCAATTGGAGAAGCCGGCAACTGAGGAAGGAGGGGTCACACCCTCTGTTTATTCTCGCAAGGATCCTGTAAGTCTACGAGTGTCTTCTTTTGGAGAACTTATGTTTATATGCTTACATAAGTCAGAAATATGGATATTCCTTGAGCGAGGGATTGTTCACCAGTCAATTTATTTTTGAAGAATTGTGGAAAAGGCCACCAGTTACCATTCTCCTATATAGAAACTCACAACTGGAGTTGTGAAATTAAAAAGAGTTAAACTTGACTCAAGTTCTGCATATTTTCTAAATTTAGGTGGATATTGTCTCTGACTCTCAAAGTAAGACTAGGTATAGCAAGTACATCATAGATGGCATCGTTCATGTTTTAAGAAGCAAATGTAAATTGATGTGTACTTTTGTGGGGATTTTTTTTATGTCCAACTCTTTATGTTGATAATATGGCTTGCCTATGCCTGACCACCTGTCATCAATGGCAGAAGTAAAGAAGTTCTTATTATTTCCTCCTGAAAATGTAACAGGTGCACCTGACAGAGAGGGAGAGACAGAAACTACAAGTGTGGTCTAGAGTGATGCCATACAGAGAGCCATTTGCATGGGCAATGATACCTCTTTTTGAAAACAACAGCAATGCTTCTGCTGGTGCTGCAGCTGATGGCACTTCACCCAGCAGCCCCTTGGCAGCTAGCGTCTCTGGCTCCAGTTCCCAGGAGAGCATGTTGGAAAATGTATCAAAGATGACACTCGATGGTAAGTTTGCACAATACTCTAGTGGCAGTTCTGTAATTGTCGAGGTCTCCAACTTGAACAAGGTCAAGGAGTGCTACACTGAGGATTCTATTCAGGTTTAGATTCTACTTTTCCTCTCATTTTTTAGTTTTTAGTTTTTTTTAGGTTATGTATGGAATAAGTTCGCTCTTTACTGGTAGGTTCGGGTCGTATCCATTGCAGATTTTTTATGTTTTTTGGACGCAAAAGAGGTGGTTTTAACCAAGGAAAACTCAGGCAACTCTTGTTTATTTTGGTACTACCATAGGCGGCTTGTACCAGATCTGTACCTGTTACTTGCATCTCTGATTTTAAACATCCGATTCTTTTAATTAAACTTTATTATTCTTGGCATATTTTACTTAGTAATAGTTTTTTCATACTGAGGCTCGCAACCTGTTAGAGTTGAGTGTTAGTATAATTTTGCCAGTATGTACAAGTACCTTGTGGTTCAGAAGTCCTGTCACAAAATATTATAATGCTCAAGGACAAAATTGCATACTACATTAGAATGTACTTCTGACAACTACTGCAAAATAATCCTTACATTTTTATTCTTCATCTGATGTGTTGCACCTTATAGGACCCCAAAAGGAAGGTACACAAGCCCGTGAAAGGTGTGTTGAGGTTGGAAGTCGAAAAACTCCATGCAATACATCCTGATTTGGATGATGTGTCTGAAGGAGGCAGTATAGTCAATGATGTGACAGATGATAATTCTCGCAAGGTTTCTCATTCAAATGGCCATAATGGGGAGGGTCATTCCGAGTTCAACAATGACAATGTAATTGGCAATTTCCTTCTTACAATCATGATGATCATCAAAACAATAAAATGCATGGCCCCTGCAAAACTTGAAACTCCATGCTCATCACAGCTCCAATCTTTGAGACATTATCACAATATCCTCTTTCCCTCTTATAAATGAGGGACAAAGGAGTGATGACAGCAATACTTTTGATGTACATGTGAGGCTTCTAAAAGAATATTAGAAACTTTTCCTTATTGGTGTTAATATAATAGACCCCACAATTAAAAGTAAAGGAGGAAAACCCTGATAGAACTTCTTATCCTTAGTGGATAAAAATGTCTAGCTTAAAACTGCTACTAACAAAGCTCACATGCTCGCGTCCTTTTGATACTCGTTTTTTTGACCTGTTTAGAAGTTTTTCCACATTTCCTTTTCTTTTCTTTTTGTGCTGTTATTTTATCTCTGACGATGGTATTCAAATTTTTTCCCCCTTTACTACCACTTAATTGCAGTTTCAGGCGTTCGATTTTCGAACCATGAACCGTTGTGAGCCTTTCTCTCAGCTCTTTCATCATCTATATGTTTACCCACTAACCATCAGCCTCAGCCGTAAAAGAAATTTGTTTATTCGGGTTGAAATGAGAAGAGATGATTCTGATATCCGCAAACCCCCACTTGAGGTAATATACATCCTACTTTTTATTTATGTATGCACGTTCTTTTTAGTGTATACTGCATCCTGTATGAACAGCATCAAATGCCATGTGCTGTATGTGGAGGTGGGGATCCTGTTTCTTTTGTGGGGCGGTGTGGACCTGTGAGTTATGTCAGATTTTGCCAGCTCTAGTGGCTTTCAAGCCTGGCATTACTTGCTTTTGAAGGTTGAAACTGTCATATATTTTGACCATTAGGATACAGGCATTTGAGTTTTACCCAACAGGTACCATTTGTATACCATGGAGGTATAGAGAATAATAATGAATCTTCTCTCGAAAACATTATCCATATTTTCAGGTTGTATATCCAAGGGACAGTGGGGCCACACTTCAAAAATGGGCTCATACCCAGATCGCGACTGGTACAAGAACAGCTTGCTACCATGACGAAATAAAAATGTGCTTGCCGGCAGTTTTAACCCCTCAACATCACCTCTTGTTTACACTGTACCATGTCGACCTCCAAACAAAACTCGAACCCCCAAAGCCTGTATGATTTCTTGCTTGACTGAAAATTCATAAAAGACCTAATTTTTTCAATAAACACAAATTAAGCACAAGATAAAATCAAAATGGATTAATACAATGTAAAAATATGCTGAGACCTTTTTTTTGGCAGGCAATTGTAGGATATGCTGTGCTTCCACTGTCTACGCATGTCCAGTATGTAGCTTTATTGTCTTTTACTCATTTTATCAAAAGACATTGCTAAAGACCGCATATCTCGTGGTCTTTAGAATAGATGCCTTATCACATAGCAACTTTTTATAGGGGGTCTTAATGTGAAACTACCTCGATTACCTTGCATCTTGTTACTATGATAAATAACTAAAAGTTCTAATCCCAGATATTTTCTTTCCTTGTTTGATCCATTTTACGTATATAGAATAAAATTTCAGTCCAAACCACTAGCTAAAAGAGCTATTAAATTTTATTTTTGTGCTCAGTCCAAAGTATGTGATAGCTAAATTTGATTTTGGATAAATTATGGAAATATAAAAACATTAACATATGTAATTTTGCGAAACATTATAAGCTTTCACTATCTCTCTACTTCCTGTTTTGCTAGTTACCAATTCAAAGAAGTCCTAAAGCTTAAAGTGTAAAGAGAATTGTTGTCAATGACCACATAAAGTGCAATCACTAGGAGTTACAGGCCCTTTAGCTATCTTTTTGTAATATATATTGGCCACTTAATTAAAAAAAATTGCCTCTGTAGGTTGCAGTCAGATGTTTCTCTGCCTATTTTGAGAGAGCTGGTCCCACATTATCTTCAGGACAGTGTCAAGGTACATCACATTAAAATATGCTTGTATTAGTACACTCTGGAATTTTACCAGCGTGAGTGCCCATTTTACTTGGTAATTGGACATCATGTTGCTTCCTTTGTGTGTTGGTATCTTCAAGGAAGTTTGGAAAAGGGGGCATAAGAGTTGTATCCATTTCTTGCACTTCCTGGAAATGACGCATCACATTCGTATAACACTGTCATGTTTTGCTGTTCTGGTACAAAATAACAGCCAACCTATAAAATTTGTGCAGAATTTCTAATCTCAAGCCACAAGTTTGCTTAGCAACTGGTTCATGCAAAAATTAAGGCTGCATTTTGTAAAGAGTCACATTCAATAGAAGTTAACAATTAAAAGCTCTTTTAATTAACAGGAGAGAATGGAGTGTCTAGAGGATGGGAAGAATGTGTTTCGGCTAAGGTTGAAGCTATGCTCATCTCTGTTCCCAGTAAATGAAAGAATCCGTGATTTTTTCTTGGAGTACGACCGCCATACCCTCCGTACGAGCCCACCTTGGGGCTCAGAACTCCTTGAGGTACTTCTCTCCCTATTTCAAATCTTTCTATGCATTTAATAAATGGTAGGCCAGATATTAAGACAAGGTATGTTTTGTTTGCCTGCAATGATATCAGATTAGATCTGAGTAGCACCATGCCACATTGAATTGCTTTGTCACTGAACTCATCAGGTCTGGTAATATGCACTTCTTTTACCGAGTCTATAAACATTGATACCCCCAAATATAGGTCGGTGTTAGTCGACAGTGAACTGAAGTTGAGTAGTTCACTAAATGAAGTTGTCACATGCCAATCACTTTCTTGTACAGGCATGTGCTTTTTGGGCACTTCATTATCTTGTAATATATTTTGTTTAATTTCTATACAAAATTCCAATGCAGGCAATCAATAGTTTGAAGAATGTAGAATCAACAGCTTTGCTACAGTTTCTACAACCTATACTCAACATGCTTCTCCACCTAATTGGTGATGGTGGTGAAACCCTTCAGGTTCTCGTCTTTCTTTCTGTATTCATTTTTTTTTCCCAAATTCAATAAGGATTGTATGTTGCATTCATAGTACTACGGTCTAATAAACATGTATTGTATTCTCCCATTCAGGTTGCCGCATTTCGTGCAATGGTAAATATTTTGACAAGGTACATTTCTCTCCTTTTTGTTGCCCTTTGTATGTTTATTAATGATTTATATCCTTTAGTAGTGCCCAAAATTTCAACTTTCTGCTAAATAGTCTACTAAGCTATTTCTATGCTCAACCACTAAGCTATAGTAATATGGTAGAAGCTACAGGAAACACTTCCATTTTTATTAATATAAATATAGCATGCTTTTAAAAATGACAGTTTTTGGCACATTATTAGCAGTCAAATATTCATAGAAGAAAAACACGTGGAGTTTGAGCTAAGATTTGCATCAAGCTATATATTATTCATCCTAAGTTATTCATTTTTCAGTTTCATTCTGGCAAGAGTGATATAATAATGTCTAGATCTACCTTCCTCTCCCTCCCTCCTATCTGTTTACTCTATTTTTTTATTTTATTTTATGATTTTGTGTTACTTATTAATACTGTTGGTACTGATTTTGGTTTGGAGACCATGATAGCTTATTTCTTAATGAATTTCTATGTAGCATAACATCTGCCTATAGCCGCCATAAGTCCATAACCTGTAAACCTTTACTGATAACTCTCTGCTATGGACGGCTATGGGCTGCTAAGTGATTTAATGAATTTTCTATGTGGCTTTAGTTCATGTTAAAAAATTTGACATCGTCCCAAGTGTTTTTTTTTTGTTGTAAACTCAATTTTGGACTATAATTATGAAAAAAAAAATGCAATGTAACTAACATTCTGAAGAATGTATTTGGTGTTAATTTGAACTTGAAAACACTAGAACGTGTGTCATATCTGCAAATTTGATGAAACATGTCTTGCGTGCAAGAGACCTTTCCAAAATTTTCTACAGATTTCCACATCTTTGGAATTAACAATACATTTTGCTGTTTCAGGGTACAGCAGGAGTCGTCAGATGGGTCAGAGCGAAATAGATTTCTGGTGAACTATGTTGATTTTGCATTTGACAATTTTGGGGGCCGCCAAGCCCCAGTCTACCCTGGTTTGTCCACTGTTTGGGGCAGTCTTGCTCGAAGCAAGGTATATTTTTCACATTTAGTTCTCTTACCGCCACCTACTTTGCACTTGATTAAATTGTCTGATCTATGATATCTTCTTTAAATATTCAAGGCAAAAGGGTACAGGGTTGGCCCTGTTTATGATGATGTATTGGCAATGGCTTGGTTCTTTCTGGAGCTAATTGTCAAGTCAATGGGCCTAGAGCAGATCAGCCTTTACTACAATAACATCCCTTCAGGTAAGAACCTGTTAGTTCACTTTTTATTTTTCAGCATCTTTCTGTTTCTGGTTTCTCCAGTTCTGTTGTTTGACTCGATCACAATCAAGTTTGATGACTGAAGAGCTTTATCATATTGAGCTAAAGGAAAAATTTGTCATTCTCTCTTTCTTAGTCTTGACTCTTGTATATTCTGGACTCTAGGTGAAGATATACCACCTCTACAACTGAAGGAAGGTGTGTTCCGATGCATCACACAGTTGTATGATTGTCTTCTGACAGAGGTCCATGAACGGTGCAAAAAGGGTCTCAGCCTTGCGAAGCGCCTCAACACCACACTTGCTTTCTTCTGCTATGACCTTCTCTCTATCATTGAACCGCGCCAAGTTTTTGAGCTGGTACATACTTGTACACCTGTTCCTCCTCTACAGTGCTTTACTGGTCTATACATTTTCGGACTTGCATGTGTCTTATACTTGATCTTAGAAGTGGTACACCTCTTTTTAGCACCTAAGAGTTTGGAATAAGCATCCATTTGACTAATTTGTGTAAATTCTGTATTTCTACTAACAAGTAAATTATAGCTCCTGAAATATAGTGACATGCTATTTTTTTTTTTGTCATGTCCAATAAAACCTTGTTATATCCTCGAGCTAGTATATACTTTTGTTCCTTTGTATTCTGTAGGAAAATGATTGAAAAGTCCACATCCTTATTTTGTTTATCTGTTTTGTTGATATTTGCATGCCACATATCATAATACAATTGCTGACCTTTTTGACTTATGACAGGTATCACTATACATGGACAAGTTTGCAGGAGTCTGCCAGTCAGTTTTACATGAGTGCAAACTTACATTTCTTCAAATACTCTGCGATCATGATTTGTTTGTCGAAATGCCTGGCCGGGATCCTTCTGACAGGTAATATGCTCATATTGCAGCTGCATATTTATTTTAATTATATACGCAATTATGAAGTTGATCGTACTACTGAATCTTGGAATACAAGGACACATTAATTTTGTTACCTATTCTGGCTTTTGTTTTTAAAAAAATACAGAAATTACCTGTCTTCGGTGCTAATTCAGGAGATATTTCTCACTTTGGATCACGATGATCTGTCTCAGCGAACAAAAGTACGATATTGTCAGTTCCCATAGTATGATATGTTCCTCTTTTTTTTATTTTGTAAAATTTATAAAGATGTGCTAATTTGGTACTTTGCCAATTAAGGCTGCACGCATGTTGGTGGTGCTAATGTGCAAGCATGAATTTGATGCCCGTTACCAAAAGAGTGAGGACAAGTTATACATCGCACAGCTATACTTCCCTCTCATTGGACAGGCATGTTATCTCTTTCCTTATAATTGTTTTGAAGGGAAAAATACGGTGTGCTTGTCTTCTTATCTTCTCTCAATACTCAATTCATGTGTTGATAGATTTTTTTAAGTTTGAAATCCAGCTTACTGAATGTTTATTTGCTTTGCTGCAGATACTGGATGAGATGCCAGTGTTCTACAATCTAAATGCTATTGAAAAGAGGGAGGTCCTAATTGTTACCTTGCAAACAATAAGAAATCTTGATGATGCATCTCTTGTTAAAGCGTGGCAACAGAGCATTGCCCGTACCAGACTATTCTTCAAACTTCTGGAAGAATGTCTTGTGCATTTTGAGGTTCAATATTTCACAATTTTTTTGCTTCTAAATAAACTCCTTTACTGAAGGCATGGAAATGAAAAGATTTAAATTCAGGAACTAACAACATTATCTCTTATTGGACGTCGTAATATTTAAGTATGTATTTATGAGTTGTGTTTTTATTTATTTTGGCGCAGCACAACAAGAGTACCGACACACTATTGATGGGAAGTAGTAGTGTACGGAGTCCAGATGCAGAGCGACCATCCTCTCCAAAATACTCTGATCGGCTCTCTCCAGCAGTCAACTCGTACCTGTCTGAGGCTTCTCGTCAAGAAATTAGGGTACCTTTCATATATGAACTGCATTCAACTTCTGCAGCACCAAGCCACCAAGCTTTGATCAGTTTGGTGGTGCAGTACCTACTAATTTGAGAATCATTCATTTTTCATATATATTTTTTGCTTTAGTAGAAATCTTCAAGATGAGAAAAATAAGGAAGATTTTTTAAAAATTGCCATTTTATTGGCCTGCATGGTATCAAGTACATTGCACAATGAACCTGATGACTATTTTTCTTAAGATTTCCAACAATTTTAAAAACTGTTGTATCTGCTATAGTTTTTGTATAGCAGGCACAACAATTTGTTTTCTCAAGATTTCCAAAATCCTTAGGATTGTTTGGATTTCCTAAGAATGGAGTAACAACGGGAAGGAATTCTTAGGAATAAATGCTTGGATGTATTTAGAAAAAATCATTCAGATAGAAAAGTTTAGGGTAAATTCTTGTAGATAGGGAATTGCTCAGCTTTTAGCTGAGTATTTATTAAGAATTGGTAGGAATCTAGAATATATCTTCTTCAAAAAAAAAAATGTTCATTTTGTTCTTTAGTATATTGTTGTATAATGGTAAGTAGCTCGTTATTAACATGCAATTTTTTATTCTCTCATGTCTCAAATAAATTGATGTTAATCTAAATGATGAGAAGAATTATATTTAATTGGTTCTGATAGTTGAATTCAATCAAATGTATTTTATTATTTATTTTTTTCCTTGAAACTTTTCATACATTTGTCCATAGCTAATTCCTGCAACTGTATCCCAGCTCATTCCTGCATGTGTAGGAAGAGACTAGTGGCACTCACTATTCCTATTCATATCTTGTCCTATCCTATCCTATCTGTATCTTAGTCTGTTGGCTGTTTATTTTTCCAGTTCTTTGGATTTGATATTTTGTACATGATGTTTCTCATTTATTGCAGCACAGCGGAACCCCAGAAAATGGGTACTTATGGAACAGAGTGAGCCCCCAATTGAGCTCCCCCAACCAGCCATACTCCTTGAGAGAGGCTCTTGCACAGGCACAATCATCTCGCATTGGAGCCACCACTAGGGCACTTCGGGAGTCGCTACATCCCGTATTAAGACAGAAACTGGTACATAATTTAACTTTAAAACTTTGAGTTCCTGAATTTTATATGTTTCTGTAATGCTGAAATTCTTTTTAGCAGTAATAAATACAAAAGCCTACTTTGTATATTGAAGGAAGCAATATATCACTAATTTCTTAGGTATGTTAATGTTTAGTTTGATGTTCATTTGTATATGTTAATATTTCTTATGCAGGAACTTTGGGAGGAAAACCTGACTACTACTGTTAGCCTCCAGGTACTTAGACATTCTAACTACAGTCTATCTACATAAAAAAATTCAAGTTGCTATATATTTGTGCAGAGTATGTGCAATGATATGATGTGCAAATTACAAACCCATTTAAACCTAGCAACACCCTATGTTCATCATTTAAGTACACTTTTATGGAAATTGAGATGTACAATGACACAACGTAAATGTCGTAATATGTTTTCTTGGTCAGGTACTGGAAATGACAGAAAAATTCTCATCGGCGGCTGCATCACGCAGCATTGCAACCGACTATGCAAAACTTGACTGCATCACGTCCATTTTGATGGGCCTCCTATCCCGTAGCCAACCACTGGCTTTCTGGAAAGCATTCCTGCCAGTCTTTGAGAGCATTTTCCGCCTCCATGGCGCCACTCTCATGGCAAGGGAGAATGACCGCTTCCTCAAGCAGGTTGCGTTCCACCTGTTACGTCTTGCTGTTTTCAGGAATGATTCCATCCGGAAACGTGCCGTAGTTGGCCTGCAGATACTCATCAGGGTATGTGCTCAATCTGTTTTTCCCTTGGGTTTTCAGACTTAGAATAGGTATCAAGGAATTTTCTCCAAGTTATACAGTTTTGATTTTTTTGATTTTTTTTTTTGTTATTTCTGTTTGTTCTTATAAGTTTGCTTTGTAGACTTGTGCTTGGTTGGTCTCTTGCTGAGTATCTGCTGGAGTTGATACACTTGTAATAGCTATCAAGGAGCTAATTCTCGTATTATTCATTTTCTTTGCACAGAACTCATTTTTCAATTTCTGTCACACAACACGGCTTCGTGTGATGCTCACAATCACTCTGTCGGAACTGATGTCAGACGTGCAAGTGGCACAGATGCGGCCTGATGGATCCATGGAGGAGAGCGGCGAGGCCAGACGCCTGAGGAAATCCCTGGAGGAGGTGGCAGATGAGAGGGCAAGTGAGATCAGCTTGCATGAGTGTGGACTTTCTTCAACTGCACTTCATGTCGTCCAAGAAGGTTCTACAGAAAATAAGTGGTCATGGCCAGAGGTTAAACAGTTGTCCCAATGTCTAATTCTGGCGCTTGATGCCGGCCTTGAGCATTCCCTTTTGGTCAGTGTTTTAGCCTTTTATGATAGATTTTTCTACTTATGTTAATGTTAATAACTGGCTGTTCTTTTACTGTAAACTCACAACAAAAAGATAAGACGTCATTTTTAAATGGTGAATTATACATTTATACGTGATGTTGTTATTTTTAAATGAGCATTTCTCTTTTATATTTTTTATGTCTACGTGTAGATTGTTACTTCCAACACCTAGTTGAGTAAAAATTATCGTATCTTCTCATCTTTGTTATTGACATGCATGGAATTTCTTCTTTCTTTAATTTTTAGATATATTCTATTGTACAGGGTTCTGTAGTGAATGTTGATAGATATGCTGCTGCGGAGGGATTTTATAAACTTGCAATGGCATATGCACCAGTTCCAGATCTTCATATTATGTGGCTTCTTCATTTGTGTGATGCACATCAAGAGATGCAGTCTTGGGCTGAAGCCGCACAATGTGCTGTCGCTGTAGCTGGTGTAATCATGCAGGTGAGATCATTGTATCAACTACCTCAGAACTGCCAAACAGGCGGTAATTGGCTTTAGTTCAAATTTCTTTGCTGAAGTATTGGAAAAAGATGCTTGAATGTATATGAAGGATGACCTGTTTGGTTTGATTTTCACTGTTCATTCGGTAAACTGCCTGACCAGATTGTGCCGAGTCGGGTTGGTACCAACACATGATTTTATTGAGTGCCATTCAAAAAGGAAGATGACCCCCAGAAAAAAAAAAATAGATAAAATAAGTCGATTAATTACTAACCACAATGTGCATTGAGCTGACCATAATATTTTAGCACCAGTACAGAGGTATTACATTAGGGCTATGAAGTAAATTCTGGAACTAGTAATGGGGAACAAACTTTTAGCACCAAAAGATCTTACCAAAAGGATCACATGTAAGTACTGAGTTCCTTCTAGTCAACTGATATATCTATACTTAAATACCTTTCAACAGGCACTGGTGGGGAGAAATGATGCGGTATGGACTCGTGAACATGTGGCCTCATTGCGCAAAATCTGCCCAGCTGTCAGCACAGATGTCAACTCTGAGGCATCAGCAGCCGAGGTTGAGGGCTATGGAGCCTCAAAACTAACTGTTGATGCAGCTGTCAAATACCTCCAACTTGCAAACAAACTCTTTGCACAAGCTGAGCTCTTCCACTTCTGTGCGAACATCCAAGAGCTAATCATTCCAGTGTACAAGAGCCGTAGAGCATATGGTCAACTTGCTAAATGCCACACATCATTGACCAGTATTTACGAGTCGATCCTTGAGCAAGAGCAGAGCCCAATACCATTCATTGATGCGACCTATTATAGGGTTGGATTTTACGGTGAGAAATTTGGGAAGCTGAACAAAAAGGAGTACGTGTTTCGTGAGCCAAGGGATGTGCGCCTAGGCGACATAATGGAGAAACTGAGCCACATATACGAGTCAAAAATGGATGGGGACCACACATTGCATATAATCCCCGACTCACGCCAGGTCAAAGCAGAAGAGCTCCAGCCAGGTGTCTGTTACCTCCAGTTAACAGCTGTTGATCCTGTTATGGAGGACGAGGACTTAGGCAGCCGTAGAGAGAGAATTTTCTCTCTGTCCACTGGTGCTGTACGAGCCCGAGTCTTTGACCGTTTCTTGTTCGACACGCCATTCACTAAAAATGGGAAAACTCAAGGTGGATTAGAAGATCAGTGGAAGAGGCGAACAGTGCTACAGACAGAGGGTTCTTTCCCAGCACTGGTGAATAGGCTAGAGGTGGTGAAGTCAGAGTCCATGGAGTTCTCGCCTGTTGAGAATGCAATCGGTATGATAGAGACCAGGACTGCCGCACTGAGGAACGAGCTGGAGGAGCCCCGCAGCTCAGAAGGTGATCAGCTGCCCCGTCTCCAGAGCCTGCAGCGGATCCTCCAGGGAAGTGTTGCAGTGCAGGTGAGTTTCCTTTGTTTATTACAATCAGTATCAGGGTTGATTCATTTTGGGTTCTCTAAATTTTAAACGAGTGCTGATCCAACCTGGTGTATCTAAGAAAAGAGTAAAAATCTTGAAACCGTCACAAAAATTGTGCCGGTAATGTGTCAGTAATATTAGACAAGTGTTTAGTTTGCCCTACTCTTCTTTGGGATTATATATAATTGTGTACCTCTTTACGCATACTTGCAATCATGGGCAATTATGTCTCTTTGGTTTGCAAGGATGTTATGACATTTAGTGTCTTGTGAATTAGGTATTTTAAATTTGTAAGTGGTATGACTACAGTAAAGTACTTACCTTATATGTAATGATGTGTGTAGTATTACTGGGTGATAGGATGCTTTTTAATCCATTAACTAATTAATTAATTGATGAAGTTTTTACTTGCTGTCGTAATACAGGTCAACAGTGGCGTATTGAGTGTATGCACGGCATTCTTGTCAGGGGAACCTGCGACGCGGTTGCGCTCTCAAGAATTGCAGCAGTTGATTGCAGCACTGCTGGAGTTCATGGCCGTTTGCAAGCGTGCAATCCGGGTGCATTTCAGGCTGATTGGGGAAGAAGACCAGGAGTTTCACACACAACTAGTAAATGGATTCCAGTCCCTCACTGCAGAGTTGTCACATTACATCCCGGCCATACTATCTGAGCTGTAATTTCTTGTTGTTGTGTTCGGTCAATATTCTGTTTTATTCTTTTGAGGTCGTGGGGTGTTTTTTGGTTTGTATATTTGGTTTAATCTAGATCGCCGCGCATTGTGTGTGTTGTAGCATAGCTGTAATTTTCTTATCTAGGTTGAAGCTTATGTAGGCTGGCTTTTGTAAAAATATGTTCCTTTATTTTAGCTTTGGTTTTGGAATGATGTTTATCTATCGTTAGCTCATCATCAGAATATGTACCTGGAGTTTTGTATTTAGTACGCTTTGAAAGTCGGTGGAGATCACCAAGGAAGGCATGTTGTCAGGTACAGGTGACTATATCCAACTGTCTAGTAGCCTGGTAGGCATTGGAGCGATCCTTCTGTTATAATATATGATGCCTAGAATAAGTTTGATCTCTATATGTTGTCGGTACATCACAAAATAATCTGGTGATCTGGAACTGAAACTTTTGTTTTTGTGCTGGTCAATCAGATGACCACATGAGATTTGATTTCCAGCTTAAAAATACATTATTGTACCTTGTTCATTACTGTCGCTAATGAATAGTATTAGACCATTGATAACCGGGAAAGTAAACGAATTAAATTTGCATTGGTTTCTTGAACCCGAAAAGAACGAAACGATTCAACTCATGCTAATTATAATACTAAAATAATGATTGTGCAATGGATGAAGATATTGTATTCTCAAAGGATATTGCATGCATTATCAATTTGATACAAACTAAAACTTTTAAGAAACAAAATAATACTTTTAAAGGATTATGTTGCGATTTTAAAGCTTACATTTGGACTTCTCAAAATGTAAATGCAGCAGTAACAATTTTGGCGTTTGGATTGATTGCCCCCATACTGCGGTAAAAAGATTATGCTCTGATCGGAAAGAAAATTAGAGTGGATTTGTTTGGAATTGATTTCAACGGAAAGAAATGATTTGATTTCAAAATGAAATTCGTTGATTGGATGAGGGATGGAGAGAAATGACGGGAGTTCATTGGTGAATGCAAAGAAGATTGATCGGATGCACTTCATCAATTATCGCTAAATTTCTTCCTTTAGTTGGAATTTCAAAATGAGATTCGAAAACAATGAACTTCTATCAATTCAATTTTCATGGTTAGATTTTTTCATTGCGATTATAAATTTGGAAAGAACCAGAATTCATCCAATTCCATAGTTAAATTACCTTCTTCCAATCAGAGCCTAAACCAAACAAGGAGCAACTAAGTAAGATAGATTCTACCTTTGACAGCCACTGTCAAACTTTCAAAAAAAAGTAAGATAGATTCTACTCTAATACGCGGTTAGGCATGGAATAAGTGGACCCGGATCCTCTGGACGTTTTTTTTAAAACGTACAGTGGTAGTTTTTTATCAGAGCCGTCCGATTTAATCTCGACGGTTTATTTTTTTCGGGCCAATATTTTTTTCGGGAGTGGTGGAATGCACGGAGCTCTCTTTTAGCCGTTGAGATTAAATCAGACGGTTCAGATCCATGGACGTCCACTGGATGGCCATCCAGAGGATCTGGTCCTGGAATAAGTACCAGACGGGAAACGGCAAACGGGTAGCGTTGTACAGAAACTACCTTAGACGATTCGTGGCCCAAAAAAGAGCAGCCGACAGCCCAAAAAAATAGACAAAACGAATACGACGCACGAAGTATCGACTATCGACAGCTCTTTTCCACTTGGAGTCTCGTCGCCTTTCTCAAGTCTCAACTGCAACAAACTAATCAATCAAATCTCAATCCACTAATACTAATGGCGAGGCCTCAGATCTGATCCGATCTCTCGGAGGAGCCTCCTCTCTTCTCCTCTCCTTCACTCCGCCTCGCGAAAAAAGAAATGGCGAACTACCTCGCGCAGTTCCAGTCTATCAAGACCTCCTGCGATCGCCTTGTCGTCTCCAGTAAGTGTCTCCATTACTCCCCAGATGAGCTTGCATTCACTCTTAGGCCGCCTCATTTCATCAATTACTAACTTTTGAGACCTCTTTCTGATATGTTTCAGTCGAAGATGTCAGCGACTTGTGGCCGAGCATAAAGGAAGGGTTTGAAGCACGCCTCCCCTTGAAGAAGGCTACATTAAACAACCGAACCAGAAACCCTGTTCACGTCGAGAATTTGCCGGCCGAATTTATTCTGACAACTGATGCGAGGCTTAGGAGCCGCTTCCCTCAAGATCAGTACCTCTTCTGGTTTCGTGAGCCATATGCCACAATTGTACTTGTTTCTTGTGAGGTATTGTTACGCAAAATTATTGTATATACTTGAGAATTAAAATGTTTAACTTGTGGAAGTGACAAGAATTGAGTTTAAAATTGCAAACTTTAATATGAGATTACTCAAGGAAAACTTAGATAATTTTTAAGTGAAATGCGTTGAAAGCTTAATTAGCAAGTTGCATCCTTAATTGACATTGCAGCAGCCTAATTGAGGTCTGACTCGACTAAACACAGCCAATCTGCATATACAATACTTTGCTTTATCCAAACAATTTGATCTCATGCTACATTGATTTGTTAGTTTACTTAGTAGCTTGAGGTTTATACATTTTTTGGGGAGATTACTAAAACCCAGCTTGGTATATTCATTGTGGAGTGTTATCCCTGCAGTACACTTTTTACCCTATTCCTTTTTTTTTTTTTTAAAAAAAAAAAATAGGATCTTGATGAGTTCAAGACAATTCTAAAGCCACGGCTGAGGTTGATAGTGCAAAATGAGGAGAGAGAATGGTTTATTGTTTTTGTTTCAAAGGCTGATCCTAGCAATGACCAAGCCACCAAAATGGCTAAAAAGGTTTATGCTCGGCTTGAGGTTGATTTCAACACTAAGAAGAGAGAAAGGTATACTGCATTTCCCTTCTTCATTGAGCTTGCTTACATGCTAAATGCAACACTTTGCTCTTGGTTTAATCAACTGTAGCCTGCATAATTGTAATGCTACTTTATGTCACTATTGTTTACATTTCCTTGGAATTTCTTGGTTTAATTGGCTGTAGCCAGCATAACCATATGCTGACAAGTGACAACAACAAACACCCCCACACCCCCCAAAATAGAAAATAAATAAATAAGAAGGAGAATCAGAGAAGAAAACAGTAAAAGTACACAACTCTTAATTGATACCAAGTATGCAGGGTGTGTATAAGGCATTCTTATTTCTTATTAATTGTACATATGGGTACTGGAACACTGAAATAATTCCTTCAGAACATATTGACACCTGTAGTCAAGAGGATTGAACTTTTAACAGAGACAGCAAACCTGAACTGGTCCAAACCATTGCATTTTAGGACACATTAAGATTTATATTCAGCTGCAAGCTCCATATGTCCATATGCTTCCTAATAAACAACTACTAAATTAAATTTGAGACAGGTGTTGCAAGTATGACTTGCATGGCCCCGAGGCAAGCTTTTGGGAGGATTTGGATTCGAAATTAGCAGAATGTATAAGGAATACACTGGATAGGCGTGTCCAGTTTTACGAAGATGAAATTCGCAAGCTCACTGAGCAGCGGTTCTTGCCTATCTGGAATTTCTGCAACTTCTTTATTCTCAAAGTATGAGCTTTCTAAATTAAACTTAATATAACTTAATAAACAGTTGTGTTAGTTGGACCATATTGTTAGTCTTGGTCTTGCTTGCTCCAAAACTACATCAGGTAACTGTTTTGGTATTTGCTTATGCAGTATTTTCTTGTTAGCACATTATTTTGTCGGTTTGACACCAATGTCATGTCTATATACGTTTCTCTTTGTTTTTGTATGTTGCCAATTACATATTTGGCGTTAATGGGGTGACTTTGGTTCTGCACTATTGAGGGTTAAGTGCAGCAAATTGTGTTTGAATTGAACTTAATTGGCTCAATGGATTGATTGGGGACTGGTAGCATAATTAGCGATTCAAGCACCTCACTGTCAAAATTTGCTTGCATGTTCATTCGGAAATTTAGTTTTGGATAAATTTCAAATCTTTTAGCCCAGCAAAGCCAACCACAATTTCTGAAATGGCTATTTGGTGTACTTGTAGGAAAGTTTGGCTTTCATGTTTGAGATGGCTAACCTCCATGAAGATTCTTTACGTGAATACGATGAACTGGAGCTCTGCTACTCTGAAACAGGTTGATTTCAAGTACATTCCTTCCTCTATGTAGTCTTTTTTAGGTCTGTCTAGTTGCTGCTATTGTGAAAAATTCAAATGGTAACTTGTGGCATTATCCACAAACCTATAGATTATTTCATAATTTTCTGGAAAGAAAAAAAATAATAGCTGGGAAGAAATTCATTCCTTTGTTGTCCCTTTGTTTGTATAATTTTCCATACTATTCAAAGGATTAATTCATTGAACCATTAATATCTAACTTCTTCTGAAAACCACAGCTGGGACACCAGGGAAGCACAGAGACTTTGGAGGTATAGATCATGGAGATGATCGGGCTGCTTTGCTTAATCCCAGCTTTAAACAGTTAACACTTATTGTCCAAGAAGATACTTTTAGAGAGTTTGAATTTAGACAGTATATCTTTGCTTGTCAAGCTAAGGTTGGTTATGTCTACTTCTATTTTTGTTACATTATTTTTCTAAAAGCAGTTATAATTATAGATTTTGCAACAAGACCTTGTATTCAATGTTTATATGTACAACTTGCACCAGAACTATTTCGATTCACATTAATACCAAGGATTTTTTAAGGGAAAGCTCAGTTAAACTTGACCTCCTTATGTTACTCAACTAATTTGGTTGACCAGTTCATATGTATACTATATTGATTGACAATGAGCTACTCCATTATAGTCTATGATGCTATGTTCAGATGTTTATTTGGACTGGATGTGTTTGATAGCTATATGCATTCAGATGAGTGCACACACACACACACACACACACACACATGTTAATGCAGGCATAAATATTAAAGATTATTTTCTTTTATTTTTCATGAATTCTTCTAAAGCTCTTGTTTAAGCTCGGCCGACCGCTTGAGGTTGCTGCTAGAGGTCACTCATTTGTCATCAGCTTTTCTAAGGTTTTGTCTATGCACGAGGTACATAAAATTTCTGAGTAAATTCTTTATTTTATTATATTTCTTTTGACAAGCTAAGGAAAGCCAATGGTTACCCTAAACAATTGAAGCTACAATCTAATGATCTGTTTTGGAGTTCATATCCTCTTCAGTGCTGGAATAGCTCCAGCTTAGATCAAATACGTGTTAATGGTTGGCAGTGATTTTGATTAACCATTTGTGGGAGTTGGGAGGGCGGTGTTGAATTTGTATTCTGTAAATTGTACGTTCTAGGGTTGTTTCAATATGGTTACCTTATTTGATAACTAGTTTTGATTTATCTAATTTATATTATGAAGCTTATGTTAGTACCTCATTGTAAAATCAGCTTAATGCTGGTATTTGAAGGTGAATATCAGTTCTAACAGAGCCTTCCTTAAAATTAATATTTCTTAGGGGTTGGTGGTTTATTTATATTAATTGCGGTAAAGCCTTTCCGTGGCCTTACCTAGGTCAGACCATTATTTGTCATTTTATGTGGGATTTTGCAATCAACATACTTTCAAGATTGTAGGAATCATTTCTTCTCCATTGCATATTTTCTTAGAATGCCTTGCCATTTTGCTTTCGAGAAGTATGGGTCATAACAGCTTGTTTGGCTCTGCTCAAATCAACCATGTCACACTACGATGGTGGTGTAATGGCACCTGATAGCGAGAGAGAGTTTTACCGTTTGCAGGGTGATCTATATTCCCTTTGCCGTGTCAAGGTGGGTGTTTGTATGTTTTTTGTTAGCTTATTTTCATATGTTAGAACTGCACAATTAAAACTAGACTTGTAATCATATGTTTGTTATTTCTTTTATCATTTCTGGCTTGATTATCTGAATGTATTGTCTTTTAGCAAATATCTGTTACATATTATCGCTCATGGGCAAAAATTATCTGATTTATTTATTTGTTAAATTTTACAAGTACTCTTTTAATAGTAGCTGAGACCACAAATTCTAGGTGTTTCTGGTTTTTCTAATTGAGCACGAGCAAATGAATTTAAAGTCTTGGATGGTGTTTAAAAATCTATTAGGCTAGGAGAAAATACGTTTTAAATTCAAAATGCACATTCATTTAAAGAGAACACACGCCTTCTATATTTCTGTTATATAAAGCATACTTGTTCAAGACATCTTCTAATATACTTCTTTGATCTCTTTGAAGTTTATGAGGCTCGCATATTTGATTGGATATGGGCATGAAATCGAGAAAAGCCCTGTAAACAGGTCTGTCCTTCTATGACTATTTCTTGTTACTTCGCCATAATGTTAAAAACTCTGTTTCTAGAGTTAAGCTTTGATCAAGCTATATTCCTTGGTTTGTAGTGCTGCTCTGAGCATGCTTCCGTGGCCTAAGCCTGCTATTTGGCCTGCATTGTCACCGGATTCTTCAGCTGAAGTTCTTGCAAAAGAGAAGGTAAGCATCCTATTCACCATTAATCTACACTTTTAGCTTTTTATCTCATACAAGTCAAGGCTAGGTCAGTAGGTTAGTAATGATAATTTTTTTTTTTTTTTTGAAAAGTGCATACTTAGATGCACACAGACCAAACTGGTTTGCTAGTATGCTAAATCCCTGTTTGTTATGTTATGATCTGGAAACATATCACATGGCAAATAATGCTATCTTCCAATCACAAAAATAAGCAGATGATTCTTCAGTCAAAACCAAGAGAGAAACACTTCAATATACAACGAAAGGCTCTACCCTTAGAACCTTCTCTTCTTCTGAGAGAAGCCAACCGCCGTCGTGCTTTCCTCTCTGTGGGAAACATGTCTGAACTTCTAGAAAGCCATGCTAATGATGGGTAATGTACTTAAACACTGTTTTCTATTTGGATTTGCTTAGTTACCAGTCAATTGCAAGTAAATTTTTTCTTAAGGACAAAAAGACCTTCTGTTTCAGTTCATTGTGTCCAGCTCACTTTTTTTGCTTTTATATTTGAGCTAACATCAATCTAACAAGCATATTTTTATGCAATTTAATCCTTGTGCTTAATATATATTTTTTTGTCTTCCTCAATTTGCTTATACTTTTGTTGGTAACACCAAACAAAGTGAGACAAAAGAAAAAGAAGGATTAAAAGGATTTGTTTGGGTCATTTAGGTAGTCAATCCTTAGTACTTGTAACTCGGACTTATTCTTTAGACTCAAACAGTCTTAGACCTCCTTTAAATCACCATTTTTTCCTCCTTATCCTGACAGTTCAGGTCCAGATGTAAATTCGAGACTAGCTTCTAAAAATCCTAGCTACATGTCCAGAACTTTCTCGGGACCAACAATGTCTGATACCCGAGATCGTCCAATGACGTTGTCTGAAGTTCATGTTGCAGCGGAGTATGCACTGAAGTTGACTGTATCCGATCCAGATATATTGAATTCCCTATCTTCACTAGAGGAATTTGAGGTACTAACCCAATTGCTTTTGAAATGTTGCCAAATTTTTATGGTCAGCTTTTATCACTGGGTTCCCATAGCAATTTCTTCTCTCTCTCCTTTTTTTTTTTTTTTTTTTTTTTTTTTTTTGTGGGGGGGGGGGGGGGGGGGGTTCAAATATAGGTGTGACCTCACATGAAGTATTAAATAGTGACCCAGCATGTAATACCTAACAACTGAATTGATATGGAATTGCAATTACTTGAACCCAACCCTGCATAATGTTTGTTTGTTTTACTCTGCGATTAAATTTAACTATCTGTAACTTAATATTGTAAGAAGATGATTTCTCGTTCAGTGTATGCACTTAACTTTGAACATGTGGTGTATGTGAACAAGTGAAGCCAATAATGTGATATGCATCTTTACTTTACTTTCATTTACTTTGAGATTCCAATTTTAGTATCACTTCCTTTATTTACAGAAAAAATACATGGAGCTAACAAAAGGTGCAGCTGACAACTACCACAAGTCTTGGTGGAAGAGGCATGGAGTGGTACTTGATGGGGAAATCGCAGCCTTACACTTCAAAAAGGGTGAAATTGACCAGGCTGCAAAGTCATACGAAAAAGTCTGCGCCTTATACTCTGGAGAGGGCTGGCATGAGTTGCTGGCTGATATCCTCCCAAACCTTGCTGAGTGTCAGAAAATACTAAATGATGAAGCAGGTTACCTCTCCTCATGTATACGGCTACTTTCTCTTGACAGCGGGTTGTTTTTGACTAAAGAAAGACAGTTGTTCCAAGCTGAGTTGGTGAGGCTAGCACATGGTGAGATGAAGCATCCGGTTCCGCTCGACGTCTCAAGCTTGATCACATTTTATGGAACAGCAGGCCCCGCATTGGAGCTGTGTGATGGGGACCCTGGAGTGTTGCAGGTGACTGTGTGGAGTGGCTTTCCTGATGAGATTGTGTTGGAGAATCTTAACCTGACACTCTCAGCCTCGTTTGGTGCAGATGAAGGTGTTAAGGTACTTCTGAAATTTCTGTATTTCTGGGCCAGGTACCATTCGTGGCAGCTGGACCGAAATTTAACTCTTATCCTTTGTAAAATATCTTGATCTTTTACATTTTCTTGCAAAGCTTGATTGGGAATTTTGTTATCCCAAAGTTGAGGTTAAATTTTATCTCAATCAGCTTAATTGCAGCAGTGAGGATTAGTAGTGTATTTGGTTTAGAAACAATTGCTCAACTAAACGTCTAATACCAGTACGCCTTGACAATGTAAACTTGTAAACCGCTTCTGCTCTTTATTTGTAGAATGGAAAATGTTTCATATCTATCATCTTCAGAATTGTAAAAGTTTCTAAAACTGAAACATAATCTGTCTATTGACAGAAAAATAATTGCACATCACATAAGGTAGTTGTTTATGTTTCTATGGCATTATTAAGTTTACATCAAAGTTTGTATTCCCTCTATATACACTTACATGATGACTTATACATTTTGCGGTTCTGGTTATGGAGTTTTCTGTAGCCTTATTCTTCTGACCTTTGTTATTAATTTCAGCCAATAAAGAGTGCGGAGAAACATGTACTGAAACCTGGTAAAAATGTAATTACTCTGGATCTCCCGCCACAAAAGCCTGGTTCCTATGTGTTGGGTGCTCTAACTGGTCAAATTGGCCACTTACAATTTAGGTCTCATGGCTTCTCGAAAGCGGGCCCTGCTGATAGTGACGACTTCATGAGTTATGAAAAACCAACCCGCCCTGTTCTGAAGGTACTTCTTTGACCTAGAACATATACTGATTTATGTATCTCACTAGGAAATGGAATTAAGTCTTTTGCTGAGGAGATAACACACCAGCATCTATATATTTTACATTTAATTGGATGAACTTGTTATGAATAGGTATGAAAAGAATATTATTTCAGGAGAGAATATTGCAAAGCAACATGTTTTTGCAAATTTTGTCTCTAGTAATTCTTAGTGTCGACAGTTATTGGGCATAACATCTAGTTTATTTGATGTAGTGGGGCAGATAGGAAGATAGTCTGAAAGGGCAATAGTCAACTTTAATATTTTGTATCTAGTTAAATGATATCTAGAATTAATTTTGAATATTCTAGTGTACATCCACTTGTGTATTCATTTGGCATCTTCAACAACTTCTATTAAAAGTTGCAGATATATCAAAACAGTTAAAATTGTTGATGTTCTCTGTTCCTCATTTATAAGATCAGCTAGTAAAGAATTTGTAGTTTGGAGTATGTAGACCTCCAACTGATAATTTAAATTGGCACGTATTTCATAGACACAATACTGAGTGATGGAGAATATATCTACAATTTTGACTTCTTGTTCGGACAATTTTTTATAACAGTTGTGAAAAGAATTAACTGGAGTACTGTTCTTTACATAATTTTGCATCTTTTGTACTGAGTTTTGACAGTGATTTTTCCATTCATTTTTGTTGCTGTATTTATATTTAGTATTATTGTACTTTTGGAAACACAATTATACTGAATGTCTTTTTTATTTCAAAGCCAAGTTAAACTTACCATTCGTTTAGAAAAAATTTTTAAAAAAAATAGCAAAGCAAAGAAAATTCCTCTGATAACCTCATAAAAAATTTTACTTTCCAGGTTCTCAGCCCAAGACCTCTAGTTGACATCACTTGTGCAGTATCATCAGCTCTACTCATGAATGAACTTCAATGGATTGGTTTGATCATAAAACCTCTAGACTACTCTTTGAAAGGTGGTATCTTGCACATTGATGCTGGGCCTGGGCTTAAAATTGAAGAATCCCACTTGATTGAGATAGAAGGTTATGAACCAGCTGAAGGTTTTGAAAAGGTGCCAATTGAAGGAGGTAAGGTGGCGTTACCTGATTGGGTTAGCGATGTAACTACTGTTCTGTGGTTCCCTGTACATGCTATTGATGAAAGTATGGCTAGAGGAACATCATCAGGTGAGAATAATTATACAATAACCAATCAAGTAATCATTAGCAACAGTAATTGATTTTTAGCACAAATACCATCTTCAGGTCAACTGGCTCAATAAGTGTGCCCACCTTTTGGCACAACATACCATCTTTTGATTTTCTAAGCCCTCTTTGTAATGTATTTATCCTATATGATTCTTTATAATATGCTAACAAACGTAGGGTTGTTGTATGGTTCGTCTTTGGCCTGTGCTTTCTCTGTTGCCAGTTGCTAGACGAAAAACAAAGCCTAAATTGCAAAATAACTTTCGGCTTCTTGTACTCGATGAATGTGGCCATTCCAATCAAATGAAAACCCAGAAAAAGAAAATAATGGAAATAGTAAAAGAGTTGGAAGAAAACTAGGTAGTAGTTTGCTGTTTCCAGTAACATACGAAAGAGCTTTTCCTGAAAAAGATATTCTGTTACTTTTCTGAATACTAATTATTATATAAGAATAAGATATAATTTCTGATTTTCTCATCTAAATTTGATACAGCACTTCCCCAAAAGCCTAGTATTGTAGATGGCATGAGAATGATTGCACTTAAACTTGAATTTGGAGCTTTCCGCAACCAAATATTTGAAAGGTATCTCTTCTCCTCTTGATCTCTTTATTTATGATTGAGCTCCTATATTAGCTTATATAAGCCAACAATCAGATTCAGTTTGTAAATTATTACCTTTACCAGGAACAGAGTTATCTTAGATATACATAAATAGTTATGGAATTACTGCTACTGCAGATAAATGTAATTAAGGCTTGGTTGGTGGAAGAACTATCGAAAAATTGTTATGGAACATACTTATTTGAGGTTCATCTAACCCACTCTTCTTATTCAGAACTATTGCGGTGACCTTTACTGACCCGTTTCATGTCACCACACGCATCACAGATAAGAGCACTGATGGAACTCTACTTCTACAGGTCTTTTTTTTTTTTTTTTTTTTTTAAACTCCAATCAATTGCTGTTTTTCTGCAGTTCTGGTATTGCATTTGAATTGTAAATCACACATGTGGTCATGCATTAGTAGAACTTGTTATACATATGTACACATGCAATTTAAATATTATGAAACAAGGATGTTAGATAAGTTGAGCATTACTCATTGACAACAAAGAATTGAGCATTCCTTTTCTAGTTCTGTGGTTTGATGATGTTATATAGCTTACTAATTACTACTGGGTGTTGTTTTTGGAACATTTTTTATTCTCCATCTACAAGTGTTATTGTAATTAATGGAAGATACGTTCTATCTTAAAAAATAATTGAAATGACTAGCCTGCCCGCACCCACCCCTCAACACCAAAAAAAAAAAAAAAAAAAAAAAAAAAAAAAAATTATTGAGTTTCTTACTCCATTTCAAGTTGCCCAAACAATCCATCCTTCCTAGCTGTACCTTTTACTTTCACTGTTGGTGTGATTGGATTTCTGAGGTGTATAGTGATGTTTCCATTCTCCATGTTTCTTTAATTGAAGGCAACAACTCATTGTGCTTTTCTCCTTTGTTATGCATTCACATCTCTATATAGGTGATGCTACAATCCCAAGTAAAGGCCACTCTGAACATACATGATGCATGGCTAGATCTTCAAGATGGGTTTGAGCACATGTCCAAGACTGATAAACAGCCCACATTAAGCACATTTCCCTTAGTTGTATCCTCCTCTTCTAAGGCTGGGATTTTATTCACTGTACGCTTATCTAGCAATGGAGGTGGGTCCTTCTTTTTGGGTCAAAAGTCAAATTTGATCAATGCATTGTAATTTCAGCTGTATTTCAAAGGTGCTTAACTAATTTGCAATTGTAAATTGATTAATAGTAATCACGCAACTGAGCCTCAATTAGATCTACTCATTCCTGATATGAATAAGGCTTCATTTTAAGGATGTAGTCCATTGGTTAAAGGGAAGGTTATGGGTTGGAGGCTAAAGTTATTATCCAAATTGGGGGTAAATAAAAAGTTGAAGGAATACATTGAATAGATAGCTCAATTTTTTTCATAGCCTTATTTCTTTAACAATAATTAAATATTCTTTTGGTACATACTACAAATATTGGGGGGGGGGGGGGGGGGGGGGGGGAGGGGGGGGGGGTAGTTCTTCTGTGATTTTCTTGATGTTGCAGTTCTCTTTTTGTTGCACTTTAGTAACCATTGATTTTTTTTCACTGCATTGGTTATTTAAGGGAAATAATCTCTTGCTTCTGTAGATTCCTCTGAGACTTCCTTTTTTTTTTCTTTTTTCTCATGTACTGTTATACTTTTTTTTTTTTCTTATCTACTCTTATATTTATTTATAGCAAATTCTACTTTTATTTATTTATTTATCATTTATTTATTTATGTATATGTATCTATTTACATAACTTTTGCAGAAGAGGTCTCACATCAAGATAGCATACTAAACTTGAAATATGGGATAACCGGAAACAGGACAATTGGAGCCCACACACCCATTCTGGCCAAAGGAGAAGGTTCTGGTGAGATAGTATTCAAGGTTGCGTTGGCATTGCAACGTCCTGTTCTTGATCCCTGTGTGGCAGTTGGGTTCTTGCCTTTCTCTTCAGACTGCCTCAGGGTGGGTCAACTTGTCAATGTCAGATGGAGGATCGAGCGGTTGAAGAATCCAGAGGCTGACGTGTCTTCTTCTTGCCTGGTAAGAATACCAAATCCATAGGTAAATCATGCCACTCATGATAACATCCGTGCATAATGTGATACGCACTCCTGCATGGTAATGTAAAAACAGGCAAAAAAGATGCATCCAGTTGAAAAGAGATGACTGCTTATAGGCTCTTTACTTGTTTGTTTATCTCATTGTCAACTTGCTGGTGCAATATGAAATGGGGTGGATTTGATTGTGACAGGGTGAGGTACTATATGAAGTAGAAGCAAACCCTCAGAACTGGATGGTTGCAGGGAGGAAAAGGGGACATGTATCCTTGTCCAAAGAACAAGGTGACTTTCTCGATTATTGTTGATTTTGGACTATGTTAAATTAATTCTGTTTGATTTTACACATCCATCCTACCAAAGTAGATTATTGTTGAGTGATTGAAATTCATGTAATTACAGGTTCAAGGATAGAGATCACAGTGACTTGTGTGCCACTGGTGTCTGGGTATGTCCACCCTCCGCAACTGGGGTTACCGGAAGTGGGAGAACAAAATATCAGCTGCAATCCGGCAGGGCCCCACCTTGTATGTGTCCTACCACCAACACTTAGCTCGTCATATTGTATTCCTGCTTGACTTTCACCCTTTTCCTTTTTTCCCCCCATGTATTGTCTTTCCCCCCCTCCTTTCCGTGTGTCGTAATACTTGTAATTACTCATTAGCTCGCTGTGTTTTCCCCCCCTTATTTTTTCTAACATTTTTTCGAGCTCTTTCCTTGCGGTTTTTGGGTCTGTAACATGTAGAGATTTTCAGGAAAGTTAGTTTGTGATATATGGTTCGTTGTGTAGTGTGAACTGCGTACGGATAGACACCTGTGCACCCATCCTTTCTTTGAAAAACGGCTATGATTATATTCAAAATGATGGGTTTTTGGAGACCTTAATCAACAATAGTAAGAATGAAGTTGGGGACTATTTTGTTCATATCACTGACCACACTTTACGTTAATGTGCTCGTATCCGGGGACTTTCAGATTTACTCATCCCTTATCCTATCCAGCGTCCTCATTAATGAGATGTTTTCTCTCTCTCATTTTGAGAGTGAAATTAATTTCGCTCTTCTAGAGACACATAATGCAATTAATTACATTTTGAATTTATTGCTCCCCTCATTCCTTCCCTTTCTCCTTCCTTTGTGTTTCCCTTTTTTTTGCCTAACTTAACAATTTTTCAGAACAATTATGATATGAAATTAGAACAATTAACATTTTTTTAGGACAATTAGTTATAGATATTAGAACAATTAGTTATATTAACTAGAACAATTACTTGTATTAACAAGAACAAATAGTTATTTAAACTAGCACAATTACCTATATTAAATAAAACAATTACTTATATTAACTACAATAATTATCTATATTAACGAACAATAAGTTATATTAACTAGAACAATTATTTGTATTAACTAGAATAATAAGATATATTAATTAGAACAATTATTTATATTAACTAGAATAATTAGCTGTGGAAAGGAAGGGGATGGAAATGTGGTAGACCGAGTAGAGAGAATGTGAGGGAAATTACAGAAAGAAAAGAAGGGGATGGGAAGGGGTATACGGGTTGGATGAGATTCCAAAAATGAAAAGGGAAATGATGAAGTTACATTAAAATTCTAGAAATGCAAAAAAAAAAAAAAAGGAAACACATGCCTACGAAATGATAGGATGATCCTTATCAACCCCGTTTTATATATATAGTGGAAAAGCAATTGGTTGGCACCGATCGCCTATATACCAATTACTAATTAACAAACACCACAATCACAAGATGGGGACTAAGATCCAAAAACAAAAAAAAAAAAACAAAATCACAAATTTTAAGTAATGAAATGACGTCGGGGCATTTTTAATAACTTAAAATTTGATCACATAAATTAGAGGGGATAAATATTCTACTCGTCTAGTGTTTTGGGTGTTTTTGCCAAACTGCAAGATATAAGAGGACACGCATATCGGTATATGTAACAGTATATTATTTTTTAAAGTGTCATTTCCGCTTTTTTGCAGACGCGTCATGATATTTTTTTCTGTTTGGTGTGAAATAAACCTGAAGATGCTAATATATTTGACATCCACTAAATTAACCTGAAATATGGAACAACTGTGAAAATGTATCACCTCAACAAAATTTACTGATTAAAGTATGCACATCCTTCACCCCTTTTAAAGAATACATAATTTTTTCTAGTCCAAAATCTTAATTGCCTCTGGGTGAGATAAGCAAGGCTAACAAATTTGACCATAATTCAAAATAATTTCGTCCATAGCAAATAAAATAAAAGAGAATCTATGAACGAAACAGTTATTTCAGTTTTATTTATTAATGTTACATTACTAGTAACGCTTTAATGTTTTACTGAAATAATAAAATTCACTATTTATTAACTATATAGGTTTAATACATTTCATGAAAATTTTCTCATAAGGGATTTTTGTAATAGTACTATTATTGATTAAGTTTGAGAAAATGATTATGTTAAATTTAATAATTTTGTTGGTGTGCCTATGCTTAAAATTTTCCTGGATCCGTAGCTGCCTAGCAGCACCTGTGCCGATCAATCCTCGGTATATATGTACGACTTGTTTCTCGTGATATTGGTGCCTCCGGTGGCCTGGCAGTTTCAGCCTTGGAATGAGACCGTCGAGTTGAATCGCCACAGTCAACATATGTAGGTGCAAATATATTTACGGTGTTGGTTTCATTACAACTAATGGACTCGATCGTAAAAACTTCGTGATTTTATAAACTTTCAAAACAGCTATTCTTCTCAAGTTAACAGAATTTAAGTGATAAAATGACGCCGGCCGGGCACTTTTAATAACTTAAAATTTGAAGCATCATATAAATTAGAGGGGATAAATATTCTACTAGCATAATGTTTTTGGCTTTTTGCTAAACTGCAAGATATATAACTTCTAAGAGGATAAGCATATGTAACAGTATATTACTTTTTTTAGTGTCATTTCTGTTTGGTGTGAAATTAACCCGAAGATGCTAATATATTTGACTTCCACTAATTTAACCTGAATTATGGAACAACTGCAAAAATGTGTCACCTCAATCAAAATTTACTGATTAAAGCTTGCACATCCTCACTCCAATTAAATAATACATAACTTTTCCAAATCCAAAATCTTAATTGCCTCTGGGTTACATAAGAAAGGGTAACAAATTTGATCATAATTTTAAATATTTTTTTTCCAAAGCAAGTAACAACAATTAATCCTTAAGAAACAAAGGGTGAGTAGAAAACATGTAGACATTAAATGTTATTGAACCTTCCACTGTGTCAAAGAATCCATATGAACAAGCACGATAACTAACAGATAAAATAAAAAGAGAGATTTATAAATATTAAAAAGCAAGTGCATGAAGCAGAGAAAAATATAAACATAAATCCTCCAAAAACTGAAGCACAAGTAGAAACACTTCAGCTGCTGCCCTAGATAAAATGAAACAAATGAAAGACCATGCGAATATTTACAGGTCCTTGATTTCTAACAAATACTCCAGGTGGTGTGATTCATCCAAAAATCATGTGCAATTTGCTTCCACGGCTCTTGGCAACCACTCTCTGCTATTTTTTTCCTACAAGAAAAAGTTAAACGAAAAAAGTGATTGCAGTGTTCAAAAAAGAATATTTTATATTTTGTTAAATCCAATTCATTGGTAATATCAATTTCAAAGAAGACTTGTTGCAAGAAAGTCCCTGCTTGTAAAGTTAATCGGTACAGCAAGGCTACCCCAGAATGGAATGATACCACATTAAGATCTCATTTGGGTTTATTATGCCAAAATCTAAAAAGTGCAGTCTAAGAGGAAGAAAATCGGCACCCACTTATGTTTGGTCATTTAAATGCTCATTTGTCAATTTAGCTCTAAATGGAAGCTAATCTAAGCAATATTTTCCCAAACAAATAGGTAAAAGAGGGAATAATAAAATGAAACACTGGGATATAAATGCTGGCATAAACTTTTATATGAAAAGCGCACCTTTAAATGATTAGCAGGAGCAGTCGTTTCTATGTGACAATTCAGCTTCTTGATATGGCCTATTAAGAAAAATAAAATGTAAAATGGATTAAATGAAACAGTAAACGATTGTTCTTTTAGGGGTTGTTAGGATCCCTTGGGAATAGCCTATTCCCCCGAATAGCTAATCCTAGGACTAAATTTTTCATCCAAACGCAATTATCAATTCCAGGAATAGCTAATCCCAGGAATAGCACTATTTCCAACAACACTCTTCCCAACAACACTTTTCTCTCTACTTTTCACACTTCCCAACGCTATTCCTAAACTCACCATCCAAACAACATTCTTAGTCCCGGAATAGCACTCTTCCCACGCTTCCCGAAATCTCACTTTTTCCTTAAATTTAGTCCCAAGATTTGCTATTCCTATCTATTCCCCACCCATCCAAACGACCCCTTAGATTAAACAGATGCTAACAGAGAAATATTAAGGTTGTTAAATATTTTTTGGTGAAGTTTATCAGCATTGATTCTAAATACAGATGTTCACTGCAACTCTTAGAGGAGTTTTTCCAAAATAAATAAATAAATAATGTTAACCCTTAATCAGCCCCAATTAATCACCTGAGGCTGTTATATATCCACGACCTCTGATTACGGGACCACTTCAGCGATGTTGAGATCGAACCTGAAATGCCATTTAATAATTGTCCCATATTTAGCACGGATTAGATCAGCTCAGAAAAAAAAAAGGAAAAATAATAATTGTTCCCATCCAAATTTAAACAAACTCCGAAGGGAACTTACTGGGAGACCTCTTTTGGCAGAATGTTGAGATCTAGCCTGAAACATTAGCACCTCTTTTAATAATTACCCCATAATTAGCACTTTAATCGTCATATTAGATAATGAAAGGACAAAAAATAATAATTCCAAATTGAAGTTCCTTTTGGACTCTGTTCAACAAACTTTTAGAGAAATTATAAAAAATTATTTCCCCTGAACAGCTGAACTCTGTTATGAAACCACTTCTAAGGCATCTCAAATTTGAATTGAAAGTTATGGCTGTGCAAAAGTGGGGCCGGGTTTTGTAATTGCACCCAGTATTTTGTGTTTGGGATTAAAATCAAACATTCCAATTCTCATATTGTAACTGACACAAATATTACAATGATTTGTTTACAAAAGTACCCAACTGCCAGAGTGGTTAATTTATGAAAGATATACGCTGTTGATTATTGACAATATTGCCTCTAGCATTGGACAATGATCTGTTTGAAAGCGGAAATTGCAGAAAAGCAAAAAATCTTTGGTGTAATTTCAGGATAAAAAGGATCTATTTTAACAGTGCCTAACCTGATCACCTCTGATGAGGCCCTGTCAGAGTCTCCTGCATCTGATGAGCTTTCTGACGATGCCAAGTCAGGGTATCCTGAGTCTGATGGACTATCCGATGAGGTCATGTCAGAATCTTCCGAGTCAGATGAAGCCATGTCAGAGCCTCCAGAGTCTGACGAGCCGGTGTGGCGAGAATCAGCTGGTCTGAAAAGGGGAAAAAGGATATCAACTTTTTTAAACAAAAAAATGAATGGATTGAATCGTTAAAATTGTGTGATTTGTCAGATTCAATTAAACTTTGGAGCGTTAAACATGCTTTTAAAAGAACTGAAGCACATGATTTAGTGGCATGTACAGAAACCCAAACAATTATAATCTATATCAATAAATTGCACAAAGCCTCTATTCACGTTGCCAATATTTAGATCTTATCTGGTATCAGACCAGTGGTAACGTCGAGTACAAAATACCAAACCTGGTGTTAAAGAATCAAAATTCAAAGGAAAAGAATAACTTCTATTCTTTGCAAATTGAACCCAACATTTCTTTTATCATGTTTAGAATGAAAGAAAATATTATTTTGTAACTGGCACATGAATATTTTACAGAATTGATCCTACGTTTAACAAGTCAACTGTTTAAAAACTGAAAATTTGAAGTTAACAGAGAAGCAGATTAAGCATTGAGGTTACACAATTGAAAAATCTACCAAAGAAGTTAACATTTTTTCATTATTAAGTTGACAAAAAGACCCGAGGGCAATTTTCATGTATTAATATTATAACTCTTACTTCAAACTTTACTATATTACAGCAATGCCCTGAAATTCACCAGCACATACTCTTAATATATAATACCTCTGATCTTGATTACTAGAAGCCGCAGCCACACCTGATTGCGTAGCTTCCAGATCACAGTCGGGGTGGAGAAAATACTGTGGACCACTGTTGTCCCCGACCTCTGGTTCTGGCTCCACTTCAGGATGTTCGAACCTGAAATCCCATTTAATAATTATCCCATAATAATTCTGTATTAGATTAGCTCAGCAAAATAAAAAAGAAATAAAAACATACTTTTAACAAGAAAATTGAGAACTTACTGAGGGACCATCTCTAGCCGGATGTTGAGATCGAAATCTAGCCTGAAAAATTATGCTAGAATTAGCACTTTAATCATCATGTAAGAAAAATAAAGGACAAAACATAATTAACTGTTCCCATTGAAATTCCTTTGTGGCTCTGTTAAACAAACTTTTTATTAAAATAAAAAATAACAATCACAACACAAGCACTTAGATCAAATATGGTAGCTCAGTGCCCCTACACTGCTTCTCCCAAGAAAAAGAAAACAAAAAAATGGATTAAGTGAAATGGAAAACGATAGTTATTAGGATAAACCAGATGGAAACATAGAAAATATTAGCGTTCTCACTTTTTTTTTGGTGATGTTTATCAGCGTTGAAAAGAGTTTTCTCAAAGAAATAAATTTAACCCTTAATTATGCCCGACAAGGCCAAACATAACATAAAAAAAAAAGTAAGTTACTATACATTTGGTACAGTTCAGTGATTTTTTTATCAGAAATAGATACTGTTGTTATTGACAATATAGTCGATAAGAATGGACATATATGCCTCTTAATTAAATGTGTGCAATTACCTCTCATGTCCATCATCAGCTGAAGCAGCAGCCTTGTCAGTAGGATGCTTGGAGGAAGCAGTGTCCTCGAGGTCCTCGAAAGACGCAGGCATCCGCATGCAGTTGTGTTCCCCATTAAATCGCGCGGCCGACCGGCGCCAGTCGGAGCATGTGGTAGCCAGATGAGAGATTGGGTAGAAACAGGGCACATTGAGGTTGTTGTCCCCAACCTCCGACTGAGCTTGATGGTCTTCAAGCTCTTCTGGAGCGAGATTGAGGTCGAACCTGAAACATCAGCGAATTCAATTCAATTGTATAAGCTAAAATTTTAACTGAGAAAACTAGAGAAACTAAGTATAGTGAATTAGGGTTTAAGACATGTATCCGTGAAGAGAGGGGAGCCGATTTTGGAACAGAAATGTAGCAGGTTAAGCCAAGTATTCAAGATAACATGAACTCAGGTTTAGGCCAAGCATTCTTCGTGAGCATCAAAATTTGCAAAACTTTAAGGTGTAATATTTTTTTTAGAAAAAAAGAAAGAGAGAGAGAGAGATCTAGAGAGCCATATATACCTCGGCTGTGGGCTTGCTATCATCTTCTTCTTCTTGAACGAGGCGAAATGAGACTCACCTAATAAGTCGGATGAGATGCTGATCACAAGGGTTTCATGAGAATCAGCTCGGCTGAAAACAAGAAGACGAACACAAAGAATTCGCTTATTTAATTTGTTACTTTTTTTTTTTAGAAAAAAAGGCAAAAGCGTTGTTTCTTATTGAAACAAATTAAAAGAGTTTACAGAAACAATGTCATATTTCTACCATATCTCCTCCTACTCATTATCAGTACCAACGACCAACTATCTAAACAACCTCTGTCTCCTATTTTAATTTCTTAATTAATGATATCCAGAATTTATTGAATCTTTAATTAAAAAAAGTGCGATATATGTCCTTTCGGAACAAACTTTGAAAGTGGAAACCCTAAAAATGCGTTCGGGATCAAACGAAACTCAAAACTAATAATTAATTAATAATGATCTAAATGAATTAATTTATGCAATAATTAAGCCTATATCGTTGTGGATCTTTCTTTCTTTGTTGCTGCAGTTTTTCATCCCAAATAAACCTCAATCAATTACCATACCATAAAAGAAACACTAAATTCGACACTTTTGTTTCATTAGGAACCAAAATCATCGAACAAACTTGGAGAAAGAGTTGACGCAAGTGCCTGACCTTCGTTTCCTTGTCTTGTCTTTGCCTTCTTGCGGCGCCATCGCTACAATTAATTAAGTTAACAAGCGCAGAGAGAGAGAGAGAGCGATCGATGGATACTTCGACACCAAGGAATTAACCGACAGAGAGAGAACGAAGTGAGAGATGAGATAGAGGTAGTGAGAGAGCGCTGGGAGTCGGGCATTTATATGTATGGTATTAACGGCAGTATGCATAAAGCATGGTTCTTTTTTAAGGTAACTTGTCAAAAATGCCCTTGTCTATGAAGCCAATTTGCAAGTATACCCCAATTTCACATTGCAGCCCTCCTAAATACGGATACTTCGAAGAAATCTGTTAAAGGTTTCAACCAAAAATAAAATAAAACTCTCTGTGAATGACCCGGAAATAAATCCCACAGTTCTATCTTTCTAGACAATACCCCAGATAATTCAAGAATCATTTGTAAGTCCTTCATAATCCTTAATTTGGAGGACTTTTTTTTAAGATATGTTCTAATCAGTTATCATTTGTACTAAGTACTAACTATCCAATCCAATCCAATCCATCCAATCCAATCCAATCCAATCCAATCCAACAATCCTTCATTTTCAGCTGCCTTATTCTACAGTACCGTGCACCACGATCTGAGCCGTCCGATTCCCCTCTGTTTGCGATGGATTTCATCAGACCCGTCCGTTCCCGCTATCGCTTTTGTGCTATGGATTTTGTGTATGTTATTTTCTGTTACCTTCTGTGTCGCACAGAACATTTTACGTGATTTTCTATTTCTGTTATGCAGACGCAGGATTGGCTGCAGGGACATCTCCACTATCAATCTTTATTTTCGATTTTCTTTACCTTAGTTGTTGTTGCATTCTGTGTTGCACACAATTCGTTAGGTGCCTTTCTCTTTAGATTCTTGCAAGCACACAAACGACTGCAGAAGGAACGACTAGAGGGATCAATGAACTCTCTCTTCAGCGCACCTTCTTCTGGACCCTTCTTCTATCGCTTTTCTACACAAAGCTAAAAAGGAAAGTGAGAGAGAGAGAGATCCATCCTTCTCCTCTTCAACGCCGGCTCATCCTTTCTCCTCTCAACCACTTTCTCGAACTCTAGGGTCGAGCGACTATTGTGCCAAATCCTCTCCACTTTTTCCGGCTCTCCATCGATCCGGCTGCTTCTCCTTCCTATTCATCAATTTGATTGACTCCTGATTTGATGTCTTGCAAGGTAAGTTGGAGTTTTATATGGCAGTTCCCTCTTCGTTCTTAAGATTTGTTTGTTTGTTGTGAATAAACGAATTTCCATATCTAATTTCTGGTTTAGTTTGGCGTTGCTGCTGAATCAAAGTTGTGCAATCCAACATTAAAGAAAGTAAATGGGCGACATGGAAAGGGCCATCAGAGAGTTGAGGGAGAGGCGGCCAATCTGGATCCTCTCATTTACCCTTTTGTGTGTAAGATTATGTTGTTATTTACTGCTAATATTTTTAGAACAAATTGCTTTTTGTTGTAAGGATTAAGTAAAAAATTGAGTGTCAAAATTTAAATTGAGATCACTATTCTGCTGCGTTAATTTTTATGAGTATTATTTATTATTAATCGTTGCCATTTATTTGATTAGGGAATAAATATTGCATTTGTTCATTTTTGGTACAAATAAATCAACAGGTTTTATAATTATTGACCAGCCATAGAATATGAATTGTCGAACTATATTCCATTTTTTTCCCTTTTTCCAGGTTTAATTAGTTGATCAATTCTTAGTTAACTAAGGAAGTGCGAGAGGATCAAGATGCCGGGGAAAAAGATCGACAGTGTATGCTCCATCAAATTTCGAGGTTACCTCAGCTCATCATTGGATATACAATTTTCTTCTCTTACCTTGGTATAGTTTCAAAATGATTTGTGATGGTCTATAGTATGAATAAATATTTTAAGACAAATTAAATTGTCGGGTTCTTGAGAAGACAATAGAAAAATCCAGAGTTTTACCCTACATAAATCATGGTCTTCGTGTCTATTTTGCTCTTTTGACTGGTAACATTTAAGTCTTTCATATATGGTCAATTGTTTGATAATGCATATGAAAAGATATGGTATCATATTATTTTAGATTAGAGAGGATGTATAAATTACTGTATTTATACTAGATACCAAAAAATAATCACCAATGACTGAATGGAAAAAGAATGATGTATATAGAGTGAAATATGTGAGTTCAGACCTTTCTTTTCAGGGAAATAAAAATTGTTTAATTTTCTCTGTACTTTGGTATGTTGCCTTTGTTTTTATACAGGATTTGTGCAGCATTCTTGACATTTTGCAAAATTGCATCTCTCTGTCTTATCATTATATTTTCTTTTTGGTTGGTAGAAAACCATACTAAGTAGCACATACCAGTGCATAACTTGGTAAATTTGAATGTTTTGGTGCTCCTATTTTTAACTACCTTTTAAAATAGTTGGTACCGTACTTTAGTGTACTGCCCAGCTACACTAATGTTCATATTTTGTATTTAATAGGAAAGCAGCTCCAGGGAATATCTTCATAGCGCATCAATCCGTAATAAAGTTAGATTGGTTCTAATTGAGTCTCCTTTTTTATATTAAAAAAAGTATGCCACACTGTTGATTTAATCGAAGGGATAAGTAAAGCTTTTGCACTGAAAGATAAAATTCTGAGTTTGGGTTCGCAAATTAGTTTCGTGTCATTCTTCTATTTTCAGGAACTAAGACAATCAAGAAGAGATTGGGATCTTCTTGAAGACAAGATTCATTGATTACAGTTCTCTCAAGTGAGTTGGCCTTGGTTCCTTATTAAATAATATTGTTAAAAGGGCAACAAAGATTATCATAGTTAACTGATCAGCAACCTTGAATGAACTTGCTTTGGTACTTGCAAAAGCTAGATATTTGTCAAATTGATCTGTTATTTATTCAATTAGGGACTATACTTACAAACGTTGATGATAAGATGTCAATCTCGATGCGCATTGGCCGAGTCTCTTACTGGTGCTCTATTTTATTTGTTCAAATTGTTTCAGAAAATTGAGTTTCTGCAACTATTTTACATAATGAATTACCGTGGTTGACAATTGACGAAAATCGAGCTTCTGCAACTATTCATTACAGGCATGCTTTGTGAGATTTTTTCTTTCATTCTGCATATATACATTTCAGGTATATTACTGTGGATGCTATTGTTTAAAACATATGTAGATTTATGTATACGATTTATAAATTATTATTATGAATGGTGATCTTCAGGGTATAAATTTTTGTTCATAAAAAGCAATGCCAAAAGTACACATGCCTCCATGCATGGTAATATATATGATCTTTCCCTTATTGTGTGCCAAGAATTTTTGTGCTTCATTTATGTAGTTGGAGCTGCCAACCAACTTACATCAATTTTCACCAGATACTTGAATAAAGAAAACATACCAGTAAATTGGGTTATGGTTATAACTTATAGGGCACTATTTGGTGATAATATAGCGCACACTCATGCTTTGTTCTGCCCAGCTCTACTTTAATTTGGTTTGATCCAGAAAGACTACAGTTATAATAAATCACTTTTTTGTACTTATCAGGGGCATAAAAAAGAACTACAAGATGAGTCAAGGGAAGCTACTCAATGACTAGGAAGTCAACCTTAACCCATGAGAGCATGACTAGGTCTTTGCCAAATGTTCAGTTTGATAAGATTGAACTAATTGAGAGGTTGAGCTGCTCACTAGAGACAGGTGAGGTGAAGAACGAAAAAAGGTTCTCTCTCTACAGTACTGAAGGGAGATGATCAGAGCAGTTCAAATATCACTCAAATTAACAGTGAGCCAGGAAAAAGTCCAATTGGTGAGTTATTGTCTCTCTTAGAAATTGTGTTTGATGCAGTTGAAGTAGTATACATGTATTGAATATTAATATATATTTATAATGCTGCTGCTACTTTTTATATCTATTTTTATTCATTTTGTACCTTTTATGGTCAAGAACTGTATTGTTAACTTTTTTTGGGTTTCTGTGCAGAGTTGTCTCTATGCAAGCACATGCTATCTGAAGGAATTGGAGAAGCAGCAGGCCGGTAAGCGTTTGACTCTCAAAAATTAACCCTAGAAAAATTTCGTCAACTTGGTCCACTGGATCTCATTAAGAATGATAAGTTAGTCGTCTGAATAGCCAGACACTACTTTCCATATGAAGCTGTTGCATCAGTCGTGCTTGGCACGGCCTCCTTTGGTGAACAAGCAAAGGAATTACTAAACCTAAAAGACATGATTCAAGTAGAACAGATTGACCCAAAAAAATCTATTCTTCGAGCTGTTGGGAGCTGGCTTTTGGATTCAAGAGATCAAAAACCATAAGCACAGTGCGACCAGGGATGGGCTCGATAACAATTTGGAGGAATGCGAGGGGGTTAATGCTAAAATTAGCAGGAAAAATGTGAGGTCCCTGGTCACCCACCTCAAAAGAAATTTGTCTCATTACATCTCAACGAGGGCCGCAATGTCGTGACATCTACCTTCTCTACTCCTGTGCTTGGGAAACAAGAAGTTAGTTCTGACTTCCTATGTGGAAGTTTTCAATTTCTTTTTATTGTTTATACTCTTTCATCATTCGTATATGTTAACAAGTTGATGGTCGAATATTTCTTTGGAAATGGAACACTTGTATTGTAATTTCAGATGTCCATGGAACAATTACAAGGTAGCTTTTTCAATTTTAATTGAAGTAAACAAATTATATCCGTATCTTAAATAATGTGGAATAAAATTTCATCTGATTAGTGACTAAGTAACTAAATTAGCAGGTAAGAAGACATCTAAACAACACAGAATCCTCGCCGGAGCACCTAAACTGCACACACACAAAATATCACAAACTGTAGACCATCGCGCGAAGCGCGATGAGAAAGCTAGTAAATATAATTTTAAAAGACCATAATCTTCTCAGGGAAAATATTACAAATCATAGAACAATATTAAAATCATTTTTTTTATAGATTTTGATGTATTAGGCATTCCGGATTGATGTGTTCCATGTCATCATCATCATCATCAAGAGGATGGTTACATTAGCGATCAAATCTCGACTTTTCAACTTAAAATGACTAATCTGAATGTTTCAATGTATTCTACATATGTAAATTCCGTTGGAGAAGGAAATTTTATACATTTTTTTAATTGTTTTACTATTTATTATGATGTTTTTAAAAATATTATTAAAGAATTAGATACCTCCAAATTTAAAAATATCATAATAAATAATAAGGAAAAAATTATTCAAATTTTGTATTTTTTTTTTCCTCTCATAGTCGATAGTCCTTAGCGCGGATTTTTTTTTTCGCTCATTTTTTTTTTAGTGTTAACTTTTTCAATGAAAATGAGAGAGATCGGCAATGGAGACTTGGTGACGGAAGTGGCCCGAGAAGAGGATGGAGAGAGATATTACAGTCAATAAGAAAAATTGGATATACAAAAATGATAATTTTCTAATTTAATTGGATTCAGGATAACAACTTTTAAAGACTTAAAACTGGCGTGAGAATTTTCAAATTTTCCAATTTTTAAAGGACAAAAAAAAATTTCCTTTATTGGAACGTCTAGACTGTAAATTTAATCATTATTTTTTAGCCGCATGTAAGACACGTCATATTTAACACTCTTTTGATTCTGGTCACATTAATTTAAAGTTCAATCTTCCACGTGTGACATGAATATCCAGAAGGTAAATGATCCTGGCAGCACCTGTGCCGATCAATCCTCGGTATATATGTACGACTTGTTTCTCGTGATATTGGTGCCTCCGGTGGCCTGGCAGTTTCAGCCCTGGAATGAGACCGTCGAGTTGAATCGCCACAGTCAACATATGTAGGTGCAAATATATTTACGGTGTTGGTTTCATTACAACTAATGGACTCGATCGTAAAAACTTCGTGATTTTATAAACTTTTTCAAAACAGCTATTCTTCTCAAGTTAACAGAAATTTAAGTGATAAAATGACGCCGGCCGGGCACTTTTAATAACTTAAAATTTGAAGCATCATATAAATTAGAGGGGATAAATATTCTACTCGCATAATGTTTTTGGCTTTTTGCTAAACTGCAAGATATATAACTTCTAAGAGGATAAGCATATGTAACAGTATATTACTTTTTTTAGTGTCATTTCTGTTTGGTGTGAAATTAACCCGAAGATGCTAATATATTTGACTTCCACTAATTTAACCTGAATTATGGAACAACTGCGAAAATGTGTCACCTCAATCAAAATTTACTGATTAAAGCTTGCACATCCTCACTCCAATTAAATAATACATAACTTTTCCAAATCCAAAATCTTAATTGCCTCTGGGTTACATAAGAAAGGGTAACAAATTTGATCATAATTTTAAATATTTTTTTTCCAAAGCAAGTAACAACAATTAATCCTTAAGAAACGAAGGGTGAGTAGAAAACATGTAGACATTAAATGTTATTGAACCTTCCACTGTGTCAAAGAATCCATATGAACAAGCACGATAACTAACAGATAAAATAAAAAGAGAGATTTATAAATATTAAAAAGCAAGTGCATGAAGCAGAGAAAAATATAAACATAAATCCTCCAAAAACTGAAGCACAAGTAGAAACACTTCAGCTGCTGCCCTAGATAAAATGAAACAAACGAAAGACCATGCGAATATTTACAGGTCCTTGATTTCTAACAAATACTCCAGGTGATGTGATTCATCCAAAAATCATGTGCAATTTGCTTCCACGGCTCTTGGCAACCACTCTCTGCTATTTTTTTCCTACAAGAAAAAGTTAAACGAAAAAAGTGATTGCAGTGTTCAAAAAAGAATATTTTATATTTTGTTAAATCCAATTCATTGGTAATATCAATTTCAAAGAAGACTTGTTGCAAGAAAGTCCCTGCTTGTAAAGTTAATCGGTACAGCAAGGCTACCCCAGAATGGAATAATACCACATTAAGATCTCATTTGGGTTTATTATGCCAAAATCTAAAAAGTGCAGTCTAAGAGGAAGAAAATCGGCACCCACTTATGTTTGGTCATTTAAATGCTCATTTGTCAATTTAGCTCTAAATGGAAGCTAATCTAAGCAATATTTTTCCCAAACAAATAGGTAAAAGAGGGAATAATAAAATGAAACACTGGGATATAAATGCTGGCATAAACTTTTATATGAAAAGCGCACCTTTAAATGATTAGCAGGAGCAGTCGTTTCTATGTGACAATTCAGCTTCTTGATATGGCCTATTAAGAAAAATAAAATGTAAAATGGATTAAATGAAACAGTAAACGATTGTTCTTTTAGATTAAACCTATGTTGCACGGGTTCGGGTTCGAGTACCGTACCCGGTACGATTCGGGTACGACGGTACGAAAATTTTCAAAAATCTCCGGTACGGGTACGCCGATATATATATATTATTTTAATATTTTATTGATCTATAATTATATTATATTATAAATATAATGTGTATAACATAATTTTGTTTAGTTGAGACTTGGAATTTACACAAATAACTTTGAATATTTTGATCTATGATTATATAAGATATAATGTGTATAATATAATTTTATTTAGCTAAGACTTGAAGATTAGATAAATAAATAACATAAACAATCAACAAAGACAAGTTGGCTTGGTGGTAGTTGTGTTGGAATGCACAGCACACATCTTCGGTTCAATTCCCACTTTTAGCAAAAAAAATCAGCATTTGTCAATTTCAAAAAAAAAAAAAAAAAAATCAGCATTTGTCAAGTGGCCATGTGCGCGCTGGAATTGTGCCTGGGTCAAGCCAAGTGACACGTGGCACCTTCTAATTGGTTGGTACGCGTACCGCCTAGTACCGTTGACCGTACCCATTAGTCAAACTAATTAAAATATTATGGTACGCCACGTGGCGTACCCGGTTCGTACCCGCGCCGTACCGGGCTCGTACCCGTACCCGGTTCGTACCCGGTACGCGTACGGCCACATAATAGGCGTACCAGGGTAACTTAGGATTAAACAGATGCTAACAGAGAAATATTAAGGTTGTTAAATATTTTTTGGTGAAGTTTATCAGCATTGATTCTAAATACAGATGTTCACTGCAACTCTTAGAGGAGTTTTTCCAAAATAAATAAATAAATAATGTTAACCCTTAATCAGCCCCAATTAATCACCTGAGGCTGTTATATATCCACGACCTCTGATTACGGGACCACTTCAGCGATGTTGAGATCGAACCTGAAATGCCATTTAATAATTGTCCCATATTTAGCACGGATTAGATCAGCTCAGAAAAAAAAAAAGGAAAAATAATAATTGTTCCCATCCAAATTTAAACAAACTCCGAAGGGAACTTACTGGGAGACCTCTTTTGGCAGAATGTTGAGATCTAGCCTGAAACATTAGCACCTCTTTTAATAATTACCCCATAATTAGCACTTTAATCGTCATATTAGATAATGAAAGGACAAAAAATAATAATTCCAAATTGAAGTTTCTTTTGGACTCTGTTCAACAAACTTTTAGAGAAATTATAAAAAATTATTTCCCCTGAACAGCTGAACTCTGTTATGAAACCACTTCTAAGGCATCTCAAATTTGAATTGAAAGTTATGGCTGTGCAAAAGTGGGGCCGGGTTTTGTAATTGCACCCAGTATTTTGTGTTTGGGATTAAAATCAAACATTCCAATTCTCATATTGTAACTGACACAAATATTACAATGATTTGTTTACAAAAGTACCCAACTGCCAGAGTGGTTAATTTATGAAAGATATACGCTGTTGATTATTGACAATATTGCCTCTAGCATTGGACAATGATCTGTTTGAAAGTGGAAATTGCAGAAAAGAAAAAAATCTTTGGTGTAATTTCAGGATAAAAAGGATCTATTTTAACAGTGCCTAACCTGATCACCTCTGATGAGGCCCTGTCAGAGTCTCCTGCATCTGATGAGCTTTCTGACGATGCCAAGTCAGGGTATCCTGAGTCTGATGGACTATCTGATGAGGTCATGTCAGAATCTTCCGAGTCAGATGAAGCCATGTCAGAGCCTCCAGAGTCTGACGAGCCGGTGTGGCGAGAATCAGCTGGTCTGAAAAGGGGAAAAAGGATATCAACTTTTTTAAACAAAAAAATGAATGGATTGAATCGTTAAAATTGTGTGATTTGTCAGATTCAATTAAACTTTGGAGCGTTAAACATGCTTTTAAAAGAACTGAAGCACATGATTTAGTGGCATGTACAGAAACCCAAACAATTATAATCTATATCAATAAATTGCACAAAGTCTCTATTCACGTTGCCAATATTTAGATCTTATCTGGTATCAGACCAGTGGTAACGTCGAGTACAAAATACCAAACCTGGTGTTAAAGAATCAAAATTCAAAGGAAAAGAATAACTTCTATTCTTTACAAATTGAACCCAACATTTCTTTTATCATGTTTAGAATGAAAGAAAATATTATTTTGTAACTGGCACATGAATATTTTACAGTATTGATCCTATGTTTAACAAGTCAACTGTTTAAAAACTGAAAATTTGAAGTTAACAGAGAAGCAGATTAAGCATTGAGGTTACACAATTGAAAAATCTACCAAAGAAGTTAACATTTTTTCATTATTAAATTGACAAAAAGACCCTAGGGCAATTTTCATGGATTGTAATATTATAACTCTTACTTCAAACTTTTACTATATTACAGCAATGCCCTGAAATTCACCAGCACATACTCTTAATGTATAATACCTCTGATCTTGAATACTAGAAGCCGCAGCCACACCTGATTGCGTAGCTTCCAGATCACAGTCGGGGTGGTGAAAACACTGTGGGTTAAAACCACTGTTGTCCACGACCTCTGGTTCTGGCATCACTTCAGGATGTTCGAACCTGAAATCCCATTTAATAATTATCCCATAATAATTATGTATTAGATTAGCTCAGCAAAAAAAAAAAAGAAATAAAAACATACTTTTAACAAGAAAATTGAGTACTTACTGAGGGACCATCTCTAGCCGGATGTTGAGATCGAAATCTAGCCTGAAAAAATTATGCTAGAATTAGCACTTTAATCATCATCTAAGAAAAATAAAGGACAAAACATAATTAACTGTTCCCATTGAAATTCCTTTGTGGCTCTGTTAAACAAACATTTATTTAAATAAAAAATAACAATTACATCACATAGATCAAATATGGGCAGCTCAGCGCCCATACACCCCTTCTCCCAAGAAAAAGAAAACAGAAAAATGGATTAAGTGAAATGAAAAACGATAGTTATTAGGATAAACCAGATGGAAACATAGAAAATATTAGCGTTCTCACTTTTTTTTTTTTGGTGATGTTTATCAGCATTGAAAAGAGTTTTCTCAAAGAACTTAATTTAACCCTTAATTATGCCCAACAAGGCCAAACATAACATAAAAAAAAAAAAGTAAGTTACTATACATCTGGTACAGTTCAGTGATTATTTTATCAGAAATAGATACTGTTGTTATTGACAATATAGTCGATAAGAATGGACATATATGCCTCTTAATTAAATGTGTGCAATTACCTCTCGTGTCCATCATCAGCTGAAGCAGCCTTGTGTGTGGACTTTTTCGTCATTTCTCGAAGAATGATTGGGTTTCCTCAAGAATGGGAATAAGCCTTAGATTCACCCCTCACGAGCTTAAATTCAAGTGCAAAAATGCTTCTTAACAACAAGAAGACATTAACGAGAATTTATTTTCATGAAGGTTTATTAATTTTGTGGATCCTTTCCTTCCAATAGGCGCAAGCCCCTATTGTTAATTACCCCGTGACGAATCACGAGAACCTCTGATTAAGGGATTCGAGAAATTATATGTCGTAGGCTAGAAAAGTTGTTATCTCAATTTATTTTCAACTTAAACTAAACTCAATTGATGTTACCAAACTTAGTTGACGGGGCACAATTGAGAACATTTAAAATATTTTATCTAAAGCTAAGTCTTGGTCATTTGGCGACTTGTAAGACTAAAGAAATCTGATTTAGTGGTTCTCGGCCATTTGGTAGCTTGGAAGAACTAGGTCCTGATCATTTGGTGACTTGTAAGACTTTAGGAGTTTGATTTGGTTGCTCTTGGCCATTTGACGGCTTGGAAGAACTGGGTCTTGGTCATTTGGTGACTTGTAAGACTTTAGGAGTTTGATTTGGTTGTTCTTGGCCATTTGACGGCTTGGAAGAACTGGGTCTTGGTCATTTGGTGACTTGTAAGACTTTAGGAGTTTGGTTTGGTTATTCTTGGCCATTTGACGGCTTGGAAGAACTGGGTCTTGGTCATTTGGTGACTTAAGACTTGAGGAGTTTGATTTGGTTGTTCTTGGCCATTTGACGGCTTGGAAGAACTGGGTCTTGGTCATTTGGTGACTTGTAAGACTTTAGGAGTTTGATTTGGTGATTCTTGGCTATTTGGTAGCTTGAAAGAACCGGGTCTTGGTCATTTAGTGACTTGTAAGACTTGGAGAGTTTGATTTAGTGATTCTTGACTATTTAGTAACTTGAAAGAACCGGGTCTTGGTCATTTAGTGACTTGTAAGACTTGGAGAGTTTGATTTAGTGATTCTTGGCTATTTAGTAGCTTGAAAGAACCGGGTCTTGGTCATTTAGTGACTTGTAAGACTTGGAGAGTTTGATTTAGTGATTCTTGGCTATTTAGTAGCTTGAAAGAATCGGGTCTTGGTCATTTAGTGACTTGTAAGACTTTTGATTTGGTGATTCTTGGCTATTTAGTAGCTTGAAAGAACCGGGTCTTGGTCATTTAGTGACTTGTAAGACTTGGAGAGTTTGATTTGGTGATTCTTGGCTATTTAGTAGCTTGAAAGAACCGGGTCTTGGTCATTTAGTGACTTGTAAGACTTGGAGAGTTTGATTTGGTGATTCTTGGCTATTTAGTAGCTTGAAAGAACCGGGTCTTGGTCATTTAGTGACTTGTAAGATTTTTGGATTTAATTCCTGGGACTGTGTGAGTCGCTGTAGGAATTAGTTTCTGGAGAGATAATTTGACCTTGCATTGGCGTTGATCTTGATTTCAGGGAGTGACTTTTCCTCAACTAATGAAGTTTCGGTTTTAACTTTGGGTACCGTGTTTGGACTTTTAATTCTCTAATGTTTCTCTTTGGGCTTTAGTAATTTTATTATTTTCCTTTATTTTGGTTTTAGAAATTTAAAGACTTCAAATTCACTTTTAATACTTTTGAAAATACTTATTTGAAAAGTACCTAATTGAAAATAGTCACTTGAAGGTTGTTTTAATATTGAATTTATTTAAATTTTTGTTTCAAAATCCTATAGAAAATTTATTTAAGTTTTATTGTGTTTATTATTTGTATAAAATTCAATTTTTATAACGAAAATACTTCAAAAATATAAAAGCTTGACATTTTGAAAGATTTTAGTATCAAAATATCAGTAAATCTGATTTCTACGGATTTTTAGGATTTAAAGGATATTTTATTTGAGTTTTTCTGAGCTTCCTACTATTTTTGGTGAATTTTCCAAATTTCTAACTGACGTGGAAATATTTGATTGGGCCACGTAAGCAATCCGAACTGAGGTGGCTGCCATGTGTATTTGATGGAGTGACAACTGAGTTTTAATAAAATTCCATTGGGCTTGAATGATTTAGGCTGTTGGGCTTGAATCACTCTTGGGTTTCGGCCTTTATTTTCTTTTCCTCTATTTTTTTTTCACTACCAAAACTTCACGAGATTATACAATCCTTGCTCACAGAGAATCGAAGAGGTCATTGGCGCTGAATTTGACCAAGGAAGGAGACGGATTCCATTTCTTTTGTTAATGGGCACGCAAGATGGCGGGTACGGACCCGATAACAATTCCGACCACCGCGAGGTCAGGGAGTAGGTTCCTTAGCATCGCGGCGGTGTGAAGAATGCATTAATATGCTCAGTTTGTGTCGCGTCGGCCGGATTTGACGGATGGGGGAGCCAAGATAGGACACGGCTCAGGGATGGATTGATAACGTTGTTGTTTGAAGGAATAAAATTGTTCCAGAAACGTGTAAATCACAATCCAATGAGTGAAAGGAAAGTGTGTATTAGTTCAATTGAACTTATGTTTGTTTCCATTTGGCGAGGAAGACGAGATGTAACCGAAGGGATGACATATACAGTGAGATGATGAGGAAAGGTACAGTATGGCCATGAGTTTGCTTCAATGAGGTGAATTGGTACAGGAGAGGTACCAGGAAGAGTTTGGCTTGGTTTAGCTTGGATAGAGAAGCCTCATTTAGTTCAATTTTATCTAAATCTCGTGTGATAGCTATTGCTCAGACTTACCAACTTGGGCACCTGTGCTTTAATACATTATTCATGCAGTTTTACTTCATAGGTTGGTTTGGTTATAGAAGGTTCACGATATGTACTGAGCACAGTTCTTGCTAATACAGTATATGCTTACTATTATTAGTAATTATCACCTCAGATCCACTTGACATAGCTTGAATTACTTGTGTCGCTATGTCCACACACATATTAACAGAAGAAATTGATAATTGATTCATAATTAGAATATTGTTTGCCACATCTCTTTAGTGTAATTGTTCACTGTTATCTGAGAAGAATCAAAATTTGAGTGTTACTACACAAGAATCTGCACCTCCATCTAGACAAAATCGGCTGAAAATAACAAATAGCATTCTAATAAAAGGGCAATTAAATAATGTACATTGTATATTTGTATTCTAGATACAAGGCCATAGATTCAAAGGGACTACTAGTGCTTAACAAAATTCATTGCAACACTTATCCAAGGTACAATAATGTAGCCTGACAGTATTCCAATTAGTCCCTTATTTTATAATTATTACTAAACATGAGGAAAAGGATGTGATCCAGACTTTGAGGGATGAAAATCGCTAATACAAATCAGAAAAGAGGCACAGTACAGTACCTAATATCTTTGCAGATCGAACATCATAGTTTCTGTGAATTCTAGAAAGTCAAGCGAAATTATAAAACCTTTTGCATATTACTGGTCTTGAAAGAAGTAATTAAACAACCAACCATAATTGCAAAGAAATACTTAGATCTAAAGGGACACATGCGTTATGGTCTGGTAAGATTCAACTACAAAAATCCTTGCAAACCTCACAACTGTGCAATTCAATTTACATTTCTATGTGGTCATGAACAGTATCGGATTCTGACTAAAATCCGGCAGCATTTCCCCTCTTAAACAGTTCTCGATTCATCTCCAGCCATGGCCAAAGCCAGCTGGAGACGAGCTACCCGGAGCTGGAGAGACTCCAGTCGAGGTAAAAGAGGCTAGGATCTGAGTAAAACCCAGTCGAAGCATTTTGAAGCCAGGATCTGAGTAAAACCCAGTCGAGGCGAAGTAACACATCAAGATTTGGAAAAACTCCAATCAAGATCAGAGAGATCCAAAGCTGAGAACTGAAGCTAGTTCAATCGGAGTTCAAGACGAGTAACAATTGATAAAGAAAGGAGAATAAGATGCAATTCGACTCAGGAAATCCAATTGGGAGAGAATTAAAGCTAAATTAAACAATACAACATGAAATCTATTACTGAAAGCATCAAACCAAGGCATGGCCGATAGAAAATTCAATTCAACGTTCAAAAATCACAAATTTCTTCACTAAACTTTAAATTGGATCTACAGCTTCGACATTTACCTCATTTCTCACCTTTTTTTTTTCAGTTACAACAGATCAATTGGCTTTGAATTCACTCAATTTCTCTTTTCTCTCCACGCTCTTCAACTATTTGTTGAAATGCCTCACCTCTCTCTCTCCCTCTGTCTAACCCAATCTCTTTTTTTTACACAAATTTCTCTTGCCACCTCCAGCTCCCTCTCCTCTCCTTTTGTGGTCTATTTATAGGCCAAGCCTTCGGTCTTGTTTCCGTCCAGGTGCAATGAATCCCCATGGAGCCCGGCGGTTTGTCGTAACCAACTCAATTCAACTAATTTCTGTTGAAGGTGCTCCTCTCTTCTTTCTTTCTTTTGGCTGAACTCAGCGCAACATACACCCCGTTCTCATTTCGTGGGTCCGACCATTCTCGTTCCTCTTGGTTTACCTATTCCGCGTGCACACAGATGAAGGGGTCAATATCGTGAAGAGAACATCGCAGCGACATTCTTCTCCATTCTTCCTGAACTCGGTCTTCTGTAAGCCGTGCATTGCTTCATTCCTTGTAAGACACAGAAACTGTGAAACGGGAGTAGCTACCATTTCATACGTATGGAGGGAAGGATTTGAACCAGGTTTCACTTCCTCCTCCATTTCTATTTGTGCCGGTTATCTCCATTTCCATGTTTTCATTCACTTCCAAAATTCGGCTGAAATAGAATAAATTGTTTGAACCCCTTTCCTTTGGAGATTTTCCATGAAATTTTATCTCTGGCTCCATAAAAATGTGTAGAACATGATAGAATCAAGAATTTTCTCAAATGACCCCACTTTCTATTTTATTTATTTTATCCAAAATTATGGACTTATTTGCATAAAATAGGATCTCTGTATGTTCTCTATGTATTTTCTCAATATGATAATTTTCTTCATGATCTCCTGGATTTTTGGGTAATTTTTCATGATTTTTGGAGTCCGTTTGGTATTTTCCATGAATTTTCTCAAATCCCATGAATTTATTATCCATGAAATTTATTTAATTACTTTCATGAATTTGGCATCATAAAATTAGGTCAAACAAATGCCCCCCACTGGAATTGGTTGTGACAATTCTGAAATGGGAACAAGTGATTCCAGTGGCATCTCTTCTTGACCCTTTTTCGCATAGTCGAATGGTTTCCGTCAGGACTTATTTTTGTTTGTAGCTATGGATGTGGGGCCTTGGTATTTGTTATGAAATTTTGCTGTCGCACTTGCTTGTTCATTCTCTTGCATTTCTTATTGTTTGCTATTATTGTTTGCTGCCTTCATGTGTGTCGACACATGTTGATTTGAGCCTTCGTACTTGAAGACCTTTCTTTCATGTGCTTTTACGAAAAGCAAAGGTCTTTTTCCTTTCAACTTCTATTTTCTCTTTCACTTCATTTGGACTTAGGCTGCACACGAGTCCGAGACTCAATTTAGGTTGGGGTATTTTGGCCCGAACCTGTATTTCCTTGGGCCTGGACTCATCTGGGCCTGTCGCTGTTTTGAATTTGAATTTCTGGCCCTCAAGCATTTCTGGCTCTTTATGTGCTTCGACTATTGTACAGTTACTGCGCACAATCAACCATACAAGCAGTTTCTCTCTCACGATGTGCCACTTCCCTCTCTTTCCCACTTCTTTACATTGCACGTTTCCACTACTTGGCAAATAACGTCCTTGACTACAGGAGTTTATATAAACTAGGGCCTCATATCATTATTCTCATCCCATCTTCACACCCTATCCTTGGTGTCTTTAACTTTTCTCTTTCAACTTTGCTTAATCATGTCTGCTCACAAGCGCCCAAGAAACACTATGGGATCCTCTTCTTTGTGCATTAACCCCATCGTGCCGAACTGGTCTTTTGCCCCAAACAACCGCTACCTTTTTCGTGATGAGACGGCTTTCAACAGTTATAATGATGATATGGGCCGTGAGGAGCGACCTGTTGCTGAGTGCTTTTTCTTTCGCCACCAGAGGCGTATACCGGTGGAGCATATCAATCTTATCCATGGTTGGCTTGATTCTTGGAGTCTTCATGGCCTTGTCGATCTGGATAATCCTTATCATCCCCGCATCACTCGCCTATTTTATGCCAACCTGCGCATCTCTTATGATCACTATGGCAATCCTTCGGCCACCTCCTATCTTTTTGGTCAATTTATGACTATTACCGCTGAGAGCCTGGCTGAATTCTTGCAGGCTTCAAACATGTTGGCTGGCTCTACTGCATACGCTTTTCATCGCTGGCCACGAGGTTTCGGCAATTATCAGGAGTGTCTTCGCTGGTTCAGGGCCGTTCCAGCCGAAGGTGACATTGAGATGACCTCAACTGAGCATCTTCCCGCCCTTCATAGGTACTTGCTCTATTATTTTTCTTCTTTCTCATATTCTTTTCGTTTCTCCTCTTTTTTAATTTTTCTTCTTTTCAGATTCCTTTTCATGGTAATCAATGACATCATCTTTCCCCAAGGGGTTTTGTCCAATCATGCCCGTCCCGGGAGTCTATTCTATCTTCGCCACCTTATTTTGAAGAACCACCCAATCAATCTGGGTCACATGATCATCTTTCATATGCATCAAAAGGCCATGGCCTCTCACAGTCGCAGGGCTTTGCCTTATGGCCATCTCATAGAAGCTCTCATGCGTCGTGCACATATCCTCGTCCCAGAAATGCTATGGGGCAACCGTATCTCTGAGAATTATGTGGCATACCCTCGCAACCTTCTCGACTTGTTTGACTGCACTGGATGGGTGGAATCTTCAATGAACATGCTGGTTCCTGACCCTAATCAACCCATCAATGAATACATTTTGACCCCCAATGCTGCTCCTAACCAATACAGCCCAGTGAGGGTGGCTTCTCCTCCTGCTGACGATGGCTCTATTGCTCTAGCTCCTGAGGTTCCTGCCCCTGTCTCTGTTCAGGCTCTTATCGACCAGCGCTTTGGAGAGTTAAGCGCTCGCCTGGAAGCAATAGAAGAGATGCTCCAAGCCATCACCGCCACCCTTAACAATTTGGGAGGCGGCGTTGCAGCGGCTGCAGTCCCGGAATAGGAGGGGTCTTTTCCTTCTGATTCTTTGTGCCTTATGCACATGTATCTTTATGTTTTCTTTAGTTTGTAATTGGTTTTTTCTTTTCCTTGCTTGCTGTTGTACCATTTTCCTTCAAACTGGTTGTACTTGTATCCCCTACGATTAGTGAATGAAACCTTCTTTTCACCTTTATTTCTTCTTGGTCTTTGTTTCTTTCTTGTGTTGTGTGACCGCCGTAATGTGGTTGATTACGAGCGCTTGTCCCAATATGGTTGATAATCAGCTCTTGCCCCAACAGGGTTGATTACTGACTCTTGACTTGCAAGGTTCCATCATTAATTGTTGATATAGTGGTCATGAACATTGAGGTTCTTTATTGCTCACTATATTTATAGATACCAGATACAAAGCGTTACGCTCATTTTGATATCCATTAGTCAACATTGAGGTTGGCTCTTTAGAAACTAGAACATTGAGGTTCTTTAGTATCTTTTCGACATTGAGGTCGATATAGAAGGCATGAACATTTAGGTTCTTTATTGCCTACTATACTTTTAAATATCGAATGCAAAGCTTTTATGCTTGTGCGATATTTAAGGATCGACATTGTGGTCGACAAAAGAAGTAACATTGACTTAATGTCGGTGGGGGATGGGTGCCCTCAGATAGCTTCATAGGACGGTGCCTTAATGCCTTCAGACGCCACACAGGCTTCTTCATTAGGCATAAGTGTTTTCAGAGAACCACTAAGGCTCTCTTCGACACGGCTTCGCGTTCTCTGGGACTCGAGAGTCCCTTCATCGATCGCGGATTCGTTGGGTGAATCTTATTTTCGTGTATTTGGAGACCACACAGGTCTCCTCAACACGGGTTTCCTATCAATCTACGATATTTGGCTAGTGGATTTTGTGGAGTTTGGGGATATTTCTCACCCTCTCATTGCTTACTCTCTCATTAGGTATAGGCACTCATTGTAATGTCTCTCAATCGACATTGGCGCATTGACACGGCATTGGCGCAATGAACATAGGGTTTTAGGATTTATGTAATTTTTTAATTTTTTTTTTTTTTATGGTTTTGGATTTTTGGATCTTTTATTGAGGCTTTGGCCGACTTTATTCCTTTAGTATGTTCGGGATCTATTGAGGCCCTTTATTCATGTCACATCATATATTTTTTGTTGATTATGGCTATGGGTTTATTTTGATAATGGCATTTATTTATAGTGAATTTTTGGGTTTTGTTGAAATAATTCAAACTTTATAAAGATCTCAATCTATTGGTGATAAGACAGCAAACGACTCGAAGTAGTTTTAGGTTTTGTGTTTTGGTATACTAGATCTCATAACAAAGTATCAAATCCTACTCATGCGGTGCGGGCCTTTGGAGGACGTGTTCAGGAAGTGGCAACATGCCCGCTCGGTATTGCCCCTCAATCCAATCTTTAAACACCCAACAATCTTCCACCTTGTGCCCCAAGATCCGATGGTAGAGACAAAAATTAGGATCATCTGACTTTTTCATATCGTCTGGGCGCTTGCATGGTGGTAATTCGAACATGTCCCTGAACTCGCAAAATAGCTCTAAAACTGTCTTCTTCTTGAAAGAATACGGTTTGCTTGTCAATGTTGCTAATGACAGGAGCGGTTTGGGATTGTTATTGGAGCTACCCTTGGCTTTTGGTGCATTTGAGCTTGCGACCATTCGTGTCGGGGCCATCTTTTTACCCTCACTCCTTCTCTTTTGGCCATTTGAAAAGTGATCTTCTTGTGGAGGTCCTACTCTTTCTAACGCGCATACCATCTCAATGAGTTTTTGGTAGGAGTTGATGTCGGCCGTAACGAGATGCCGTTGTATCCATGCTTCTAAACTTCGCAATAAAATTTCAACTCCTTCTTCTTCTGGTATTTGGTATTCGCACTTAATGCTCATTTTTATCCACCTATTGACATATCTGGAAGCGCTTTCTCCTTTCCTCGATTTTTCATGTAGCAAATCGGCCATTGTCACTTTTCTCTCTTCAAACCCTGCACTCGATGTCCCTTTGAGCTTTTTATCTTCCCCGAATATCACTTTTGGTTTGTTCTTAACTCCTTTTGGTTTTGGCATGTCTCTTTCATCTTTTTCATCCAAAGGTTCCTTAATGAGCTCCTCCTTCTTAGGTGGTGAGTCATGCTTTCCATTGAAAAATTCATCATACAACCCTTTTCTTTGAAGGAAGTGCATAAGATTCGTCCATAATGATGCTTCTTCCTCCCGTTTCTTCTGTATCTTCTTTAATTCTCCTTTTACCCTTGATAACTCATCCTCTTTTGATATGCATTCTTTTTCTTTTTCTCCATTGCTCATCTCTTCATCACTTATCCCAGCAAACGGGTCATCTTGATAACTATGGAGGACTCCATCATCATCTTGTTCTATTATTGCCACTAATGGCTGAGAAGATTCACCTTCTTTGTTGGCCATGTAATTAAAGCCATGCATTTCTACCTCTTCACCCATCTCACAAGATTGTACATCACCCTTGATCGTCTTTTGCGCATCATCCTGGATGTACTTAATACAATGATGGAGTGTGGAGGGGACTAGGTGATTCTCATGCACCCAGGGCCGTCCCAATAAGGCTGTATATGTGGTACTTGACTTAATCACTTGAAATTTTACCCATGTTTCTAGCCTTCCAAACTTCATAGGAATCACGATAGCCCCCATGACACGCTCAGACTCCTTATTGAACCCGTGGACATAGACATTCTCATCATCTAAGTCGTCTTCTTCAAAGTTTAATTTCTTCAAGGTTGCTAGTGGCATGATGTTGACCGATGCCCCTGTGTCTACCATTATTCGAGTTAACAACACTCCATTGGACATGCCCGAAATGTGTAGCGGCTTGTTGTGATAAATCGTGCCAAGTGCTAAGTCATTTTCTGTGAAAGTGATTTGAGTGGGAGAGTCCATCTGAATTGCGTTTGACTCCGAAGACTTAAACACATGATTGTTTGTCTCTCCAGATTCCTCGTATCGGATCACATTGCACTCGGCTTCACTGTTTGAGTTTCTTCTTCTAGCAACCGCATAAGTTTGGACATGTAATGCTGGATCTTGCTTGAATGTATCGGGAATGGTCAAGTACCCCTCCTTGATCATATCCTCGATTATTCCCTTGAGCATAAAGCAATCATCCGTTGGATGCCCCAACACTCGATGGTAGGCGCAATACTTTGGATCATTGGTCTTGTATTGCTCTTCTGGTCTTTTACACGGTGGCAATTCTATGGTCCCCATTTCTAGCACTTGTTTTAACAGGGCTTCTGTCTTTTCCTTTTTAAACGAGTATGGCCTATTCAGTCGCTCGGCCAAACTCTCAGTGGGATGGTTATTCTTGTTATTATTGTTGCCCCGACTATTTCGACTCATGGGGGCCTCATAAGTTCTTTCATGCATTTTTCCTTTTTGTTCATTCCGATTGTAAGTGGACGATGTCTCTTTTGGCGGTCCCATGTGCACCACCCTTGCCACACGTGTTATCAGATTTTCATAAGTGTAAATATCACTACCAGAGAGCGATCTTTGTATCCAATCATCCAAGTTTCTCAACAAAAATTCCACAGCCTCACTTTCGGGCATTTGATGAATGCATCTTATGTTTAAATTTCTCCATCTGTTAGTATAATCAAGAGCTGCTTCTCCCGGCCTAGGTTTTTCGCATGCCAAATCGGCTATTGTGATCCTTCGAGCCACCATAGCGAACTTGGCCCTAAACAACTCTTCCATTTCATCCCATGACTCCACTGAATCATTCTCCAATGAGGAATACCACTCAAAAGGGGGACCGGTCAAACTTTGAGAGAATTGTTTCAGGAGAAGGGCTTCATCATGAGACATGTTGCCACATGCATTTCTAAATTGCAACAAATGTTGCTCAGCAGTAATGTTCTTTTCACCCGTACCATCAAACAAATTAAACTTCGGCACTTGGTAGTTGGACGGATATTGGACATGCTCATACCTCTTTGGGTAAGGCCTACCACATTTCTTTCGGGCATTAACCAGGTGTCCCGCACCTGAGGCTTGCAACTGTTGGTTTATCATTTCTTGGATGAATTGTTTTGTTGGTTCGGATCTTTCTGCCCCATTCCGAGAACCTGCCCCTGGGATCTCGTCCTCATAAGACCCATGTTTATTTTTACCTTTTCTTTCTTTAGAGGGTCTTCTTTCTACTCTTTCTTCTTCTTCATCTGAAGAGTAATATGTGTTTCTACTCTTCCTTCCCTTGAGAGGTTTTCTCTTGTCTATTTCTTCTTCATTGTCCGAAGACTCATACTTGCTTCTGTTTTTCTTTTCTCTAAAAACTTTTCCTCTATATTTATTTTCTTCTTCTGAGGACGAGGAGTGGTCTTTCTCAAGTTCTCCCAATAGGTTCTTCTTTTCTAAGAACTTGTACATTTTCTTTATTATATCTCTTTCTTTTTCTCTTTCATGCATCAATTGAGAGATATTTCTTTCATTCATTTCCAAAATGCTTTTCAATCGAGCATTCTCTCCTTCAGCCCATCGGCCATCATCATCACTATCGCCTTGATCATTTTTAGCATGATCTTTTCCTTTCTTATTTTCTTGATAACTCATTGAAGGCTCATCCTGTTTATTCTTGCCATTTTGACGAACCACAGGGATTTTCTCGTCACTAGCCATATGCACAAATGCGTGCATCTCAAACCTTTTGTCAACTTCTACCATGTTGACATGAGCATGAATGGCCGGTCTCTTCTCTCGCCATACCATGCGTCCCTTTTTATTTGGAGGCTCTTGACTAGCCATCTCAACCATCAAGCGAGTTTTATCCTTTGGCACCCATACTTTCTTAAGTCCTTTCTTACTTTTCATTAATTCCAACCTTTCATGGGTCAGGATTTGGGAAAACACAAGTCTTTCCTTGACCGTTTGTTTGGCTTGAGACTTTATGCCCCCAAATTGAGTTTGATACTCGAGAGAAAATTCTTCTATAGTCTTCAATTTGGCCACTGGGGAGTTTCCCTTAACTAAAAGAAGTGGTGCAAAAGGGTTATTCACTGGAATGTTAGGCTTAGTTTCCAACTCCCGTTGATATGCCACTTGGATTCTTTTAAAAGCCCTTGTACCCTTGACACCTTGAGCATAGATTTTTCTCACCACTTTTTTCTTTTGATGAGAGCGACGATTGGATCGACGCCTCCTTGGTGAGGCTGCTGGAGCTTCATGAACCTCCTTCCGTGGGACAAGGATCCATTCATCTCCACTATTCATTACTTGCACTTTGGGCACGACATCTTCAATGCCCTTGATGTCTTCATCTTCACGGGCAATTTCCACTTGCCCGTCCTTGCCATGTACTAGAGGTACATAAGCAAATCCAAAGGGCATACCCCCGAACATGAATTGGTTGTCAAAGCGGATGGGGACGACCCCAATGGTGAACATCCCGCTCGGCTTGCTCAATTCAACGCTCGCGTTAAACGCCATTTCCAATCTGCAACCACAAACAACTCAATGTTATTGTTAGTAGCGTTTGTTTGAAGATTTGAAAATTTTAAGAAACACTTTTCTAGCCTATAAATTATATTCCTTAAATCCCAAAGATGAGAGGAGAAAGAGGTCCCACCGGGCGTGCCAGAGAATCTGTGTGGACTTTTTCGTCATTTCTCGAAGAATGATTGGGTTTCCTCAAGAATGGGAATAAGCCTTAGATTCACCCCTCACGAGCTTAAATTCAAGTGCAAAAATGCTTCTTAACAACAAGAAGACATTAACGAGAATTTATTTTCATGAAGGTTTATTAATTTTGTGGATCCTTTCCTTCCAATAGGCGCAAGCCCCTATTGTTAATTACCCCGTGACGAATCACGAGAACCTCTGATTAAGGGATTCGAGAAATTATATGTCGTAGGCTAGAAAAGTTGTTATCTCAATTTATTTTCAACTTAAACTAAACTCAATTGATGTTACCAAACTTAGTTGACGGGGCACAATTGAGAACATTTAAAATATTTTATCTAAAGCTAAGTCTTGGTCATTTGGCGACTTGTACGACTAAAGAAATCTGATTTAGTGGTTCTCGGCCATTTGGTAGCTTGGAAGAACTAGGTCCTGATCATTTGGTGACTTGTAAGACTTTAGGAGTTTGATTTGGTTGCTCTTGGCCATTTGACGGCTTGGAAGAACTGGGTCTTGGTCATTTGGTGACTTGTAAGACTTTAGGAGTTTGTTTTGGTTGTTCTTGGCCATTTGACGGCTTGGAAGAACTGGGTCTTGGTCATTTGGTGACTTGTAAGACTTTAGGAGTTTGGTTTGGTTATTCTTGGCCATTTGACGGCTTGGAAGAACTGGGTCTTGGTCATTTGGTGACTTAAGACTTGAGGAGTTTGATTTGGTTGTTCTTGGCCATTTGACGGCTTGGAAGAACTGGGTCTTGGTCATTTGGTGACTTGTAAGACTTTAGGAGTTTGATTTGGTGATTCTTGGCTATTTGGTAGCTTGAAAGAACCGGGTCTTGGTCATTTAGTGACTTGTAAGACTTTGAGAGTTTGATTTAGTGATTCTTGACTATTTAGTAACTTGAAAGAACCGGGTCTTGGTCATTTAGTGACTTGTAAGACTTGGAGAGTTTGATTTAGTGATTCTTGGCTATTTAGTAGCTTGAAAGAACCGGGTCTTGGTCATTTAGTGACTTGTAAGACTTGGAGAGTTTGATTTAGTGATTCTTGGCTATTTAGTAGCTTGAAAGAATCGGGTCTTGGTCATTTAGTGACTTGTAAGACTTGGAGAGTTTGATTTGGTGATTCTTGGCTATTTAGTAGCTTGAAAGAACCGGGTCTTGGTCATTTAGTGACTTGTAAGACTTGGAGAGTTTGATTTGGTGATTCTTGGCTATTTAGTAGCTTGAAAGAACCGGGTCTTGGTCATTTAGTGACTTGTAAGACTTGGAGAGTTTGATTTGGTGATTCTTGGCTATTTAGTAGCTTGAAAGAACCGGGTCTTGGTCATTTAGTGACTTGTAAGATTTTTGGATTTAATTCCTGGGACTGTGTGAGTCGCTGTAGGAATTAGTTTCTGGAGAGATAATTTGACCTTGCATTGGCGTTGATCTTGATTTCAGGGAGTGACTTTTCCTCAACTAATGAAGTTTCGGTTTTAACTTTGGGTACCGTGTTTGGACTTTTAATTCTCTAATGTTTCTCTTTGGGCTTTAGTAATTTTATTATTTTCCTTTATTTTGGTTTTAGAAATTTAAAGACTTCAAATTCACTTTTAATACTTTTGAAAATACTTATTTGAAAAGTACCTAATTGAAAATAGTCACTTGAAGGTTGTTTTAATATTGAATTTATTTAAATTTTTGTTTCAAAATCCTATAGAAAATTTATTTAAGTTTTATTGTGTTTATTATTTGTATAAAATTCAATTTTTATAACGAAAATACTTCAAAAATATAAAAGCTTGACATTTTGAAAGATTTTAGTATCAAAATATCAGTAAATCTGATTTCTACGGATTTTTAGGATTTAAAGGATATTTTATTTGAGTTTTTCTGAGCTTCCTACTATTTTTGGTGAATTTTCCAAATTTCTAACTGACGTGGAAATATTTGATTGGGCCACGTAAGCAATCCGAACTGAGGTGGCTGCCATGTGTATTTGATGGAGTGGCAACTGAGTTTTAATAAAATTCCATTGGGCTTGAATGATTTAGGCTGTTGGGCTTGAATCACTCTTGGGTTTCGGCCTTTATTTTCTTTTCCTCTATTTTTTTTTCACTACCAAAACTTCACGAGATTATACAATCCTTGCTCACAGAGAATCGAAGAGGTCATTGGCGCTGAATTTGACCAAGGAAGGAGACGGATTCCATTTCTTTTGTTAATGGGCACGCAAGATGGCGGGTACGGACCCGATAACAATTCCGACCACCGCGAGGTCAGGGAGTAGGTTCCTTAGCATCGCGGCGGTGTGAAGAATGCATTAATATGCTCAGTTTGTGTCGCGTCGGCCGGATTTGACGGATGGGGGAGCCAAGATAGGACACGGCTCAGGGATGGATTGATAACGTTGTTGTTTGAAGGAATAAAATTGTTCCAGAAACGTGTAAATCGCAATCCAATGAGTGAAAGGAAAGTGTGTATTAGTTCAATTGAACTTATGTTTGTTTCCATTTGGCGAGGAAGACGAGATGTAACCGAAGGGATGACATATACATGAAGGATTTCATGATGTGAATTGGGTAATTTTAAAATTTTATTAACCGATAACATCTAGAATCGTTCTTATTATTGCTAACTTTCCTTTAATTTATTTGCATCACAATCACATATATTCATATATAAGAAGGATTGTTAAACCATACCTATGGTCTTTAACGAAGCTCTATTCCTCTTCGGTTCACCTTGAATCCGAAACAAGAATGACAGTTGAATCCGTGCTAGCGAACTCCCCGTCAACACCTAGCTCCGTCGCCCGTATCTTAATCGATTGCTTAATCGATAGAATATTTTAACAAGTATTTAGAAGAAAAGAACAAAGCTTCAACACATGAAGACTTACTTGTCTTCTCAATTTTTCTCATCAGTTTTTACACAAAAACATCTGAATAAAACCTCTCAAATTCGTATAGCATTTAAAGCCACTAACCAGAAATTAAAACAGCACTTTAATTTCTGACGTTGCAGCACTAAAATCTTGATAACTCTCTGTAGGAAACTCCAAACGTCCTGAAACTTGGACCATTGGATTCTACACTTCAAGGGCTATAATTTTCATACATCATTTGCCCAAAATGGTTATCGTTTGCTATACTAATTTTCTGTTTAAAGTTGGCTCAAATTCTGACCCGAATTTAAGGCCTTCTTTCTTCTTCATTTGTTAAAATAATTGGGCTTGGGCTTCAAATAAATTTATACATTTCATAATAATATTCATATATTATTATAATATGTGAAACTTATATTATCCTCATAATATGCACATATTAATAAATTTATTCTTTGCTAGTTAATCACGTCATGTGATATAATTTTCTATTTGTACTTTATTTCATACAACATGAAACTTTGTACATAGAAAATATATTTCTTGTTTCCCATTCAGTTGGTGTGACCTATGTTGAGGATCCATATTATGTTGGCAATGGAATAATTATTTTATTCCATAAACTGTAAGCGGTACTCTAGCATACATTACAGCTACCCAAATAATATAGATGTTTAGCAAATCCTTTTACGAAACACGATCCTTCTAGTAATGTTATTATCATTACTTGTGTCTATTCCTTGCCATATGATATTATGATTATTATACAAAGTAGGGCTGTGTCATCTTCGTATTATAATCTTTTCTTGGTCTCTAACAAGTAGGATTATATAATTATAACTGCACTTCAGTTATATTGGATCCATTTATAATCTCACTTTACCAAGGGGCCCTTTATAATATCATTCCTCAATTAATGAGTGGCAATTAGCTATTGACATATATATTTTCCTCATACACAAGTTACATACAAAGAACTATTACTTTTATCACCACTTGCTTCAAATAGTTTTTAATAATAATTACGTTGCATATTCCTTATGTGAAAAATATATCATATCAATCTTAGAATTAACGACACGATAAAAATATTAATGACACAAACACAATCCATATAATATTTTTATCAATTAGGTCTGTTCAATATATGAAATTTTTCATATACTCGTGTTATTAAATGATAATCATTTATCAACGTTTACAGAACTACAACGTACTTTTAATCAACACGACAGTCTTATATGGAATATTAGTGTTCCTGCTAATATCCAAGACCTGTGAACATTTTAGAGATATATATTCATTTTATTTAGAGTTCTGCGGTTCAAGACCAAGAGCATCTTCTTGAACACTTCTAAATATGAATATAAACTCATGGAACAAAATGTAATAACATCCAATTCATAAATATAACATATAAAAGTAATCATCATAAGATAACTTTTAGAACACAATTCCAACAATCTCCCACTTGTTCTTAAAGTTACTTCTTATACATACTTATGTATTAACTCTAAAACTAGGGTTGCCTTTTGACTCATTCTGTTATCTCTATCCACTTTCCATGCATCTTCAAACACGTGGAATCAAAGTAGACTTTGTCATTGGCTTGAGAATAAGGCTTTGTTGGTGGATATGTTGTGTTATTATCCGTGTTCACCTTTAATAATTTTTATCTATCTTCTTTAATGAAGTATTGAATGACAAATTATTTTTCTATCCGTATGTTTGATCTTGTGGTGTAAACCACGTCAAGTTCTTCAATGAACTCCTTGATCAAACATTTACTTTGTTGGCTTTAACAAAAACCATCAATTCTGATTGGATGCTTGAGTCATCTGTTTGCTAATTGTTTGAACCTTTTTAAACTAACAGCACATCCATTCAGACTAAATACATATCCAAATTGCGACCTTTTATCATCATAATAGGTTGCAAAACTCGCATCGGTGTAGCCTTCTACAACGAGTTCCCGTTTCCCTCCATACACAAGAAATTTATCCTTACTTAAGGATATTCTTGACTACACTCCAATGTGCAGAAACTGCATGGGCTTAATGACGACTTGTCATACTTAGAGCATACGTGACATCAGATCGTGTACACACCATATCATACATGATAGAACCAATTGTAGAAGCATATTCTACATTCTTCATGATTTCAATGTCTTTACGTGTCACAGCACGTTGAGACTTGCTAAGTGTTACACCTTGACTCATTGGTACATTTCTTTCTTGAAATTTTGCATGTCGAATCGTTTCAACACTTTGTCAATGTATGTCCGTTGACTTAAGCCAATGAGTCTACGTGACCTGTCTCTACATATCTTGATTCCCAAGATATATTGGGCTTCACCCAAGTCTTTCATTGAGAAAATCTCTTTCAATGAAGTTTTGTTTGCTCCATTAAGAGAATAAAGTTGCCTTATCAATAGTATGTCATCAACATACAAAATCAAGAAAAGTATATAGCTCCCACTGACCATCTTGTATGTACAAGGTTATAAAACTCCCACTGATCATCTTGTATACACAAGTCTTTTCCTTACTTTGAATAAATCTAAGCCTTTTAACATCTTCATCAAAGCGCTTATTCCAACTCCTTAATGCTTGCTTCAGTCCATATATAGACTTTTGAAGTTTGCATACTTTACTGCCATTATTTGGATCTTCAAAACCTGGAGGTTGTACCATGTACACATCCTCTTCCAAATTCCCATTCAGGAATGTTGTTTTGACATCCATTTGCCATATTTCATAATTATAAAATGCGGCAATGGCTAGTAATATCCGAATTGACTTAAACATTGCAACAGGCGAGAAAGTTTCGTCATAATCAATTCCTTGAACTTGACTAAACCCTTTCGCTACAAGCCTTGCCTTGTATGTTGTCATGTTTCCATCCATGTCCATCTTCCTCTTGAAAACCAATTTGTTTTGAACAGCTTTCTTTCCTTGAGGAAGATCTACCAAGTTCCATACTTGGTTATCATACATGGATTGCATTTCAGATTTCATGGCTTCATACCATGATTTTGAGTCTTCTCTTTTCATTGCTTCTTCAAAGGTCTTTGGATCATCCGTATCCATTACCAAAATCTCATGAAGCCCTAGATATATATCAGGTTTCTTTCTAGATCTTGTTGACCTTCTTAGTTCTTGTGGCTCTTCATGCTCATTTTGAGTATCTTGAACCTCTTGCACAATTTCTTGTGGAATTAGTTCAATACTCGATTGAACACTATGTGGTGATGCGTGAACCTCTTCCTCAATAGGCTGAGGAACATGTACACTAATGCTCCCACTAGCCGTCGGAACTATGGTTGGGTTATTTCGATCTACATGGGTGTCATCCATGATCTGATCGAGGTCTTGTAATGTTTCTTGAGTTTCCACAAGCTTTACATTACTCCCACTACTTTTGATTCTTTCGAGAAACTTTTTTCTCTAAGAAAATTGCACCCCTTTCAACTAATATTCTATTTGTTGACTTGTGCCAAAAGTAGTATCCTTTTGTTTCTTTCGGATAACCTATAAAAAAGCATTTTTCCGCTTGGGGTTCTAGTTTGGTTGACATCAATCGTTTGATGTAAGCCTCACATCCCCAAATTTTGAGAAAAGATAATTCATGAGTTTTTCTTGTCCACAACTCATATGGAGTTTTTTCGACAGATTTGGTTGGAACAATATTCAGTGTGTAAGCCGCAGTTAGCAATGCATGTCCCCAAAAATAAAGAGGCAATTCAGTTTGGCACATCATTGACTGAACCATATCAAGCAATATTCTGTTTCTCCTCTCAGATACACCATTCCACTGAGGTGTTCCTGGTGGAGTCAATTGTGGTATGATACCACACTTTTTCAGATATGTACCAAATTCATTACTCAAGTATTCTCCTCCACGATCAGTTCGCAAAATCTTAATTCTCTTATTAAGTTGATTTTCGACTTCATTCTTGAATTCTTTGAACTTGTCAAAAGATTCACTCTTGTTCTTCATTAGATAAACATAGCCAAAACGACTATAGTCATCTATGAACATAATGAAGTACCTAAAACCATCTCGTGCACTTGTTCTCATTGGACCACATACATCAGAATGTATCAATTCCAACAAGTCTTTTGCCCTTGAATCTTTCTCCTTGAAAGGTTTCTTAGTCATTTTACCAACTAAACAAGATTCACATGTCTCTATTGCATCGCAATTCATGAGACCAAGAAGATTACTATCTTGTAATTTCTTAATGCGTTTCTCGTTTATATGACCAAGACGATAGTGCCATAAGAGAGTATTATTTTCATGAGATATTTTGAGTCTTTTGTTATTGACATTTAGAACATGTTTATCATTCACTTCTAGCAAATATAAACCATCATGAACAGTAGCATTTGCATAGAAAATTCCATCTTCTGCAATACTCATACACGAGTTTGAAATAGTAAATACATAATCATCTTTGTCCAAACACGACATAGATATAATGTTCTTACATATAGACGGAATATAATAAACATTATTCAAATTAATTATTAAACCACTAGATAAATGAAGGTTTATCGAACCAATGGCCATTGCCGAGATGCTAACACCATTGCCCACCTTCAAAATGACTTCTCCTCTCTTGAGATGTCTTCTATTCATTAGTGCCTTCATATTTACACAAATATGAGCACACGATCTAGTATCAGTTACTCAATCGTGAATAGATGTGGTTAAATTAAATTAATTTCAATAACATAGATACCTTTTGGAACCTTGGGACGCTTCCGCTCTACTTTGCCTGAGTATAAGTCAGCCTTGTACTTTGGACAATTCACCTTGAAACGTCCTTACTCATGACAATCTCAGTTTGCGGAGTTAGCAAGTTTTTTTTCTCTTGCTTTTGGAGGTGCTCGCTTGAGCTTCTCCTTTCCCCTTGTTCCTTTTAGGCCTCTTCTTTTGCCTTTCTTTTGAACTTTCTTGCTATTCTGTGATTGCAAGAACATCTTGAATGAAGTTCCATTATCTCTTTTGGAGTATGGTTTATGAACTTTCTAGTAAGTTCAATTACTATACTTGCCAATATGAGACCTTGAACATCCAGTTCATTTTGCAATACTTTTCACGCCAAGCATTTTTCTTCATCAGAGGGTTCCGTACTTAGTAATGGTGCATTGTGCTCCAATACATTTACAAGATCCTCCTATCTGATGATAAGTTGGAGTTTTACTTTCTAATCAAGAAAATTAGAACTAACATTTTCCAACAAGCACTTTTCGAGTTATGGATTGGATAAGTACGTTGTTTGTCATTCTATAGAAATAAAATTAAAGGATTTCATATTAATATTTATGTAACACTTCATACTACATATTTAAATTTGTCCATTATGCAGTATATTCAAGATCCTATCATAAATAAAGCGAACTCATCCAATTATAAAATCAAGGTAAGTAATCTTTTACTAATCATAACCTTTTAGAAAAACTTTTGCAATCGTTTGCAATTTTCTAAACTTTATGACTCTTGTTGTTTATTAAGAAGCTTTTCTTATTAAACGATTTTCCCGAGACTTCAAGCCTAGATCTTGACTTCCCTTTAAGCAAACTTATTTTATTGGTCAATATGTTCGGCTAATTATCTCCATAAAATAAATGTACCAAATGCCTCACATTTAATCCATTTATCAATGGCCTGATAATATATCCTAACACATTCCACGATTTCTAAAGATTAAAAATTACACTCATGCATCTTAATAATCTTTAGCTTAAAGTGGATAAAATAAGAAGGAAAAATACTTAATTTTTCATTGGACATTTCAAATGTGACTATAGTTTGGTAGGTCCTGTTTCCATACACCCATACCTATCCTAACATATCATTCACATATAATCATAAAAGCACATAACATAAAACAATCACAAAACTTTTGCGAGTTTGTATGCCTCTTGCGCTTCACTTCATCCACCGCTTTGTCTTCTTGCACCATTGGATGAAAAATTGCATAAAAATAAATATGCTGCCCCAAACTTTATTATGAATCCTTTCAAGAATAAAATTTGCTAAGTGCAAGTATTAGGAACCCATCTCATTCTCACAATGCATATGATGTAAAAATAAATAAAGGCATCCTATACATAAATTGCCTTTTGTGCCTAATTAATAAACGCTTATTAAACTTTCTTACAATCAAACATACACATCACATAAAATTTACATCACACAAGGCATTGGAATGAGACATACAAACTCGGTTCCCTGCAAAACAAAATTATAATAGGAATTGCATACCGATGCACTATTTTGTACCTTTTAATTAATTTCCATTTCTTAAGTAATTGCGGTTCCCTAAATCATTTAAATCCATAAAATGATTTATAATTCTCTGTTACAATTTGCACCATAGTTTGAAAAATAATCTTTTAATCATTTAAAAGAAAATACAAACCGTTATTGTCCTTGTCACATAAAAACTGCGCACTGTTGCTGTTTTGCCTTTGTGACGAAATTCCATAAAACTTTTGTACAGGAAAGTTTTATTATTTCAAAATTAGACTTCAATATCTAAATTTAGAAACTGGTTTCATCAAAATATGTTAATCCATTTGAGAGAAAACGTTATTTTGATTTCAGCAAAAACTGCTACTGCTGCTGAAAAAATCCAGCAGCGCACTATTTTCTTTATTTTTTGTTTAATCTCATAGATCTGTCCAAAAACCTTGATCTATATAATTATCATATTCTAAACTTCTTCTACTGTAGTAAGAATTTTAGAAAATACAAAAATAATTAACCAGTAATCTTATTACAATATTGCAAAACGTGTAACAAAAATTCAGCACGAATTTAGAACCGCAAAACAAAAGAATAATTAACTAAGCACTTGTGTAATTAAAATTACATAATAAAATAGTCTAATTAGCAATAATAAAGAACCTATGCTCTGATACCAATTGAAGGATTTCATGATGTGAATTGGGTAATTTTAAAATTTTATTAACCGATAACATCTAGAATCGTTCTTATTATTGCTAACTTTCCTTTAATTTATTTGCATCACAATCACATATATTCATATATAAGAAGGATTGTTAAACCATACCTATGGTCTTTAACGAAGCTCTATTCCTCTTCGGTTCACCTTGAATCCGAAACAAGAATGACAGTTGAATCCGTGCTAGCGAACTCCCCGTCAACACCTAGCTCCGTCGCCCGTATCTTAATCGATTGCTTAATCGATAGAATATTTTAACAAGTATTTAGAAGAAAAGAACAAAGCTTCAACACATGAAGACTTACTTGTCTTCTCAATTTTTCTCATCAGTTTTTACACAAAAACATCTGAATAAAACCTCTCAAATTCGTATAGCATTTAAAGCCACTAACCAGAAATTAAAACAGCACTTTAATTTCTGACGTTGCAGCACTAAAATCTTGATAACTCTCTGTAGGAAACTCCAAACGTCCTGAAACTTGGACCATTGGATTCTACACTTCAAGGGCTATAATTTTCATATATCATTTGCCCAAAATGGTTATCGTTTGCTATACTAATTTTCTGTTTAAAGTTGGCTCAAATTCTGACCCGAATTTAAGGCCTTCTTTCTTCTTCATTTGTTAAAATAATTGGGCTTGGGCTTCAAATAAATTTATACATTTCATAATAATATTCATATATTATTATAATATGTGAAACTTATATTATCCTCATAATATGCACATATTAATAAATTTATTCTTTGCTAGTTAATCACGTCATGTGATATAATTTTCTATTTGTACTTTATTTCATACAACATGAAACTTTGTACATAGAAAATATATTTCTTGTTTCCCATTCAGTTGGTGTGACCTATGTTGAGGATCCATATTATGTTGGCAATGGAATAATTATTTTATTCCATAAACTGTAAGCGGTACTCTAGCATACATTACAGCTACCCAAATAATATAGATGTTTAGCAAATCCTTTTACGAAACACGATCCTTCTAGTAATGTTATTATCATTACTTGTGTCTATTCCTTGCCATATGATATTATGATTATTATACAAAGTAGGGCTGTATCATCTTCGTATTATAATCTTTTCTTGGTCTCTAACAAGTAGGATTATATAATTATAACTGCACTTCAGTTATATTGGATCCATTTATAATCTCACTTTACCAAGGGGCCCTTTATAATATCATTCCTCAATTAATGAGTGGCAATTAGCTATTGACATATATATTTTCCTCATACACAAGTTACATACAAAGAACTATTACTTTTATCACCACTTGCTTCAAATGGTTTTTAATAATAATTACGTTGCATATTCCTTATGTGAAAAATATATCATATCAATCTTAGAATTAACGACACGATAAAAATATTAATGACACAAACACAATCCATATAATATTTTTATCAATTAGGTCTGTTCAATATATGAAATTTTTCATATACTCGTGTTATTAAATGATAATCATTTATCAACGTTTACAGAACTACAACGTACTTTTAATCAACACGACAGTCTTATATGGAATATTAGTGTTCCTGCTAATATCCAAGACCTGTGAACATTTTAGAGATATATATTCATTTTATTTAGAGTTCTGCGGTTCAAGACCAAGAGCATCTTCTTGAACACTTCTAAATATGAATATAAACTCATGGAACAAAATGTAATAACATCCAATTCATAAATATAACATATAAAAGTAATCATCATAAGATAACTTTTAGAACACAATTCCAACAATACAGTGAGATGATGAGGAAAGGTACAGTATGGCCATGAGTTTGCTTCAATGAGGTGAATTGGTACAGGAGAGGTACCAGGAAGAGTTTGGCTTGGTTTAGCTTGGATAGAGAAGCCTCATTTAGTTCAATTTTATCTAAATCTCGTGTGATAGCTATTGCTCAGACTTACCAACTTGGGCACCTGTGCTTTAATACATTATTCATGCAGTTTTACTTCATAGGTTGGTTTGGTTATAGAAGGTTCACAATATGTACTGAGCACAGTTCTTGCTAATACAGTATATGCTTACTATTATTAGTAATTATCACCTCAGATCCACTTGACATAGCTTGAATTACTTGTGTCGCTATGTCCACACACATATTAATAGAAGAAATTGATAATTGATTCATAATTAGAATATTGTTTGCCACATCTCTTTAGTGTAATTGTTCACTGTTATCTGAGAAGAATCAAAATTTGAGTGTTACTACACAAGAATCTGCACCTCCATCTAGACAAAATCGACTGAAAATAACAAATAGCATTCTAATAAAAGGGCAATTAAATAATGTACATTGTATATTTGTATTCTAGATACAAGGCCATAGATTCAAAGGGACTACTAGTGCTTAACAAAATTCATTGCAACACTTATCCAAGGTACAATAATGTAGCCTGACAGTATTCCAATTAGTCCCTTATTTTATAATTATTACTAAACATGAGGAAAAGGATGTGATCCAGACTTTGAGGGATGAAAATCGCTAATACAAATCAGAAAAGAGGCACAGTACAGTACCTAATATCTTTGCAGATCGAACATCATAGTTTCTGTGAATTCTAGAAAGTCAAGCGAAATTATAAAACCTTTTGCATATTACTGGTCTTGAAAGAAGTAATTAAACAACCAACCATAATTGCAAAGAAATACTTAGATCTAAAGGGACACATGCGTTATGGTCTGGTAAGATTCAACTACAAAAATCCTTGCAAACCTCACAACTGTGCAATTCAATTTACATTTCTATGTGGTCATGAACAGTATCGGATTCTGACTAAAATCCGGCAGCATTTCCCCTCTTAAACAGTTCTCGATTCATCTCCAGCCATGGCCAAAGCCAGCTGGAGACGAGCTACCCGAAGCTGGAGAGACTCCAGTCGAGGTAAAAGAGGCTAGGATCTGAGTAAAACCCAGTCGAAGCATTTTGAAGCCAGGATCTGAGTAAAACCCAGTCGAGGCGAAGTAACACATCAAGATTTGGAAAAACTCCAATCAAGATCAGAGAGATCCAAAGCTGAGAACTGAAGCTAGTTCAATCGGAGTTCAAGACGAGTAACAATTGATAAAGAAAGGAGAATAAGATGCAATTCGACTCAGGAAATCCAATTGGGAGAGAATTAAAGCTAAATTAAACAATACAACATGAAATCTATTACTGAAAGCATCAAACCAAGGCATGGCCGATAGAAAATTCAATTCAACGTTCAAAAATCACAAATTTCTTCACTAAACTTTAAATTGGATCTACAGCTTCGACATTTACCTCATTTCTCACCTTTTTTTTTCAGTTACAACAGATCAATTGGCTTTGAATTCACTCAATTTCTCTTTTCTCTCCACGCTCTTCAACTATTTGTTGAAATGCCTCACCTCTCTCTCTCCCTCTGTCTAACCCAATCTCTTTTTTTTACACAAATTTCTCTTGCCACCTCCAGCTCCCTCTCCTCTCCTTTTGTGGTCTATTTATAGGCCAAGCCTTCGGTCTTGTTTCCGTCCAGGTGCAATGAATCCCCATGGAGCCCGGCGGTTTGTCGTAACCAACTCAATTCAACTAATTTCTGTTGAAGGTGCTCCTCTCTTCTTTCTTTCTTTTGGCTGAACTCAGCGCAACATACACCCTGTTCTCATTTCGTGGGTCCGACCATTCTCGTTCCTCTTGGTTTACCTATTCCGCGTGCACACAGATGAAGGGGTCAATATCGTGAAGAGAACATCGCAGCGACATTCTTCTCCATTCTTCCTGAACTCGGTCTTCTGTAAGCCGTGCATTGCTTCATTCCTTGTAAGACACAGAAACTGTGAAACGGGAGTAGCTACCATTTCATACGTATGGAGGGAAGGATTTGAACCAGGTTTCACTTCCTCCTCCATTTCTATTTGTGCCGGTTATCTCCATTTCCATATTTTCATTCACTTCCAAAATTCGGCTGAAATAGAATAAATTGTTTGAACCCCTTTCCTTTGGAGATTTTCCATGAAATTTTATCTCTGGCTCCATAAAAATGTGTAGAACATGATAGAATCAAGAATTTTCTCAAATGACCCCACTTTCTATTTTATTTATTTTATCCAAAATTATGGACTTATTTGCATAAAATAGGATCTCTGTATGTTCTCTACGTATTTTCTCAATATGATAATTTTCTTCATGATCTCCTGGATTTTTGGGTAATTTTTCATGATTTTTGGAGTCCGTTTGGTATTTTCCATGAATTTTCTCAAATCCCATGAATTTATTATCCATGAAATTTATTTAATTACTTTCATGAATTTGGCATCATAAAATTGGATCAAACACCTTGTCAGTAGGATGCTTGGAGGAAGCAGTGTCCTCGAGGTCCTCGAAAGACGCAGGCATCCGCATGCAGTTGTGTTCCCCATTAAATCGCGCGGCCGACCGGCGCCAGTCGAAGCATGAGGTAGCCAGATGAGAGATTGGGTAGAAACAGGGCACATTGAGGTTGTTGTCCCCAACCTCCGACTGAGCTTGATGGTCTTCAAGCTCTTCTGGAACGAGGTTGAGGTCGAACCTGAAACATCAGCGAATTCAATTCAATTGTATAAGCTAAAATTTTAACTGAGAAAACTAGAGAAACCAAGTATAGTGAATTAGGGTTTAAGACATGTATCCGTGAAGAGAGGGGAGCCGATTTTGGAACAGAAATGTAGCAGGTTAAGCCAAGTATTTAAGATAACATGAACTCAGATTTAGGCCAAGCATTCTTCGTGAGCATCAAAATTTGCAAAACCTTACGGTGTACTATTTTTTTTAGAAAAAAAGAAAGAAAGAGAGAGAGATCTAGAGAGCCATATATACCTCGGCTGTGGGCTTGCTATCATCTTCTTCTTCTTGAACGAGGCGAAATGAGACTCACCTAATGAGTCGGATGAGATCCTGATCACAAGGGTTTCATGAGAATCAGCTCGTCTGAAAACAAGAAGACGAACACAAAGAATTCGCTTATTTAATTTGTTACTTTTTTTTTTAGAAAAAAAAAAGGCATAAGCGTTGTTTCTTATAGAAACAAATTAAAAGAGTTTACAGAAACAATGTCATATTTCCACCATCTCTCCTACCCATCATCAGTACCAAACGACCAACTATCTAAACAACCTCTATCTACTTTTTTAATTTGTTAAATGATGATGTCCAGAATTTATTGAATCTTTAATTATAAAAAGGTGCGACATATGTCCGTTTGGAACAAACTTTCAAAGTGAAAACCCTAAACATGCATTCGTGATCAAACGAAACTCAAAACTAATAATTAATTAATAATGGTCTAAATGGATTAATTATTGCACAAAGCCTATATCGTTGTGGATCTTTCTTTCTTTGTTTCTGCAGTTTTTCATCCCAAATAAACCTCAACCAATTACCATACCATAAAAGAAACACTAAATTCGACACTTTTGTTTCATGGGGAACCAAAATCATCGAACAAAATTGGAGAAAGAGTTGGCGCAAGTGCCTGACCTTCGTTTCCTTGTCTTGTCTTTGCCTTCTTGCGGCGCCATCGCTACAATTAGTTAATCTATCAAGCGGGGAGAGAGAGAGAGAGAGAGCGGGCGAGCGATCGATGGATGGATACTTCGATACGAAGGAATTAACCGACAGAGAGAGAACGAAGTGAGAGATGAGATAGAGGTAGTGAGAGAGCGCTGGGAGTCGAGCATTTATATGTATGGTATTAACGGCAGTATGCATAAAGCATTGTTCTTTTTTAAGGTCAACTTGTCCAAAATGCCCTTGTCTATGAAGCCAAATTTCAAGTATACCCCAATTTCACATTGCAGCCCTCCTAAATACGGATACTTCGAAGAAATCCGTTAAAGGTTTCAACCAAAAATAAAATAAAACTCTCTGTGAATGACCCGGAAATAAATCCCACAGTTCTATCTTTCTAGTAACATTCGTAGACAATACCCCAGATAATTCAAGAATCATTTGTAAGTCCTTCATAATCCTTAATTTGGAGGACTTTTTTTTAAGATATGTTCTAATCAGTTATCATTTGTACTAAGTACTAACTATAAATATAATTTTAAAAGACCATAATCTTCTCAGGGAAAAATATAAATTGGCATTCCAAATCATAGAACAATACTAAAATTATTTTTTATATATATTTTGATGTATTAGGCATTCCGGATTGATGTGTTCCATATCATCATCATCAAGAGGATGGTTACATTAGCGATCAAATCTCGACTTTTGAACTTAAAATGACTAATCTGAATATTTCAATGTATTCTACATATGTAAATTCCGTTGGAGAACGAAATTTTATACATTTTTTGAATTGTTTTACTATTTATTATGATATTTTTAAAAATATTATTAAAGAATTAGATACCTCGAAATTTAAAAATATCATAATAAATAATAAGGAAAAAATTATTGAAATTTTGTATTTTTTTTCCTCTCATAATCGATCGTCCTTAGCGCAGATTTTTTTTGTCGCTTATTTTTTTTAGTATTAACTTTTTCAATGAAGATGAGAGAGATCGACAATGGAGACTTGGTGACGGAAGTGGCCCGAGAAGAGGATGGAGAGAGATATTACAGTCAATGAGAAAAAATGGATATAAAAAATGATAATTTTGTAATTTAATTGGATTAAGGATAACAACTTTTAAAGACTTAAAACTGGTGTGAGAATTTTCAAATTTTCCAATTTTTAAAGGACAAAAAAATTTTCCTCTATTGATGGACGTCCGAACGTCTAGACTGTAAATTTAATCATTATTTCTTAGCCGCATGTAAGACACGTCATATTTAACACTCTTTTGATTCTGGTCACATTTAACGCTCAATCTTCCACGTGTGACATGAATATCCAGAAGGTAAATGATCCTAGCAGCACCTGTGCCGATCAATCCTCGGTATATATGTACGACTTGTTTCTCGTGATATTGGTGCCTCCGGTGGCCTGGCAGTTTCAGCCTTGGAATGAGACCGTCGAGTTGAATCGCCACAGTCAACATATGTAGGTGCAAATATATTTACGGTGTTGGTTTCATTACAACTAATGGACTCGATCGTAAAAACTTCGTGATTTTATAAACTTTCAAAACAGCTATTCTTCTCAAGTTAACAGAATTTAAGTGATAAAATGACGCCGGCCGGGCACTTTTAATAACTTAAAATTTGAAGCATCATATAAATTAGAGGGGATAAATATTCTACTAGCATAATGTTTTTGGCTTTTTGCTAAACTGCAAGATATATAACTTCTAAGAGGATAAGCATATGTAACAGTATATTACTTTTTTTAGTGTCATTTCTGTTTGGTGTGAAATTACCCCGAAGATGCTAATATATTTGACTTCCACTAATTTAACCTGAATTATGAAACAACTATGAACATGTGTCACCTCAATCAAAATTTACTGATTAAAGCTTGCACATCCTCACTCCAATTAAATAATACATAACTTTTCCAAATCCAAAATCTTAATTGCCTCTGGGTTACATAAGAAAGGGTAACAAATTTGATCATAATTTTAAATATTTTTTTTCCAAAGCAAGTAACAACAATTAATCCTTAAGAAACAAAGGGTGAGTAGAAAACATGTAGACATTAAATGTTATTGAACCTTCCACTGTGTCAAAGAATCCATATGAACAAGCACGATAACTAACAGATAAAATAAAAAGAGAGATTTATAAATATTAAAAAGCAAGTGCATGAAGCAGAGAAAAATATAAACATAAATCCTCCAAAAACTGAAGCTCAAGTAGAAACACTTCAGCTGCTGCCATAGATAAAATGAAACAAACGAAAGACCATGCGAATATTTACAGGTCCTTGATTTCTAACAAATACTCCAGGTGGTGTGATTCACTCCAAATATTATGTGCACTTTGCTTCCACGGCTCTTGGCAACCACTCTCTGCTATTTTTTTCCTACAAGAAAAAGTTAAACGAAAAAAGTGATTGCAGTGTTCAAAAAAGAATATTTTATATTTTGTTAAATCCAATTCATTGGTAATATCAATTTCAAAGAAGACTTGTTGCAAGAAAGTCCCTGCTTGTAAAGTTAATCGGTACAGCAAGGCTACCCCAGAATGGAATGATACCACATTAAGATCTCATTTGGGTTTATTATGCCAAAATCTAAAAAGTGCAGTCTAAGAGGAAGAAAATCGGCACCCACTTATGTTTGGTCATTTAAATGCTCATTTGTCAATTTAGCTCTAAATGGAAGCTAATCTAAGCAATATTTTCGCAAACAAATAGGTAAAAGAGGGAATAATAAAATGAAACACTGGGATATAAATGCTGGCATAAACTTTTATATGAAAAGCGCACCTTTAAATGATTAGCAGGAGCAGTCGTTTCTATGTGACAATTCAGCTTCTTGATATGGCCTATTAAGAAAAATAAAATGTAAAATGGATTAAATGAAACAGTAAACGATTGTTCTTTTAGATTAAACAGATGCTAACAGAGAAATATTAAGGTTGTTAAATATTTTTTGGTGATGTTTATCAGCATTGATTCTAAATACAGATGTTCACTGCAACTCTTAGAGGAGTTTTTCCAAAATAAATAAATAAATAATGTTAACCCTTAATCATCCCCAATTAATCACCTGAGGCTGTTATATATCCACGACCTCTGATTACGGGACCACTTCAGCGATGTTGAGATCGAACCTGAAATGCCATTTAATAATTGTCCCATATTTAGCACGGATTAGATCAGCTCAGAAAAAAAAAAAGGAAAAATAATAATTGTTCCCATCGAAATTTAAACAAACTCCGAACAATTTGGGAACTTACTGGGAGACCTCTTTTGGCAGAATGTTGAGATCTAGCCTGAAACATTAGCACCTCTTTTAATAATTACCCCATAATTAGCACTTTAATCGTCATATTAGATAATGAAAGGACAAAAAATAATAATTACATATTGCAGTTCCTTTTGGACTCTGTTCAACAAACTTTTAGAGAAATTATACAAAAATTATTGCCCCTGAACAGCTGAACTCTGGTATGACACCACTCCTAAGGCATCTCAGATTTGAATTGAAAGTTATGGCTGTGCAAAAGTGGGGCCGGGTTTTGTAATTGCACCCAGTATTTTGTGTTTGGGATTAAAATCAAACATTCCAATTCTCATATTGTAACTGACACAAATATTACAATGATTTGTTTACAAAAGTACCCAACTGCCAGAGTGGTTAATTTATGAAAGATATACGCTGTTGATTATTGACAATATTAATGCCTCTAGCATTGGACAATGATCTGTTTGAAAGTGGAAATTGCAGAAAAGCAAAAAATCTTTGGTGTAATTTCAGGATAAAAAGGATCTATTTTAACAGTGCCTAACCTGATCACCTCTGATGAGGCCCTGTCAGAGTCTCCTGCATCTGATGAGCTTTCTGACGATGCCAAGTCAGGGTATCCTGAGTCTGATGAACTATCTGATGAGGTCATGTCAGAATCTTCCGAGTCAGATGAAGCCATGTCAGAGCCTCCAGAGTCTGACGAGCCAGTGTGGCGAGAATCAGCTGGTCTGAAAAGGGGAAAAAGGATATCAACATTTTTAAACAAAAAAATGAATGGATTGAATCGTTAAAATTGTGTGATTTGTCAGATTAAATTAAACTTTCGAGCGTTAAACATGTTTTGAAAAGAACTGAAGCACATGATTTAGTGGCATGTACAGAAACCCAAACAATTATAATCTATATCAATAAATTGCACAAAGCCTCTATTCACGTTGCCAATATTTAGATCTTATCTGGTATCAGACCAGTGGTAACGTCGAGTACAAAATACCAAACCTGGTGTTAAAGAATCAAAATTCAAAGGAAAAGAATAACTTCTATTCTTTGCAAATTGAACCCAACATTTCTTTTATCATGTTTAGAATGAAAGAAAATATTATTTTGTAACTGGCACATGAATATTTTACAGTATTGATCCTACATTTAACAAGTCAACTATTTAAAAACTGAAAATTTGAAGTTAACAGAGAAGCAGATTAAGCATTGAGGTTACACAATTGAAAAATCTACCAAAGAAGTTAACATTTTTTCATTATTAAGTTGACAAAAAGACCCGAGGGCAATTTTCATGTATTGTAATATTATAACTCTTACTTCAAACTTTTACTATATTACAGCAATGCCCTGAAATTCACCAGCACATACTCTTAATATATAATACCTCTGATCTTGATTACTAGAAGCCGCAGCCACACCTGATTGCGTAGCTTCCAGATCACAGTCGGGGTGGAGAAAACACTGTGGGTTAAAACCACTGTTGTCCCCGACCTCTGGTTCTGGCTCCACTTCAGGATGTTCGAACCTGAAATCCCATTTAATAATTATGTATTAGATTAGCTCAGCAAAAAAAAAAAGAAATAAAAACATACTTTTAACAAGAAAATTGAGAACTTACTGAGGGACCATCTCTAGCCGGATGTTGAGATCGAAATCTAGCCTGAAAAAATTATGCTAGAATTAGCACTTTAATCATCATCTAAGAAAAATAAAGGACAAAACATAATTAACTGTTCCCATTGAAATTCCTTTGTGGCTCTGTTAAACAAACTTTTTATTAAAATAAAAAATAACAATCACAACACAAGCACTTAGATCAAATATGGCAGCTCAGCGCCCCTACACTGCTTCTCCCAAGAAAAAGAAAACAAAAAAATGGATTTAGTGAAATGGAAAACGATAGTTATTAGGATAAACCAGATGGAAACATAGAAAATATTAGCGTTCTCACTTTTTTTTTTGGTGATGTTTATCAGCGTTGAAAAGAGTTTTCTCAAAGAACTAAATTTAACCCTTAATTATGCCCAACAAGGCCAAACATAACATAAAAAAAAAAGTAAGTTACTATACATCTGGTACAGTTCAGTGATTATTTTATCAGAAATAGATACTGTTGTTATTGACAATATAGTCATAAGAATGGACATATATGCCTCTTAATTAAATGTGTGCAATTACTTCTCGTGTCCATCATCAGCTGAAGCAGCAGCCTTGTCAGTAGGATGCTTGGAGGAAGCAGTGTCCTCGAGGTCCTCGAAAGACGCAGGCATCCGCATGCAGTTGTGTTCCCCATTAAATCGCGCGGCCGACCGGCGCCAGTCGGACCATGTGGTAGCCAGATGAGAGATTGGGTAGAAACAGGGCACATTGAGGTTGTTGTCCCCAACCTCCGACTGAGCCTGATGGTCTTCAAGCTCTTCTGGAACGAGGTTGAGGTCGAACCTGAAACATCAGTGAATTCAATTCAATTGTATAAGCTAAAATTTTAACTGAGAAAACTAGAGAAACCAAGTATAGTGAATTAGGGTTTAAGACATGTATCCGTGAAGAGAGGGGAGCCGATTTTGGAACAGAAATGTAGCAGGTTAAGCCAAGTATTCAAGATAACATGAACTCAGGTTTAGGCCAAGCATTCTTCGTGAGCATCAAAATTTGCAAAACTTTAAGGTGTAATATTTTTTTTAAAAAAAAAAAGAAAGAAAGAGAGAGAGATCTAGAGAGCCATATATACCTCGGCTGTGGGCTTGCTATCATCTTCTTCTTCTTGAACGAGGCGAAATGAGACTCACCTAATGAGTCGGATGAGATGCTGATCCCAAGGGTTTCATGAGAATCAGCTCGTCTGAAAACAAGAAGACGAACACAAAGAATTCGCTTATTTAATTTGTTACTTTTTTTTTAGAAAAAAAAAAGGCAAAAGCGCTGTTTCTTATTGAAACAAATTAAAAGAGTTTACAGAAACAATGTCATATTTCTACCATATCTCCTACTCATCATCAGTACCAACGACCAACTATCTAAACAACCTCTGTCTCCTTTTTTAATTTCTTAATTAATGATATCCAGAATTTATTGAATCTTTAATTAAAAAAGGTGCGATATATGTCCTTTCGGAACAAACTTTGAAAGTGGAAACCCTAAAAATGCGTTCGGGATCAAACGAAACTCAAAACTAATAATTAATTAATAATGATCTAAATGGATTAATTTTTGCAATAATTAAGCCTATATCGTTGTGGATCTTTCTTTCTTTGTTGCTGCAGTTTTTCATCCCAAATAAATCTCAACCAATTACCATATATACCATAAAAGAAACACTAAATTCTACACTTTTGTTTCATTAGGAATCAATCATCGAACAAACTTGGAGAAAGAGTTGACGCAAGTGCCTGACCTTCGTTTCCTTGTCTTGTCTTTGCCTTCTTGCGGCGCCATCGCTACAATTAATTATCACGCGGAGAAAGAGAGAGAGAGAGAGCGATCGATGGATGGATACTTAGACACAAAGGAACCGACAGAGAGAGAACGAAGTGAGAGATGAGATAGAGGTAGTGAGAGAGCGCTGGGAGTCGGGAATTTTATATGTATGGTATTAACGGCAGCATGCATAATGCATGGTTCTTTTTTTAAGGTCAAATTTGTCCAAAATGCCCTTGTCTATGGAGTCAATTTTCAAGTCTACCCCAATTTCACATCGCAGCCCTCCTAAATACGGATACTTCGAAGAAATCCGTTAAAGATTTCGACCAAAAATAAAATAAAATTCTCTGCGAATGACCCGGAAATAAATCCCACAGTTGTCATCTTTCTAGTAACATTCGTAGACAATACCCCAGATATTCAAGAATCATTTGTAAGTCCTTCGTAATCCTTAATTTGGTGGACTTTTTTTTAAGATATGTTCTAATAAATTATCATTTGTACTAACTATAATTATAATTTTATAATCAATTATCATTTGTGCTAACTATAATTATAATTTTAAAATACCATAATCTTCTCAGGGAAAATATAAATTGGCATTTCAAATCATAGAACAATATTAAAATCTTTTTGGTATATTTTGATGTATTAGACTTTCGTGATTGATGTGTTCCATATCATCATCGATCATCATTATGAGGATGGCTACATTAGCGATCAAATCTTGACTTTTGAATTTGAAATGGCTAATCTTAAGGGTTCAATATATTCTACATATGTAAATCTCGTTGGAGACGAAATTTTATATTTTTTAAATTCATTTACTATTTGATATTTTTAAAAAAAATTATTAAAGAATTGCATACCTCCAATTTAAAAATATCATAATAAATAATAAAGAAAATTATTCAAACTTTGTATTTTTCCTCTTATAGTCCAACATCCTTAGCGGGGCTTTTAATATTTTATCTCTTATCGTTTCTCATTTTAAGAATTAACTTTTTCGTTGAAAATGAGAGATCACTAGATGAGGATGGAGAGAGATATTACAGTCAATAGAATCGGATATGAAATGGGGTGATTTATATAGAAAACTCCATCTTACGTATTTGCATAAGTAAACATGATAACTTTCTAATTTAATTGAATTTAGGATAACAACTTTTAAAGACTTAAATTTGGACTGACAATTTTAAAAAACTTCCAATTTTTAAAATAAAAAATTCCTTTATTGAAGGACCATAAGTCTAAACTGAAAATTTAATCGTTATTTCTTAGCCGCATGTAAAACACGTCATACTTAACACTCTTTTGATTCCGGTCATATTTAACACTCGATCTTCCACGTGTTACATGAATGAATATCCTGTAAAGATGAAATGATCCTAGCAGCTCCTGTGCCGATTGATTCTCGGCATAGATGTACGACTTGTTGTTCGTGATATTGGCGCCTGCGGTGGCCTGACAGTTTCAGCCTTGGCTTGGAATCAGCCCATCGAGTTGAATTGGCACAGTCAACATATGTAGGTGCAAATATATATACGGTGTTGGTTTAATTACAACTAATGGACTCAAAATCGTAAAACCTTCGTGATTTTATCTATTGTAGATTAGGCAATGAATAATATGCCAATTACTGAACCTATATCGATATACATAAATAAATGGAAAATTGGGCTGGCAGTTACCGGTATATACGTCACGCCTTTTACTAAATGGCGTTAAAAAAAACAGAGAAATGTCATGTATAATTTACATAAAGAACACAATGTCAGAATACTGACAAAATCTATAAACCTTCAAATTACATTGTAAAATTCGAACCTCCAAATCGCAAATTACAGTAATGTAGCACTTTACAACTATTTAGAAGACTCCCTATCATTTAATTCAAAAGCACTATATCCTTCATACAAGCATTTAATTGTACACTTGGCTTTTAATCGGTCATTTGTTTTTATCTCCACCAACAAAACTAAAATATTAAAAGAAAAAGAAAGAAAGAAACGACCAATGAGTTATACATTCCCTTATAAGTTAATCTATAAACACCCAAAACAAAAAGTCAAATGCACCATCTAACAAGCATGGCCGTGGTATGTACAGAATCGGGGCAAACTTTCATTCCGCACCCAGAAAATTTTTCCTTTTCAATGCTTCAAAAATATAATTCACCATAACCGTATGAACATCTTAGTTTTGGTCCCTCAATTGCCAAAAATGCAATTGAGCATATTTGCAACTGTATATATGTTCCTTTCCTTTCGACTCGAGCACACAGGAATGGAATGAAAACTCACCTTAATAATGATCATTTTTGTATATGTACACATAACCCTCACGTGTCATAAATTTTCTTCTTGCCCTTGCTTTGCGAACTTGTCGATGAGTATTTGCAAGGTTTTTATGTACCTCGGCATGTAATGGTCTCTTATCATGCTTCTTGCCAACCTTATCTTACTATAAAACTCTCGGGGAGTCTCGTAAACATTGACCAACTCCTCTTCATTTACAGCGGATCCTGCCTCAGATGCCAGATTTCGCTCAGGTGCTGGGAGGACAACCATGTGCATTATCCTCCCGGGAGGGAACAGCTGAGGCCCCTCATCCGAAACATCGAGGTTTGCATCAGCGAGCAACTCCAGTTGCACTTTGCTGCTTTCTGGTTCCTTTGTTTCTCTTATTATCTCTAATTCTGATTCTGATTCCAGTTCTGATTCTGAATCCGGAAGTGCCGACCCAGAGCAGCCAGCAATCAGATCGGCTATCAGGGCAGAATTATTGCTAATCAGCTCACTTTCGGTTATGACTGTGTTGTTGTTGTTGTGGAGTGCCACTTGGGGGGCACTTGAAGGGTTTGGAGATGCTGAGCTGGTGGAGGTGGGGCCAGGGTGGCGCAGGACCATGCAAGGGAAGCAAGAGAGACGATGATGTTTTTTCTGTTCAGCAGTATGTGTGTCTTCTGCCAAATCCTTATTTTTGTCCTGCAAGTGCCAAACCTATTATTAGAAACTTAAAAATCAGTTGCTTTTGGTCCACTAGCATAATTACATGCCATATTTAAAGCAGTGCTGGTCTGTCAATTTTATTTTAAATATTTATTCCTTTCTCTTTCTGTTACCATTCCTTGTGGCAAGACCACTGAAGCTACTGTACCAATATAGTACCAGTACTGTACAAACAATATATTGATTTGTGATGCTTACATAATCATACAGAAAGTATATGCACTTGTAAAGATCAGAGAATACCTCATTAGGCTTGACAAGCATATCAGCATCTACAACTTTAGAGTGGGGGTGAGACACAAAAGGTACATGAGACCTCATAAAAGCCACCGAGCGGTTCACGAGGTTCAAAAATCTTGTATGTTGAATCTGATCCCTCAAATCGCTCAACCATGAGGAAACAGTCACCTATGTCGAGAAAATGCAAATCAAATAATTACAATCTGAGGATATATTAGTGACTCATACAAGATAATTCTTTTGTATCCAAAAGGGAATATTTCTACACAATGCACATATATTCTTGAATAACCAGCTTTCACAGCCCCATCCCCTCAAAAAAAAAAAAATAATAATAATAATAATAATAATAATAATAATTAAATAAATAAATAAAACGAAATGAGAAAGAAAAAATATGAAGTAAAGAACCTGCAGAAACACCAAATCAGATCATATAACAAATATTTTTTTTGCTTTTCTTTATAAGGTATACAAATAGCCTACCCGAACTTGTTTGGGACAAAAGGCTTAGTTGTTGTTGTTGTTGCAAAAAGGTATACAAAATGTCTCCTCCCTCGATGTTTTAAAAATGCAGAGAAGACATGAAATATTGGTAGTATCTTATTGATCTTTGAAAAAGTGAGATACAGAGGGTTTTGAAATCAGTCAGTGTTGCAATATCATGTAAATATCATTTTACATGGGATTGGTGCTGCAGATATTTTGATATATATTTTATAAAAGATAAAACAAACTCACCCCCTCCCCTCCTCTCTGCCCCCTGCAAAAAGAAAAAAGAAAGAATTGCAGTACCTCAGCACGCAGTTGAGCAGCAGAGACTTTAGAAAAGGCAGGCACGAGATCAGTTTTATTCACGAGCGTAGTGATGAAATCCTTGCCAGATTCGGCCAGCTCCCATGTCATACAAGCAGCTAAAATAGATGAACAAAATTATTTTGAAAGCATCTGAAATTTAATAAACACTGTCACCACTGCATTATTTTTAGATGAATGCTCAATGTTTACAAAACAGTACAGTGAAAATTTTTATAGTAAACAATGGATGCAAGTTTTACATTTTTTTTTCAAAGATTGCATGTGTTATAAAGAATGAACATGCCCTTATTTGTTTGCCAAAATTGGGAAAAGATTGGCAATCTCTGGGTGACTGACATGTTAAATTTACTAAAATTGTTAACATACCTGGAGCAAATGCAATGCATGTACATGAAGATAACTCTTTATGCTCACGAAGCATGTAGGTTAGAATTGATGCGATACCAGCACCCATTGAATGCCCGATAATCTAAAAGGTCAACACAAATGCAAGCAAAAAATAAATAGGGGGATTTTTCTTATTTATAACAATAGGAAAACCAGAAAAACACAAACACACACAAAATCCTAGACAACAAAGATTTCTATGCTTTGGTAAATGGAAAATGATATTGTTTGAAAGCTAAATTTAGTATATAATTTACATTTTCATAGTAAAATTAGTAAAACTGTGCTGTTGTCCAATCTGAAAATATCTGACTGGTGATGATTCTAAAAATATCCAATTGGACTATCATTTCTCTCCAATACTCATCATTATATCTGATGGGGGTAACCTCGAAACATTTTAGAAGGATAACACATAAAGGTGCACTCAAAACTTATGCTAATATCTGATGAGGGATTTAATCGAAACTTTTTCGAACAATCAGCACATAAAGAGGCCCTCGCAAAAAGTATAAAAGCAAAGTACAGAACAGAAACAGGACTCGTAATAATAAATTACCTTGACATTGTGGTCAGGATGTTGTCGAACGGCCTCTGTGAGAGCAGGGACTGCATATTTGGCAATCCAACGTGCTGCCGTGACCATGCCACAATGTGCATGGCCCAAGACAACATCTGTGATGATCCCCTCACGCATCACCACATGATGGAATGGCACAGCTGCCCCTGTGGCAGCTGTCAGCCGTTCCTGTACACTGATGGCCCCACGGATCAGAAGAAGAAAGCATTTTGTATCGGCATCTCGCACAATTGTGAAGGATGGCCTCAAGAGCTGCCAGTAAATATTTTCAATTTTTAAGAATTTACGTAATATATGCAATATAATAGTATCCAAATTACCAAACTGAACTTCATGTCTCAAGATATGACCTTGGGATAATCAAATGCATAATAAAATAACCAACTACTAAGCTTCAAGTCAGCCTATCAGCAGCAAAAATGCATGTAACTTAAATTTAAGACTTTGACCTTCAATTGTGCAACCAAGCACACCCAAAATAAAAGACCAGGAAAAAAGGATGCCAAAAAAAAGTAAAACTTTTGGTCAAGCTATGCATACCAACAAAATATTATCTGCTATACAATATTGAGCATGACGAGAAACATGCTGTATTGTGATCCCTTCAAGAAATAGACTCGGTAGTTGGTACCTGGTACAGATAAAAAAATAAAGAGGCAAGGTGATACTTACGCACCCTCGCTTTACACTTCTTAACAAGAACATCATCATTGTTATACCGACCGTGCTCCATAAACACTTTGTATGGCTTCTTGGAGAAGTACATGCACAGCTTTAAATGTCTCAAAAGAAATACCAGCTCATCTCTCACTTCATGCCCCAGTTGAACACTTTTCCCTTCAGTGAATTCATGTTGTAAATTTCCCTGAAAGAAGTCAATGTATCAAGCAAGCATCCAAAAACACAATATCTCATATCTCACTATAATAAAACACAGAACAATACCTATATGACCATATGCAACCCGACCCTCCACCCCCTCCCACCCCAAAACCTATACACACACACATCCCCAAATCCACCACCACCCCAAATTTCTTAGAAGTTACCTAAATCACCTTCTTTTTCAGAAGCTTCAGAAGTAATATTGCAGATTATGAAGAATATATGGATCATAACAGTACTAGAAGCACTGTTGCATACTTAGATAATTTAACAGTTCGGAAAGATACCTATGTATAAGCACCATACTTTATGATACTCTGAATGAAAGTAAACATCATTCACAAAGGCATATAAAACTATTTTGCTTTCCACCTTGCTAAGTAATCTTGGAAGTCACAATTTGGTATTTTGATGTTTTTGAAGAATGCTTAAGAATTTTCCCAGTGAATTGTTACCTGTTGTTTCATATAGTACTTGATGCCGAATGCAATCTCGCCAAGTGTCCACTTGCCCAGGGTTTCCTTCCAAGTGTACCTTACAGTCCTTGCCGCAACACCGACCGCCTGCCCGAAATTAACAGGTGGCTTCTCTGGCCACTTCACTGGATCATAACATAAATTGCCAATAAAAATAAGGTCACCTCAAAACAGTTGATGCTTATCGCTTGTGATGAAATATATATAATACAATCATCAGTTTTCTCAAGTGACGTGCACGGACGGATAAGGTCATATTGGTTGGTCTAATTGATTTTAATCTAAAAATGCCCCTGTTGTTCTTAATTGCAAATCCAACCATGTTACTGGTAAAAGTTGCTTTATTTTTCAATATTTATTACATAAATAAGCCCTGATTGGGGATAATTTGTGTCCAGCACAACACTATCAGCCCCAACGTGGTCCACTGTACCAGATATAACAGCTGAATTGTTAATTTATTTATTGCGATAAGTAGTCTTCTAACAAAATTACACCAAACGAAAATTGAATGATGTATGGTTCCTAATCAGGGGTAGATAAAGGTACAGTTTCATGGAAACCGCAACTTCCCACATATTCCAACAACTTTCAGTGCATAAGCATATGGTAATGGACAGCATGTAGTTAAAACGGTGGTGCTCCCCTAGCATTAAATTAGATATGATAAAAAACAGATTTCTGATATGGAGTAAGAGGTTATGTTTCAAGTGATAAACATGCACCAGAGACACCTCTGTATACAAAAATGATATAATTGCAGCTTAAACAAAAATAGAGTTTGTATAGTAAAAAAGAAAAAAAAAAAAAGGCATTCAATGAGTAGAAATTTTCTGGTAACATAAGAAACAGAAGAAGCCGAAATTTGATTTTGTTAAAAAAAAAAAAAAAGCAATTGTATGGATGAGAAAATATTGATTACGATGTAGAAAGTAGCTGAAATGAGATAAAAAATAAAGTGAAAAGTGCAAAAAGCATCTCCCTTACCTGGTATACATAAAGGATGATGTTAAATGTGAATAAAAAGTCTTCAAGGGGCACATGCGCAAAAGAAAAACAGAAAGGAAACGATGAATTTGGAAAGAGAAGAGAATCTACCATTGTCTTTGGCTTTATCCTTGGAATCCTTGTTGTTCTTCTCCTTGTGCTTCTTCTTTTTCTTGTCCTTGTTTTGGATCCTTTGTTGGTGGCTGGCCTCCTTCAATAGCCTCCTCTCCTCGGCATCCTCGACAGAGAGCCGGCCGCTGAGCACCAGGTAAAGCAGCACCGCGGTGCCCATCGCGGCCGCCATGTTCTTCGTCCCCATCCCTCCTCCTCTTCCTCTTCCCCTTTAGCCCCTCCCCCTCCCCTTCGGTCCCGGCCGGGACGCGATGCCACGCGACTCTCTAGCTTCTCTCTCTCTTTCTGTCTGATCACAATTAGGATTCGATCAGTGGAGGCAAATGAAAACTAGGGTTTGTTGGAATAGTGCATGGATGGATGGATGGATGGATGGATGAGTGGGTGGACAGAGAGGAGACAGAGAGAGAGAGAGGAGGAGAGAGGTCGGAGGCGAGAAAGGAGGGAAGCCAAGACACAAGACACAGACAGACTTGGTCTTATTTTGGTTATGGTTTTGGTTTTCGGAGAGGGAAGTTATGTTATGTTATGGTCTGGTGTTTGGTTTCTGTGATGTGACGAGTCATGCGGAGCAGAGCAGAGCAGAGGATGCTTTCCTTCAATTAACTGCACTTTGATGAATGGATGGATGGATATTATTACGATCGGAGCCGTTGCGTCGTCGGTTGCACAACCGTGTTTCCTTCGTTTCGCTTCTGATCGTATCCAACTCAAGTTACCTTTTTACCCTTCCTCCTGCGCGCAGAGGCCAGAGGGAGATTGTCCCTGTCGCCTTAATAAGCGCGTTCCTTGTTTGACCCAATATGAAGATAGGTTTTATTTGCTTCCCCCACCCTTCAACTTACCCAAATTACCCTCCCCCGGAAAAAAAATTAAAAAAAAAAACTTCTATTTCCTCTCGCTTTCCTTAGTTTATGATTTTCTCTTTGCTTCGCACGCCAACCAAGATTAAATCTATTTTACTCAATCTGTTTGTCAAATATAAAAGCATCTTATTGACTCGATATCTTTTTTTCTAACAAATTCCTTTTATTATAGGATACAAAAAAGTACAATGAAAACAATTTCATTATTCTACACTTTAGGTGGCATTTCAAATATATTTGTCGGCAAACTAAATTATTAATTAACTCTACAATTGTAAGTCTGTAATGTTTTATAAAAATTAATCTTTTTATTACTTGCATGACTATGTATATGCGAAAGCAATTTCGCATTCGCTTCATTCCATACCAATAATTATTTTAACAACTTTTAAATGTAAATTTCCATTTTAGTCTAATTTCATCCGGCTGATTCATCCCTATTCTTGGAAACATTTTAAACATGCTAAAAAATGACAATTGCCGATGAATAACTTTTTGCTTATAAATATAAAAATATCATTATAACATAATATTGTTTTTCTGTCCATTCGTGTTTTATAATAAATAAAATAAAATTAAAATTAAATTCCAAAAATAAATAAAATGATTATGAACATTTACGTAATGAATTAGTGCACACTGCCAAATTAATTGGGGCACCGCGACCGATTCTCTTGGATTGGATCAGACGGTTTAGACGTAATGCACTGTTGGCAAAAGGTACAGAAACATAAGAGGGGCTTTTTGGGCAAAAGGGAATGAAAAAGATAGTCGTGATGTTGACCGTTTTCTAGAAGCATATTTTCTGCGGCGCCTAGAAAGAAACCACAGGTGTTCCTACACATGTTACAGAGGATCACATGACTTTTAATAATGTGTGGGGTCCTTTTTTCAGTTACATGACACTAGCTAGCAACATTTGTACAGGGCACAGAGAAAATAGAATTTCTTATGAGGATGGGAATCTATGATTGGGGACAAAAGAATATAAGAAAGCATATGCATTTGCTCAATTTTCAAATGTGGGCCCCCCCAATCGGATTTGGGACTTGGAAGGAGTGAATTAAAATATTTAAACCTCCACTTGGATATTTTCAAAAAAGGCCCAACTAAGGCTTCTGAGATAATCCAGGGAATAACAATTGCAAGTTCCAACACCAATTTCTCTTCCTCTTGGACTTGGATAATGGTATTGGCACATAATCATTTTTTTTCTTACTTTAAAATGTTAGATTCGGGTTCCCTTGTTTGGCGGATCAGGAGCATTGTTGCATCGGGACATTTATTTAATTCAACATTAGTTTGAATCAAGACTGGTTTAATACTCCAAGAACATATATAATATATTAATTAAAGTCTGATTAGTTTGAATTTTTGACTTAGTGTTTTTTTAGCAAACATTGATGTAAGTGGTACACATGTTTACCATATAATTATGTTGATGACCTCCAGGCGATATGCATTTCTGTCCCCAAAAAAATAAAATATATATCTTATTTGATGTAACGGTTAAGAGGTCTTTATAGAATATACAAGCTTAATATTTTATTATTTTTATGAGTTATATATTGTTCCAATCTGATTTGTAGGTTGGTTAAGTTGCAGGCAACCACTACAGCTTTTTGTTTAGTATTTTACCCGGGGTGCATGTATCTTTTTAATCCGTATATATGATATATACCTTTACTACTAAATTCAACGACATAAACATGTCTTACCTTTAAGTAATTAATTTTTCAGAGTAATCTGCACGCTTTTATGGGTACCCTTCCAGGTTGAGTAAGTATGTATTAGCGCCCCTTTATCATGATTATAATTTTCTGAGTGAGTTTATGGTTGTTTGGTAGGCTAACTAACTTTGACTTGCTAGATTAAGACTTTTAACTTAAGACATGATTGCTGCCATATTTTGTTTTGCCTTTCAATTCTGTATATATTAACATTTTTTCAGTATTTAATTATTCTCTTCCCCTCATGGCATGATTGCAAATAAGTTTTCCTCTTGATATATGTTAACAACTTTTACATTGAATTTTGCTAAAAGAAAAGACAAAACTCTTCCATTAAAAAAAATAAGAAGAAGAACGGTACACCGTATGTACATTTTTTTTTTTTCAGTCATTAACTCTTATATACGTAAAACTAATAGAAAAGCAATTTGAGTACGATGGCTATAATTGGGGGGTACTTATTTTAGCTTTTTATCAAAGGATGCATTTAAGCTATTATAACTTAGCTAAAAAGGTGGCTCTAAGTGCTCTTTGTACGAATTAATCAACCGTTGTGTTTTGTTGGTTGGAGTTTATTTTCTTTGTACAGACCCTTTTTTTTTTTTTTTTTTTTTTTTTTTTTTTTGAGAGAGAGAGCCTTTCATACAACTTGCCCCTCAATAATGAGATAGTCATTATGAGTACAAAGAAATAAAATTGCAGATATATTCTTTACCATTTCTTATAAATCATGTCAGATTCGATGCAATTTGAAACTTGTCTGGTCACCAATTAAAATTCAACTAAATTTAATCATACATCTATGGAATGACTTACTGGATGACCATTCAGTCTCCAATCCATGCCAAAATTAGAAATTCGGTATACATTTTTTTTCAAAAAAAGTTGGGAGCATCATCCAGTGTCATTTTGAATAAAGTGAAACAATTTTTTTTTTAAAAAAAATAAACATAAAACAAAAGTCGTAATCCTTTTTTACCAGCATTCCCTGCGTATCTAACTTCTCCCAGTACTTGACATTATAATAAGGGAGTAAAGAAGCATCCCTCCGGAAATAAGCAAAACCAACAACACAAAAACAGAACCATCTGAATTTGCTACACACAGGTACACAATTACTTAAATTATGAAAAGATATATGCCGTTCTTATTTTATATTTTTTACGACCACTATAGTGATCACCGCACTTATCAAATAAGTATTTTGTTACTGTTACATATCACCATTTTCAAATATGATTTACAACAATGCAGCTTCACCTTAGAGGACATTGAGCGTTGAAAAAAATCAGAAAATAATGCGGGATTGCAGCAACGTAAGCTCAAGCCAAAGCATTCTGTAGCTGGAGATAATATTCTGTAGACCGTTATCAGCAACACCTTCGGCTCGGATCCCTTGAACTAGGGTTCTCTAATCGTGCGTGTCGTGTCGTGTCGTGTCAAACACGATCGTATTAGAGTCTCGTGTCGTGTCGTGTTGACACGAACTACTTTTTTAATCGTGTCGTGTTAAATGGTGAGGATAGACAACACGACACGCATTCTGACACGACACGACTAACACGATCGTGTCGTGTCGTGTTGACACGTCGTGTTAGTCGTGTCAGATTATTTATTATTTTTAAAATAAACAAATATTAAAAAATTAAAGTAAAAGGAAAAAATTACTAAATAATAATTAAATTAGAACAATATGAGTCAAAAGATGGTAAATAATATGATATAGTATTATAAATTGAATTTAAATTATTAATTTTATTTAATTAATTAACATTAATAATTAAATTTGTATTAATGTGTCGTGTTAATTCGTGTTCGTGTCGTGTTGCGTGTCAAATCGTGTCGTGTTGGATCGTGTTAAACTTTCTAATATCACAACACGACACGATTATGACACGACATGATAACACGATCGTATCGTGTCAATTTTGTATTTGTGTCGTGTCGTGTCGTGTCAACACGCATACCGTGTCGTGTCATTTTGGAGAACACTATCTTGAACTACCGTCACTGTTTCGTGGGCCCGAGGAATTATTTGGAGACCATCAGTAGCCCCCGTGCAACTTATGCACTGTTGTGTAGGCCCTGTTATTTAAAAAGCCTATTAAATAATTGATCTGAGAGAGAAAAAGAGAATAAGAAAAACAGAAGGAGATAACAGGACTACAGGAGCATAACTCACTGACGATTATTTTTATTTTTATTATATATGTAGCCATACTGCCATACACATTATATCCGAATCAAAATTTATAACATTATATTTATTTATGTACATTAAGAATGTGGATACAAAATTTAGATAATTCATATTGATAATTAGGTAGATAAGAATGCTAAAAATATTAATCTTATAAAAAAATTACTGATATGAATATATGAATTTTTAGCAGATCTTCTAATATTGATTGTACTTTATTTTTTTTCTTGAAAGACTCAATTTATTTTCAATGCAGATATTACTAAATCATTGGTAATCTTAAAGAAGTTGATGACTGTTAATTATGATTTATATTCCTACCATATTCGTGCGACTGTAATTTGAATTTCAATGTTCATTTAGTACAAACATATATTATGAATTTAGTCTCTATCTTTTATGTATCTATTTTGTTTACAACATCATCACATTTTAAAATACAATTAAAATTCAATGATGTTTATAGTTTAGTTACTTCTTGATATCACTTACGACAAAGAAAGGGGGGGAATTTTCAAAATAAATCTGATACAATATACGAAGAATCGAAATAAGCAATCTACATATGAGAAACTGGATTTCTCCATTTTCTATTAAAGGTCAGCGGAAGATATGTATGGGACCCGCAAGAATTATGTAACACGCGGTTCATGATTAAGTCGTAAGTACCAGGCACTGAAAGTTGAGATATTTTGTAGAAAAAAATCTGTGACCATTTGTACTGCTTCAGTACTGTAATGGTAACAACTGCGACATATATTATCATAATTAGGTTGATTACATTTTTTTTGACAAGGGTTGCTTACGCAAAGCAGCTATGTGCTTTGAAAAAAAATGATAAGATTTATTTCTGTTTTAACTTGGTGAGACCAACAGGACCAAATATATTTTTAGAAAAAAAAAGAAAAATCAAAATGAAAGTAATGTTGATGGATAATGCAAATATATTTTGGCTCTAAATTTTGTCTTCTTATAATTTATTTCTTAAAATCAAAAGATATTTTACACGTCGTGATTTAGTTTCACACAAATTCTCGACAATTTATACAGCATTAATTTTTTTTATAATATATCCAACAATTCTATTTGGTACTGACTCAGACTCTCAGAGCGATTATAACATGCCAATTTCAATACTTTTAAAAGTAGCAATAAAATATATATTAATATCTTTTATTTCGACATGAAAAGGAACAATGGCGTAAACTATGCTTTATCCTTCGAATCATCTTTTTTGGTTTTTTTTTGTATGACACAAAAAACATATATAGATATTGGTGTGAACGATCGAGCATTGACCAGAGCTCCACAAATATCTGAGCGCGTGCAGGAATGTATAAACCTTAGCGAGTAAGATTTTGTAATTTTTTTTTTTTGAGTAAAAAATGGAGATCCAGTCTCCATCTTTTTTATTAAATAAAAGAAAGTTACAGCTTTAGCCAGTGGCTAAACAAGAACAAAATTAAAAAAAGAAGCAAAAGTAAATAGAGGAAAGAAAACAAGAAATAAGCACTAAACAAACTAGAAACTAGTGTAAGCTAGGCGTGCAGAGTGTTCCATTCAATGAAAATTTGCTCCACCAAAACTCGAACTGAAAGAACCGAATCAGAAAAGATCTTATTGCACCTTCCTCTCCAGATTACGAAGCAAAGAAGTCCCATAAGTTCTCTGTGTTTTAATGGCACCGTAATGTCCATTATAAAATGCGGGTTAGAGCTGAAGCCCAGACTCGAGAGCGATGGGCAATAAACCTGCAATTGTCGCACGACTTGTTTGAAAAAATGGCAACTGTTAAAGAGGTGATAAACTGATTCCTCATCTGAAGCGCAGAGAGTGCAAAAGTTCGGCATTTCCCAACCTCTTTTCTTCAAGTTGTCAATAGTCGCAATCTTGTTGAGGGCCATTTGCCAGATGAAAATTTTCATTCGTGGAGGAATGTTAAGTTTCCAAATGTGAAGCAGGCTTGAATTAAGTTTCGGAAAGCATCTTTGAAAATTGTAAATGGATTTGACTGAGAAGGAGCCATCAGCTTTAGCATTCCATTTGAAACAGTCTGCACTGCCCGGAAAGGAGAAGGAAGAGAGGGATTGTTGTAGTGAAAGCCACTGGCAAGAAGCTGAGAGTGAACTTGAAAGAGATTGCCTAAACAACTTAGTACTGTTGCGCCAGTTTGCAATAAAAAGAGAGAGAGTTATGTCTGGATCCAAAGCGAAGCTGTAAAGGTCTTGAAACTGAAATTTTAGAGTTCCTCTTCCCCAATTATGCTGCCAAAACAGTATGGAGGTGCCATCTCCAGGAATAGCCGTGAGCAAGGGAACCAGCAGCGGTGCGATGTTCTGAAAAGCATTCCTTAACGGGCTAAAAACAGGAAACAACGAAACCTTATTGTTTTGTAGAGTTGCCGCCAGGATGCTGCAGAGATTATCTTTTGCAGAAGTCCAAGTCCAGAGGGATTTTGAGAGTAGTGCGGTATTCATATCATGCAAATTAAGAACCCCCAAACCGCCTTGTGTTTTTGGTGAGCAAATGGTATCCCACGGAACCATAACTAGCTTTTTCCGATCAGTAGAAGCTCCATGCCAATAAAATTGCCTCCGAATTTTATCAATTTCCTTAATCACCCATTTCGGTAATTGAAAAGCGGACATAAAATAAAGCGGCATAGATGTAAGACACGAATTGATCAAGACTAATAATCTGATAATAATATAAAATAAAGAGAAAAGAAAAGAAAAGAAAATTTTGTAATTTTGTTTTCTAAGAAAGTTAGAAAACTGAATCAACACAAATCTAATAATCTGACGATCAAACCTCAACACAACCGATGCGCCTTCTTAATGCCGAATTGACCACTTTTTTTGGGTCCCACCAAATAATAAATATCATCTTGGTAGTCAGCATTTTGAATTTGTATGGTGTCATACACTCATACTTCATCCGATCTTCTGATCTTTGTTCGAGAACATTTTTCGGTCTATACTCGGTTTATTTAATAATTGGAAGAATATCCCCGTTTAGAAAAAAAAAAAAAAAAAAAAAAAAAAAAAGCAAAGTTGTCTAAATTTGGAAGTTTCAAGGTGATTTTGAAGATACTTCTGCTATTTCCTTAGAGAGAGACTCTAAGAGTGAGAGGGGCAAAGATCATCATATTTATGCATTTTTATTGATTTTAAATAGACAAGAAAAAAAATTCAATGTATAATTCATGTTATCATATTAACAGTAGCATCTTTTAAATTGAACTTTTGCATACTCTTTCTCTTGCATTTTGCTTGCTTCTTTTGGTTCCTCTTGTCAATAACATGCCTACATACTACAGTGAGAAAGACAACTAATTAGCAGGTAGAAAAGGCTTCCCCAAAATAATCAAATTTATACTTGTATCGCCATCATGTACCATTTTTTTTTATATTTGTACACAAATATATAATATACATTTTAGTGCTTTTTGTCGATACGTGTGGAGAAATACAACGACATTGTTTTCAATTATTTAATACAATATTAGGTACTTTTTCATTATATAGATTAAACGAGTCTTTTACATATCTGATTTGATAGTGAAACGATGCAAAACCAGAGAATAAGAAATTCTTGACATTCTATTTCTTTCTCAAAATCATTCTTATATTATGATCTAACAATATGTGGTTCGACTGATGTATTATATTATTTGTCATTTTGTGCCCTGTATAATTAGTGGCGGTGATAATATAAAACAAATTGATTTAAAATATACTAGCAAACCGTACCACTGAATGAGTGGGTAAATTACAACAACAACAACTACTACTAAGTCTTTTGTCCCAAACAAATCGGAGTAGGCTAGAAAAGAAACCCAACAAAAGTCACTAAGTCACCGAAAAAAGTAAGACTAGATATACTAAAAATAATATAGGAAAACATAAAGTAGTAGTAGTAATAGTAGTAATAACAATAATAATAAATAATAATAGTAGTAGTGGTAGTAAGACTTACACCTAAAACGTGAGTTAATACTAAAACCTACAAATCTAAGGTAACGCCTGTCTACTAAATTCGAAACTCATGGCCCCGTGTTTGACCCAAAAATATTAAGTCAAATTACATGAACTAAATAACCCATTTTATGACAAATAAATCCAAGAAGCTCAAAAATCCACGAAAAATATCAAACAAACTCCAAAAATTCCCAAAAAATACCCAAAAATCCCCCATGAATTATGATGAATTATCATGGTTCAAAAACCAAAAAATTATCTACAGAAACTCCAAAATTCTCAAAGAAACCCTAAAACTCCATAAAATTATCAAAAATAAATTTATGAGGAATTTCACAAAACCCTTTGAACCATTAAATTCTTCATATTTTTCTAAACCTACCCATGAAATTTCATCCAAAAATACCTAAGGGAAGGTCCCCAAATTATTTATTGAAATTGAGCAACAATTAAATAGTGAAAATTTAAATGAAATGCTGAGAAAATCCCATAAAAATCGCTGGAAATGGCGCGTACACCCAATTGCAGCGGATCCCAGGGGAATGAGCGACATCGCTACGTTTAAAATCCTTCATCCCGCCTCGATTTTTGTCTGCACGCGGCGTATGAACCGAAGGTTCTGACCCTTTACTGGCTCACGGTGAAACAAGCACACCCACCCTCTTGAGTCTCATTAGACCTGACTCGTGGGCCCCCACTTGTCAGCTTCGTCGTCTTCTTCCCTGGTAAAAAGAAACTGTCGAGTTTTACCGCGCGACGCCGGGGTGAAAAGGTGAAACCTCCGTTCCTCGTCGACGTGGCCTCCTCTAAAGCCACAGAAACCAAAACCAGATTGCTTAGCACATGGTTTGGCGAAACCAAGCCCTAGGCGCAGCTCTATCTCGTCCATTGATGGAATTTGGATGGCTTGGATCGTCTCGGCTATGGAAAGGAAACCCTAAATACCAGCCTATTTAAACCCCAATTGAAGCCACAGGAGAGAGAAGAACACCAGCCGCAAGCTAGGGTTAGTGTTAGAAACTTGTAATTAGACTTTAGTAGAGTGGAGAGAGGAGAGGCATTTTGTCAAAAAGTCGGGTAAGAGAAGAAGAAGGTAGATTTGAGCGATTTTAACTTGTAATTATACTCAATGTCAATGAAAGAAGCTTGTTTGTGGTGTTAATTTGGTGCATTGCTGTTCCTTCCCTTTTAGTTCAACCATCAATCCATGATATGTTCGATTCATGAAATCAAAGCTCCTATGAACCATGGTTTGAAGCGCAGCATCAGCCATGGCCATAAGGAAGCTCCAGCAGAATCCTTTATGAAGCTTTGGAGCGCAGCACCTTGCTTCATGGAGTTTTCTAGTGCCATGTGCCAAGGCAGCTTTGACCAACTCATGAGGGTTTGCAGCCTAGCTCAATCCTCATGTGAAGGTCTTAAATTGACATGGTATGGATCCAGAGTGCAACACTGGTCCATCCATGTTCAGTAAACCATGAAAATCTAGAAATAATGGATAAATGGTGCACCTCAGCCAACCAGTCTTTTTTTTCTGATTTTGTCCAAAAATTCAGGGTTTAGATGAACAGTATAGTATAAGTTTGGTAAATTTGAGGTTATTTCTTCATTATCATAATCAAAAGTACATAAATATCAAATCAGGCAAGGAGGAAAAATAAACAAAATAAGGCTTTATTTGTATAAAAATGGAACCATGCATGAACAGCATGTGTTTTGACTTCAATGGACCCTTTGCAAACGATTTTACAGTAAATAAGTCAACTTAAACTTAAAATCACCAAAAACAGTGAATAACTATCATACAAACAAAAAATAAAAGTTGTGGACAGTGGTGAAGAGCTTCCCCTCATTCCCTGTAGTAGTTTAAACACGTAAAACATGTTCAATTGAACCTAAATTGAGCATTGAACCTAACCTATCTGCTGTAAGTTAACTTACATGCAATTTAGGAATTGAACAAAATGAACAAAAGAACACGATTCTGCCCTATGCCCCTCAGACCAAATTGAGACCTTATAAATCAAATTAAAAGCATGAATATACGATTTTTGGGCTCCTGAATCTATCTATATGATCACTGGTACAAGGGAGTAGCTCCATGGACCTCATGATATGAACTCAGATCAGACCAAACTTAGGTCAAACCACCTCAGTTGAATTCGTCCCACTCCAGGTTTCTCAAAGTAAAATTGACACCTCTCCTGTCTTTCTCATATCCCCACGAAGACAAAAAACCTCCTTCTGGTAGAGTGAGATGACTGGAGCGCTCCAAATGCCATTAATGGCATCCCGAGTCCTCTCAGGTGCCACATGGCGATACAGACCTCCTCAGCATAACTGGAGCCCACCAACGTGTTCCTCTCATCTCCACGATTCCGAAGAACCTAACTTCGACTAGGTTGGTGACCGGAGACGTCGAAATTTAGTCGGAGAAGTTTCAGGGGCTTTTAGCACCGTCGACTGTCGGAGAAGAAAGAGTCTGGATTCAAATTCGCATGGATTTTCTGTGACATATTGTGTGTGGCAGCTCACGTCGTTCGTTACACGAAATCCAGAACGCAGTCAGCGCCCAGTCAGTGCCAAATCAACACCCAGTCAGCCTCTGTTGCACACGTGGCCCAATAGGAATAATCCACATCAGCTAAAACTTTAGAAAATTATTAAAAATAGTATACAACTCGAAAAAATTTAAATAAAATATCCATAAAATCCTAAAAACCTGTAGAATCTAGATTTACTGATATTTTGATATAAAATTATGTCAATTTGTATCCCTTTTGTATTTTCAAAGTACTTTCTAATTAAAATTGAGTTTTATAAATTGTCAAAACTTTGTAAATTCACCAAAATTAGCAGGAATCTCATAAAATTCAAATAAAATATCTAAAAATTTTTAAAAACATAAATAAACCAAATCCAATATTATTTTTTATGATATTTTGTTAAATTAAATAGTTCGTATTTTTGAAGTATTCTCATTATGAAAACCCAATTCTATAAATTTCATAAAAATGGTCAAAATACTCTAATAAATTTTCCAAATAATTGTATCACTTTCTTATCAAGACATAAATTGGTATTATTTAGCTTTTATAAGATTTTAAAAAAAATAGTTATAATAAACCATAAATAAATCATCAAATAATAAATAATATCGTTATAAATATTAAATAATAAATAAATCCCAATATGATAAGTAAATAAATAATAAATAATTTTTTAAGCAATAAAGAGTAAATGATTAAATACTAAATGAATAAGTTATTACAAATAAGTCTTAAATTGTAAATAATAAGTAGCTTAATAATCATAAATAAACTAATAAATAATAAATAAATTTCGAAATAATAAGTAAAAACAAATAAATGTTAAATAAATCATAAATACTAAATAAATAAATCATAAAATAAATAATAAACACATGGTAAACAAATGATTCAGTAAATGAAAGAATGAATAGTAATAAATAAATTAATTAATAAACAACATAAAATATAATTAGATAAGTCACATTAAATGAGACTAAATCGAGTTAAACTCAAATGAAGTGTAATTTAAATGAAATAAATCTCTCTAAATCAAATCAAGACAAATCAAGCTAAATTAAATCAAATTGAATCAAATAAAAATAAATCAAATCAAATCAAGTAAAAATCAAATTAAATTGAATTGACTCGAATCTAGTCAAGTTAAATCAAAGCATAACAAATCAAACAAAATCAAATCAATCCAATCAAATCCTTTGTTCTCACAAGCCCCTAAATGGACGAGAATCCCAAATCCTTTGTTCTCACAAGCCCCTAAATGGCCGAGAATCCCAAATCCTTTGTTCTCACAAGCCCCTAAATGGCCGCAAGCCCCTAAATAGCCGAGAATCCCAAATTCTTTGTTCTCACAAGCCCCTAAATGGCCGAGAATCCCAAATCCCGTCGTTTTCACAAGCCCCTAAGTGACCGAAAACCAATTCTTTGAGCCCTCAAATGGCCAAGGATCATGAAATAAAAATCACCTTCCTATTAAAAATATATATAGAGATTTCAAAATTTATGGTTTTAGTTTTGGTTTTAGATATTCTTAATTTCAGATGGTCTTAGCTTTAGATGCATTTTAGGCATTTTCAATTGGGCCCCATCAATCAGGTCTGGTGCCGTCAATTGAATCCGGTCTAAGCCCAAAAGAAATAAATCATTTGTACCCTCAATTGGACCCCGTCAATTAGGTTTGGTGTCATCAATTGAGCCTTGTCTAAACCAAAAAAAAATCATTTAAATACCGATTTTCTAGCCTATTACATTTCGAACTACATCCTCTCCAGCCGAACAAACGACAGCACCATGCTGTCGTTTGGTTTTTTTTAAATATTAAAAAATTTTAAAATTCAAATGTTGAATCCAAACCGTTCATATTGTTAAATTTTACGAGCGATGCGTTTTCATATAAGTTTCATGAAATTTGGAGTTGATTTGATACTAGATTAAGTGGTCAACAAATGAACGAACCTGGTTAGATTAATTCTAATACGTTCATAATTTGACCACTTAATCTAGTATCAAATCAACTCCAAATTTCATGAAACTTATATAAAAATGCATCGCTCGTAAAATTTAACAACATGAACGGTTTGGATTCAACATTTGAATTTTAAAATTTTTTAATATTTAAAAAAAACCAAACGACAGCATGGTGCTGTCGTTTGTTCGGCTGGAGAGGATGCTGGTCCTATTACATTTAATTTCTCGAATCTCTTAATCAGAGGTTCTCGTGGGAAACCACGGGGTAATTAACAATAGGGGCTTGCGCCTATTGGAAAGAAAGGATCCACAAATTAATAAACCCTCATGAGAATGGATTCTAGTCGATGTTCTCTGGTCGTTAAGAGACATTAATACTTGAACCCAGGCTCGTGAGGGGTGAATCTAAGACTTATTCTCGTTCTTGAGGAAACCCAATCTTTCTTCGAGAGATGACGAAAAAGTCACCACACCCCGGCACGTGGATTGCTAGCTTCCATGCAGTCCTATCCAACGCCAACTCCTTAAAGACATTCCATTTTTTAAAGTCCCTTTTTACTGCTTCCTCCCAAGTCAATCTCGGTCTACCTCTGGCTCTTCTTGTGTTTTCAAAGCGATTAAGAATTCCGCTACGTACGGGTGCCTCCGGGGGCCTACGTTGGACATGCCCAAACCATCTCAAACGATGTTGGACCAACTTCTCCTCTATCGGTGCAACCCCAACCATTTCCCGTATGTCTTCATTTCTAATCTGGTCCCTCCTCGTATGGCCACACATCCACCGCAACATGCGCATCTCTGCTGCACCCATCTTTTGGACGTGCCGTCTTTTTGTAGCCTAACATTCAGCGCCATACAACATCGCGGGTCTAATCGCCGTCCTATAGAACTTGTCTTTTAACTTCTGTGGGACTTTCTTGTCACATAACACTCTTGATACTCGTCGCCATTTCACCCATCCTGCTCTTATCCTATGACTAACATCTTCATCTATGTCGCCATCACTCTGTAGCATCGACCCTAGATATCGAAAAGCATCCTTCATAGGCACTATCCGCCCATCTAAACAGACATCTCCATCTTCTAGTCTTGCCCCACTGAAATCGCACTTCATATACTCTGTCTTAGTTCTGCTGAGTCTGAACCCCTTCTTCTCTAGAGTTTGTCTCCACAACTCTAATTTTCTATCGACACCTATCCTACTCTCGTCGATTAGCACCACATCATCCGCAAAGATCATACACCAAGGAATCTCTCCTTGTATGTCTCTCGTGATCTCATCCATCGCCAAGGCAAATTACAAATGAGAAATTTTTTTTTTATTTCCAAAATGAAAAATAATTATTATTTTAATAAAATTTTTTATATGTATCGTTTTTTTTTTCCAAACACAGTGCACAACTAATCAAGCGATAAATTTCTTTCTATTTTGATGAGTGCATAAGTATAACTAATCCAAAAGATTTTTCTACTAAAAGTGAAGAGCATGTAAATTTATATCGATTGCTAACATCCGGTCATTGATTTAAACGGTCAATGTTAAGCTTTCATAGAGTAAATAATTATTTACATCTTTTGTTTAATTGTTTTAGCTTTTTAATACGTGCTTTTATAAGTAGTTAAGTAGAGATAGGAATAAAGATATTGATATTACTGTTTATCCACGATTTTATCGTCACTAATATATTAAAAATCATATGACTCGCTCCATGCTAGAAGATCAAAATTGACATTTTCAGTGACAGATTTTTATATTTACAATTTATTTCTTCCTGTGACCACATTTCTTTATTTTTACTCTATACCCACATATCCCACGTGGCATGCGAACTTACTTATGTTTCCTAAACTAGTAACTTCACCTACAGCAACACACACGTACTAGATAAGAAAATATATTTAGAATAATAAAGTGAGCAAAGTTTCCGCCTTTTAGACCTATAAAATATTATTCATATATGGCATGACTTATTTTCGGACAAGCGCACCAAAATTTCGAACCATTTGTTGGCAGAAATGATAACTGCCATCGGCAGATTTACCATCGCGAGCCATCGCTGAACAAAAATATCTGTGTCTGTTACAAATGTTCAGTTTAATAACAAAATGTGTTCATTTAATGATCACAAGTGTTCAGTTAAATGCATCAATTTATGGTTTAATATAAAATTGCATGTCAATTTTGAGAGAGGCGCCCCAGGGGTATAGTCGGAAAAAATTTAATTTGAACCAGACCGGTTCATGACCCCTTCTAATTTTTTCATGTGTTTTGTATCCGGTTCGTGACCTCTTCGCTCACCTATTAAAAAAACCGAAAAGTGGTACTGAACATTTATATCTAATAACCTGAATATTTGTATTACTACACTGAACATTTGGTCTTACTAAACTGAACATTTATACTTATCTAATGAACATTTTTGCTTATAGCATTAGTATTTTTTTATTGCAACTAACTGAACATTTGTACTCACCCAACTGAACATTTGTACTTTCTAAACTAAACATTTATACTTAATAAAATGAACATTTTTGCTTATAACACTTATATTTTTTATTGCAACTAACTGAACATTTATACTCAAAATAACAGAACATTTGTGCTTATCTAATTGAACATTTAGGTATGAAATAAAATTGAGCTAGGTGAGAGACCATCACGCCTCAGCGATGACGCGCGATGGCAATTTGTGCCGATGGCACTAATCAATTTCCATTTGTTGGAGTACGTGTTCAATTGGCAGTGGCACTCTATAGGTTTTGGTTCGAATTTTTTAGGATGAAAGCAAAATTTTTGACAATTACCGGATTATATTTTAGAACATGTTATACAAATAAATAATCATAAAGTGATAGAAAATATGCTTTGAATAAGGATAATTCCAGTTGTAATTTAGTTTTTACGTTCATCCTACAACTAAAATTAGAAGTTGAGCATTTTAATTTAAAAATTGGTAAAATCTAAATAAATTTATCAGAGCATACGAGCTCGGTTATAGAATTTATTCTTCTTACAACGAGGAATATTAGAATCATTCTAAGGTATCAACAGATTGCATTTCTTCAAGGACACGTTTATGAAAGAACGGAATGAAAACTCCTTCAACATCAATATATTATATCATACAACTATTAATGTTTATATTATACAAAGAAGGTTTTATTTAAATTAAATTTAGTTGCCTTTTCATCTTGAGGTATCTCTTCGGAATCAATATATTCTGTTTCAACTATTCGTCCCGTTCGAATAGGGTGTCAATACTGGATAATTCTTTTGATAATTTTAATTTCTCACTAGCTCAGGATTAATTGCAAATAACAATAGTATCCTTTTTTATTGTGGACGTAATTATATGTGCTTTAAGAAAATGATTAGTTAAATTAAGATGGATCAGTAGCAATTTCATCAGAGCATAGTAAAGAAATTAAAAAGCATTTTGCCAGTGGAGTTGTGATGAATTAAGTACTTTTGAGGTAAACCGAAGCAAAAAGCGTATAATTAATACAGTTATAATATATTTACAGATACAGTAAAATTAATACAGCATTTTTTTTTTAAAAAAAAAACTTTGATAATACGTGTTCGTACTAGTCATTTTTAAAATATGAGAATATTTTTTTTATCTTTTTATACCCCTCGTTGTCTTTGCAATTGACAATTATCCGTAAAAAAATTTGTTATTGCACAGGTTTCCCAATCAATATAAAAAGCTCACATATTTCGTCGTATTAATCATACTTACTAAAATTACAAAAAAAAAAAAAAAGAAAGCTAGCTCTCAAGTAACACCCAATCAATTTTTAAAGTGCCATTACCTGATAATAAAAAATATATATATTGATTGGCGCAAGTTAAAGAACTCGATCTATACAAGAAACTAATAAGTACAAATAGCACCGCACGTGAAGGATCCATCAGCACAGGCATTTCCATGGGTGAAAATGGTTTGCTCGAATGAATGAGGGGGTAAAAATAAAATAAGCATTTAAATCGGGAATTAAATTTATTTAAACTGAAATCAACATGATTATATCATTAATGGAAAATATGAAAGATTTATAAGTTTCAATAGCGATATATCCAATTTCAAAGGGTTGATGGGCAAATTTCCCATTACAAATGTTTTGATTGTTGTACAAATTAATTTGGTTTATTATCCGTAATATTTTATTTTTATATACTTATTTAATTACTATATGAAACACTAATACTCTTAAATTGAAATATTATATACCTCGTTTTAACTTTATTTTACTTGCCAAACCATATACTTTTGTCATATATAGCAAGAAAAAAATTGCCTGTTAAACAAGTTACGAATTAATACTTTCTTTCCAATTTCTATCAAACGATTGTTTTTGTTACCAAGAAATTGAGCTTTATAAAAGAAAAGGTAAGTAAGAAATAAATTATTATAGTTGTAAATATAAAGAGGGATGTGCATGCATTTACTTTTCAACACGACCATTCGTGCACAGCATCAAGTACTTATTTTCTTTTATTTTGACAAGCCATCAAGTACTTATTTTCAATAAAGTTAGTGTGTGATGGCAACAAGGCATGCCTTCTTTTCTTTTTTCTTCTCAATCATCCACCCGTTTATGCATTAATTTTATTTCCTTGAACATACGTAATGTTGTAAAAGGTGTTTTGTACTCTTGGACCAATAAAAGAGGTTCGATGCGTCATCTTACAAGTAGACCTGTCTAACGCGTTAAAAATGCACAGAACACCATGTTCCGTTTACTGTTTCATCAAGAAAAACGATACCATAATCCATTTCGTTTACCGTTTCGTTTTCGAAACGGCACAAAAATCATTTCGTTAACCGTTCCACTTTATAAATAACACATAAAACGGTTTGAGAAGAGGCGAAACGGTTCGAAACGGCACAATTCCTTATTTCGTTTGCCGTTTCGTTACTAAACGAAATAGAAATTGATGCATTTACCATTCCGTTTCGGTTATATGAAACGGCACCACGTGGTGGCACGTGCCGTTGACAGGCCTACTTACAAGGCGTGAATAAAAATAGCGCGATATTTCTTTATCCTGAAAACAAATATTCGATCTCCTCTTTTTCTTTTTTCCCCTTTTTTTGTTTTTCTCTTTTTCCAATCTGTTTTTTTTTTCTTTTTCGATTTAATTAATGAAAAATTAATTGGCTTTTTCATTAGTATTCATAAAATAATATATAACTGTCAGTTCTTTAACTATTTTGGTTAATTCAAGCAGCTGCTTGGCCATGTACATCTAGAATATATCGAAGATTTCTGATTCGCAAAGAAATTTATGACATAAATATATATATTTTTTCAATATATTAGGAGCATATTATTATAAGAAATCTGTGATTTAGACGTTTATTTTTTTAATATTTCGTTCCTAAATGATTGTATTAAAATTATAAATGTCTGGTCCAAAAATAATAAAACAGTTAATTATATGGAATAATATTATAGAAAGGTGATCGAGTTTGAAATCTTCTTAGGAAGAGCCGTTTGTAAAATTTGTCGAAATTTTAGAAAGTGAAAATTTAACCCAATCCAATTTGTTCAAAACTGATGTCACCAAGATGTAAGCTCCTTTATTATCTATGTGATGTGATAAATTTAAATACAATCGCCTAAGCTGAGCTCACAGATATATAACTTAAACTTGACAATCACAAAATTCATCAAAATCTAGTTCTAGTTCAATCAATTCAATGATTGCAATCAGTGAATTTATCCAAATATAATCAATTGGTCACCCTCCATCTCTGTCTTGTTCTGCACGCAAACCGCTCAATGAAATAACTGAGGAGAATCACTTCGCAAAAATAGTTTTATTAATATTTGAAGAGAGCTTTCTTTCATAGCTCTTGAATGAGCTCAGAGATTAATGGGCTTTTAGAAGGGCCAACTTCGTCCAATTTTGATGATTTTTTTTTTAATGGTTGATAGCAGCTGCCAACGGGATTTTGATGAAATTTTGTTATAGAGTTCTCATCTCACTCCAAAGAATCAAATCGATACGAATTCAATGAAATTTGTATGAATAATAAATTATTTGCCTTAATTAGATCTTCTAATTAATCAACTTAGCACGTAACATTAATGCTTATTAGCTACCTCTAAAATAACATAGATCAGCCTTTGTAGCTATATGTGTTGACGAGTTGCAATACACAGTGTTTGGCAACACCACAAATTAGTGGGATCAAGGATTAAAGTTAGCATTTTTATGCAATTGTAGGTTGAAAAATTAGTTTACTGAACTAGAAGTTAGACTACCTCATGTATGCCAAACGCACCCTTAAATAAAACAAGATTGCACACAATTAGTAGTTCTTCTGACCATGTGTACGCATATTTAATCATATTTTTTTTCATTATTTTGAGAAAATCAAGACAATTTAAAATATTTACATCCAATTAAGAAAAAAAAAATCTTTTTAAGAGATCATTAACTTTACATATTCATAAAAATTGAAAGCTTCCAAAAGTCATTGTTCGATTAGAGAAAATAAAAGAAAACTGTCCTTTCGTAGTCTGTTAAATAGTTATTGTTCAACTTAAATACGAAAAATAACCATTAATCTAAATTAACGACTATGTTTCACCCATCCAAACCGTGCCATTAGCCCATTACCATTATTGTTGCCATGGATGGGCCTATCGATACCAATGTGACCATGGTACTATCATGGCTCCACTGCCAACTCCAGCCTCCATCTGTACATTCAAAATTGATAAGAACCATCCATTTCATTCAATTATTACTGATGCTACAAATTAACAAAATACAATGAACATTCTCAGTCTTTAATGCATCTCAAAAATATGACAATGGAAACACTTGAATCAATTTCAATTATGCCTCTCTTTAAAGGTTATATCAAAATATAAACAAACAAGTCCATTCTGTCCGATTAGCAAACTATACTACATATTTTTTGTAGGATAGCATGTCAAAGAGTCGCAATTATATTATCATTTGCCCAGTTAAAAAATATAGCAAGACCAAAACTCCCAACTGAATACTTTAACAAACAAATAGCTAGATGATGATTACACGTTCACAAAAAAAAAAAAAAAAAAAAAGAATAGAACAATTTTTTCACACCACCTTTCAAATAAGAATTGACTTTACAACTGTTTGAATAGAAGCAATGCTACACTATCCCTCTAATGTACAGACTCGGTACAAAGAAGAAAACAAATTGAGAACCCTTCTTTCTTTTATATTTCATAACCGACTCATTTGCTACAAAAAACCAAAACGAGCCATCAAACAACTAGAACACATTAGCATTTACAAAGAGACCTATCTGGTTGGAGTATAAGGGGCCAAAAAGGGAATGCACAAAATTGCTTAGTTAGCTTGGTGTTAAAAGGGAAATAGAGGGAGAGAGAACACAAGTAAAAAAAGAAGTGAGAACGGGGTGCTAGGTGTTAGCTATCCTTGGTGTACTCCATGAGCATGTGAGGTGATCGGTAAATCTTGACAAGGGTCCAGTACAGAACTTCTTCCACCTCCAACTCCCCCTCCGCCCGTGCTGCATATATACCTTCGCAAATGTCTATCAGCCTGTCATTTTCCATCAACAATTATCAACTCATTATCATTTCTTTATTCGAGTTGGTTCTTTATTATATATATCTATTTGAAATGTTGCTACTGTTTTAACTTATTTTTCGGCCCTCTCAGGCAAAAAGAAAGGACAAATACACAATTAAATGGGCATGAAAATTGAAAATGGAAGGCTCATTGATGAAGTGAAATAAAGTTCACAGTTGTTGGTACCTGTCACAAGAAGGAAGGTTCTCGTATGGTATCCTCATTCTCAAGTCTGAGCACTGCAATCTGATAAATCGTGCAACTGCCAAAACAAACGTAATGTACAAGCTCCAAATGCTGAATTTGCTGAGTGTTTCACCAAGAATTCCCTCTGACATTCAAAGAAAAAGAGAATGAACACAGCTTATTCAATATCTCATATTTGTACACTCATTTGTTTGTGCTTCATCTTTTAGGGGCGGAGCTAAGATTGGGGGGGGGGGGGGGCTGAAGGGGTTCGAAGTTTAGAAAACCAAAAATTAATATTAAATTACTCTCTAGTAGTAATATTTCTGAACAATCGTATCAAAAACAATAAAGAAGTGATTTTTTAAAAAATATAATAAGATAAGAGTTTCATATTATGAAATGCTTTGTTAGTGATTTTTCCTCTTCTGACTTTGCTCTGAGGGACAAATAATAAACTTAATTAGATTATGCTTGAGCTATTTATTGCATTTGGACCTTTTCCGCCCCCCCCAGCCCCCCCTTCTCCGCCTGCCCATGTCCTTTCTTCGCCTTGTTTACAATCCAATATTCAAGTAAGATGAAGCAAAATTGGATATTGACAAAGTGTGATTTCGAAGCTATCTAATTGGCATAAAATCTCAGGCCTAACAAATGGGGGTGCAATTTTGTATGATGATTGTGATTTTATAATACAGCCTCTTTGTGTTGGAGTGGGTGGTGGGAGGGTTGCAAGACAAAAAGGGAAAGCACATACGAGGGGTCTCCTCTGACACAACAATAGCCATGGGCCCATGAAGCCCGCTGCATCCAGCTGAGTCCGTTAAATTCAGATTGTAGTAAGACCACCATGGGGTGGTCCCGTTATTCAGCACGAGATCCCCACTTACCGAGTCTGCCTGCATGCAAATTTCTATACTTAATATACTCCAGTTAAACAATATCAAACTGATAGATTAAACTTTTTAACATCATTCTAGGACTTAGGACTTTGGATGTTAATTTTTCCATTGGTTTATGAGCTTTCTCCAAACATCAATGTTTTTTTTTTTCAACCAGTTTCAATTTCAACGAGAATAAAAAGTAGATTTCTAATAATCAATTACCACATAATCCAGTCGCCGAACTTCACCAGAGCCAGTAACCCGGAAATATCTAGGATAACCATCCATTATTGTAAACCGGTCACTGGTTCCATTAAGCACTCGCTTCAAACTGTAGCCATTAATGCTATCAACAATTGATTCATACTTGACAGACTCCTTCCCTTTGGGCCTGGCTCTGATAAAAATCCATGTGATAATCAGATCCAGGTTGTCTTCATCCAGATCCAGAGTCTGTACATATCTTTTCCTGACAACTGGAGGGATCAGCCACATGGTGCTCGCATCAGGTTGACAGCAGACCAATTGGATGTCCTCTACATTGTATGTGTCAAGGTAGTGGTTTGGATCGAGATCCACATCAGTGTCAAGTTCAACCCAGTGGATTCTTTCACAAGCAGTCGTCTGAAAAAGCATCAACCTCCCACCATGCGCCTTCACATCTACTTGTAAACTCACATCTATTACAGGGTTAGCGATGTTTGTTGGGTTGCCACTGCTGTATATCTGCCATGTGCACCAATGTAATTATGCCAGAGATCTGAGCAGTCTGCCATAATACGAAAGGAAAAAGACAGAAAAATAAAACTTATGATACTTACCAGCATAGGAGCCCAGATGACACATATCAAAATCAAGAACAAACATATACCACTGCAAAATTTAGTCATTTTACTTTGCTTCTGCCCAATTTTATGGTTAGCTCTGTTCAGAAGAGCATCGCATTTGACAAGAAATAAGCTGGCATAGATGTCCTCCAACTACAAAAGCAAATATTGAGAAGAAGTTTAACGAATCAGACTATGAAAGAAGCTAGGGAAATGCAGTTTCATCTTAAAATTTTCTTTTTCCATTTTGAAGTTTGAAAACCATTTTCATGTTACATCAAGTTGAGTAAGTAACACCTTATCAGATAGTGCCCAGTTCGAAGATCTTAGGAAGCCATACCTTTAGCCAGTCGTACATTGTCAAAGAGGTAGTGGTACAAGACCAATCGAGGACACAGCGAAGTTCATAAAGGAAAGGCAATGCACGATACAGCCTGAAACCCAGGTAATTCACTTGGGTAACCTTGCTGGTCAGGAATTGCCGGTACAGGGTGCTCTTGTTAGGGATCCCATGGTGGAGCTGCAAAGCTTGCAACGCAAGAGAAACCGACTTTGTCAGATAGATGGCACGCAGCACAAGGGCACTTATGCTTCTGTTAGATGACTCCATGTTCCATGCATATTTAGTAACCGAGTATGTGAACAACACAAGATTGAAAATGTAGAAGATAAATCTGCCGGTTGCGAACGACCACAGGTATATTATTCTATCGACTACAATCAAGAAGAAGAGAACCTATACACGAAAAGTGAAAAAATCAATAAACCAAAAAAGTTTAAAAACATGCATAACGAACACATGAGAAATAGAGCAGATTGTCATAACCAATGTGCTAGTCCAGCAAGCTATAGAATGACATTTAGCTCAAAACATATATTAGCCAACAAAAAGAACAATAAATAAGGAAACAAGTAAATAACAATGTAATTAAAAGCAACTATAACAAGAAATAGTAGTAACAATGATGAGAATGATAAATAATAAAGATACATCTAAGATAATTATAAAAACAAATAAGGAGAATTCTTTCTCATTTCCTAAATAAAGTTCAGTTTTGGTAATAAGACATTAGGTCTTTGTATTACCAGGTTAAAAATAAATATATGCTTTTGTTTTCTTTCACAAACATTAAGCAATTATTTTTTTGTAACTTATTACAGTCTCTATACTATATATATTTTCCATAGTTCCTTGAGGTATTTGAAAATTTAAAGTGGTGTATTGAACAAATTCCCACGGAACCCCCCAAAAAAAAGGAGAAAGATGCAAATCAGTAATAAAACTGCACCTGGACACCATAGAGATCTCAAGAAACACATGAAGACCAAACAAGGAATCATCAAATAACAAATATTAATCAAGAAAGCAACTCACCATCAAAATAAACACAAACTCCTTGGGGAACTGATCCTCGAGTTGATAATACTCCAAGATCTCGCTGGTATTCTTAATCACAGACTGGTAGAACATGGCAACCAAGAAGAAAACTGCCAGATCAGCACAGAAGATATATGCATAAAGGTCAATCTCCCGCTTGCCTCCTCCAATAACAGACACCACTGGATAGGGAAAGCCTACCTCCTCAAACATCCCCTCGCTCAGTGCATCCTGAATCTCCTTGGCCACATCAGCAGCCGGTGTGAGCGACTTGTACCACTCAGCCACTTGACAACCTGCAGCAGGAGAGGCATACACCACCTCAAGGACAGCAAGTGCCATTTTTTCATTCTCTTCGCTTTTATTGATGCTTTGGATGCGCACTCGACTAGCCAAACTGCACGTGGACACTGATTTTGATTTGCATCGTTCTTCATGCAAGTTAGCCAAGATCCTATTAATCCATGATTCAATTCTCTCAGGCTGGATTCCATCCTCTGGCCAATGCTTAACATCCATAGTTAATTGGACAAAGTAAGGAGGTGACTCGGCACCTTGTGTCAGTGACCTCCAGTACCATATGCAACTCCTCCCAACCATCTTTAACGCATTAACAACAGGAGAGAAGAAGTGTTGCAGACTGTCCCTAAGGCTATAGTTTGTATATGGTACTTCCTCATCGTACTGTCTCCTGCTTAGAAGACTGATGTCTGTGGCCAATACCCACTCACCGTCACTAGCCGTGATGCTGCTCTCCAGGAGAGTAGTAATGTATACCAGGAAAAGGGGTAGCACACTTGCAACAAAAGAAACCTTTATTTTGTCATCAGGAAAACCCAACCTTTGAAGGATAGGTATCTTGATGCTCAATCCACAGTGCTGGATGATGATCTGGTATACGTACTGGGCCAGGATATTCAGCTCCGTGTAAATTAGCATTGTGACCCAGAAAAGGTAACTAGGACCTGAATTTGCACACAGAGCATACAGGAAAAGTGCCGCCAGATAAACCATGGATGACAAGCTGAAGTTCCAAAGGAAAACCAAAACAAAGCAGCAGTAACAAACATAGTCATTGTTAGACCGCATCTGGGACCATATGTGCCTTAGGATTACACGGATTTGTGGGGCTGCTGCTTGAGGCTTTTCTCCCATGCGAGCATGAATTGAAGGCATGCGAGTTAACCGTCCATGCGGAATGTTAGTCTCACTATCATTCCTTGGATTTGCAGTTTCACTGTACATGTTCTCATGGGAAGAGTGCCCGCTGGATTCCAATTGGTTTGGATCTATGTTCAGGAAGCTAACAATGTTTGTCACGGCCTGATTACCAAGGGATTGAACTTGCGAGACTCCATCCCCTAGCAGCTGCACAGCGGATTTTAGCGGATTCTCTTTTTGGGATTTTTCTTTTTCTTTTTCCTTCTTGTACGAACTAGAGTGCACTGACTCTTCATCTTCCCCAAGTTCAGTAATTTCAGAAACAGGATCCAGTGAGTGTTTTACATAGTCCATTGGTGATGGATATTCGCTCATCAGGCCAGGGGGCGGGTGTACTGCTTCGGCTTTCTCCTGAGGAGGTTCTGTGTAACTCTTAATGGGTGGGGTAAATTCAAAGGATCGTCTTTCTTCACTCTCATTTTTCTGCTCTGCCTTGCTTTCCTCCTGTGCCAACGAACTGTTTGTATCATTCTCACTGGCACCACTGTCACCACCACCACCGACCTTTCTCTTTCGGAGACCTTGCATCCTAGGAGAAGGCTGCTCCATAGGCTCTATGGAACTCATGCGGTCAATCTGGAGCTGTAAATTCAACATCTCGGATTTCATCTTCTCCACCTGCCAGTTCCTCTGGCGCTTCCTCTCCTCGGATTCACGAATGTGCTGTAACTGCTCTGTTTTTCGAGCAGCCTTTTTCTCCTGCTCCCGCACCATTGCACCAATCTGCTCTGCCTCAAGGTACCTCGCTATGTGGTCAAATTCACTTGAGGCAAAGATGTATGATTGCAGTGACACCAGCAGAAATATTATGATCTCAACTAGAGCTGAGCGCGATGTTATCCTGAAGCCATAGTCATACTTATAGAAACCCACGATCTCATACAGGTAGTCAAGCTCTTCACACTTGCTACCAGAGCTAAAATCCCCAACAAAGGGGGATTGATATGCCAGTGAAAGCACAATCAATACAAAATTATAAATTCGCAAATATTTGAATATCTTGTTCTTCTTCTTCAGTATTTGGAGCCTCATCCTAAAGAAAACCAACGCAAAGCCGAGGTACCCCAGATGTAAAACGTCATACTCAAGGGTCCCAGTAATAAGAATCAAAGAAAGGACTATGTCTAACAAATGGCAATATGCATAGAGCCGGACATAATCCATAAATGTCCACAGGCTTTTTATTTCAAAGGACAGATCTTTCCACACCATGGCATTCTTCATCTGGGCCCGCATCTGTCGGTATGTGTACGAATCAGAGAAACCAGAGAAATGGTCCAAGCGTAGCTTAAAGGAGGAGAAAATAAAAACCAAGTAGTAACTCAACAGCATTCTGGGATCATCAACTGTAATACCTGTTCAAAAAAATAAATAAATAAAGATCGGATTCAGAATTTTATATTATGATAGTTGTCTGAACCAGAAAAAAGTGCCAGCAGCGTATAAAACATAAAACCAACTAATGTGGCAATATGAAAAACATAGATAAGTATTTCTTAAACTTTTCTTATTTTTCAGCACTCTTTGTGATGTCCAAATTGTCTTGTCTGATCAAGGTTTTTCGAAAGTGGACTGACCTAGATAGATTGCTAACAACTTGTAAAAGAACAAAGGGAAGTACCTAGCCAGCATTTTACACAATAGCTGAAGTAAATTTTGGAGTACTTCCAGCAATCATTGCAATGTATCCCACTGTCATTTGAAGTGGTGGTCCATGGGAACTTATCTCTCCACAAGGCAAAGTACTCTAACACAAGGATTGAAGCAAAGAGAAAAACAAACATGGGCCAGATCATGCGGATGAGCTCTCTGCTGAGCAGGATGAAAATCACCAGGCATGCTATGTAGAACATTGATACCACGTTCAGTACAGCAAAACTGGCCAGGAGCAGCATTATCATGTTGAACTCAAGGCCTCTGATCTTGAACAAATTCTCAAACCAAAATCTTGCAAAAGCTTTCAAAGTGTTTATCTGAGTTTCAGATCTATCCTTCTTCAGAGCTACAATCCTATTCTTGTTCCACTTTTGGCTCTCTTTAGAACTTCCCCACAATTTCGAGAAAGAATATTTGAAGTCATCACCAATCATCGAGTCAGACTCCTCATATGTGGTTGAACCAAGTGGATGGCTAGAAGAGCCAACGGCATCCAAACTCTGACTCGGCCTCCTTGAGAAAAAGGTGAAAACTCTCGACTTGATATTATTTACTTCTGCACGAATAGGGTTGCCATCGCTGGCTGAGGAGTTATCTCGGGAGAGAAAAAGCTGGCATGGTTCCTCCCATTTACCCTTGTGCAGAAGAGAGATCGGCATCAGGTCCAACCAATGAAAAACATTGTACTGAAGCAAGCATGCTATTATGACAAGGATCTTGCCTCTCAATCCAGCTTCCAGACCCCAGAATCCAGAATCATAGTAATTAAAGCCCAGAAAAACGGCAAAGCTGTGGAATGTCTGGGTAGGGCACATTTGAGCTGGCTTGCACCACATCTGAAATAGGTACTCTGTTGTGGCTATGAGTCCAGTATAGAGCAAAAACACTTTGGATGGGACTTGAGAAACTTTTGGCAAAGTAGAACAGATTATGAGTCCCAGGAGGTAGAAAAAGCCGAACAGACTTATCGAAGAAAGGGAAGCATAAAAGACCGTGACAGAGAGTATCTTATCACTGTGCCAAATTAGGAACCTCCTAAGGAACCCACAAAAGCTGATCTCTGCTGGGTCTGACATGTCAAATGCTTTGAACCTGCTCATTCTCCTCTCATAGCTGTAAAGTTGCATGACAATAAGAACAGCCAAGGATTGCCAGACATTGTGGAGGAGAGAGGCCTCTGGGTCAAAGCCCAAATCAGGGAATAGCTTAATGTACTTGGAGACCCAAGTTGCGAGGCCAGGAGTTATGCTAAGGCTGTAGGTAAACACAAAAACTACTGCAGCATAGACCTTTAAAGGCAACCAAAGGCGTCTCTTTGTCTTGCGAGTGAGCTGCCTTCCAATAATCCAGAAGAGTAGGAAAAAGAGGTAACCAAAGGAAATATAGTTTGGAGTCACCAAGTATAAAGTGGAAAGAATTGTCAGAAAAGCCACATAGGTTCCATATGAGCGGTAGAGGGACAAACACTTTTGACCAACTTTGCTGAGATATCTTGAAATCCTTTTCTCTGCAAAACAACAGAATAGAAAATGAAGTTCAGAGTTAGTACCAGACCTGGAGAGATTCAGTACTGAATCAGACAGGGACCTTGGGGCACTGAAAGAATGGATAAAAGTGGAAATGCAGGAGGTGAAGAGATAAAAACATACCATTAGAAGAGCTAGAGGTGCGTCCAATCCCAAAATTTTGGGAAGAATATACAGAAAGCAGCACGGATTTATTGAGGCCAGTTCTAAGAATGGCAAATCCAATAGGGGGGCATGGGGTGTCCTTGAGAACCCTTGACAGGGACAAGAGCATCTTGTATCCATGGTTATGAATAGCACAAAAGCACAGCAATAAGCCAATCTGTAAAAAATCTCTTGTTGTGGCATCTGTTGATAGGCCTGACAATTTAGGGGAAAAAACAAAAGAAAATTAAAAATGAAATTGAGCATATGTTCATAACCCTTTTTGACTGAAACATTGGGTTGTTGGTGTAACACCAAAGAAAAATGCATTGACAGCAGAGAAGAAGAAAAGTAAAGCAAGGATACCAACCTAACTGTGAAAGAACCTCTGTCGCTACCGGGCCCCAGTTTTCCAAGGCTTTGGAAACAAGGTCCAGCTGCAGAATATACAAAATTGAGAAGTGTACTTCACAGAAGAGTATTAAAGTCTGGCGTAGTTCTGTCCTGATTTCATGGCTCAGCAAAAACAACATAAAAAAGCACACTGAAAATAGAAAATAAAGCTCACATGAGTGGTTACCCACAGTAAAGAAACCAAAGTAAAAAACTAAAATTAAGTTTATGTGCATCGTTTACTTTCCACATTTTGCTGCATGCAAGATTAAGGTTCTATTTTAAGAAGGATTGTTTCACCATACTATAAGCTGCATGAATGAATCCAGGTTTTATGACCAGGAGAAACATCAGCCCCAAAGTTATTGCACGAGAAATCTTGCGCAGACCCCATGCCAGTGTTGCAACAATCAAAACCATTGTGTCTTCCTTTTCTGTACCATATCCAAGAAAAAATATAACATAAGTTAGTACAAGTCAGTGTGAAGTATTAAAAAAAGAAATTTTCATCTAAAATTCAGTAGGTCAACTGGTAAAAGCACTACTGACTGCTCACAGATCAAGGGTTCAAGCCAAGCCCCGCATGCTTGTGATAGGCTTGGCGAGCCAACGTAAAAACTTAGCAATATACAAAAGAAATGACCAGGGTCGGGTGTCATTTCTAGCATACCCCAACTTGTTTAGGACAAAGGCTTTGAACTTTTCTATTTTTTTTTTTATTCAACCATGACCTAAAACGAAAAAAATGGGCCTTTCTTGCTATCACTTAGGAATGGTCTCTTGGTAAGACAACCAGAGTTAACTACCAAGTGGTCTCTTGATAATTACCAGAAATTACATACCCTCGTCCCCATGATCCTCATCAGCTGATTGGCCATCGCGACCTGACAAGTAGAGAAACACAGAGTTGTTGACGAGGTTGCACAACGCAACAAATACTCCCAGACAGTACTGTGCAAGTAAGAACAATGCTGGGATCGAATAATGCCACAAGCCTATTGTTTCCCATATCACCATATCCTGCATGGATCACAGTCAATTTATCTTCACTACATCAAACAGAGGCAGTAAAGATAAGAAATTAAAAGAAAGATACCTTTTGAAACTTTTTGTTGAAGAATGTGAAGCCAACATTAAAGACATATGTGCTAGCAGTCCAAAGGAGAATAAAAACCAGAAGGGACCCATTTAATCTGTGCAAGTCGAACAATGATGGAAAAGCATACAATATGTAACCGACATATGCCAACAACCCAAATGCACATATGCTATTGAAGTTGAAACTCCAAAATGAAAGTGCAAGCAATAGAACCTGCCATTATCAGAACAATTTCTCAACATCCACATACTAAAATGCACATGTAGTCTCAACCTAAATACAAATGATCTGGTCCAGACTTGGGCATTTTTCCAGTACAACCAGAAAATCATAAGGGTCCTTGTGTATAGACAGCACAAAATCTATTTGTTAAAAAAACATTCAGTTATAAACCATAGATAACTCAAAAAGGGAAATATCACTTCAAAGTGTCTGTTGTCTTGGCTAGAGTTTACAAGTAACAGCAACTGACAAAGGTAGACTGGGACTCCTTTCCAGTATCTTATAATACATGATATTTTCTAACAAATTTCTGGTTACAGTGTGTCCAACCTGGAAGTTCTAATGAATGGTCTATGTTTTTCTAAGAAAATAAAAGAAAGCAAAGGATGAACAAGGCAAACAGCCAAAAAAAGAAATTCAATGAAGTATCCAACAGGAAAGGAAGAAAAAAAAATGCATACCGGAAACCCGTAAGTGAAGAAATTAATACTGAAACTCCTGAATATTGCTCCTCTCAAAAGAACGTTAGTATGGTTCTTCCCAGATCTATAGTATGGTAGTCCATTAGTGATAATCCATAATACAAATTAATTTTAAATCTAAACAGTTGGATATAACACAGACTGATATCAACACTGCAATCTGTGAACTAAATAACCAACATTATGATTAAGTGTTTTTCCTTCTTTGCTCTCATTATAGTCCAGCTTTTCTACTTTTTTTTTGTGCTTAAGAAAGTAAGGAGATACACACAGTATAGCAGAAGCAGTAATCTCACACATTTCAGTAACAGTAAAAAAAAAATCTACATTTACCTATTTCGCCGAACAAAAAATGTATTTCTTGATGGAAGAAGCCGCTCAGTCAAATTGTTATTTTCACCAGACATCATAGAGTCCATTTCTTGTATGTCATGCTTGATAGATGATAACTAAGAACAAAAAGTCAATTAGAATACTTAAGACAAAGAAATTAGTCACTTCATAACCTTCTACCAGTAAGAGCAAGATATGATGCAAATCGACCAACACAAACTTTTTGGATATATTAGGTCATTGAACAAGGCTGGTTACAGAAGGTCTCCACCACAAACTTCTAAATTTCATTCAAGGGCTTAGAATAAGGAAAAATTAAGGAAAGAGAGCAGACAAGTATTTCACTAAATGATTTCTCACCATGAAGTAGTACACCAGCAATGAAATTCCAGAACAAATTTGAAGCCAATCAGATTTAGATGTTGTCATTTTGTATAGGCCAATAAATTCAGCTATTACAGTAAAAAATTTGGGAAACGTCACCGGCAACTGGTATATGTAAAGCAAGAGAATGTTGAACACAGAATATATTTCCAGAGGCCTCCACCAACTGCAAATGGAAAAATAAATTAAAATAAACCAGCAGCATAAAGCACCAATTTAAAATTCTTGTGAAAGAATTTACTACAGAAAGTTTATATTTGACAACTTGTTGTATTTCAGAAAGTACCCTTTCTTTTACCATGCAGAATGCATTATTTTGCAAACTTTGCACATCTTTTTTTACCACCACAATGCACATAATACACAATATGCTTCCTATTTGCAATGACAACCAACTATTTAAGGTACATAAGCAAAAAACAGCGGCTTAAGTAACCACTAGAATAAAGTTTAGTAAAGCAAAAACAACAAAATTGCTTCTGGCTATATATTTTAACTCAGAAATACTATTACTCGTTCTACCTGACAGTATATTTAACTCAACCAGTTTGCTTTATAACTCAATGATGCAAATATATAGATCGACGTCAACAAGCCTAATTTGAATTCATTTTGGGCTCAGAATAAACAAAACTCACTAAAAGCAAAAATACCAACAATTTAAACAAAATCACCTCTTCGGATAGCTAATGAAATAGATATATGACCCAAATTTTTGTGCTAGTTGCAACAAGGAGAATTCTCCATGCAATTCGGAAAGATAAAGGCATTCAACTTGAAATAAAATATAGAGAAAACAGAAATGACATGTCTGACAAATAATACTCACCGAAAGAGAGCAAGGAAGTTGCTTGTCAGAGACCAATCAACAAGGCCGATGCAGCTAAAAATAAAGAATGGAATGGAAGTCCATGATGGATAGCTAATACTCACAACCAACTGAACTCCTGGAACCAAGAAGCAGCTTGCCTCACGAAGATGGTAACCTGCATAAAGTGACATTTTAGAAAAAATAATATTGAAGTCCGAAACTCGTCATCTTCGAAAACTATTTTCTACGAAGACTTAAATTCCAATGCAACTGTCTATTAACAAAATATATTCATAAGTTCCTTACAGCTGAGTATATTGTAAAGCACAACATACAGATACTTAGATGAGCAAACATGTGTTGCACAACAGACTGGTACAGCAGGTAAATATTTGGCAAATTTATGTTGATTCTGATGAAATTAAGTCAATGAACATTGGCTCTTGAAGTAATATTCAGACAATAAACCTAGAGATAAATGTCCAAGATTAACAAGAATGTAAACATTATAACTAAAGCCTGTCTGATAACCAATTTCTAAAACAGTATGCTCTCTACCTGTGAGGTACATGTATAAGACACTAACAGCATATTACCAACAAACTGTACCAAAAAAATCTCATGGTTGTGGTAATGCTCAAATCAGCATCTTCTAGGAATGGGTTTTAAGTCATTGCCAAATTTTAACCCCTGGCATGATTAACATAAATCCTGTGAACCATAAAGAATAAAATAATAATCAATTCAAGGGCAATAAGTGCCAACCTATGTGATCAAGTCGAGATGAGAATTTCATCCAGCATGAATCTGGATTAAGTCTGCTCCCCAAGACTTGAACTAAGGCAACCACAGCAGCAGATAATTGTAGAATTATAAAATATACAAAAGATGCTGAACCCCATGGCTTGTGTCTGCATATATCATGAAAAAATGTGAAAAGAAGAAATGCATCATCCAGCAGTCAAGGGTACCAAAATTTTTTGAGCCATCTCTACATGCAAGCAAAATGAGACCTTTCAAGCAGGACAATAACCTGATCTGCTATCTGATTCATGTATATCTTTTTCAAATCAGATTATATGGCCTTACTTATATTCAAAACAACATTACACTACAGCGAAGGAAGGGTAACAAAAGGTCAAAGAAACAGTATAAATCCTTAAGAATGAACATAAAATAAATTATCAAAGAGATAAATGTAGAAATCTTAATAACACAGGAAATCTAAAATGAAAAATTGGAGTACTGTAGCAGGTACCTTATAAAACCAAATAACCTAGCCCACCAAGAGCTTGCGACACTCCACTCTTTCCCCTCAATAATCCAAAGAATAAGAAAGGTGGTTTGAGCTAAAATGGCTAAAGCTGAATAAATAACTGTACACCATGCTACAACATATATCTTCCAAGAATAATAGCCTGTAATTATTAACAGAAACAGTATTATAAACAGAAGAAGGCACCAGTTTTGAACTCCAAAGTTGAGGTTATAAAAGGACTGAACCAGATATTGGGAAAAGGGCAGTAAATATGAGTTGGAATAGACAGCATCAGCATGTAGATGCGTCCCTTTGGTCTCATTATGTTGACATATGTTTATCTGCACTGGTCTAATTGAAGTGATATCTTTTTCCTTTCTACATACGGTCATTTGAAGATGAAGCCCAAGTAGGTCTGGTACTCATGAATTGTAGGATGCAACAATATTTGACAAAATGTGTATAATTTGCAAAATGAGAATGAACTGAGGCCAATTGGTCAAATTAATCTTGCAATTAAAAAAAAATGTTGGACCTAACATATGAAGGTCGGTTAAACATGAGGTGCATTTAGTTCAGCCTGAGTATATATGAAAGTGCTCTAGTAGTAAACCATTAAAAGTGATGGTTTAAGTTTGGGGCCATGGATCTAAGCGAAACCGAAAATGGGTTGCTTGATTGACAAGAGTTGAGGGAGTAATAAATGCAGAAGATGAAAGGCATAGATAGATACCTCTTCGGGGGGTAGTAAAGCGAATAGCGAAAAAGAGAAGAAGATTGACGAGTGAAATCAAGCTCCAGTCGATCAAAGAAGCTGCAAAACAAGGGAAGAATGAGTGATGACACATACATTTCATGATAAATCTATCAGCATCATACCACCTTGCCTTGCCTTGCTTGCTGTTCTCTCTCTTACAAGACAAGGCGAGAGAGAGAGAGAGAAAGAGAGAGAGAGAGATGGAGAGGGATACCATACCAGCTAGGAGCAAGAGAGGGAGGAGGCATCGGCCGAGGAATCCGCCCATCCGCCGCGCCATCTATCAGCATCAATTTTCCTTTCACGGCGAGGAGGCTCCTCCGCTGACGCTCGCTCTGCCTCCGCCTTCGTCTCCCTCTTTCATTCCGATTCAATTCAATTCCGATGATTGATGCCGATTATTCTTATTATTAATTATTTATTATTTATTTATTAATTAATTAGAATTTAGAAGTGAAATCAAACGAGTCGAGTCGGGCTACACAAGGAATGAATGAAGAATCGGTAAGGTACCCTTTCCCTTTTTAAGAGGGCCAAGCTTCTCAGCTCTCCCGGCACCAGCCCAGTTCCCACGAGCTCTCTCTCGCCCCTTGATTTGCTTCAAGATCCGTGCAGGTTTGCCATCTTCGAGCTCTTTGCACATCAAATTCTCAACTCTACAAACTATGCAGCTTTTCGTGCGCCAAGTTATTGACAAGAGACGTGCCATGTGGGAAACAATGTAGCCGCGTCATCCTCTACTTGTTAAGCTGCAGAAAATTTAATAACCAAATAATAGAATTGATGGGAGAAATTATGTTTTCTTAATATAAGATAAGATGATGATTTTCATTGGTGTGAACTAACTATTTTAGAAAAAATATAGCCGCATTCACTCGAAGTATATAATAGATAAACTTTCAGAAAGGATAGTGTTTATGAAATTCTATAAATCAACTAAACTAATTGAAATGTGCTTTTTACGATGATTAGTTAAGGGCAAGGCGAATGCTTATCAGTAGTAGTTTCAATACCTTCCGTTAGATAAACTAAGCTCACATAATAGTGAAAATTGACTTTTAAGTGGGGGCAAAAATAAATAAATATGAGTGCTCTTCTCCGAGATCTAAATTCATCTCGAAGTACGCCTAAGTATTGTGCTTAAATGTTTTTCGTGTCATACCTAAGTTGACTTATCGTGTCGTGTTTAAATATTTCACATGTCGTACCATGTCTCGTGTCGTGTTGTGCCATATATGGATAATTCGCGTGCCATTCCATGTCGTGTATGTACCATCAAAGTTGGACACAACACGCCTAAAGACATGATACGTTTAAGTTCTTGTGCCATGTCGTGCCTGTATTAACGTATCGTAACGCCTTTGTGCCATGCTTGACTACGTCGTGTTTTATTTAGATCACTATTTATGGAAGACGTTGAAACAAAAATGATAACTGCAATCTGCAGTTTTACCATCGCTTGAATAAAGTGAACATATAAATAGACAAAGTGAAAATCTAAATAATCAAAGTGAATTGAATAACAATAAAAAAATAAAATTTTATTTATAATTGAATAAAGTGAACATATAAATAAAAAAATATACATATAAACAAATAAATGAATAAAGTAAACAAATATAAAAATGATGGCACAGGACAACGCCCTGGAGAAACGATAGGCAGTAATTGAAATACATTTTATTTTCATTCTTATTAGTTATTACTGAGACTCTGAAATATGTTGGGCCTATTACTGAGGCAGGACCAGGCCCACGAGGATTTTATTTTCATTCTTATTACTGAGACGCTGAAATATGTTGGACCTATTACTGAGGTAGGCCTAGGCCCACGAGGAGTCCAAAATTTCAAAGGAGCAGCTCTCTTCTCACTCTCGATGCAGCTGCCATAGCGGGGCCCCACCCCTGAGAGATCCAGAGAACAGAGAGCAGAGCAACAAAATCAAAATGCGACAAAATTTGAATCCGTGGAACAGAACGTGCAAGTCGGAAGGGAGAGAATTTCTTCAGATCGTCAAGTGAAGAAAGAAAGAAAATGAGAGATACATGAGACGGAGTGAGTTTGCAGTGCCAGTGATAGATCAGAATCAGATCTGACTTCTGAGAAAGTGAGATGGAGTTCACGGAGGCGTTCAAGCAGGCGGGGCCGTGTTGCTTCTCCCCTGATTCTCGCTTCCTCGCCGTCGCTGTCGACCACCGCTTGTTCATCCGCAATGTCTTCTCTCTCAAGGTTACCTACATTTCTCTCTTCTTATTTCTTATTGAGGCTGAATTGAATTGAAATTGACTTCTTCTCTCTTCTCTAACCTTAGGTTGAGCAATTGTACTCGTGTGTCGACAAAATTAGCTTCATCGAGTGGGCCCCGGATTCACAGTACGTGCTCTGCGGGCTGTACAAGAGGCCCATGGTGCAAGCCTGGTCCCTCACTCACCCCGACTGGACCTGCAAGATCGACGAGGGCCCCGCCGGCATTGCTTATGCCAGGTACTTACTTGCTTGTCCCTTCCCTCTATGCTTCATACTCCCTGTAGGATGTCAGTCCCCATCCATGTCATTTACCCTACCTCAATTCACTTCTGCCAAATTGTTCTGTATTCTCCTGAGAACAATTATCAATCAATTGCAAATTGTTAGATATATCATTTCATAGAGATAGAGATCAGATGACCTTATTAATTAAGACAATTGGGCTGTAGTCAAGGAGGCTTATTAAATTGCAGCCTGCTTCTAGTTTTTAGAGAGTTATAGGGGAACAAGGACGAAGATGGAAAAATAACTATAACAATTAAGAAATGTAATCTTGTATCGTATGCTACCAGGTGGAGTCCAGACAGCCGCCACATACTCACCACCTCTGAGTTCCAGCTGCGCTTGACTGTGTGGTCCCTGGTCAACACAGCATGCGTGCATGTGCAGTGGCCAAAGCACACAGCCAAGAGCGTCTCTTTTACCAGAGATGGCAAGTTTGCAGCTGTTTGCATTAGACGAGACTGCAAGGATTATGTTAATTTACTCTCTTGCCAATCATGGGAGGTCATGGGGGCATTTGCTGTAGACACTGTTGATTTGGCTGGGGTTGAGTGGGCCCCTGATGACAGTTCTATTGTAGTCTGGGATTCACTTCTTGAATACAAGGTATTTCTTATTTGATTCTTCTTGTGGCGTAATAGTGTTTATTATAATACAAAATGCTAAATTTTATTTGCTTGTTATATTTATTGGAGGGCTCCTACCAACAAGTTGAGAACTTATATCGCTGATTCTTAGCTATACTTCTGATTTGATAATCGATACCATGTGTTTATGTTATTGTTATCCATATTTTATAATGAACAGCATGGTTGCTGCTTAAGAACCAACAACAACAACAACAACAACTACTAAGCCTTTTGTCCCAAACAAGTTGGGGTAGGCTAGAAAAGAAACCCAACAAAAGTCACCGAGTCACCGAAAAATAAGAGTAAATGTCAAAAATAGGACTAATAATACTAAAAAAATAATATAGAAAACAAAATAAAGTAGTAGTAATAATAGTAATAATAATAATAAATACTAGAAACAGGGGAATATATCAAGACCTTCCATAATGTAAATCCCCAAATTTTTGTCCCATGTTTGGAAGATTTAGCGAACATTAATGTTGCCCAAAATGTGGTGGCTGTGCACCTATTTACGCTTTTATCCTAATTTGTCCTTTTCTCTTATTTGCCACAATTGTCTTGGAATGTCTCGATTACAAAAAAATACCCAGGTCACGAGTGCATGGGATTGACACCCTTCACTGGTTTCCAGCACTCAATGTACATGCTTGACACTTCAAAATGTCTGGAGTTATTAGAATTGTTGCATCTTTTTTGCTAGGTTAGTAGGTAATATTGGGGCTTGAGTTGACACTTTACTGGTGACCTTTTAGCTACTTCTACCGTGCAATGCTTGCAAACCTCGTTTATCATGCTTTTTAGATGCAAATTTAGTAATTGATCAAATACTCTAAGTGATGTTTCTTGTACATTACAGGTCTTGATATATTCCCCTGATGGAAGGTGTCTACTGAAGTACCAAGCTTATGAGAGTGGTTTGGGTGTGAAAACAGTGGCATGGTCCCCATGTGGCCAGTTCCTGGCCGTGGGAAGCTACGACCAGCAGGTACGGGCACTGAACCACCTAACTTGGAAAACCTTTGCGGAGTTCATGCACATGACAACCATTCGTGCCCCATGCAATGCCACCATTTTTAAGGTATGATTTACATTACCATCTTTATGCTTAAGTTTTGCAAGCATTAAACATTTAAACTACATGATCTTGTCACTATGGCAGTGGCATGAATACTGATACCGGTATAAGTGAATAGTATATTGTTCTTGCTTGCATCTAATTGGAAGGCTGGTATTGTAGGAAGTTGATGAGCCTCTCCAGCTTCATATGTCGGATTTGAGTCTGAGTGATGACTTTGCTCTTAATATTCAAGATGGTAGCATTGGTAAGAAACCTTAGCAGATTTGTATAGGTTTTAATTTAATTAGGACCGTGGATTTTTAATTTCCTTAAAGCGCATTTCATAAAAAGGACATCCTTTTTAGTGAAGTCGCTTCGTCAAATGTTCATTTTACTCCATTATTAATATATATGAGTTTATCAATAACTGGGTTGCTGGTTGAATCGAAGGTGAAAAATCAGGGCAATTTGGTCCATATCACCCAAATTTGGTCTTGTATTAACACATGCTTTCATGTAAATTTAAAAGAGCATAAAAATTAAACTATCACTATGAGTCTATGGCTGATATTTTTACTGTTTGTCAGACAATTCCAGAGAAGGAAATTGCAGAGTCAAATACAAAGTAGTAGATCTTCCTGTCAACCTTCCTTTTCAGAAGCCGGTGATCGACAAGCCAAACCCCAAGCAGGGAATTGGTCAGTTTCCCATTCATTTGCGTGATATCACAATAAAACCTGAATAATCTCCAGCCTTATCCTAAACGATACTTTCAAAATTGCTATATTCTACGTTGTAGATCTAATACATCTACCTACTGAAACTGTGCGTAGGTCTAATGTCATGGAGTTGTGACAGCCAATACCTGTTGACCAGAAATGACAGCATGCCAACGGTACTCTGGATCTGGGATATCTGCCGGCTTGAGCCCGCTGCGGTACTAATCCACAAGGACCCAATCAGAGCTGCAGCATGGGACCCCACTGGTGGGCCCCGGCTTGCCCTGTGCACTGGCAGCCCCAACCTTTACATGTGGAGCCCTGCCGGTGCCTGGTGTGTTAGCATTCCTCTCTCAGAGTTCTCAATTTGTGACTTGAAATGGAGCTCAGGTGGGGGTAGGCTCCTTTTGAAGAGTAAGGAGACATTTTCTTGTGCAGCTTTTGTTCAGGATTTGCCTGATTCCACTGAGGAGTGTACCACTTCTGATGATGAGTGATTTGTGAGCTTTGGCTGCTAATGGTTTAAAATTTTTAGTTATTTTTACTAGTTAGAGAAGAAATGTATTGAAAATGGTAGTTAGTTAATCTATGCGAGATATTCTTTTATTAGGAGTTGACATGGGACACATGTTACTTATAACTGAAAACATAAAAGAGCAATTTAGCATCACTTGTAATTTACATCATGTTAGAATTGGACGACTTTTATCCCTCCAAATTCTCATGAATGTCGTCGACATGTCTAACTTCATTGTACCAATATCCGAGTTGGCTTAGAATTTGTAAGAAACAGCAGAACATTATTGGTTTTGGTTTGTGATTTTGTACTGAATTTGTCTATATCAACTCATGTTCAATTGTTTTTAAGTAGCAAAAAGAACTTGTATATGGAAACTTGGGATCCATCTCAAGTTGCTAACAAAGTGGTGGATATAGGCGTATAGCAGTCTTAAAAGTATTATACAGAGCAAAACCTCAATTGTAAAAAGATGCGTTTGTTGTGCATCTACTATGCTTAAAATAAAGTGACTAGTTATGTTAAAAGTATTTAAGAACAGAGACACAAATCCCCTTCATATTGTGCCACTCAAGCCTTCAAGGCATAAGCCAAGACCTTTTGGGAGGCAACCCAGGGTTTATGTGTTAACCGCTATATATGGTACAACTATAACAACAGCAAAGCGTTTAGTAGCAAAGCATTTAGTCCCAAACAAGTTGGGGTAGGCTGTATATATGGTAAAACTAAAACCCTGAAAATTTTGCATAAATTATTAGCATCTGGCTTCTACTTGTGTAGCACCAACCAAATCAGAAACACACTTGAGAGCACTTGAAAATTATGATAATCAACAACAAAAATCATACCACAAGCAAACAATAAGGAAAAAAGGAAAGGATTAATATCACAAATGCAATTAAAAGATAACAAAGTAGAAGTTCCCAAATTCAAACAAAAAGATACAATGGCCAAGCACCTAATGCAAACTTATACACAGTTCCATAAGCATGAACAGTTTGCTTATTAAAGGAAGTCCTCAGTTACCACCACCACCAAAGAGATAACCGAGAGAAGATCCCCCACCTGGTGCTGAGTGCACCTTCGTTGAAGGTCGGTTCTGTAAAAGAAAAAAATTAACTTATCAAACAAAAGATTATGCATGTTGAACTAATGCAAAGGTCAAGTACATAGAATGCACTCATCAGGTCCAATAGGTATAGTATGCAATGATCTGGTACCAGTACTGATTTACAAAGTACATGAGGTTTCTACCTGCATGTGCTGGTCAGATATATACATGACCACTACCTGCTGGGCACACTAGCTGGTAGTTTGGTACTATCAGAATCTATTATCAAGTACCAATCAGTTTACTGTCTAATCTTCCAAAACTTCTCAACTATAAAGATTTCGTACGGTATGTATCAGACTAGCAGAAATGTTTTAAAAGTTGGTACTACCCATACAGGTTTGGCACATCAGTACAAGACCTCAATTATGCAGAATGACAGACGCCTAGATAAGATATAAACTTGTAGAGAGACTATAAGAGAGAGAGAGGGGGGGAAAGAGAGAGAACCGTGAGGAAATTGCCAGTATTCTGGCCATCAGCACGGTGGTAGTTGTTGGTTTCAGCGCCTTTAACCTGAATACCAGCTGGCACCTGCTTGGAGATATCTACAGATGGGGATGTCTGTGAGGCAGGTGCCGATTTCTCAGCAAGTGGTGTGCTCCCATTGGTTGGTTTTGGGTCCTCACCACCTCCGAAAAGATAGCCCAATGAGCTCTGGCCTCCACCAGCACTGACCCCCCGACCAGTTTTCTTATCCATTCAAATCAAGGTTAAATCTGCGTATTGTCAAAAACTTGTAAAAACAGCACTATAGTAGCAAGGAATATATCTAAGTTGATAAAACAGAATTAAAAGAACACTACATATGAGTAGTTCCTGTAGTAAAAAATCCTCCCTATGAGTCATGTTTTTTCCCCTATAAAAGTAACACTCCTTTTTCTCAAGAATCAAAATCACAGAAAGGGAGGACAAGGGAGAAATCCAGGGAATGTTTTGAACAATTTTGTCATATATTTCGCATAGAGAGTAATAATGTACAATGCATCTAGATTGTAGATCGATATACAAGAGATTGATCTTCCACTTAAATAAAGACTAAAAAAAACTAGCACATGCATTTTGTTTCCCCGGTTTCCTTGTCATTTTTTGTTTATTGAATATGCCATCTTACAGAGGATTTGGATCGCATTGTGCAAATTACAAATACACACGAAATCATACATAAATTATAGATTTGGATCCCAACTAAAGCATCCAGTGAGCAAACTCAAGATCCAACGCAAGTACCTTGAAACTAACTTTGACTAAAGAGATAAAGGGTTGGGGATTCTCACCAGGGATCTGATTGGAGAGGGAATTTGGCGAGATCAGAGAGGAAACCAGCGCACCTATTTTAGTTGGGAGATATATTTGGAGAGTGAGAGGAACACTGCGCTGGACAGTGCATTGCATTTAACTGACACTTTTGCTTCTATGACCTCTTAAAAAAGTTTATACTTTTTCTTCACTACATAAACAAGTAATTGAGAAGTATGTCCTTTTTTCTTTTCTTTCTTTTTTTTTTTTGAAATAATGCAGGTGTGCTGACTCCTGACGCTACTATGACAAGTTAACATTGTCGTATTGTCTTCCAAAAACTATTCAGAGGATCTCTCTTTCTTTCGTGGTAAATTATAAACATCACTTCTTGTTGCAGACATTACAACATATTATCTTTTAAGAACATGATTGTAGACACGAAATTGAACCTTAATTGATTGTGCACTCTGCAAAGTTTTGATACCTTATACATGAATTTATATGGTGGACAAACAACGAAGGAAAAAAATATATATATATACATATAACCTTAATCTCACAAGGCTCTGACCGTCTATAGACTTTTTTAGTATTTACTTTTTGTATAATCGTTTTATCTTTTTAGTGAAAATTCTTTGGGACCATTACTTTATAATTTTAATATGGGTGACATGTGCAGATGCTTGGATGTTTTGGACACTTTTTTTTTTACTAGTACTAGGTACTGGGTAATCGTGTACATCATTTTATTGACGAATTTAAATTTGACAACAATATATCAGCTTCTAATGGGATTGGTCTGCCTTTTTTCCCAAAACTGCAGCTCTATTATTTTAATATAAGTTATTTCAATTATTATCAGACTGTTAACAGAGTCGTTTTCATAGACAAAATAAGTAATTAAGAGTTAAAAAGATATTGTAAACCCTAACAGAATTAATTTTATATCAACCTTTTCAAGATGAGTTCAATAAAATGTAATATATATATAGACACATTCATTTTTATAACTACACATATAGGCTATGATCAAAATATTTTTTTACGCGGGATTTCATTTCATTTCAATTGATTTCTCAGGATTTCGTTGAATCTATAACATGGAAATTTCAACCAAATGACACCAAATCCGTTCATTTTGATCAGAAAATTTCTAATGAATTGAAATGAAATCCAATGTTTTTTTTTAAAAAAAAAAGGATTTTTATCAGGGCCATAGTTCAAAATAAATATGCAGTAAGGATCGATGTAAATCAGGATTGCAAGAGGTATCTAAGCGGCTTGAACCATTTCTGCCGATAAAAAGTTAAAAATGAGATATTTCGATTGCAGAAGATACTGCAGAGTATAAAATTACAGATGTGTTGGAAAATTCACTATTTATCAAGTAAGTTCTTCTATTTTGTGAATATTATTCTCTCTACAGTACCGCAAAAACATTTAATTTTATTATTTACTTCTTTTTTTTTTTTTTTTTTTTTGCTGTAGAAGTTGTATAACAAGTGTCAACTGATTTTGATTAAAGATTCCTGCCTTATGTTATAAGTATAATCAGGGCGAAGTTAGGAATTCATGTTAGCAGGGTCCATAATTTAGCTAGGAAAACATATGTACAACATAACGTCTAATATAGATATATTATAACAATATTTTTCAAACAAACAATTCTAAAACAATGTAACTTAAAATAAAATTCACGAGAAATCAAATATACCTATAACAACAATAAAAGATCTAAAATAATATATCCAAAATCCAAAATTATAATTTAAGACAATAAAAAAAAGTAAAAATTACAACAATTCCCTATGAGTTTTCATTTTCTAATAATTTTAGCATAATAGTTTTCATTTTCACAAATTAAAAGGTCAAAAGTTTTGTATTAAAAATATAATTTTGGTTAATTCAATTTAAAAAAATCAGGCAGGAGAAAATAATTTCTATTTTTCTCAGATGGGTCCTCTAGATTTTTTAGATGGTCCCTGTAATTTTTTTATTTACATATAGATATTACTACATGTAAATTTTTTTTTCATGGACCCACCAATCAACGTGTGGCTTCGCCACTGAGTATAATATTGCTTATATTGTGTCAAATAGGAATGTATTTTTGTAATTAGTAGATAACAAGCTTTTCAACCGATCACATTAAAAAATTCCAGTGAAATCATCCAAATTTATTTGCAGCATAAATTTTCATTTCTTTAGAGATCTCAACAGGACAAAGTCACAATGACGGGCCTTTCATCATCATGTTGCCGTATCTATCCATAAAAATAAGGAATACTAATTTTGTTCATTTCTGGTAATATAGACTGATTGAAAAGGTGGATGAATAACGGCGAATATACCACAAAAAAGAGTTATACATTCTCGCAGTAAGGAACATATTTTAAAATTTTAAATATTTAATATTAATAACATAATTACTATGGTTAGTAAATTTCTTTATTGCATAATTGGTACCTCATATGTAGTTATCAGATATATGATTTACAAGTTAATCGATTTTAGTTTTAACATTATCCTATAAGTTATACCATACTCACTAAGTAAACTAGAATCTCGTTCAAAAGAAAAAAAAAATTATATCCATAAGTTAATCTGTATATGCAACATCATTGGCATCGTAGACATTTTTTTCTCCCATAAAAAAGTTACCATTTCTCTTTCTTTCTTTGCTGAATTAAGGAAACATGTAATAACTTATTCGGTGGCAATTAATAGGCATTAAAGAACTCCTTAACAACAACAGTTAGTTACCTACTAGTTTTTCAAATTAGATGCTCCATCGCAGGTCTGATTAGCTGTATCTTAGCTGACATGATGAATTATTTTAGAATATCTTAAAGAACTCCTTATAAATCACCCAGCCATCCATCAATCATGGAAGTATACTTCTTGAGATGCACACAAATTACACCAATGGGGATTAAACTGATTAGCCTATCTATGCTTATTATCTTATATATAGACCACTCCATTGCAAAAGCTGATCAAACCTCAGAACCAACCAGTCAGTGCTTCTGTGCTTTAATCCTTATATTTTAATGACATTTTTTTTTTGGAAACTGTGTCAAATGCCAACTAAGCTAACATGAGGTACTATAACAATGCATGATGGAACAACCAAAATTATAAGCAGCGAATGAGGTGGCATGGCATGAATGATTGAACAACCTAAACAACAAAATGTATTAATTTTTAGGGGGAAAAAAGGCAAGACAGACAACAAAGAGCCCACAGATAATATATGACAAAAGCACAGCCTAAGACAGCCAAACATGCAATCCCTATTGTTTTTATATTTTCTTATTCTATTTTATCGAAGCAAACTTGTTCTGGGTCCCCACTAATTCAGGAGAACATTTATATATGTATTGCCATACTTTGTAATTTGTATGGACCCGCAAAACATTGATCCGGTAGGTTATTGTACAATTTAGCTTGTGCTCACGCAAATGTTAAAATAATAATAACAATATTAAAATGTAGCTTACTTGAACATGCAGTCTTTTATTACTACTGTTTGCTGCATATCACTCCTTCCATATCATTTAAATGTTCATCAAATATCTTGCCTATTTGCCGATATTGCTTGCATATATTGTTTCACTTTAAATGCACATGTAGAGCCATAATGTTCAGCTGGTCTTATAATTATAAATCCAGAGAAAAATAGAATGTCAATTGAAAGATACTGTATGTGCTGCACAAAAGATACTGCACTTGTATTTTTATGAAAACTCAGTAATAGCAACTCTGAAGCGAAATGTCTGACGAGTAAAATTTGATCCCCAAAAGTTATAATTTTATAGTTCGTCAATTCAAAAAAGAAAAGGGAAAAAAATTAAGACTGCAGGGATTTGAGCCTTACAGTCATAAACCAACACTTTGCATATTTTGGATTTCACTTATTTCTTTTTAATTAAAAAGGTAACATTTTTGTTTGAATCTTTCTCTGGTTGTCCATCGTATCCTTTTTATAACAGAAATTATACCTTATATTTTTGTGCCCCAAGGCCCCACTCCCAAATAATGAATAGAATTTACAGCATAATGTAACATATCCTGATAAAGTTGGAAACTCAACCTGCACAGATATCAACCAAACTGTCTTGAAGCTCGCTTCAGATACCTATCAAAATTTTTCTTTCTTACAAATTGAATGAAACAAATTCCCCTGTACAATCACCCGAGCCTACTCCAAATTTCTATACGCTAATATTAAACCCAAACCAATAAACCACACTGCCAAAAAGAAATTTAAATTTTTGATGGGTTTTATTGCAAAAGAATTGGGAAGAGTTACAGATGATTAAATTATTTTACTGTATAGAGGCTATATTTGTTCAAAGAAGAGAAGCAAGCCGAAGAATTCAAGCTCGGGTTTTGGAGCTCTGTACAAGGGTCGGGTACTACGGATTCTGAAAATCCCGAAACATTTGAACAGATCCAACAGGAAGAAACAGATCGGTCGGGTTGGATTGAAACAGTTATGTTTGACAAGCATATCCCGGTAAATGGGTCCCCTTCAATACCATAAAACACACCGGCTTGTGACACATTATTTGCTACTATATCCTTCAAGGTAATGCGATCAATTACCGGGAGGTTAGAAGGATCATATTCCCCATCCGGGTGTTCTTTACACTGACCTGTGAATTCAATAGCCGTGTACACATTTTCCATTTCGATCCCTGATATAATTACATTATCGATGAACCCACCGCGACCTGGGGCTGTCTTGAAAGAGATACCTGTGGATGAGTTGTGGATCCGCGTCTGGTCAACAGTGACATCTGAAATGCCGCCTGACATCTCGCTACCAAGGGATATAGCTGACCCAGTAGAGGCTTCTAAAAGGACGTTGGTGATGTAGACAAAGTAAGTTGGTTTGTTGAAGGAAAGGCCATAGTTATCCCACCCGCTCTTTAGAGAAATCGGGTCGTTGCCCACAGATATCGCACAATTTTCAATGCACACATTCGAGCTGGAATCTAGAAATTACATTTAGGGTTTACAGAATTAGAATAAAATGTACAAGTAAAAGAAAAAATAAAGGAAATTTCGTTACCAAAGATGTTGGGTATATGGATTGTGATTGATGTTCTTAAAATTGTTGGTGTTAACCAAACTCAATTTATATCAGAAAAAAACATCTGTGGTTGCTTAATTTGTCTTTCATTCACCAGCAAGTGCGTTTTTGCTATTAAATGTAAATAATGCGTATGTGCTGACCTGGCACAATCCCATTGGTCAATGGAGAATCTGGAGAAGCATTGATTGTGACGTTCTGAATGATTACATCACTGCATTTTTTGATGAAATATGGTTAGCATTCCTATTTGTTTTGATTAAATGTTGACATAGGTCTCGTAATAATTGGAGACGCACAAGAATTGCAAGTTTTATATGTATAGTATCAGTACAGGTACAGATGTCCTGGTTTTATTCCAAAATATAGGCCAAATATGCTAAACTATTCAAAAACAAGGCTCAGTAATTCTAGATTGGACAGCTAAACTTCATGATGTAACCCATTCTCTGTTGATTGAAATCCAATCAAGCAAAATCATGCTTTTAGTAATCCTGAATTTGCATTCTCAATTGTGCAATGAGCATAAAAGAATCAGAAAGGATAACAGGAAAAAAATGGTGGTCAAATAGGTAAAAAAAAATTCTGTACCATGCAGGCTGGGACATGTTACATGAAGATGACATTCATTCAATTATTTTTATAAATCCCACTGGAGGCAACATTGAGAAATTGGTATAGGCTCGCCACTACCAAGCCCCTCTAGAAAAAAAAAATATTGAGCTAATTGTTGGCTTAATTGCCCAGATGAGAATTCATATAGTTTTAATAGCTAAAGCTTGATGATTGCAAACCCTATGTTGAAAAACAAAAAGCATTTTCAATAAAACTGTAATGTAATAATATGCAATCTTATTTGAAGCCTACCGACAATAGAAAGCATGGATTCCCCATGCGGGAGAGTTGAGAAAGGTCAAGTTTGAAACAAGAATTTGCTTGGAATTAACAAACTCCACCAGATGTGGCCGGCTATAGTTCAATTTGTTGGTCCGGTACCATTCCCACCATATTGAACCCTGACCATCTACCACTCCTTCATTTCCTATTTAAATGAAATATAATTGAAAAAGTGTTATCAACCTGACATATAATTCAAGGACACATGGTATGTAAAACATTTCAAAAACTTATTATCATACAACTTCAAAAGAGTTCAGTAAACATTTTTGGTTATACTTCTTAAGAATATATATATATATATCTATACTCTGCAAAGCGCAAGTTGCAAAATTCTTCTGTTTGTCTGTGAATTCTTTGCTTCATTTATACCCTTTCCCTCTTATTTCATACCATAAAAAATATTTAAGAAGAAAGAACAGTAAATTATAAAGTGCACCAACAAAAAAGCAAGCCAAAGACTAGCATTCCCTTCTCCCATAAAATAAAAGATCTCACAACACAATTCATCAATATAGACAACAAGATCTATTGTCGCTGCACGAAACTCAAGAAAAACCTTTCAAAACAAACATGCATTTTTGAATCAACTAAACTGCTGTCTACCCACTTTGAATATGGTAGCATTTCAGCAAGGCATACACATGCAGACATTATCAGCTCATTGACTTTTTTCAGGCCACTTGTTGCAAATTATCGAAAAAAAATTCAAAGGTAAGGAATAGAAAGAACGTACCAGTGATAACAACATCAGTGACATTGTATCCATTAATCAAGCTGCGATGCCTTGGGCCTGGAAGGTCGATGCCTTGGCCATATGATGGCAACGGCTCCACTTTTGGCCATTGTGATGAATCCTGATATAGAAAATATAACATCAGATATGCCTCATTTTCATATCTGGTGTTTTCTTTTGTCTAATATCAACAAAGTACCTTTTTATGACTGGTCAAACCCAATATTTAATTTAACCTAAAATTGGTCATCTAAATTCAAATTTTGTCATCTAACCTAAAAGTGGTCCAGCATGACATTGAATCACAATCTCCTTTTTCTCTTTTTCCTCTGTATAACTATTAGACCAGATTATATAAATCCTGAAATTTTAGAATAACCTTGGTACATAGATAGTTTTAAACTGCAAATGAAGCTTGCTTTACCAACCAAAATCCAATAAATATGATCAGGCTTATCAGATTCAGTATTTCTACAACTCACTAAATCAATGTCAAAATTCAAAGAAATTTGCATTTTACACAACAGAATCCATCTCAACAGTTGATTGCCATTTGAATCTTAAATGCATTTCTTTGTTCTTATATTAGGAAATTCGATCTCATAAACTAGATAAGGACCTAGGACCTACCAATTAGCAGATTTAAAAGTGCGGTAAAAAGATTTATATTAGGGGCAAAATAAAAACCTCAGTTGCAATTATAGTTGCGCCTCGTTCCAAGAAGAGTGTGAGGTGGCTCGTCAGATTGAAACTGCCAGTCAACCATTTACCTTTTGGCACATACAGCTGGGCCCCGCCCTTGTCGGTAAAGGACTTCAGATAGAATATAGCATTTTGAAAAGCAACTGTGTTTAGGGTTTTGCCATCACCAACCGCCCCAAACTCTGTGATTGTCACACTGTGTGGCCGTGGTGACAGTCTTGTGCTGCTCTTGCATTGGTCCTTGGCATTGCTCTCTATAATTTGGCCCCAGCATTTAATGATGCCATTGCCTGTATCTGACGCTAGTACCGAGAGGAATAATAGAAGAACTGCCTAGACAAAAATAATTTAAAGGAAAATATTGTTAGTAACAAGGATTATCATCTGTGCATTTTCATCTGAACCAGCCTATACCAGTATGAAAAGGTTCATTTAAAATTTTTCTCAGTTTCATTTTCTGTTGACTTTGTATGGATTCTTCAAAAACAGTTCGGACAACCCTGATTCATGCATGGTACTGCCCTGGTTGCCACAATGCACTGAAACCCTAGGTATTTAATGAAACTTCCAGTTGTTGGTCTTTGAAATGAAAAATGTGATGCATTCTGAAATTTCTGGGGGAGATTAATTTTGGAATACTTGAAGATAAGGGCTAACATATGAAGCACCACTACTATTTTGAGAAGACATGACTTTAATGGTTTATGTTGGTACAGTAAAGTTTCAAAACAGCATTTTTTTTCCCCTCTCTAACAGAAGAACAAGCTTTTTTGCGGGGAATTTGTAGATACCCTATATATCTGGAATGTTCTATTCATGCAATTATTCATTATCAGAATGTCAATTTCATTAATTAGTTGCCCTCTCTGATAGGCAACTAAGTTTGAAACCTCAGAAAATTTACTACAAGGCATTGAAGAAATTTTAATACAACATTAAACAAAGTTACTAATCGTTGGTGAAATTCATATATAAACAATGATACTGGATTTGATTAGCAAACTCATTCTAACAAGCTAGTAGTATTGACTATAGTAGGAATTCCATTAAAAAAATAAGTGATATAAAGAAATTCAGTTGGTGCTGACGGGCTTGATAGTATTCTGTGATTGTAGGAATACATTGCACAATATTTGAAATAAGCAAATAAACAAGAGAGAGAGAGAAAGAGAGAGAAGAAGAAAGTTCCCAAATTAGAAGGCTTTCACAAAAAAGATACAGATTCACAAAGGCAAGATCTTTCCAGCTGGAACATAAATAAAATAACATTTTAGGCCACAAATTGCCAGCCTATTGCAACCAGAAAAATGGAACGAAAAAAAATTCAAAATGGACATCACAACAGCTGGGTCATTTAAAAATTCAGAAATAACCATGGAAGGCATGGACGAAAAAGAAAACAAAAGAAAAAATATGGAACTTACACAACTTCTCTGTTTTCTTTTCTTTGTAATAATGAAACCCATTTGTGATCACTTAGAATTATGAAGCAAAAATGTGGTTTGAACACAGAAAATGCAAAATTGAGAGGAGAAAAAAAATCATGAGAAAACATACTTACTAAACTCCTCTTCATCAGCCGCTTTATGCAGAGAAGCGGCACCAGAAAAGAACAAAAATTAGAGCTCTCCACACACAGAGATAGAAAGAGAGAAGCTGAGGAGACGAGAGAGGAGCAAACAGTAAACTGAGAGACTATTGGAGAGAGGGAGAATATGAGGAGATTGGGATGGAAGTGGAGGAGAGAGAGAGAGAGACAGAGAAGCACAAGAGAAACTAATCAGCAGCTCAAGAGCTTATACCAAAAGGGAGAGCAAAATAAGAAACAACACAATTGTAGAAAACATTAAGCATAAAATTTTACAACTTTGGCCCTTCAACCCTTGCAAAAAAATTTTTTTTAATAAAGGGCTCCTCACAACAATATTTTGCATCAGCATAGATAGGGCTTTATTGTTCTTTTTCAGAAGTGTTACAAATCTAAGTAACGAAAATCTATGGACTAATCCTCGAGAGAAAAAAACATAAAATACACACGAAAAATTTCAAGGATATACTATTATTATTATTATTATTATTATTATTATTATTATTATTATTATTATTATTATTATTATTATTATTATTATTGTTATTATTATTATTATTATTATTATTATTATTATTATTATTATTATTATTATTGTTATTGTTATTGTTATTGTTATTATTATCATCATCACCATCATTTTGCGAGGTTTGTTATTTATGCATTCAAGTTAGTAACTTGTTTGTTATAATGCTGTCCAATTAAGTCCAGCCGCAAATGTGGAAGTTTATACGATCCATTCACATTGTAATATTTTTGTTATAATTTGAAAGCATGAAAAAAAAAAAGTAGATAGACAAGTTTGTCAATCAGAAATCTAATGCTTTTAAAATCAAGTTTTTCTAGTTGTGATGTGTTTTCTTTGGAAAAAAACAATAGAGTGGTACGCAATAGTATTATCTTTTTGGTTAATTAATCGCATTGAAGTTTTTTTGGGTTATAATTTTATGATATAAAAGTTTTTTAAAAAAAAACAGAATTTATAATAACGTATTAGTGAATTCGACATAAAAAAAAAATCATAAATCAAGCGAACTCTATTACTAATAGAATAATATAATAATGTATTAGTGAATTTTATTTTAATCCAATCAAACCCAACAGTATTTAAGAATATCCAACTAGAAAAATTATTCTAAGAACAAGCACCTTAAACATATAAAAGTACTTTTACAGGGTTAGGCGTAAAATTTTTCAGGAATTCATCATGAAAGTTTCATGCGCATCTAGGAGATGGATTAATACTAAAACCAGACCCATCTAAAGACTTGGTTTGTGGAAAATTGAAATTCAGGTGCTTAGACAGAGATGGTTACGGTTTTGCCAAATTGGTCCCCTTTTGTCTCACTTTTTACTTTGTTTGGACGCTTGGTTCATGGATTAGAGACGAGTGAACATTTTGTTATGCTTTGATAACAAGGATGAAGTAAATGAGGAACATTGAAAAGAAATGAAAAAGCTATTTCTTTTTGTCTTAGTGTGTCTTTTTGGTTCTTATTAAGTACATGCAATCATTTTGTTTTACGGTATGTAAAAAAAAAAAAAAAAAAAAAAAAGATTCGCTTGATATGTTCAAATCGAGTATAATTTACAACTCTTTATGGCTATTTGGTGTCATAACAATAACAACATTTTGCAATGTATGTTCATTGTTTCCTCAGGGAATATTTTTTCAATTAATCGATTCGATTTTTTGTCAATGAACTTTGTTCCTTCTTTTTTAAGAATTTTCTGTCTGTATAAAATGTATATATGCTTGGATCGTGAATTCGAATATTGGAGAAAATATTGTGAATGGTAATAGCAGGTGAAAGAAGGAAATGTGTAAAATGAAAACAGGGAAAACCAAGCTGGGCCTGGCCATGAGTGACTCCAACGACAGCATCATCATCTCATGTCTTAATGGTAGTAAAAAAGTTAAAAAAATGATAATATAAGAAGAAGAAAAGTAATAAATTTTGGCAGCTGTGAAGCTGGAACTGTATGAGCATAAATAATCATAGATTGCTTATGTGTCAGTGGCAGCTAATAGCCATAAATCTATTTTTGAGGTGTAAATTTACTTTAAAGTAAATGTATGCAATATTTTTTAATAAATCTGGTAAAATTATAATTCTAACAAGTGTGTAAATCAAGGATAAATCTAGATACTACACTAAAGTGTGTAAAGTATGGAAAAAATTATTAAATACTGCTATAAGGATAAATCTACTCCTACGAATATATTATTATTCTGCGTTATTGATATTAAATTAACTGACGAAAAACTAATTAAGAACCTTAATGTATTGATCGTCAATAAATATATGTTTCGTGAGGAATAAAAACACGTTGAGGAGGTTGGCAGTTCGACGAAATAGTAAAAATTTCTCCATAGAATTGACTATTCAAAAATAAACTTGAACGACGAATCCGGTCCACCGTTCTTAGACTTTTGCAAAATAATTCATGCATGTTGAATTTTACAAAATTCTGATTTATCTTTTTTAATTGTAGATATTATAATAATGAACGCTCTAAAACTGTTTTTCTTACAATTGGCTAAATCTATTTGTGTTTCGACGTCTTGATTTCATTCGAATTGAACTGCAATATAATTTTTATTCATATTTATTGTGTTGGATAGCAGATTAAGATCAACAGTTTACATTTGTTCTTTGAATCCTAAATATTTTTTTTAAAAGTGATGTTATGTCGGAGCATTAGCCTGGTCTTTCATTTCGGATGCTATGAAATTTCGTTAGAGACAAATCTAGTAAAGCCAGAAGTTTGAATACCTGAAGATCCATAGCAAATGCCGTAGCATCCAAACATGCTTTGATCTAAGCTCGTAAAAATCTCCTCAGTATTAAGTCACAATGTCCCTTTACTTTCTTTTAATTGATTTCCAACAATCCAACATTTTTTTTACCAAAATATATACCATTTGCTTCAGCTCTTTAAGGAATATGTTTGTAATATGATGAACCATAACTGAATTGTGTTTGTGTTTTTTTACTGTAATAAAATAAACGAATTTGTTAGTAGCTCCTACTGAGGGCTGATGATCATGAGCTTGCGAGATGGAATCTTATGGACATAAAATTTACAAAATGAATATTAAGAAAATTTAAGGAACAGAAAATATATATGAATGAGTAAAAAAAAAACATAAAAAAATTTGTCCGTCCAGAATATTTATATGAAGTAGCTTTAAACCAATTCGAAGAAAATGATAATCTAGGAATTAATTATTTTATATGGAAATAAAAAAGGGAACAAATGTTATAGTGAACAATTCATATTTTGAAAACTTAAATTATAAACATATTTTTATATTTAGATTTGTGAATAACTCATATCACTAAAACAATGAAATTTAAAGCAGCATTAAAAACTCGGCGTTTTGCAAAATTTTTTAGATTTAATTTTAAAAACATGTGCCGTGATAATATAAAAAGCAATAAAGCATTCTTTATGGTTGAATTAAAAATTAATACAGTTCTACACCAAAAATCTTTGCTTCTATACTGAAGTAGTTTGTTATTATTTATTAATAACCAAAATATGAACCTGGTGGCATTTTTGGCTAGTAATATTTTGCATCGCCATTCGATCCGTGCTGTACAGAAGTAAATTCAAGTTCCGTGTGGATCAAATATCGAATTAATAGCATGCGGTGGAGAATGATTTGATCTTTGAATTCTACTAACTCGTAGTTTAAAGTCTCTAAATAATACTGCCAAAAAAAATTATATTATTAATTTATTATGTACAACTGACAACGACGCCACCACCCCTTGACCGAATCCAAATCTGGTGTCGCGCGACACCAGTTGTAGCGCAGAGAGAGAAAGAGATCTGGCCGTCCGATTTTGATCTAATGGATAAGGGAGCCCCGTGCATTCCACCACTCCCGAAAAAAAATATTGGCCCAAAAAAAATAAACCGCCCAATCAAAATCGAACGGCTCCTGGGTGCGCTACAAGCCGTGTAGCGCTACACCAGATCAGGGTCCCCCTTGACCCGACCCTCTCCCACATCTCTCCCACATATCAAAAGGTCAATTAATGATTTCTTCAATTAAAGACTATACTTGTTTAACCCACCCAACACACACACACAGACATTGCCTAGTTTCACAAACGACTGCGTGTGACATATATATATCTCATATCATTTTATCAAAGCGAAAGTATTACTGGAGACCAGCACCTAGTGGCGAAGCCACGTTGCTTTTGGTGGGTCAGGGACCCACCTGAAAATAAAAAAATTACATGCAACTTAGTATGATTTGTAAGTAAAAAAAAATATATATATATATAAGAAGTTAGGGACGCATCTCAAAAATTCGAAGGACCCAGCTAGACATGTCATGTTTGATTTGAATTGTGTAACGACTTCTAAAATATCGCACATGGATCCATGTCGTATTTGTCCTATTGAATCGTCTTGTTATAATAGATGTTTGATTTCACATGTTTATTTATGTGACATTATTTTAGAATTGTTTAATTAAAAATTATTATTATTATACTATGTCTATATTAGATGCAAGGTTTTAAATATAATTTGTGCGGTTTAGAGGTTGGGTGGTGATTTAGCGTTTACCGGTGATAAAACGACGATAAAATGGATAAAATTGTTGTGCGATATAAACGAAAATCTAGATATAACGGATAAAATAGAATTTTTAAAAGTTTAATTTAACATTATTTCATTATCGTACAAAAATTTTTTTCAGCAAAAAAATTATGAACCCTGCTTGTGCGAAATCTTAGCTTCGCCATTGCCAGCTCCAGTTGCAATTATTATATAATACGAGAGTCATTTCCTAGCACAAACTGGAAAGCAACATCGGACAAGTATTAATTTTTGGGTTTGGTAATTTGTAGCGAGTTAATGACTTGAGAGAAGAAAGTATTTATTGCTACTTGAGCAGTAGGGAATTGCATGCACCTCATATTTAACTGTTCAAATACGAATTTTTGGTTGCAAGTAACCAAATTTAAGAACATTTTGTGTTTTAGTGAAAAAAAAATGTTTTTTTCCCTACCTCAGATTTCCTACAACATAGTTTATTTGTTTCAATAGAAGAGTAAATTATTTTGAAAAAAAAATACTTGTTCACTTTCTTCCATGCATAAAAAAAATATATATACAATGGGCCAAATTTAAAAAGAAGTGCGTAAAAGAAGAGCCAGAAGAGCTCTTAAACGTTTTCCCGCCGCTGATTACCATGAAAACTAGTCATAATGTAAAATAATTAGCGCCACCAAAGTATTAACTATTAAACTTTTCAAAATGATTCCACCGTAATCCCAACAGACTATTGGCTTTTTACAATTTATTTTGTTTTCTTTCTATCAAATAAACTGGTATATGTATACATGGCGATAAAAATGTGCAGTATTTGATTTTTCATACTTTTAACGCTCCGACATATGTGACAATTTATTTACAATTTGTTACATGCCACAGTTTAAATGAGGAAATTCTCTTATTTTTAATAGAGGCCTGACGGGAATTAAACAAATATCGCTCTGATATTATGTTAGTATATAAATTGCAAAAAAAAAAAAAAAAAAAAAAAAATTGAAGTTGTCAAAAGCAGACATTCGTTTAACTTCTATATTCTTTCCGTACTTGTTTAGTGCTTCTGGATGTCTCATGAAGCACGGTTCTGATCCAATCGTAAATTAATAATGATAAAAAAGTTGGAAGAGGAAACCTATATGTACATTTTCTTTTTATTTTATAATTTAAGAACAAACGGCCATTGATGTTAGATGGAGGGGAAAAAAATTAAGGTACGTCGGGATACAAAAGTTTTTCTAAAAAAAATATTTCTTAATGTATGACGTGATATAATTAAAGACTCTTACGGTATTTATTTTCTTACAATATAGGTCCGGCAGCTCATCACCTTTTTTTATTTTTTTCATATAACCTGCCATATTAAATATATGTACTAAAGATATGCCCAAATATCTAAATGATGCTTCCTTTTTAATTCGCTTACAGTGACCTATTCAAAATCCTTACAAATAACTTGGAGGAATATCAAATTATATCCTTTTCGATAGCACCTTGAAACAAATATTAAATAGCAGAGACTTGATCATCTAGATGTGATATATTCATAAAAGAAAAATCACCAAATATGCTGGTAGTTTATATCTAGATATGTACAGATAACATATCGGTCATTTGGCGTATACCAACAACATATATTGCATTCCGAACCACCACCTCCAACTACTACAATATCATAATCAAACTTTTTAAAGCCACAATTCTCATCATAAGATTTTATGAATCATGAAAACTCTTTTTTTTTTTGTTGTTTAAATAAACCAATTACTCAAGTATCATAAGATTGTATCGATACTATATAGCACAAGTAGTACATTATCAAAACATGTAATGTTGCGGAATGCACACGTCTTGTATAAAAAAAAAAAAAAACGATAAGCTATTTTAAAAAAAAAATCATATTTGCTACTGAAGAATTTTTTTAGTTGACTATTTTTTCCTAGCAGCAACGGAGTCTTATAAATGTAAAGACCGGAAAAAGGAATGACAAATGCTTGTATACATTTTTTCACGATAATATAATTCTGTTTAATTGCAAGAGAGCACCGGTTGGTAACATTTTCAAAAGCTCCCTTACATTTTATTAATTTTTCATGCATTTCACGTCAACCCCACACAATTTCTTTCTTTTGAAAATTTTTTTTCTTACGAGCATAAAGCCAAACAAAACATACCCAACTTTTTAAATTTCAATATATCAGCAATTTTTTAAGAAACCGCAGACATTCTCCGAGCGGTACTGAGTTTGGTGCATACCAATTTTTCTCTAGTAACATGGAACGTGGTTAATTGGTTGGGATCACTTTCCAATTTAAGAAACTCTTTAATGCATATAATCACGCTCCAATTTAAGAATGCTTTTATTAATGGATTTTGGAGGATGCATTTAAAACAGTTAGGAAATATTATGGTGCCAACAAACTTGTAATCCTGTGAAATTTACCATCGTTGCATTACAATTTTGGAATAAATTTTAAAAATTGAAATTTCATTATTTAATCTCATTGTTATAAATAAAATTGCATTAAAATTTTGGAGTAAAAAATTCCGAAAATTTGATTATATTAGTGTTGTATATAACGTTGCATTGTAAATTTCGAATAAACAAAAATATGAAAATTCGATTATATGTGTTATTATACATGTTATTTGTTGGAGTGGGTGGATTTTGGTATGCATAAATGAGAGAGAGAGAGGGAGAGATGCATGGGAGTGCGCGTCCCATGTGGGATGCCAGGGAGTCCGTGGGACCCACATTCAATCATGCTCCGCCGGTGCTAGCCTGGCCTCCTCTCTTCTCTTTTCTCTGCCTCCGTATCTCTATATCCATCTGTGTAGCAAGTTATACAGAATGCAATGCTAAATTGGCACCTGAGATACATGCGCCACTAAAACATACGATGCAGCACATTGTCTTTTTCCATTTTTTTCTCTCGCTATTTTAACCTTTTTTTTTCGACTTTTCATGCTGAAGCTATCGTGATACTTTTGTCTAACGCTTCAAGTCTCGTCTCGCTACACAAATTGACTCATGGAAATAAAAACAGAGGAACCAGGATTGTGGATCCTCTTATTTGACAGTACATCTCCTTCTATCATTTATGCCAATGGGATGCTTTGTGGTGATATTTTGCTACACTTAATTTTCTCCTATTCATTTATCCACACGCCGTAATGTAGATTTATTAAAAAATACCAGACATAATAATATAATAACTTTTGGTAGAATTGAATTTTTTTTTTTTTAATTTAGTTGTCAACAATGGAGCCTGTACAATAACTGCAATGAACAATGCATATTTCGACACAGAATGTTACACAGATAACACCACAGAAATATGGAGCTGGAGTAGCTAGTGGAGTATACGATGTAACATTCTCTTCTCAATCAAACATGTGATGTCTTCCCTTCCAGTTCCCTGGGCTGGGCTGGGACTCTGGGAGTGGGTAATGGATCCTACCATTCTCGGCCCCACCTGACAGGAAATCATTTCCATTACACCACTGACACGTGGCACGTTGTGGGGCCTCAATGCTGCGTTATGTGCACTGTGTGGGGAACCTGATGATGTTTAGGTTGATTAGACAATGGTGGGATTTTAAGGTTCTCTATTTTTTAAGACATGGCTTCATGTTTGTAACTTTATTTAATGGGTTATGTGCACTAGTAGATATTTTTGCACTTTTACTAATTATCTTTTTTGAAAGTAAATTAAGTAACACAAATAATAAAGAAGTTTTCTTTTGCAGTTGTCATGAATATTTATTTACAATAAATTCTCCTTTTGTTTTACCAAAATAACAGCAGTCGGTGCTGTGCTAGTAGATTTATATATATTGCAAATTGTTATTGTGATGCAAATCAAGCATCCTAGACCTAGAGCCAGCCAGACAATGTACGATAAAAATGTACCATACACCTAAGTCGGTATTTTGTTGGAATTATCTAACATATCAAGTATAAAGATACGTATCATTATGAAATATAGTAATATAGAAGACGTCACTAATAGATATCTTAAAACATAAGGTTAAAATCATAGAAAATTTTACATTATATATAGGAACCAGTTACATGCATAAACATTATGAAACACAATTTATTTGTCTGGATTATTTTTAGCAACGAAAGGATCCGTGAAACTGGTCAATTAATTCGTGAAGTTTAGTTATCATTAAATTTGTGAGGTGGTCTTGGTTTGATCCACACAGAGAATATTTATTTTCAAATTTCTTATAAAAAAAATGTTGGTTTCAAACCAACCTTCAAAAAAAAAAAATGTATTATTATTTTATAACAAAGTTGATTAATGGAACCATCAAAAGATGCAACCATGCAACTAATATGATTTTAGTTATAAAAGAAGCATGTCTGTTCTGATTTTTTTTTGTCCCTGCAGCTACACTTCTATCAGTTTAGTTTTATTTCAGTACATGTACACATAGATACATTTTATAACCAGCTCGGCAGTCTCATATATAATGGGGTTCTAATATAGAGATGATATATGGACCAGGTCCAGCCAGAAGAATTTTTCGTCGAGCCCAGTGATATGTCCATTGTCTTTTATAAGTTTAATTTAATTGGCGGGGTTCGTTAACTTCCTCTCTCTTCTTCTTTGTTCCAATTTTATTATGATGTTTTTGCGTCTTTAAAATTTCAATCTAAGCTCACATTGTGACGTGGAATTGGCATACCGGTATTGCCACGCGGCGAAGGTTAATTAATGAAAAATAGGGAGGGGGGGAGGTGATATTTCACATTTGATTTATTAATTTTCCATGAATGAAGACAAGGATTTTGACCGGCATGGCCACGTGGCTGACCTGTATGTTTGGTTATTTTCACAACAACAGTATAGTAGTCTTCATTGCATAATTGGTTATTCGGCCAATAAAATATAATTGCATAAATGGTCCTATCTCTGACCTTTTTCTATTTGCTCCTACGAGTATTAATTGTTTCCATTCCGACCCTCAACCATCTGCCTTTGAATATTGTACTCATTTAAATCAGTAATGTGTTAAAATCATTAACATGTATACATTTTTAATTTCAACATTAGCCAGTAATTTAGACTTTAAATTCAATAACAAAATAACCACCATTTTTTATTTTTTTTTTAAAGTTCTATGTCCCCATATAGTATGTCGCACTATTTTTTTCCCCATCTGACTATATTTTTATTATATATAAAATCACTGAGAATTAATGTAAATCGGCCTGCAATATATTATTGTTCGATATTGAATAATGATACGTTGAGTCGTCCAATAAATATATATAGTGTTTATTTATGTTTTTACACTAGTTGGGATTTGGACTATTTAAAGAACTGAGCGATCGTATAATAGAGTGCCATAAGCGCATTTAATTTTTTTTTTAAAAAAAATAAAAGAACGACAAGGCATTGATCCTTAAGCACATAATTATGTGTCGCGTATGAGCTATGACCCGACTGTTACGAACATCATGCACTGATGCACAGTGTTAGTTCCTACAGAAAATTTACTTTGCAATACAGAAGAGAAAAGAAACTTCTTGAAATAGCATTTTCATTCATACAAGCTGAGTTCACCTATGAGTCTATGACGATTTACTACTTATGAATCTACAGTGCAACAAATGCGCGAGAGCCTTAAACAAGATCAGTATATAAAGACTGTATCAATAAATTTCTTTCACTTTTGTCTCTTTTATTATTATTATTATTTTTTTAAAATGAACCGCATGTACACTTTGTTGCCAATGGGAATAACTGAATAAGTAATAACGCACCGTGTCTCGGTGTCTGACTGTCTGTACAATCTATCAAAAAAAGGAGGGTCTAACCCAACATAATCTGGGCTCCAAATTGTATATCCTACCCAAACCCAATTGATAAATAATTCCTTCGTTTTTGTTGGGTTACAAATCCCAGTGGGCCTGGGCCTAAATCAAGTGAAAAGGGCCACTATATATTATTACTTGTTGGACCGCATCATTTTTTCATGATTTTATACAAAAAAAAAAGAGAGAGAGAGAAAAAAAAAAAATCAGCTTATAGCTGTACCGCAACTCAAGCATATCATATCATATATTCATAATACTTGTAACAAATTTGTCATTTTATTTTGTAAATATTACTGCCTCGTGAGTTGTGAGTTGTGATTATGTAGTCTTATGTTGTTTTTAAGAGGAGAAAACCACTGTAAATGGTGTAGGTGCAAATACTTAAGCTCTAAGCAACTCTCAATTCCTGCAGTTGGCCCCTCTTTACCTTCAATTATTTCGTATGTTAAATATATTAGTAAAAACTCTCTAGAAAAAAAGTATATTATTAAAAAAAAATTTCTTAAAGCAATCGATCGTACATTTACCTATGGCGATCGATCGTACTTTTTGCTGCTATCTACATCAAGATATATTATACTAATTTGTTAGATATTTATCATATTAAACTTTTTTGAATTGTCTAGAAAGTTAATGCGTGTGAAAAGCTTAAAGATTCGAAGTTCTCAAGTATTGCGCAGGAGAAAGGGAATATAATTCTAACTTCTGACCAGTATCAACTATCAATGGAGGGAGGGTATTTTAGTCTCTTTTTCCAACTTACTTTTTTGTTCATCTTTTCTTATTTCTCAATTTGCATAATCAAAATGAAAATAAAACTTTTTCTTCCTTAAAAGACATAACTTGACATGAGAATTTAAATGCATTGGAACTAAAATTATTAATAAACATTATAAAGAAGGAAAAGGATTCAGTTTTAAATGAGGATTTCGGAAAGTGTTGAAATCGTCTCTTTCAATCAAAATTTAGTAATATATGGGAAATTTTTTTGAATAAGGCGGGCATGAAAAATGTTTTGTATTATGGACGAATCGTGTGACCAATCCATGATTAATATGACGTAATGGATTTTAAAAAATGTTTCGAGGAATAAATAAGGAATTTTGAACAGTGAAGGAAAAAAAATAAAGAATAAGAATTGAGGGACATACAAGAAACCGAAAGAAATAAACACAAAAATGAACGGTGAAATAAGCTTGATCATCAGACTGTTTGAATGAGAAACTGTTTGTTGATTTTTTGTACAAGTCAAAACTATATTAATATAAACTCGCGTTAATGAGTCCAAAGCATTGATATTGTGGAGTAGCATGAATTTTAGTAGGTTTATTTTTTATTTTTCTGTAATCTGTATTTTATTTTAAATGTTGATGGTCCCATATATCGTTTAACGAAAGGTTTCCAATGTTGATTGTCCAACTGAACTTTCATTTTAAGGCCGGAAAAAAAAAATACTTCCCTTAAATGTCCTATTTTAGTGACATTAAATTTGATTCGTCATTTGGATGAAATAGATGATCTTTTTTTTTTATGTTTATTATATGGGTAATTTCTTTCTTAAGTTTTGTTGTTAAGCAATGTAAAGTCTTTCTTTGCATTACTGAAAAAAATAATGAAGAAATCTTGGAAGTTTTCTTTTAGATAGATATTTTTGGAAAAAAAAAAGACCGTTGTTTTTAAATTTTATATACCATAATTAACACGCCATGTATAAAGTGATTAAAACATGTCGACGAGATCAGGATATCACGGGAACTCATTAAGCTGAGATATTCTGTGTTAGGGTTCATGTGATCTTTTATGTTTACTATTGCTAACTTTCCATTTATGGGATATAGTAGTAGTGGGGGAGTCTGGGACCGGGCGGAGACACCAATGTATCTTTGTAAAATATAACAGAGAATCTCTCCCGATGGATCACAACCGACTCGGAAGTATACAAAGTCCGATCGGTACTGTACGATTTAGATTGAACGACAGAGATCAATCTGACCGAATCTCTTATGTGATTTTAAATCCTCCGCCTCTCTCTCTCTCTCAAACTGTGAAGGACCTCTTTCATCCTCGTTCGACGTGCGCTCTCTCTTTCTCTTCTCAAGTTCTCAGTTCTCTTTCATTGTTGATTCCACTCGCTTCGCTTCTCGTCTTCTCTTCTCAAGCGAAGCAACTCCACCTAATTAATTAGGTTTTCCTCTCTAATTGTCTACAAAAGATTCATTCGTCTATCTTTTTCAATCCGATTGCTCTCTGTGATTAGTGTTCGCTTTTGTTCTCTTGACTTGCTGCCTTTCATTCTCGTGTACAAATGTTCCCTCTTAATTGAAATCTAATTATTAGGTTATGTGCGTCAAAAGCAAATTTCCAATCTTTCTTTACAGAAAGGTTTAGTCGTGAATTTACATATGGTGCAATCACTTTGAAAGAAAATGCTTTATTGAATTACGAATTTTCCTTTCTTATTTTTATTTGACTAAAATTGAAAATCACTCGAGCAAATTTAATTTTTACAAAAGAAGGGCAACCTAGCTACTGTTGTGGCAGCGTTATTTCTTCAATTGGGTTGCCTTTATCTAGTATAAATATAATTGAAAAAAAAAGAAAAAAATATTGATATATGGAAAAAGATATTTTGGTTTTTGAATATCTATGTTTTTGTTCCTTTAGTCTGTTCAGGGCTTCAGGCTTTGTATACAGGTGCCTGATTTTCGGATCTATGTTCAGGGTTCTAATTTTTATCTTCAACTAAAAGCATTTTATCGTAACTAGCAGTTGTCACATATTGTCTTCGATTTAATTCTGAAAAGTGCAATAGCTACTTGAGTCATTATTCCTATTATATTTGCATCCATATACATGTCTCTTTGATTCATGTCTTGACAGCAGTACGGTATCTTGAAAATTAATCAACCAGGGAGAGCTCTACCAGTATATATTGCAATTCTCAAAAATTTGTTACTACTATCAAATAGCCAGATCCTGGTTCCTTGAGATTTTCTTTTTGGTGTAGGATAAGATATGAGTTGTCCTTAATTGTGCCAGCCTTACTCCCTGAATCAAATAATGTTTTGTTCAAATCGATGTCATTAATTAATTCCTACTCAGTTTGTTTGTTATGTCCTTCAATTTTGTTTTCTGAATATTTTGTTTGGAAACGCAGAACATGGGGAAGAACAAAATTAAGATTGAGAAAATAGAGACAACAAAGGGCAGAAAGGAAACCTACAAGAACCGCATTGGTGGATTAGTCAAGAAGGCTAAGGAGTTGTCAATTTTATGTGATGTTCCTGTCCTTCTTGTTACGGCCTCACCAAATGACGAGTTCACACTGACAGTTGGACAGAACAGGTGCACATTTTTTTTTTTCTTTTTCTTTTCTATGGAGATATTTACTCCATTTCTCTATTTCTACACTGGAGACTGTCCTGTATGCGTTGTGGTAAAAGAAGTGTGGCTTTGACCCTATTTTGAGCTTTCTTTGTTTTTATTCTATTTGAATTTAGCCATAAACCATTAATATTTAATATAACTTGTCTGTCTATATATGGCCAAATCAATTAATTACTACACTAGATAACATCAGTAAAAGTTGTGATTTGACCTTTATCGGTTACATTTAGAAATTCATGATTGTCAGAACAATCCCATGCGACCTCTAACAGGTTTTGAAGACCCTATACCTCTATCTGAATGTCTCGAGATGGTACCTATCTAATGAGCCTAACTCCACCAGAGTTTCCTCCTATCAATAAATATTCCCTAAATTACAAAGTTGATTTGTTAATGTTTATCCTACTTTAAGTTTAGATTTTTATATAAATTATTTATACAATGTACATTTGTTTTTTCTTTTCAGTAACTTCGAGGATATCATACAAAAGTATGCTGATCAAACACCAGCAGCAAGAGAAAAATCGTATGTCTTGTCCTTTATTATTTTTCTTTGTGCGTGCATTTTTCATTTTGTGTGCCTCCCAGGTCATGCATCTTATTTTACTCTTTAGTTCCTTCCTTATTTGGTGCAGAAACTCTAATTTGGGGGCATCATGAATTTAATTAAGGCCAGAATGTAATATTTATGATATACCTTACTATTATTGAAACACTGGGTTGAGTTTGTAATTTGGCTTTATTCTCCTTTGACAGCATCTGTCAATGCTTCTAAAAATTTGGCTTTATTCAAGATGATTATTTAAATAAAATAAAGTTCCAAAGTAAACATCTTTGGGATCCCTGACTTTTGTTGTTACATGCATGCTGCCATTAATTGAATGCAATCTTAGATTTATATCACAGGATAAAAAAAATAAGCTCACTGTATTAAATTTTTAATTCCAAGAAAACGGGACACCATCGAAAAGCTGAAGAAAACTAGTAGCGAGGATGGAAATTTTGAGGATATTGAACCAACGCACCAAAGGTTACTATTTTTTTATTATAATTTCCTTTGTTTCTTAAGAATAGAATATTAAGTCTTTTTTTTTTTGAATAACTGCCCGTGGGCTTCCCATTACTCCACAAAAAACAAAAAAAGATTACAATCATAGTGTTCAGCATATAATCCCAATAGAAAAGATGATCCCCTTATACTAAACTAATTCCCTCTTAACCCCTAACAGATACCGGTAAAAACTAACAGAAAAAAAGGAAATGCAGAGAAAAACCAAAAAACATCTTAACAAGCATAAATACTAAAAATAAAAGAGGGGTACAAGGGGAAACTCTATGCTAAAGTAGCCAATTAAGGAGGTCTCTCCTGTACCTGCTGGAAAAATTTGGTATCGAGTCTCATATCAATCCTCATCTCCCTCATTAGAGACACTGTAGGAATTCCATGGTAGCTGACCCCATGCCTTCTTGCATGGTTTGCCATATCATGTGCCGGCTTCACTGCATCCCTGCTACCATGCTGTACCTTTAACTTCTCCCCAAGTCTGCTTATATTGCTGATAATTTTAGCAATCAGTGGTCGTGCTCGCCGTGAAGGTACATTTTCTATGCATCCATTGATTGCTTTCAATATTACCAGCTTGTATGGGTACCATACTGGGCCATTTCATTTTGTAATACACTATGTTGTTACCGTTAATTAAAACAAATAACCATACTAAAGTACCGAATGACATTATTGCTTATTTTTTTTTTTACCAAATGCATTTTCAGTGCTACGCTAATTCTTTCTTGTGATAATAATTCTGTGGAATTTTTTTTTCCTTCTTTCAGGAGTCCATCATCTCTAACGAATAATAAGAGTGAGGTACGTCTGGTGTTACATTAAAATAACTTTTATTCAAGAAATTTTTATTTACAGTATCTATCAACTTCCTATTGCAGGGGAAGAAAGCTCAACTGGAGAAGTTACAGAATGAGATTTCCCAAATTGAATATATTCTGGGTCCACTTGGGTAAGGAACCTAATTTATTTTAATTTTATTTCATTTGTAGTGTTGAATTTGGAGCAACTTTTATTTTCTTCATTAGTTCATTATTTTGCTTACATGATTATAAGCTTATGTTAAAATTTCAGGCAATTGCCAGACCTAGACAAAGTAAAGAGCTTGGAAACACTGATTCAAATGGAGAGCATTCTTCTAGATGCCCTAAAACTAAATGATTTGCAAAAGGTACACTCTTTATTTTCTTTTTTTTTTGTGATTTTCTCAGTTGATGATGTGCTGTTCCCTTTTTGACCAAGAATTAGACGTCAAATATGGCTATATAATCAATTGACCACATTTGAGGATAGCATATTTAATTAACTAATTTACTCTTTTTATTGATAGGACCAGTTTGCCCAGCAGGTGCAGATTCAATGCAGTTGTGAGGTACAGAATATGCCCCCACAGGAAGTGCTGGTACAGCCATTGGATAAGATTCCCAGTCCCAGTCCCAGTCCCAGTCCCAATCCGAATTGTGGGAAGAGTTTAATCAGATGCTAGATGCTGATTAGGTAGTGGGTTAGTGGGATGCTGAGAATGTATTTCTCTATTTTGTTTATTTTTTTTTTGGAATTTTTAGTTAATATTTAATGTTATAACCAAAAATTTTGGAAGATGTGCCGAGTTGGAACAAATTAGAACGTGTAATTTCATCTCTTTTGCCCTAACTCTTCAAATAATTCCTAGTTATTCTCTGTCAAAAATGTTTCATGGAAAGCTCTTTTTTATTGTTACTCGGAACTTTGATTGGGTTTCGTTGCCGGCACGAGGGACTGCTGGAGGAATTTTGTTCGGGTTTCACTCTGAAAAATTTGCACTTTTACATACTTTACACTCAGTTTTCTCCTTATCCATTATCATGGAGAATAAAAAAAAATTGTCAGTTTGGGATCACAGTGGTGTATGGACCTACTCATTATAGTCTTAAACCTTTATTTGTTCAAGAAATTTATAACTTGAGGAATCTTTGGGGTGGACCGTGGTTACTTTTTGGAGACTTCAATATGGTTAGATATAGAAAAGAAAAAAGTGGGTATAATTTCAATATTCAAGGGGGGAGAATTTTTAATAAGATGATTCATGATTTAGAGTTACAAGATTATCCTAATTCGGGTCAAAAATATACTTGGTCTAGTTCCAGATACCATGCACTACTTGATAGATTTATGTACTCCAAAGAATGGGCAGATAAGTTCCCCTTAGCGATGGTTAAATGTCTCCCAACTTTCAAATCTGACCATACACCACTTTTGCTTACCACAGATACATTAGTTAATAAGAACGATCATAGATTCAGGATTGAACAAGAGTGGTGTCAAAATGAAGATTTTTGTAACTTGATACCCCGTTGGTGGCAACATATAGATCATAGAGTTAATATTTCCAAAAGCTGGGTTTCTAATATGAAAGTTCTTAGAAGAAAAATAAGGAGATGGGCAAAAAATTATTATGGAAAAACAAAAAGAGATAAATAAAAGAATTTTCAACAAATCCATACTTTGCAACAAATTAGAGAGGAGAGAGAATGGTCAATTGAGGAGAGTATAAAGTATGTAGATCTCAACAAAGAATTAGATAAGATATACGAAACTGAACAGAAATACTGGAGTGTAAGAGCAAAAAATAGATGGTTATTGGAAGGAGATAATAATACAAAATTCTTTCATTGCGTAGCAACCTCTAGGAGGAAAAAAAAGTTGATCCTTGGTCTTAAAATTGACGATAAATTTACAAATGAAACGGAGGAGATTGAAACTCATATTTTAAATTTCTATAAGAACTTATATGGCAATTATGGTGATAAATTTGCTTGTCTTGATAATGCTTTTTGGACTAATGATAAAAAAATTTCAGATGTGGATAATGCTTTCTTGATTCAGCCGTTCAGTGAGATGGAAATAAAAGATGCCTTGTTTAACTCTGGAGGAGATAAAAGTCCAGGGCCAGATGGTATGACATTTTTATTTTATCAAAAAAATTGGCATATAGTAAAAGAAGATATTATGAATATGTTCAATGCGTTCTTTAATCACGATCTAGATGTGTCTCGAATTAATAAAGCTATGCTTTGTCTTTTACCAAAAAAAATTGATGCTGACGAGATTAAACAGTATAGGCCTATAAGCTTATTGAATTGCATTTATAAATGGATCACAAAGGTGTTGACCACTAGATTATCCCCGATTGTGAATAAAATTTTAGATCAATCCCAAGCAGCATTCCTTGAAGATAGATTCATTTTAGATAATGTGATTTGTGCCTCTGAAATTATACATTCTACAAAGATTTCGAAAAAAAAGGTTTGGTTTTAAAAGTAGATTTAGAAAAGGCTTACGATAGAGTGAATTGGACTTTTTTATTTGAAATTCTTAAGTCTAGAGGATTCTCAATTAAGTGAGTTAATTGGATTCAGCAACTACTAGTAGGGGGCAAGTTTGTGTCGATATTAATGGAAAAATGTCAAATTACTTTATGGTGTGTAGAGGGCTCAAACAAGGAGATCCTATGTCACCACTTATAATGGGCAGCCCGTAATTAATCTGCAATATGCTGATGATACTGTGATTTTATGTGAAGCAGATGGATTGGTTATGCAGGTTGTTAAATGGGCTTTCATTGGATTCGAGGCTTTAGCAGGTATGAGAGTTAATTTCTCAAAATGCGAACTTTATCCAATTAATATAGATTCTAATGAGGCCTCAGCGCTTGCTGATATATTTGGATGTAAAGTAGCTTCATTTCCTTTGAGATATTTAGGAATCCCTATACACTGGAAAAAGCTAAAAAAGATAGATTGGCAGAACATAATAGATAAATTTTAAATAAAATTACAAGGTTGGATGGGCAACTTTTTATCTTATGGGGGGGCGTTTAACTTTAATCAATAGTGTACTGAGCTCCCTGCCAACTTATATGTTATCTTTTCATGAGGCACCAGCTTCGGTGCTTAAACATTTAGATAGAATCAGATCAAGATTTCTGTGGCATGCGAAAGATAAAAAAAAATTTATTTGGTCAATTGGAGGGTAGTTTGTAGAACTAAGATGGAAGGCGGGTTAGGCATACTAAACCTTAAAACCATGAATGATGCTATGTTGAGCAAATGGGTTTGGAGATACAAAGATCCCTTAAGTAAAGGGTGGTGGAAAGATATTATAAAGATTAAGTATGACAATTGCCGTAATAATCAGCGTTGGTCCCCTTTTTGGAAAAAAATAAAAAGATTAGAACAAATAGTTGACCTACAATGTCATTTCAATTTGGGAGATGAAACGAGTACTAGATTTTGGCTAGATAGATGGTGTGATGAGATACCTTTAAAGTTACTTTTTCCGACACTTTTTGGATTTGTGTTAACAAAGATGTGAAGGTTGCTAATGTTTTAGGAAGAGTACTAAATTTACATTTTAATAGACAATTATCTATGAATCTTAGAGATGAATTGCGCAACTTACAACAGATAGTATCTTGTTTCGTTTTACAGTCCAAATCTGATTCAATATCGTGGGGGGTAAGGGAGATGGTAAATTTTCAACAAAAAAGATGTATATTTGGTTAGACAATAGTGGTGTTCAAGATAATACATATGCCCCCATTTGGAAAATCAAAGTGCCTCTTAAGATACAGATTTTTATATGGATAGTATGTAGAAAGAGATTGTTAACCAAAGATAATCTAGCTATAAGGGGATGGGAAGGAGACTTAAGATGTGTTTATTGTCAAAACTTAGAATCAATTGATCACCTTTTTTTCAAGTGTACCCATCAAATGGTTATGTGGACATGGTTATTGGGTAGATTCCAAATATCGACATCTTTTAACTCGGTCGAGGATTTGGTAGTATGGATATCAAAATTAGATCACCAACAAAGTAAGATAGCTCAAATCATATGTTGTGGTGCGATGTGGTGTGTTTGGAAAGATAGAAATGAAAGATGTTTTCAAAATAAAATTTTTTCAGTCGTTTAGATATTTAGCCTCACAGATATTGGCTTCGATAAACTATTGGTCAGGGCTATGGTCCGAGGAGATGAAGACCCAAGTGGCAGAGTGGTTACCTTCACTAGAGAAAATGCCATTGCAGATTGCTGGAGGCGAGCTTACGAGTAGCGGAGTCGAGGAGGAGGCATGGATTAATGAAATTGTTTGATCGCCATGCGACAAAAAGATGGGCAACTCGAGAGGCTATGCTTGTTATCTCTTGGGTTGAGGAAGGAGTTTTTTTAATATTTATTTATGATGTTTGTTTGTTTGATGAATAATTTTATGAATAAGTTTATTATTGCAAAGAATAAAGAGAGATAGCGCTGGAGCACTGGTGCCTCACGATTTTGGTGCCAGTGCGTCAGCTTTTAGGGGTGAGGGTTAAGGAAGAGTTGTACTAAACTGCTTTTTTCGTTTTAATGAAAAGAGTGGTGAGCTTATAAGCTCACTTGTTTCAAAAAAAAAAAAATTGTTACTCGGAACTTTCAATTTCATATTTTAAGAAAATCTTACTCGATGATATACAAGGTATTCCCTGAAAAGTTCCAAGAGAAAATAATTAATTACCTCATTGAGACAATATTAAGGTGTTAAATTTGATAATTTTTCTGTTTTTACATTCGTAGCATGGAAACAACGGAGTGGATTGGATTTTTGGTACTGAAACAGTGCAATTCGAGAAAGTAAATAAAAAATCCTCTGATGTTCTAACGAATTTAGATAAGAAGTTATTGGATTCGTACCACAGCTTGTTTCCACTAACACAAATTATTTGCAAGTTAAAAAAAAAACAATACTGCAAAATTTAAACGGGCTTTAGTCCCTCTTTTTAGGATACGCCATCTCATAAGAATCATCAGTAATTTTATTATTTGACATGCGACGGTTTAATTTTTCTTAAACTCCTGCTTTAGTGATCAGCAAATCATCGTTCCTTCAGCCCATCTGAAATTATACAGCGTATTTAGTAATGACACTTGAAATAGTGATTAGTTTAGGATTTAATAACAATTGATAATTGATAATGTTTTATTTTGATAATCTTCACAACTTTCGTGAAAATATAGTCAATTTTTTTTTAAGTAGAAATATTTTAAAGACATAATTTTGTGTTACGTTGTGTAAAAAGTTTTATGTAAGTTCTGTTTTATCTAATATTGCAGCAAAGATCGTAATATTTTTATAAACATTCGTAATTTCAACTGTTTGATTTAATGGCAAAACCTGCATAAAAATTCATCATTTTTCAGGAGTATAAATAATGTGCAAATACGGTAGATCATATTTCATATATCGGATCTTCAAATTATAAGTCACGTTTAACAATTGTCGAGGGATACGGATCCTAGTTTTAATCGTCACTTTAAAATTGTTCTAAATTATGCAGTAATACATTATATATTTTTCATTCTTTTTATTCTGTGTGGACTTTTTCGTCATTTCTCGAAGAATGATAGGGTTTCCTCAAGAACGGGAATAAGCCTTAGATTCACCCCTCACGAGCTTAAATTCAAGTATTACATGCTTCTTGACAACAAGAAAACATTAACAAAAATATATTCTCATGAGGGTTTATTAATTTTGTGGATCCTTTCCTTCCAATAGGCGCAAGCCCCTATTGTTAATTACCCCGTGACGAATCACGAGAACCTCTGATTAAGGGATTCGAGAAATTATATGTCGTAGGCTAGAAAAGTTGTTATCTCAATTTATTTTAGAATTAAACTAAACTCAATTGATGTTACCAAGCTTAATTGACGGGGCACAATTGAGAATTTAAAAGGGGCTTAGTCTTTTTGATTTAAATTGGACTCAATTAACGGTACCAGACCCGATTAACGGGACCTAATTGAGGACGCTTAAGATACTTTATCTAAGGCTAAGTCTTGGTCACTTATCGACTTATAAGACTAGGAAAGTTGGTTCTTGGCTATATGGTGGTTTGAAAGAACTAGGTCTTGGTCATTTGGTGACTTGTAAGACTAGGGAGGCTTGATTTGATGGTTCTTGGCCATTTAGTGGCTTGGAAGAACTAGGTCTTGGTCTTGGTGACTTATAAGACTTGGATAGTTTGGTTTTAGTGATTCTTGACTATTTGGTAGCTTGGAAGAATAAAAGATCTTGAGCTTAGTTCCTAAGGCGATGCATGTCGCTGTAGGGAAGACGGTTTTGACTTTATGTCATCTTTGATCTCGACTTCTCTTGAGAGGCTTTTTTCTTGACTTGAAGAGGTTTTGAGCCACGCTTGGATATCGTATTTGGATTTTTAATTTTTCCTAACATTTCTTTTGGGGTTTTGGTAATTCATTTTTAACTTTTAGAAATTTAAAGGTTTCAAATTTATTTTGCATCTTTGAAAATGCCTATTTGAAAGTACATAATTTGAAAATAATCTCTTGAAGATTGCTCCGTTATTGAAATTATTTAAACTTTGTTTGAAAATTATATGGTGTTTAACATTTTTTATGAAACTCATTTTATAGTGAAAATACTTCAAAAATACAAAAGATTAATATTTTGAAAGATTTTGATATCAAAATATCAGTAAATTTGGTTTCTACAGATTTTTAGGATTTCATGGATATTTTATTTGAATTTTTATGAGTTTCCTACTATTTTAAATGAATTTATAAAGCTTTGCTAGAATTCCAATTTTTCTATTGATCCACGTCATCACAAGGTATGAAGTGTCAGCTGACTGGGTGCTGACGTGTCCATTAACTTAGCGGCGCGAAAGTAACGCGTTTGAACGCACAATTTTCCATTCGGTCTTCATGTAGCGGGTTTCTGACAGGCTTGCACGCTTTCTGGCCACAGAGGATCGTCGCAATATTTGGCGCTGAAGCTCCGTCGAAAGAGATGAAATTTTACTCTAAGACCCCCGGGTTTAATTTTATTTACTGAACCCATTGGAAAATTGGTTTCCGACGATCTGGGCCACTGTTGGTTGTGAAATTGGGTTCTATGCGCTAGTGAGACCAAGGAGAACGCAATAATGTCCTTCGCTCTGGTCGCGTCTCATTCGTTTAGTAGGAGGATCGAAGATTTAACGGGGACTTTCTTTCTTTTATTCAGTTTAGTCCTTAAATTTTCTTATCTCTGTTTTCCGATGAACTGAGTCGCCCTGATGGTTCTGTCCTGCCTTAATAAGATCACAAGACTGAAGAGAATATGGTGGCACTCTTAGTTTGTTCTGCGTTTATCTAATTGAGTATTTGAGCCAAAGACACGTATGACGGTACATGAAGATTGGTACAGGAACTTTACAACATCAAAATAATAGACAGCAGGCATTTATAAATCTAATTTTTGGTGTACTTACTTCAACTTGATAAGTTAAACGAATATTGGGCACGTACAAGATGAATTTGACAATTCTGAGTGAGATACTGAGATTTGGTTCAATTTAGTTATCTCTCTAATAACTGTTACTGACAAACCTACCGATGCTCATTCGACAATGCACAGGCTACTTGTGTCACTATGCCTATACAAATATTAACAATAAACTTACAAATTAGATATAACTAAAAAAAAATAAAATTCAAAATCCAGGCACTACTACATAAGGGTTTACACTTAGTTTAAAGAAAAAACTCGCCTCAAAAGTTGAATAAGCTTTTAATAAAAAGAATAGAATGAATCCTAGACACAAAGAGGTGCTATATCACTTCAGTAAGGCATTATGAAAAGAAATTTACTAGCAAGCCCCTCAACTTTTTAACCCGTTGCTATAGTACAGTGCAAATGTAATTCTATCAGAAAGGAATTGATTCAAAAAAAAAAAAATGGACTTAATAAGCTCTTACTGCTGTTAACTACTAGCAAGAAATTCTATCATGAACAGTATAACTAAATTTATGTATGCTTTATCGGATCAGAAAGGGAAATATCAACTGGTTGTGCTTGTCAAAAGAATCAAAGTTTAAATCCAAAATAGGATTGCACTTTCAGGTTATCATAATTCATACCAATACTTAGTACTTAGGCATTCATGCTAGTTGTCTTACCAGCTTATGGTCCAGGAATAATTCAATTACAGATACTCCATATTGCCACAGCGATTTAGTAAAATAAAGAAATTCAATTATGCTTTCTATGAACATGTGATTTTAGACAAGCATTAGCAAAGAATACAGTCACTGTTCACAAGGGAAAAGAGATGCACAGTTGAGCAAAAACACTTAATTTATCTACTTTGAAATACTTTAAAATCTAGCAAAATATGTTATGCTTCAAGTCTTTAATAACAATCTCCTTTAATTTCATGCTATGGCTGGTCACGCGCATTGTACTTCTTTACTGATAAGGAACAAAGTCCTTACTGGACTAAACTATTGTATCTACTAATGTTACGGAATCATGCTATTTGCTAAGTCATAACACAGGTAAACTTCAGATCAAGACTTCATACTTGATCACTTAGACATAAAGCTTCTTATAGGTGTCACTTTTATGCACTTTAATCCAACATTTTACATGAATTGATTCTGGAGAAAAATCGGCAGCATCTCCCCTTTCTTTTGTTTGACTTACAAATAATCTCTCCTTCCATGGCCAGAGCCAGTAGAAAGAGAAGATGCTACCTATGTCAGGAGAAACTCCAGCCATGGTAAGGTGCTAAAAACTGAAGAAACTCCAGCCAAAGCAAAGGAACAGCCAATATCTGAAGAAACTCCAGACAAGGCTTTGAATCGAGCCAGAAATTGAGGAAAAGTGGAAAAGAGAGGAGAAAAGCTATCAAACTCACGAGAATTGAATCAAATCAGACAAAGAGGATTAAGAAGCTAAAGTAAAATCAAACGTTTTTAGATCTAGGCTACGGAATTGAATCAACATTAAACGTGTCAAGAACTAAGGAATCCTTAGGCGAGACACAGAAGCATCAAGGTTTACAGCAAAAGCAATTAATTGAATTAATTAAGCAAACTTTGTCAAAACCGATCACAAGATGTCATTTCAAGCAAGATTTTCACATAAAACTTAAATTTCCTTCATTTCACGTCAAAATCAATCATACAAACTCAATTCTTACCCTTTTTTTACCTTTTCTTCGATTACACACTCTTGCTGAGCTTCAATTCTCTCCAAATTCACTAAACTACACTCGCACTACAACTGTTTGTGGGAATGTCACTCTCACTACTGCCACCTAAGCTCTAACAATGGTGAGTTTTTGCGGAAATCAAGCTCTGAAGTTTCTAGAGAATATCTCTAGAGTTTCAGAGAGAGATTATGAAAATGTAGGAAAAATATTGAAGGAGCTAATTTCCGATCCCCTTTCTTTCAGACAGTGGGGTTTTTATAGCCACTGGTGTCGGGTAACTTCTCTTGGAAGGAGCCTTCTTCAATTTGATCCTCGCCGTCGATTAAGGAGCACACGGATCGACGATTGATCGTGTGACTGAGAGGTGAGGAGTGTGTGTTTTCTCCTGTGGTCAACGAATTGACTAGATTCGCCAACTGTGGTTTGTTACCTTGTCATCATTGCATGTGCAACGAACCTCTAATCTAACGTCTCGGATCAAGTCTTCGTAGAGAACTCAAGTGGGGGCGACAGAATTCCGTTGGAGGCGATGATTACATCAACTTGGCTGGCGGTTATAGAAGTTGTAGAGATTTTCACTTTTCTCACGCTTTTCTTCCCTTTCCTCTATTCTGTTGGAAGAGAAGAACTCTTCGTTGGTGGGTCCCCCTCGTCAGGTTTAATGAGAAACAATCCCAGCGACATTTTCCTTTGCTCTTCTGTGCACCTGGTTCACCATATACCGTATAGTAGAGATGATCTCTGATATGTTTCCGGCTCATACGCCCAATCTGCCCCAAATCGATTTACTGTACGGAGGGAATGAAATTTAAATCATGGTGTTTCTCTCCATTTCTTTCTTTACTGGTGGCAGCCCTTTGATCGTATAACTCTGACTATACACTGTCTGAGGCTTCTTTTATACATGCATTTTGGATTTTTTTTGTTATCATTTGGTAATTTCTCAACGCATGTTCTATCCCAATTAATTGGTTAAACATATTTCGTGGGTGTTGAGCCAATCTTGAACACCTGTTACTCCTCTTCTTCTCTTTTTTTTTTATATATATTCCTTCTTCCTTCATTTTTTTTTTACACTCATCAAATCCTTTGATCATCACCACAAAATTTTTTTTTACCTTCAACAAATGCCCCCACCAAAAGAAATAATGGGACGAATTTGCTTTATGGCAATTCAGGCGCAATTTTCTTTTGGTGCACTCTTTTCATGCCTTAACATTTAATGCTCCCTTCTGGTCTGATATTCACAATTTTATTTGTATTTCTCTTCATTCTTATCCAGGGGTTTAAATTCCTTTGACCAAGCCGTTGTAGCCAGTTGCATTCGTGAGATGAAGACAAAGAAGCTTTCCGTGCACCAGCCACTTCACGTACTATTTTCTTGTCAATGCCCTTACCTACCTACTCTAGGTGCATACTCCACCTAGTGTGATTCACTGTCTTTACATATCGGTTCACAACTCCTCATACACACTGGTCCCCTGTTCTCTACCTAAAAGATATCCGTAGAAGAAATCACGCATTACCAGCTTCCCAAGACCCCACACTTCAGTCTCTCTTTCTGTTTACAAGGCTGCACACTTTGCAATTTTACTTTGGCCGCATAGAATAACGCTATTCCCTCGTTTTGTCATCACTCTCTTCTGAGAACCCTAATTTACTGCCTTTATATACCCCTTTCATTTCCAATTTCCATCTCTTTCTACTGAGAGCCACCTTCTTCTTTTCTATTTCAGCTTGGGTAAGAGATACAAACATCTTTCTCTTTGCCATCTCTCATTTTATTTTGCTCGTGCTCTTTTGTCCCCTTTTCTTCTGTTTTAGTATCGCAATACTTGGGTATAATGTCTCAGGAGATGGATCATTCTATACCTGCTCCTTCTCTTTTTTTTTTAACAACACTTGTCACATTAATTTGGGGTCTCGGCTGGTGATTCTCCAGTGCTTGACCTCTAATCAATCCTTTGTTCCATAAAGTTGCGAACTTTGATGATTTTGAGTGGATTTATTGCTTAATGTAGTTCATAATTCCCCTTTTGTTTGTGCAGATTTGAAACTTACATGTGTCAGTTAGGTTGAGTTTGATTTCAATAGGCTTAGTGTTCTGCCATAACAGCACATCTATAAGCATTGCTGACACATTTTTTTGGTGCCAAATAACCTCTTTGCTTTAACTGGTTTCGCACAAACAGACTTTAACTGCTGCCATTCTTCTTACATGCATTTATATCTTCATGTATTTCCCAGATCTCGGCTAGATATTTCTCTAGTCCTTGATTAACGACCAACCTCTCTTTGTTTAACCAAATGGATGCCTCCTGAAGGCAGCTTCATAGCATTTTAATCCATGGCTTGATGTTGCCTGACATTTCTTATTTATTTTCATTGCACACGGCTTCTCTTTCACAATCTCTGACACGGGAACGTTGCACAAACTGATCTTGGCTATGGTTTCCTTAGTCATTGATCCACTATGCCTTGGCTGAAGTTTCTTCAGTTTTTGGCTTTCATCTCGGCCGAAGTTTTGTTCGGTTCTGATGGCGTTCACATCTACTGTTCTCGGCCAAATTTAAGGCTTAAGAGAGACATAGTTGTGACATGGCATATCACCCATGAGAGGGTATATGCTGCCCGATTTTCCTCAGCACCTTCAACCTTTAATATAAGCTTTCTCCTCAAGTTTAGCTTGCTTTTATCACCATGCGATTTGTGTAACCAGATAACTCGAAATTTATATAAACCATGTAATCAAGTCACAACTCAACACTGTCATCCCTCATTTACACCCTGTTGCATTGCCAATACATTTCAGAAGTTGGGGAGGCATTTTTTATTTCTGTCTCTTTCCATTTAATCCATGAATTTGGGTTTAACGGGCTTGTCAAATAAAGGCTATGGGTCGGCCAAAATCTTAAAACAACTTAAATACTTCACATTTTCCTTTAGGATTATTGTTTCACTCATTATTCCCTTATATATTTTTTTGTTTTTGATATTCTTCCACCGAATCTGAATGTAGTTCATCATCCATTTTTAGCGCATAAGGCCAAAACCATCGTGAGGGCTCCATTTTTTTTGTTTGTTTTTGGGCCAATTATCTTTAAATCGATTCAAGTTTTTATTTCTGTTCGGCCCACATACTCATTTTTTGTATGTCCGAAAGGCCGCCTTGGATCGAGCCAGGTGTGTATGTGTAAATTTACCAAAGAAATTGATGATATGGTTTTGGGCTAAAACATGATTGACAATGGCCGGGTAACACATGTAATCTGTATCATTTAGGCCTATTCACCAATTAAAGCCCACTTGCTCCGTTATTATCACATACGACATTTCTTATATATCTTCCACCTCATGCTCCTTTTAATAAATTTTGTTTGTGTTTCTTTTGTAGGTTCAGATTCCTTGAAGCACTTGTTTCAGGTGATCAGTCCTTTTCTTTATCTTTTATTACACCTGTTAGTCATTATGGTTCATTGGAAACGTCCTCCGGGTTTGTCGATCGATAAACCCAGCGAGTCTGAAATTCAGGCTTTCATTCGTACTCATGACCCACATAATCGCATCCCGGAACAACACCCTGAGTGGAGAAACGAGATGCTCATGGGTCGGGATTTCTCATCTGGTAGAATTCCTCGTCACCCACCTACTTGCTTCATACCTGCAAGTGTCCCTTCAACTCTTTTCCCCGAGTGTGAACTCTTGACTGAGATGACTCAAACGGGTATTTACACTCGCTTCCCCCGAAGGCAGCCGATCATGCAGTCTGGCCCGCGCTCCTTAACTATGTCCTATCGTGCTGCCGAAGATCGCGGCACCGATGTGGGTCCTGTCTTTATCCTCCATCCCACCTCTAGGGAGAAAATCTATCCGGCAGTGCACATGTTGGGTCCTGCTATGATTGCGGGGACCGTACAGCCATGGTCTTCCGTCTCTGATCGCATCCAAAGCCCATTGCGTCATGAGCGTGGCCAGACTGAGTGGATAATGTTCTGTTTACGCCGTTATAGGGCCACTTTGTGCAGTGCAAGGATCTTCAAATCAGTCATCTTGGCGTTTTTTAGTTATAAACCTAGTAAGCCTTATTTTAAGGCTTTTATGAGCCATTGGAATTATCCCACCAATAACATATTCACTGAGGACCGGCCTATGGCTCTTTCTCTTCATGAATTAGAGGCTGTGTCGGGATTACCTGTCTTTGGTGACCCGTATGAGGAGTATTCACCAATTGATTATGATCTTTTCGGGATGCATCCTAACGGAGAATGGAAATATCGCTATGCTGTAAGGCGTGTTTTCGAGATTTACAATGAGCTTTCTGCGGAGAGGTATCGCAAGAAAAATGGGGCTAGGGTTCCTTTGTCTCTCTGGGTAGAATATTTCACTGATCTGTCTGACCGCTCAAGCGGTTGGCCCTCACCAAATATTTTAAGTGAAAGGTTGCTCAGGGGAGATGGCCTGAAGCCTAGATTAGAAGGCATGTCTTCTAACAGCCACAAATTTGATGATGAAACCATGCTTACTGCCTTTTTGGCGTGGTGGCTCAGTTATTTCGTTTTCCCATCCACCGGGCACATTCGACCTGAGACTTTTGTCATGGCTAATCTTTTAGCATGTGGTAATTGCCTTGCTTTGGCTAACCCTGCTCTGGCAAACTTGTCTAGGTCGCTTCGCTTAATCGCCTCCTCTAGGGACCCCTCCTATGTTCCTGTAACAGTCCCTTATCACTTTCTTTTTGGATGGTTATGGTCTTACTGGCCCCGTATGTATGACTCTCCCGTGATGGCTCATACTCTGTTGCGACAACTTCCTAAAATGGCCGCCATTGCTCACGTGAATGCGGCAGGTTGTCCCGATCCCTGGAAGGCGCATTCGATGTTTCTTCGGAGTAGGAATACCCGAGACAAGGAGCGAGCATTTGGTCCTGGGTTCCTTTATGATTGTACTAACCCGAGGATCATAGACTCTCCTTCTCCCTCACCTGGTCAATTCCCTTTACTGGAAGATTCCTATCTCAAAGTTGAGCTCCTTATCAGTTCAAGGGAAAGTTTGCTTTGCTATCGCTCAGGGAATGAATTGGTGGTGGAGTTGTATTGCCCTTCTTTTGCGGCTACCCAGTTTGGTTATGACCAGTACACACCGATCATACAAATTCCTCCTGCTCGAAACTTTTTAGAGCCTACCTTGGAGACTCATGCTCTTCTATGGCATGCTTACCTTCGCTTGGGGACAGGTGCGGTACTGGATGTACCTTCACCTTCCCGTGGTGGCATCATCACTGTTCGAGCTTTCCATTGGTTTCAACAAATGGTGGAATCATATCACGAGCGCCTCCAAGAGGAAGTCATTAGGCGAGTTTATCCTTCCCACGGTCAAGAGCCTCGGGAGTATGATCGCCCTCCTTGGGGTCCTCGCGAACCGATTGATTTTCATGGAATCGATGCCACTCTCAAGTATTCATCTGCCAATTCTTCTGAGGCCCGTGTTCCTCCCGCAGTCTCTGTACCAGCTTCTACACCTGTTCATGTTTCTACAGGTTTGTTTCGATCTTCCTTTCTTGTCCTTGATCCCATGTTTTGATGATTTTCACTTGACCTTTATCATTTATTTTATTAGAGTCTGTTGTTGCTTCTTCTTCTCGTTCCAAGAACATTCCTTCGTCTCGCAAGGCTGACTCGACTCTACAGGATCGCAAGCGTATTGAAGACGTGCTTGTTGACGTTTTTGGCGAAGGTATATTTCGTCCTAAATTTCCTTATTCTTTGTTCTCGATCATGTCCTCGGTCTCAACACTCTTGCATTGTTCTTAGGTATTGATGAATTCCTTCACCATTTTGAAACTAAGAAAGGCAAGGCTCCTCAAGAGGCAAGTTTCCAAGCCTCCAAAGAGGTAATTGACCTTGCAAGTGAGGAAGGCTCTGATGAGATTATTGAATGTGAGCTGGCGGAGAGAACTTCCAAGAAGGATTCCAATGTTGGGATTAGAGATGAGCTAATGAGGGAATGTTCACCTATCACTCTCGTCCTAACTCCTGGGCTTGAAGAGGAGCTTAGACAGGGAGATGAGTTTGTACAAGAGCTCTTAGTTGATCCTATGCAAGTTAACCCGCAAGAGGCCGTAGGCGCCAACATTGATATTGATCTCGAGGAGATTCATGCTAGTGAGGCTGTTGAGGAAGCTCTTGATGCGGGTTTGGCTAATGATGATGTTCTTCAGGGGAATTTACGGGGAGGCCTACTCATAGGTGGGCCTCCTGAAGCGAATGCTTTTGATAACTTCATGATTGTGACTACCGAGACCATAGCAACAGCGCTTCAACAGCTGTGGGATTTGAGTTTGCATACTGGAGCCTTTTTCTTCCCTTTTAACCCTGCTTGGTTGGCGGGTATTCCTCAAGGCATCCACATTCCAGCTCTTCGGGACTTGATGTTGAACCACATTTCCCCTTGTTCTTCTGACTTAATCAGCTTGACCCATGACTTCGCAAGTGGTCATCATGATCAGTCCATGTCTACTCAATCAGTGCAAGCTCATGAGCGCATGTTACTTGCCAGCTCCATTGTTGATTTACTGCGTGAACAACATGAGACCGCTTTACAAATTTCTTGGACTATGGGTCGTGTAGAAGAATTGTGGAACTCTCGAGCTGATCCTACAGTCGTATCTCATATGAGACAAGAGCTATCAGGATTTCGTGATACAGCCAGGGAGGTTGCCCTTCGTTTGGCTGATGCCACTGATTCTTTTCATGAAGCCTCGTCAGGTTTTCATAAGGCTGTGGGTCAAGTGGGGGGCTCTCATCATGAGTTTAATACTCGTGTGCAAGCTGTCCATACTCACTTCCACAAGATTTTCACACAGCTGGGAGTCATTCGCCAGACTTTTGCTCCTTGAGTGCCTTGAATGTCCGTGGTGTGTTGCTTAGTGTCTCGTTACTTTAGGTCTTTTACGGTTTAGACTCTTTGGTTAACGGACGAGTTATGCACCTTAATAATTTGTGCTAACTCTTGTATCTTTATTTTATCATTCAGTAGAATTTGGTGATTAGCGAGAAGTAGTGGAGCTAACCTCTTAGCGAATTGTGTTAGCTCTTGTATCCTTGTTTTATTTTATTTCGGCTTCTTTGTCAGTCTCCTATTATATTTGTATGAACATTTGATGCTTTGATGTTTTGAATGGATGATGTTTATGCATGATGTCTTGAGAGTGATGGTCTTGTATACTCTATTTGTTTTGTGTCTTTTTCAGGTTGAGAAATGGGAAGTCCGATGGGTCCCTTGCCTCATGAGGGCGATGGTCCTTTTTATGATGACGGGGATGACGATAGATCCTCTTCGATGCTTCAGGTTCGGGCTATTAGGGCTAGTGACTTTCTGCGTTCTCCGAGCCCCCCTGTGTTTGCGCCAGGTATTTGTTGGTTCTTTACCTACCTTGTTTGTGTTTTTAGGTCCCTTTTGTACTTCCTCACTGACTCTTTCTTGTTTTCCTCTCAGGTGTTACTAGGGTGACTCTAAAGGACGCCTTGACTGCTCTCCGCATAGCTAGCCGTGATACTCCCGTCCTGCTTCCTAGAGTTGATCCCAAGCTATTTGACGGGATGCTCCTAGACATTCCTGCTAACCGTCATGTGGCTGCTCAGGCGACCCGGCTTATCGGTGACTGCAATGGGATGCTCATTCCTCTTCATTGGTCTCATTTGGAGTTGGAGTACTCGACTATGAGGCGCCATCTCACTTCTTGCAATCGTGCTCTTCTGGAGGCTTTTGCTAGGCTTGCTGACATTACTCTCAGTTATCATGGCCTTTGCGAGCGTGCTGACCACCGGACTGCTGAGTGGACTGTGGCTCGTCGCCTTGCTCCCTCCTCTTATACTAGTAGTGTGGAGGCTAGGCGCCTGGAGGCGAACATATCATTCATTCACCAGGAGATCCATGGTTGTTTTGGTCTTATGACTCAGTGGGATGATCTTTATGCGGATGCTCGCCGTCGCTGTCATGATGCCGCTAATGCTCTCAGTCGTTTCTGCCTTGATGAGGAGAGGCGTGCGCATGATCTTCGGTCCACTTATGAGAAGATCATTGTCATCTTGGGGTTGGCCAAGGAGAGGTCGGATGCTCATAGGAGGACAGCTGCAGTGATAGCAGGTGAGTGATCGTGAGCTTGGGTTTCCAGACACTGCGCACTCATCATTTTATTTTAGGCTAAACACTCTTAGGCTTTGTGTTAGCCTTGTATCTTTTGGATGTTTGATACTTGGATGTTGGTATTTGGATGTTTGGTGTTTGGATTTTTGATGTTTGATGGGCTTTAGACTTGAGACATTTGATGGTTAGTTGGATTTGATCTTTCCTTGCTTTATGGTTTTAGATTTCTGTTTTTGGGTTTGCTTGTTTGTTTTGCTCGTATTATGATGATTGTTTGAGCCTGATAGAGTTTTCGCGCTCAGGGCTTCTTTCAAACTTGTTCGCGAAGCGACAGGTAACCTTATTTCCTCCCTACTTTCTCTCGTGCGTGGGTATTTTTGCCCACGTTTGGTTTTCCTTGCGTTACACGAATTCACCCTATGCCTTAGAATAGGGTATTTTGGCCCATATCTACATTTCCTTGGTTTAAATTCATGTGGACCCATCATTGCTTCGGGCTCAAGTTTAGGCCTCTACGCTTTTTCCGACTTTTCAGGCTTTCAGTCAGACATACGAGCGGTTTCTTTCTCACGATGTACCAACTTCCCACTTCTATCCCTTCCTTTACCTCGCACGTTTTCCATTACTCATGAATGACGCCTTTTCATTCACAAACCTATATAAGTCGAGTTTCCATTTCATTTTCTTCATCCCATCCTTATATCTTTCACAACCATGTCTTCTCACAAACGCCCGAGAAACACAATGGGTTCCTCTTCCTCATGCGTTAATCCTTTGATACCAAATTGGTCATTTGCCCCTGACAATCGCTATCTCTTCCGCGATGAGATAGCCTTCAACAGTTATCATCAAGACATGGGTCGTGACGACCGCCCAGTGGCCGAGTGTTTCTTCTTTTGTCACCAAAGGCGTATCCCAGTGGAGCACGTCAATCTCATACACGGTTGGCTTGACTCTTGGAGTCTCCATGGACTTGTCGACCTGGACAACCCCTATCACCCTCGAATCACGCGCCTTTTCTATGCCAACCTCCGTATTTCTTATGATCATTATGGCACTCCTTTAGCCACCTCCTATTTATTTGGCCAGTATTTGACCATTACTGCAGAGAGTTTGGCTGAATTCTTGCAAGCTTCTGGTACTCTTGCCGGCTCTACTACTTATGCTTTCCATCGCTGGCCTCGTGGCTTTGGCAATTATTCTGAGTACCTGCGCTGGTTCAAGGCTGCCCCTGTCGAGGGCGATGTTGAAGTGGTCTCTACTGAACATCTTCCTGCTCTCCATAGGTATTGTCATCTCATAACTTCTTTTACTTGTTTCTCGCCCTTATTACCCAACTTTCTCTTTTTGCCTATCCTTACAATTTTCTTGCCACAGGTTTCTTTTCATGGTGATCAGTGGTATAATCTTTCCTCAAGGAGACTTATCCAATCACGCTTGTCCCGGGGATCTATTTTACCTTCGTCACCTCATCCAGAAGCGTCACCCCCTCAACCTGGGTCACATGATCATTTACTTCATGCACCAAGCAGCCATGAACTCTCACGGCCATCAAGCCTTGCCTTATGGCCATCTTATTGAGGCCTTGATGCGTCGTGCCCGTATTCCTATTCCAGAAATGTTGTGGGGAAACCGCATCTCCGAGGCTCACGTGGCCCATCCCCGCAATCTCCTTTCCTTGTTTGATTCTACTGGGTGGGTAGAATCTTCCATGAACATGCTGGTTCCTAACCCCGACTGTCCGATTAACGAGTACATCTTGGCCCCCAATGCCGAGCCCAACCAGTATAGTCCAGTGAGAGTGGTTTCTCCTCCTCTTGATGATGATTCTGTGGCCTTAGCTCTTGAGGCCCCTGCCCCTGTCTCCTTTCGGGCTTTTATCAACCAGCGTTTTGGAGAATTAAACGCTCGCTTGGAAGCGATAGAGGGAATGCTTCAAGCCATCACCACTACTCTTGCTAGTTTAGGTGGTAATGTTGCTGCTGCTGTTGTTCCGGAATAGGAGAATGTTCTTCTAATTCCTTGCGCCTCTTGTGCATGTATCTGTGGTGACTTTTTCGTCATTTCTCGAAGAAAGATTGGGTTTCCTCAAGAACGAGAATAAGTCTTAGATTCACCCCTCACAAGTCTGGGCTCGAGTGCTGATGCCTCTTAACGACCAGAGAACATCGACTAGAATCCATTATCGTAAGGGTTTATTAATTTGTGGATCCTTTCTTTCCAATAGGCGCAAGCCCCTATTGTTAATTACCCCGTGGTTTCCCACGAGAACCTCTGATTAAGAGATTCAAGGAATTAAATATAATAGGCTAGAAAATCGTTATTTAAATGATTTTGTGTTTAAGTTAATTTTGGGGCTTGGACCGGGCTCAATTGACGGTACCAGACTTAATTGACGGGACACAATTGAGAATGTATAAAATGCATTTAAAACTAAAGCAATCTAAAATTAAGCATATCTAAAATTTAAGAATAATTAAAACTAAAATTAAAACTAAAACTAAAACTGTCTACTTGAATTCGAGACTAACACTGAAATCGTCTTATTCGAAATTTATATTATGAGGGTGATTTGATTTCATGGTCCTGGGTCATTTAGGGACTCAAAGGATTGGTTTTCGGCCATTTAGGGGCTTGTGAAAACGAAGGGATTTGATTTGATTTATTCTCGGCCATTTGAGGGCTTGTGAGAATTGGTTCTCGGCCATTTAGGGGCTTGTGAGAACAAAGGATTTGGATTCTCAGCCATTTAGGGGCTTGAGAGAACAAAAGGTTTTGGGGTTCTCGGCCATTTAGGGGCTTGAGAAAACAAAAGGATTTGGAATTCTCGGCCATTTAGGGGCTTGAGAGAACAAAAGGATTTGAAATTCTCGGCCATTTAGGGGCTTGAGAGAACAAAAGGATTTGAAATTCTCGGCCATTTAGGGGCTTGAGAGAACAAAAGATTTTGGGGTTCTCGGCCATTTAGGGGCTTGAGAGAACAAAATGATTTGGGTTTCATTTGATTTGATTCAACCTTGACATGATTTGATTTAATTTGGTTTGATTTGATTTAGTTCAATTTAGTTTGATCTTTTATTTGGTAAAATTTAGGTTGATTCATTAAACTTAATTTTGGATTTAATTTGAGTTAATTGATTAAGTCATATTTAAAGTGATTTATTTGATTATGTTTTATGTTATTTACTAATTTATTTGATTATTTATTATTCACTGGCTATTCATTTATTTATTTATTGAATTATTTGATTATTATGGGTCGATTATTTATTTTATGATTTATTCATGATTTATTTATAATTTATGATTTATTTAACATTTATTTATTTTTACTTATTATTTTAAAATTTACTTACTATTTGTTTTTTTTTATTTTTTTATTATTATTATTATTTAGGAATCTTATTAAAAATAAGATGAAATTTCTAAACAAAGCCAACTCTATTTTTGATTTTGATAATACTTGACTAGAAAATCAATAAAATTACTTAGAAAATTTATTAAAGTATTTGATCATTTTTCTAGGATTTGTAAATCGGGCTTTCATAATAAAAATACTTTAAAAATAAGAAACTATTTATTTTGACAAAATATCATATAAAAATAATATTGGATTTGGTTTTTTTTAGATTTTTAGAAATTTTTGGATAGTTTATTTGGATTTTTCTGAGATTCCTACAATTTTTGGTGAATTTACAAAGTTTTGGCAATTTATAAAACTCAATTTTAATTAGAAAACACTTTGAAAATACAAAAGAGACACAAATTGACATAATTTCATATCAAAATATCAGTAAATCTAGATTCTACAGATTTTTAGGATTTTATGGATATTTTATTTGAATTTTTCTGAGCTGTATACTATTTTTAATGAATTTTTGAAATTTGTAATGATTTGGAAAATTTTGATTGGGCCACGTGGGCGCTGACTGGGCTTTGACTGGCGCTGAATAACGCTGACTTCGTTCTGGACTTCGTGTAGCGAGTGGGCTGACCTGCCACACGAAATCCACCACAGAAGATCCGCGACAGATCGCGTTTAAACGTTCCTCCCTCCGTCGAGGATGGTCTCTCCGATGAAATTGCGGCAGCTCCGGCCACCTCAGCAGTCGAGACTAGGTGCGTTCGGATCGTTGAAGAGAGACGGAGGACTTGGTGGACTCATATTTCACCATGAAGACTTGTAATCCCCTGTAGCACCTGAGGATGCTCCAGTCTCCATTAATGGAGTAGGAAGCCCTCTAGTCCTCCTCCTCTGCCAGTTGGAGGTTATTCACACTCGTGAAGTCACGTAGGATGCTGAGGAGAGGTCAATTTCTAATAAAAAATCCTGAGAGATGGAGAACTCAGCTGAGGCACCTCGTGTTCCAATTGAGTTATTCTGACTTGGATGGTGGGGACCCACAGGGGTTCTTTTAGATGCCAGAAACTAAGTATATAGCTTCAGGAGTTCAACTTTAGCTTGTTTGTGACTTTAATTTTGTTTAGAACGATCCAATTTAGTATGAGAGGGATGTAGGCAGAAAGCATACCCCTTTGTACCTTTTTACTCAATTTCATATTTACTTGTAAGTCGATTCACAGCAGTTGAGTTTGATTTGATGCTTGATTTAGATCAAATATGATGTGTTTTATATATTCAAACTAGCACAAGAAGTAAGAGCAAGTCCTTTTGTACCTTTCTCTATTTTCAGATTTTGATTTTATGCTAAGTTGCCACTGTTTTTGATGATTCTTAATTTGGCTTGTTAATATGCAGTAAGACGAGTTGCAACAGTCAAGACATGCATAAGATAACTATTTAAGATAATGAAAAGTACTTAATGAAATTTTATACAAGATACTTGTTCATAATGCATTTTCTGTAATTAATCAGCAAGTAAGAAAACCTCTTTACACTAATCCAAAAATCATGAGAATTTGTAGAATCATCTAACAACATATCTATGATTTTTCTGTATAAGTATTTTTACATAAAAGTCCAGGAAATGAGAGAGAGAGCATTTTATTTCAGAAAATGCCCTTACTGCCCTTCATAAAATCATGTAAAATCACAGAAAATCCCATAAATGAAAATTAAAGTTCCTTGCTGTCCAGAAGCTTCAATACCTACTTTTCATACACATTTTTATATTTTTATGCAAATAAAACCCTACATTTTCCATTATTCCTGACTGGGCAGATTTGGACATTGATGTATTTATGCATTTTCTGTTAAAATATCACAATAGACACTTAAAGCTTATATTATTATTGTTATACTATTTCTCTGGACCCAAATTATGATGAGACTATGCTCTGAAAGAACTTGGGCAGCATCTCCCCCCATCTTTGTTTGATGAGACCTCCCAAGAGGGAGATGCTACCCAGAGATGGAGATACTCCAACCGAGGTAAAGACTAGGATTGAGGAGACCCCAACCGAAGTAAGTGGGAGCTAGACCTGAGCAAAACCTCAGGCAAAGCTTGTGTCAAGTGATGTTGAGAAGGAAGGAAAAAAGAGGAATAGAGAAAGAAGAGAAATAACACTCAATTGCCACTTCAAATTGATTTCATTAGTCTTCATACATAGGATTACAAGCGGAAAATCACTCAATTTTACCTTCTCTCTCTCTTTCCTAACCGTTTGATCAAATGCCTCCCTCTACCTTTACTGTCTAAGCTCAATTGAGCGTATTTGATCTATCTAACCTAATGCACTCTTGCGGCTACCTCCCCCCCTCTCTTTTTTGCTTCAATTTGGGGTTTAAATAGGCTTGGGGCTAGGGTTTCCATCCATGGCCGAGAGCTAATCACCACCCTTGAATCTTCATCAATGGCTCGGATTTAGCTGGTTTAGGGTTTGGTTTAGCGAAACCATGGGCGAGGCAGTCTGGTTTTCGCATTTGTGGAGTTGGAGGTGGCCACGTCGACGAGAAACGGAGATTTCACTTTTCACCCCGGCGTCGCGCGGTAAAACGCGAAACCTTCATCTTTAACCCAGGGAAGAAGACGAACTCTTCGCCTGGGCCCCGCTTGTCAGGTTGAATGAGAGAGGGCAAGATGCGTGCGCTTGTTCTTCTGTGAGCCAGTGAACCAGCGGAGAACAACAACTCCTCTCGGCGCATGAGCCGGGCGCAGCCAAGAAGCATCCAAGGCGTGGTAATTTTTAAACTCAGCGACGCGCCTCCCCCCCCCCCGGGATTGTCTGCAATGGGTCGGACGCGCCATTTTCCAGGGATTTTCCGGGAATTTCTCTCCAGTTTCATTTAAATAAATCATTTATTTTTGTTTCCAAGCAAAAATAATTCATTTTATGGCCTTCCCAAGGGTATTTTTGCATGAAATTTTATGGGTAGGTTCAGGAAAATATAAGGAATTTAATGGTTCAAAAATATTTGAAAAATTATTTATAGATTTATTTTGGGAATTTTGTGGAGTTTAGGGGTTTCTTTGTGAATCTTGGGGTTTCTGTAGATAGTTTTTGGGTTTTAGAATTATGATAATTCATCATAATTCATGGGAGATTTTTGAGTATATTTTGGGAATTTTTGGAGTTTGTTTGGTATTTTTCGTGGATTTTTTTGGGCTTCTTGGATTTATTTGTCATAAAATAGGCTATTTATTTCGTGCAATTTTGGCACAATATTTTTGGGTTAAACAAATGCCCCCCACTAGAATTGCTTGTGACAATTCTGAAATGGGAACAAGCTATTCTAGTGGTTTCTTTTGACCGTCTTCTTGACCCATTCTTCTTGGATTATAGGATTCCTTTCCTTCAGTACCCGTCGAACTTGTGCTTCTTCAACTTTCCATGCTCAAGGTTTTTCCATGAATTTCACACACTTTCTTTCAATTTAGGTGGGTATTTTGGCTCACATTTTATATTTGTTTGCTTGGGTTTAGGGTATACATAAATCTGCACCACAATTTAGGCTGAGGGAATTTGGCCCACACCTGTATTTCCTTGGGTTTGGATTTATATGGACTTTGCTTCTAACTTCCATTTCCCTTTTTTTTTTTTTTTTTTTTTTTTTGACATCGACCTTGAGCATTTTGATCTTCCTTGCACCTTCTCAGAACATTTCCTATACTGTATTTTGGCTGGTGGATTTTGTGGAGCTAGGAACATTTTAGGTGGAAGGAATGACTTATGGGGCCATAGAAGGCAAGTCACCCTTTTATTTTCCTCACCCACTCGTGCTTACCCTCTCATTAGGTTTAGGCACTCATCATAATGGCACTCAATTGGCATTGATACGGCATGGGCGCGATTGATGTGGGGTTTGGTGCCCTCAGATAGCTTCATAGGGCGGTGCCTTAATGCCTTCAGACGCCACAAAGGCTTAATCTTCATTAGGCATAGGTGTCTTGGAATACCACTAAGGCTTTCCTTAACACGGCTTCGCGTTCTCCAAGACTCGAAAGTCTTATCATCGACCGCGGATTATGACATAAGGGTAAATTTTCACAAAAACGGGGCAAGTCTCTTTTCAAAAACTTACCCCTTTTATTGGCTAATGTTTTGAATTTATTTTGGAACGAGATTTATTCATGGTGGAACTCTCTTTTTTTTTTTTATTTTGTGGAAAATTTATTGGATGATTATAAGACTTTTTTTTTTTTTTTTTTTTTTGTGTCATTGGAATTTTTGCTTTATTGAGCCTAATATATATACATTTCATTATACATTTCTTTTCTTCTTCTTTCTCCCTTTTTTTTTTGTAGAGAATATCATCCTCAGGTGTAGTACTTTTTCAAGTATCGGCCATTGATTGGTGGAATTGCACACTTTCCTTCCTTGTCCACCAATTTGTAAGACCCTCCTTCATACACCTCTTTGATGATGTAAGGCCCTTCCCAGTTTGGGGCAAATTTTGGACCATGATGTCGCCCCAAGATGGGCCTCCGTAGGACCAACACCAAATCTCCTTCTTTAAAAGCACGAGGCCTTACCATCTTGTCATAGGCCTTGGCCATTTGTGTTCTATACAGCTCCAGACTTTGTTGAGCCATTAACCTCTTCTCATCCATGGCATCCAATTCTTCGAGCCTTAAGCGGGCCCGCTTATCCAATGGTAAACCTGCATGCATGGCTACCCTGAGAGATGGTAATTCGATTTCCAATGGCAATACTGCTTCCGTCCCAAATGCCAATGAATAGGGAGTTGCTTGAGTAGGGGTTCTATAGGTCGTGCGATATGCCCAAAGTGCTTCTTGGAGTTTTTCATCCCAATTTCGATGATTGTTTCCCACCGTTTTCCTCAAGAGTTTAATCAAGACCTTGTTGAAAGCCTCTGCTAGTCCATTAGCCCTTGGATTGTAAATAAAAGAATATTTCCACTTTATCTTGTGCTGTCTGGCAAAAGCATAGATCTCGCCACTCTTAAAAGCGGTGCCATTATCAGATGTGATCTCCCTTGGTGTACCAAAACGGTATAACACATGATTCTTGAGAAACTGAATAACATCTTTGCTTCTCACTTCTTTCAAAGGAACCGCTTCGGCCCATTTAGAGAAATAATCGGTGATGGCCAAAATGAACTTATGTCCTTTTGAAGATGGTGGATCAATGAGTCCGATCACATCCATTCCCCACATATCAAACGGCCAAGAGGCCACCGTTGGATGCAACGGATTAGGATGTTGATGTATGAAATCACCGTGTACTTGGCACATGTGGCACTTCTTTGCTTGATTTTCACAATCCACAATCATAGTTGGCCAATAGTATCCCATCCTCTTGATATGAAGCCTCATTTTGGGACCCGATTGATGAGCTCCACAAAAACCCGAATGCACTTCTTTCACAATCCTTTGAGCTTCGTCATATGACACACATCTCAACCACAATTGATCATAAGACCGTCTATACAACGTGTCATTCACATAAACATATCGAAGAATCCTCCGCCTCAATTGTTCTTTTTCGGCCCTTTCTGTAGGAAGAATTTGATACTTGAAGTAATCCGCAAAAGGTTTCCTCCAATCTTCCTTTTCATTTATTTCTACTTCCATGGTTTCATCTGGATCCATCAACAAATCCGCTTCCCATTCCTCCAAATCCACAAAAAGGTTGGCATTCATTCCTTTTTCAATCTCCAATATACTCATCAATCGAGTGTCCTTCCCTTCCATCCACCTATTTTTATCATCATCACTTTCTTGAGCGCTCTCAATTAACACTTCTTCTTCTTGATGGATATTCTGACTTGAAGATGCAGGGTCCTTCTTGTCTTTACCATCCTTTTTGGTCAAAATGACTTCTTCATCACCAACCATATTCACAAAGGCATGCATCTCATTCTCCCCACTTATTCTAATCATGTTCACGTAAGCATGAACCACTGGCTCCTTCTCACGCCAAACTAAGCGCCTCCTTTTGAATAGTGACTCTTGACTAGCCACTCCAACAACCAAACGAGTTTCATCCTTGGGTACCCATATTTTCTTGGGCCTTGTTTCATTCCTCAAAGGTCCTAAACGTTCCTTTACAGGAGTGGTAGCTCTTTCACCTCCTTTCTGCCCCAATCTCGCCTTCACAGGGGTTGATTCTCTTTTTTGCCCTTTTGGCCCCAACCTCTCATGGACTGGTACACGGGGAAACACAAGTCTTTCCTTAACCGATTGCCTCCTTTGAGGATTCCTGCCCCGGAACTGGACCTGGTATTCAGGAGGAAATTCCTCCATTGTCTTCAATACGGCCTTAGGAGAATTCTTCCGAACCAGCCTGAGAGGTGCAAATGGGTTGCTGACTGGGAGATTAGGCCTTACCTCTAGTTCATTCTTATATGCCCTCCGAACTTTCTTGATGGTCCTTGTGCCTTGGGAGACTGGCACACACACCTTTCTCACTGTTGCATTCTCTTGAGGAGACTGACGATGTCGGTGCCTCCTGGGAAAAGAAGTTGATCCTGGGTGGGCCCTCTTTTGAGGTACAAGAGCCCATTCCTTTTCTTCAATGGTAATCTCAGTAGGAGTTTCAAGAACCCGAGAAACCACCACTGGTTCATCTTGAGGTTCTTCAACAACATGAACAAGTTGAAAGCTACCATCCTTTACTTGCACTATAGGCACAAAAGAGTGCCCATACGGCATGGTCCCAAACATGTACTCATGCTGGTAAACGATCGGTACTCCTCCAATCCTGAACATTCCCGAAGGCTTGCTCATGTCGACTGGTGTAAAAGCCATTTCCTGCAAGCAAATACCTCGAAATGTTATGGTTAGCAATGTTTATTTAAAATTCTAATGTTTACAAAACAATCTTCTAGCCTTTTACATTCAATTTCTCAAATCTCAAAGATGAGAGGAGAAAGAGGTCCCACCGGGCGTGCCAGAGAATCTGTGGTGACTTTTTCGTCATTTCTCGAAGAAAGATTGGGTTTCCTCAAGAACGAGAATAAGTCTTAGATTCACCCCTCACAAGTCTGGGCTCGAGTGCTGATGCCTCTTAACGACCAGAGAACATCGACTAGAATCCATTATCGTAAGGGTTTATTAATTTGTGGATCCTTTCTTTCCAATAGGCGCAAGCCCCTATTGTTAATTACCCCGTGGTTTCCCACGAGAACCTCTGATTAAGAGATTCAAGGAATTAAATATAATAGGCTAGAAAATCGTTATTTAAATGATTTTGTGTTTAAGTTAATTTTGGGGCTTGGACCGGGCTCAATTGACGGTACCAGACTTAATTGACGGGACACAATTGAGAATGTATAAAATGCATTTAAAACTAAAGCAATCTAAAATTAAGCATATCTAAAATTTAAGAATAATTAAAACTAAAATTAAAACTAAAACTAAAACTGTCTACTTGAATTCGAGACTAACACTGAAATCGTCTTATTCGAAATTTATATTATGAGGGTGATTTGATTTCATGGTCCTGGGTCATTTAGGGACTCAAAGGATTGGTTTTCGGCCATTTAGGGGCTTGTGAAAACGAAGGGATTTGATTTGATTTATTCTCGGCCATTTGAGGGCTTGTGAGAATTGGTTCTCGGCCATTTAGGGGCTTGTGAGAACAAAGGATTTGGATTCTCAGCCATTTAGGGGCTTGAGAGAACAAAAGGTTTTGGGGTTCTCGGCCATTTAGGGGCTTGAGAGAACAAAAGGATTTGGAATTCTCGGCCATTTAGGGGCTTGAGAGAACAAAAGGATTTGAAATTCTCGGCCATTTAGGGGCTTGAGAGAACAAAAGGATTTGAAATTCTCGGCCATTTAGGGGCTTGAGAGAACAAAAGATTTTGGGGTTCTCGGCCATTTAGGGGCTTGAGAGAACAAAATGATTTGGGTTTCATTTGATTTGATTCAACCTTGACATGATTTGATTTAATTTGGTTTGATTTGATTTAGTTCAATTTAGTTTGATCTTTTATTTGGTAAAATTTAGGTTGATTCATTAAACTTAATTTTGGATTTAATTTGAGTTAATTGATTAAGTCATATTTAAAGTGATTTATTTGATTATGTTTTATGTTATTTACTAATTTATTTGATTATTTATTATTCACTGGCTATTCATTTATTTATTTATTGAATTATTTGATTATTATGGGTCGATTATTTATTTTATGATTTATTCATGATTTATTTATAATTTATGATTTATTTAACATTTATTTATTTTTACTTATTATTTTAAAATTTACTTACTATTTGTTTTTTTTATTTTTTTATTATTATTATTATTTAGGAATCTTATTAAAAATAAGATGAAATTTCTAAACAAAGCCAACTCTATTTTTGATTTTGATAATACTTGACTAGAAAATCAATAAAATTACTTAGAAAATTTATTAAAGTATTTGATCATTTTTCTAGGATTTGTAAATCGGGCTTTCATAATAAAAATACTTTAAAAATAAGAAACTATTTATTTTGACAAAATATCATATAAAAATAATATTGGATTTGGTTTTTTTTAGATTTTTAGAAATTTTTGGATAGTTTATTTGGATTTTTCTGAGATTCCTACAATTTTTGGTGAATTTACAAAGTTTTGGCAATTTATAAAACTCAATTTTAATTAGAAAACACTTTGAAAATACAAAAGAGACACAAATTGACATAATTTCATATCAAAATATCAGTAAATCTAGATTCTACAGATTTTTAGGATTTTATGGATATTTTATTTGAATTTTTCTGAGCTGTATACTATTTTTAATGAATTTTTGAAATTTGTAATGATTTGGAAAATTTTGATTGGGCCACGTGGGCGCTGACTGGGCTTTGACTGGCGCTGAATAACGCTGACTTCGTTCTGGACTTCGTGTAGCGAGTGGGCTGACCTGCCACACGAAATCCACCACAGAAGATCCGCGACAGATCGCGTTTAAACGTTCCTCCCTCCGTCGAGGATGGTCTTTTTGCAGTTAAACCCTTATTTCTTCTCCGATGAAATTGCGGCAGCTCCGGCCACCTCAGCAGTCGAGACTAGGTGCGTTCGGATCGTTGAAGAGAGACGGAGGACTTGGTGGACTCATATTTCACCATGAAGACTTGTAATCCCCTGTAGCACCTGAGGATGCTCCAGTCTCCATTAATGGAGTAGGAAGCCCTCTAGTCCTCCTCCTCTGCCAGTTGGAGGTTATTCACACTCGTGAAGTCACGTAGGATGCTGAGGAGAGGTCAATTTCTAATAAAAAATCCTGAGAGATGGAGAACTCAGCTGAGGCACCTCGTGTTCCAATTGAGTTATTCTGACTTGGATGGTGGGGACCCACAGGGGTTCTTTTAGATGCCAGAAACTAAGTATATAGCTTCAGGAGTTCAACTTTAGCTTGTTTGTGACTTTAATTTTGTTTAGAACGATCCAATTTAGTATGAGAGGGATGTAGGCAGAAAGCATACCCCTTTGTACCTTTTTACTCAATTTCATATTTACTTGTAAGTCGATTCACAGCAGTTGAGTTTGATTTGATGCTTGATTTAGATCAAATATGATGTGTTTTATATATTCAAACTAGCACAAGAAGTAAGAGCAAGTCCTTTTGTACCTTTCTCTATTTTCAGATTTTGATTTTATGCTAAGTTGCCATTGTTTTTGATGATTCTTAATTTGGCTTGTTAATATGCAGTAAGACGAGTTGCAACAGTCAAGACATGCATAAGATAACTATTTAAGATAATGAAAAGTACTTAATGAAATTTTATACAAGATACTTGTTCATAATGCATTTTCTGTAATTAATCAGCAAGTAAGAAAACCTCTTTACACTAATCCAAAAATCATGAGAATTTGTAGAATCATCTAACAACATATCTATGATTTTTCTGTATAAGTATTTTTACATAAAAGTCCAGGAAATGAGAGAGAGAGCATTTTATTTCAGAAAATGCCCTTACTGCCCTTCATAAAATCATGTAAAATCACAGAAAATCCCATAAATGAAAATTAAAGTTCCTTGCTGTCCAGAAGCTTCAATACCTACTTTTCATACACATTTTTATATTTTTATGCAAATAAAACCCTACATTTTCCATTATTCCTGACTGGGCAGATTTGGACATTGATGTATTTATGCATTTTCTGTTAAAATATCACAATAGACACTTAAAGCTTATATTATTATTGTTATACTATTTCTCTGGACCCAAATTATGATGAGACTATGCTCTGAAAGAACTTGGGCAGCATCTCCCCCCATCTTTGTTTGATGAGACCTCCCAAGAGGGAGATGCTACCCAGAGATGGAGATACTCCAACCGAGGTAAAGACTAGGATTGAGGAGACCCCAACCGAAGTAAGTGGGAGCTAGACCTGAGCAAAACCTCAGGCAAAGCTTGTGTCAAGTGATGTTGAGAAGGAAGGAAAAAAGAGGAATAGAGAAAGAAGAGAAATAACACTCAATTGCCACTTCAAATTGATTTCATTAGTCTTCATACATAGGATTACAAGCGGAAAATCACTCAATTTTACCTTCTCTCTCTCTTTCCTAACCGTTTGATCAAATGCCTCCCTCTACCTTTACTGTCTAAGCTCAATTGAGCGTATTTGATCTATCTAACCTAATGCACTCTTGCGGCTACCTCCCCCCCTCTCTTTTTTGCTTCAATTTGGGGTTTAAATAGGCTTGGGGCTAGGGTTTCCATCCATGGCCGAGAGCTAATCACCACCCTTGAATCTTCATCAATGGCTCGGATTTAGCTGGTTTAGGGTTTGGTTTAGCGAAACTATGGGCGAGGCAGTCTGGTTTTCGCATTTGTGGAGTTGGAGGTGGCCACGTCGACGAGAAACGGAGATTTCACTTTTCACCCCGGCGTCGCGCGGTAAAACGCGAAACCTTCATCTTTAACCCAGGGAAGAAGACGAACTCTTCGCCTGGGCCCCGCTTGTCAGGTTGAATGAGAGAGGGCAAGATGCGTGCGCCTGTTCTTCTGTGAGCCAGTGAACCAGCGGAGAACAACAACTCCTCTCGGCGCATGAGCCGGGCGCAGCCAAGAAGCATCCAAGGCGTGGTAATTTTTAAACTCAGCGACGCGCCTCCCCCCCCCGGGATTGTCTGCAATGGGTCGGACGCGCCATTTTCCAGGGATTTTCCGGGAATTTCTCTCCAGTTTCATTTAAATAAATCATTTATTTTTGTTTCCAAGCAAAAATAATTCATTTTATGGCCTTCCCAAGGGTATTTTTGCATGAAATTTTATGGGTAGGTTCAGGAAAATATAAGGAATTTAATGGTTCAAAAATATTTGAAAAATTATTTATAGATTTATTTTGGGAATTTTGTGGAATTTAGGGGTTTCTTTGTGAATCTTGGGGTTTCTGTAGATAGTTTTTGGGTTTTAGAATTATGATAATTCATCATAATTCATGGGAGATTTTTGAGTATATTTTGGGAATTTTTGGAGTTTGTTTGGTATTTTTCGTGGATTTTTTTGGGCTTCTTGGATTTATTTGTCATAAAATAGGCTATTTATTTCGTGCAATTTTGGCACAATATTTTTGGGTTAAACAGTATCTTTATGCTTTCTCTTAGTTTGTAATAGGCTTTCTCTTCCTTTGTTTGCTTGTTGTATCCGTCTTCTGAGACTTGTATCACTTTGTGGCTAATGAATGAATTTTCCTTTTTACTTTTCCTCTTATTTTATTTTATTTATATTCCCATCTTATTCTTCTTGTAAACCATATGGCTGCCCCAATGTAAACGGGCCTGCCTCAGTGAATTCAATCCATTAATTCTGACATGCGTGAGTTAAGGGACACGGTGTTGTTGTGGTGTGTGTGCCCTCAGATGACTTCATAGGGCGGTGCCTTAATGCCTTCAGTTGCCACAAAGGCTTCTTCATTAGGCATAGGTGTTTTAGAGAACCACAAAGGCTTTCTTCAACACGGCTTCGCGTTCTCTGGGACCCGAGGGTCCCTTCATTGACCGCGGATTTGCCAGGGTAAACTAACCTTTTGTGCATTTGGCGACCACACAGGTCTCCTCAACACGATTTTTCCTATCAAACTACTATGTTTGGCTAGTGGACTTTGTGGAGCTGGGAGCTTTAGTGGAAGGATTGACTCATGGAGCCGCAAAGGCGAGTCACCCTTTTTCCTTACCCTCTCGTCCTCACCCTCTCATTAGGTATAGGCACTCGTTGTAATGGCTCTCAATCGGCATAGGCGCATTGACACGGCATTGATGTAATGACCATAGGGTTTAAGGTTTCGGCTGATTTATTCCTTTATCATGCTTTAAGACCAGGTTTATTGGCTTTGATTAAAAGTTTTTGATGAATTTTCTTTTAGTGAGGTTAATCCATGGGGATTGGAGCCTCTCCTTCCGCCAACCAACCGCCCCTTGCGGAAGGTAGGAAGCTTTTATTGGATGTCTTAAGGGATGTTTTTGGTTTTTGTTGAGGTTTATCGGCCTTATTAGAACTTTGTTGAAAGCTTTATTGGTAGCATGTTTTATAGACAATGGCCTTTTTAGTGAGATTGGTAAATAGGGATTTGAGCTTCTCCTTCCGCCAACCAACCGCCCCTTGCGGAAGGTAGGAAGCTTTTGTTAGGTGATTTGAGGGAAGCTTCTTTTTTTATTGGGGTTTAACGGCCTTATTGGAGTTTTGTTGAAAACTTTATTAGTGGCCATGGTGTTTTTGGTATTTATTGAGTATGATTGGGGTTTCTGAATCTATAAGGCTAAGTTTTGTAGTTTTTTTTTTATGGTCTTTGTGAAAGGTAGATCTCATGCATAGTACTTCTTCAAGTACCGCCCGTTGATAGGTGGGATTGTGCATTTTCCTTCTTTATCCACGAGCTTGTAGGACCCTCCTGCGTAGACCTCTTTGATTACATAGGGCCCTTCCCAATTGGGTGAGAATTTTGGGCCATGGTGACGACCCAAGATAGGTCTTCGTAGGATCAGCACCAAATCTCCTTCTTTAAAGGTGCGCGGCCTTACCATTTTATTGTATGATCTTTCCATTTGAGCCCGATACAATTCTAGGCTTTGTTGGGCCATTAACCTTTTCTCATCCAGCGCATCAAGCTCGTCGAGCCTTAGACGCATTTGCTTGTCCATTGGTAGACCCGCATACATTGCTACTCTCAAAGATGGCAATTCTATCTCTAGTGGTAGAACAGCTTCCGCCCCGAACGCCAAAGAATATGGAGTGGCTTGAGTTGGCGTGCGGAAGGTGGTGCGATAAGCCCATAATGCCTCTTGTAATTTCTCATCCCAACTTCTATGATTATCTCCCACTATTTTCCTCAAGAGTTTGATCAACACTTTATTGAAGGCTTCCGCCAATCCATTCGCTCTTGGATTGTAAATGGAGGAATACTGCCACTTTATCTTGTGTTGTCTCGCAAAGGCAGAAATCTCACCACTTTTGAAAGCGGTACCATTATCTGATATTATCTCCATTGGGGTGCCAAAGCGGTATATCACATGGTTCTTCAAAAACCGGATTATATCCTTGCTCTTTACTTCCTTTAATGGTACGGCCTCGGCCCATTTTGAGAAGTAATCAGTGATTGCAAGAATGAACCTGTGTCCCTTCGAGCTTGGCGGGTCAATTGGTCCTATTACATCCGTCCCCCATTTATTGAATGGCCACGAAGCCACTGTTGGGTGCAACGGGTTAGGGTGTTGGTGTATAAAATCTCCATTCACTTGGCACATGTGGCATCTCTTTGCATAACCCTCGCAATCCACGATCATTGTTGGCCAATAGTATCCCATTCTCTTGATGTGGAGTCTCATTTTGGGACCTGATTGATGAGCCCCGCAAAATCCCGAGTGTACTTCTCTTATAATCTTTCGAGCTTCTTCTTGTGACACACACCTCAACCATAACTGATCATATGAGCGTCTATATAGGGTGTTATTCACATAGACATAGCGAAGAACCCGCCGCTTCAATTGCTCTCTTTCCATTTTTTCCTTGGGGAGCACTTGATGTTGGAAATAATCCACAAAGGGTTTTCTCCAGTCTTCCTCGTTATTTGCCCCTACTTCCATTACTTCATCGGGGTCTCTCATTTGGTCTTCCTCCAATTCTTCTAAATCTACGTAGAGATGAGCATTGGCTTCTCTTTCAATTTCCATGAGATAAGGTGCCAATGATCGGCGGTTCCTTATCGTGATTTGAATCTCTTCATCATCTGGCTTACTCAATTGTGTAGCGACCCGAGCCAAGGCATCGGCCATACCATTAGAAGCTCGAGATACTTTCTCTAAAGTGATCTTTGTGAATTTAGCCATCAACTCTTGGGCCCTTTCGTGGTATTTCACTAACTCGGGTTTCTTCACCTCAAATACCCCTTCAACCTGGTTAAGAATTAATTGAGAGTCTCCACACACTTTCATTTCTTTTATATCCATCTCAATGGCCAATTCCAATCCAGCAATCAATGCCTCATATTCAGCTTCATTATTCGTGCAAGGTTCAGTCAATGCTATGGAGTGACGAAGAATACCTCCTTGAGGTGTGATAAAAACTAGGCCCACTCCCGCACGAATTCTAGGCATCTCAGGTCTTTTGGAGGGCTGAATAGCGGATGACCCATCGAAAAACATCACCCATCCTGATTCTTTGTCTTCCACACATAGACTTTGCTCATCAGGAAATTCACACCTCAAAGGAGAATCATCTGGAATAGGGTGTGCGGCCAAGAAGTCGGCCATCGCTTGACCTTTTATCGCCTTTTGAGGGGCATAGGTAATGTCGAACTCCATTAGGGTGATGGCCCATCTTGCTAATCTCCCCGTTAGCATAGGTCTTGTCATTAGATACTTCAATGGGTCAACCTTGGATATCAAAGTGATCTTATGAGATAACATGTAATGTCTTAACTTCTTTGTAGCAAACACCAAGGCTAAACAATGCTTTTCAATGGGGCTATATGATTGCTCGGCCCCGACCAGCATGCGGCTTAGATAATACAATGCATTTTCTTTGCCTTCTTCATTTTCTTGAGCCAATAACGCACCCAAAGATCCCTCCAATGCCGTGGTGTAGAGGATCAACGGTTTTCCTTGAATAGGTGCGGCTAAAACGGGTGGTTTGAGAAGATATTCCTTAATATCATCAAAGGCTTTCTGACACTTTTCATCCCACTTAAAAGGCACATCCTTCTTGGTCAAATGGGTGAATGGCTTAATTCTTCCTGAAAGGTTGGCGATAAATCTCCTAACATATGCCAACTGCCCCCGCAGAGAGCGAAGCTGCTTGAGTGTTTTAGGAGGAGGCATCTCCCTAATCGCCTTGATTTTTGCGGGGTCAATCTCAATGCCCCTGTGCCTTACCACAAATCCCAAGAATTTTCCTGAGGATACCATGAATGCACATTTCAATGGATTCATTTTCAAAGAATACTTTCTCAATCGCTCGAATACTATCCTTAGATACTCCAAATGTTCATCTATGGATCGAGCTTTTACGACCAAATCATCCACGTAGCATTCAACTATCTTGTGGATTAGATCATCAAAAATTTTGGTCATTGCCCTTTGATAGGTGGCCCCCGCATTCTTTAATCCAAAAGGCATTACTTTATAGCAGAAGATGCCTATCGGCGTACGGAAAGATGTGTGATGCTGATCTTCTTTGTCCATGGGAATTTGGTTATATCCCGAAGATCCATCCATAAAAGAGTACACCACATAAGAAGAAGTGTAATCGATTATCAATTCCGTTACAGGTAGTGGAAAATCATCCTTCGGGCACGCTTTGTTCAAATCCCGAAAATCCACGCAAACTCGAATCTGTCCATTCTTCTTTTTCACTGGCACAATATTAGCCACCCAAACGGGATTTTCTTCCTCTCGAATAAAACCCGCATCAATTAACTTCTTTACTTCTTCTACAACCTTTTCCTCGAGCTCGACTCGCATCCGTCTTGGGCCTTGTTTGACGGGTTTCACATTGGGATCAATCTTCAATTTGTGAGATGCCAGGGCAGGGTCAAGTCCCGGCATTTCGGTGTAGTTCCACGCAAAACAATCTTTATACTCCATGAGAAGTTCTTTTAATTGTTCTTGCTTTTCCACAGAGAGTGAAGCGCTTATAAAGGTGGGTCGAGGATCATCTTCAGTGCCCAAATTTATCTCCAAGAGTTCATCAATTGTGTTTTGCCCGCCTTCTTCGAGTTCTTGAGGAGCATTCTTTGCGGTTTGAATGAATTCTTCCTCCTCGAGTTGAGTTTCAATAGGCGTTATGCCCACCATGTGACTTTCCACGATCTCAACCATCAAAACCTCTCCCTGAGGAACTTTAAAACCCAAGCCTTTGGTGTTTTTCCATTTTCCGTCTACACCAATCACCCATCTTGATTTTCCACTCCACAACTCTTGAAAAGCTTTGGCTCTTTGTTTGGAAATGGGATCTAGACAACGAGATCGTTGGAAGAGAGGCATCAACTCCTTATTATAATAACCCATTACCTCGATTCTTTCATATTCATCCTCTTTTTCATTTAACCACTTCTCCCAATTATCGGAACATGCTGCCCCATCAGATGGCTCTATGCTCTCGGCCTTGTAAAACAAGATTCCTTTGTGTAACACTACCTTCTTTTGCACCTTTTCTGCCTTGGGAGGAACGTAGAAGGTCTCTAACTCCTTCACTTGATTTACTTCCCTTGGAGTGAGTTCTTTGAGGTGACCCACGGGAACTTGCTCAATGGCCATTGAATCTTCGCTCCGATCACACACATAAATCGGATTTCTCTTTCTTTGGCCTTTATTCTTAGACTCGTTTGTAATATAGGAATTTCTCCTTGGCTCTCTCTTTTCATCTTCTTCATCAGATGACCCGACATAAATGGGGGTCTTAACAACACAAGAAATTTTAGGCCTACTCCTCAACCTTATATTCTCATCATCTTCACTTTCTTTCTCCGACCGCCACTTGAGTCGAGGGGATGTACTCCTTTGTGAGGCGGGAGTGAAGAAACGGTCTATTTCTTCCAATTCAACCTCATGTACCCCATAATATTGCGGGTCTCCTTTGATAGTCTTTTGTTCACCATCCTGAAGGTATTTCACACATTGGTGCAAGGTAGATGGCACGAGATGGTTCTCATGTAACCATGGTCGGCCCAGCAAGGCTTTGTATGATGTATCGGCATCGATCACATAAAATTTTACAAGGGTTTGAAGCTCCCCGAACTTCATAGGGAGAGTCACTGACCCTAATGCCTTCTCCGAATTCTGGTTGAAGCCATGAATATAGACATTTTCATCACACAAACGCCTTCCTCCCAAGGCTAATTGATTTAATGATCGCAACGGCAAGATGTTGATTGAGGATCCGGGATCCACTAGCATGCGGCTCAGCTGGCTTCCATTGGTTTCTCCCGTAATGTAAAGTGGACTATTGTGCATAGCCGTGCCTATCATCATATCTTTATTTGCGAAAGTGATTTGGCTGGACGGTTCCACATAAAGTGCCTCCGTCATTTGCTTTTCAGCCAAATACACTTGGAACTTCTCGGGATGTTGTAATGCTTCCATCATTATATCCCTAAGTTCTTGTGACATCATGAGTGCTTCAAACACACTCATCAGAGCTGGTGTTCGCCTTAAGTGGGCTAGAATGTTGTATTCTCCCATGGCTCCTTTTGGCCGTTGACTTGGGCTCGCTTCACCATTAGCCTCTCGGGTTTGGTCTTTACCCTTTTCTTTAGCCCTCTCATTCTCTTTTGGTGCTTGTCTCTCGGGCAAATTCGTTCCCGATCGCAAGTTCAAATGGCAGTCTTCTTCTTTAAACATGCCTTTCGAGAAAAGTCCCATGTAAGGCGCTTCGTTTTCATCTTCTGAGTCGTCATAGTAGTAAACTGTAGAGTCTTCTACCTTTTCTTTTTCTTCTTCTTTTTCATTTCCTTTTTTGCTTTCTTTTTCTTTATCATTCTTTTCTTCATTTTTCTTTTCATTTTTCCTTTCATTTTTCATTTCTTTCATTCCTTTTTGATTACAATTGGTTTTTGACACCTTTCTCACTTGAAAGTCTTCTTGGTCAGACTCATCACTTACTATGACTATAATATTACACTCAACGTCGCGCCTATCACTTTTCCTTTGAAACACCGCATTCGCTTGAGCATGTGGAGCGGGTGTTTGTTTATAACTTTCAGACAGCACCAATTCTCCTTCCTTGATCATTCTCTCGGCGACATCCTTGAAGACATAACAATCTTCGATCGGGTGTCCCAATACCCGATGATAAGCACAATATTTTGGGTCATTCACTTTGTCTTGTTCATGTGGCCTCTTGCAAATGGGCAATTCTATGGCTTTCCCCGTCAATAATTGTTTGAGTAGCGCCGCAGTTTTCTCTTTCTTGAAAGAATAAGGCCTTTTTAGGCGTTCATTCAAAGGGGTTTGAGACCGGGTGTTACCACCACCATTATTGGCATTACTTCTGTTTCCCCTGTAGCCACTATTTTGACTTGTAGAGGCTTCATTTGCTCCCGCTATCTTAATCGGGCCTTGACCTCTACCCCTTTGTTCATTTCTATTATATTGTGCTTCTTTGGGTGGCCCAATATGTAGATATCGCTTCCAGAAAGCGGTCTTCTTATCCAGTCATCTAGATTTCTTACCAAGAATTCCACAGCTTCCCTTTCAGGCATCTGGTGAGTACACCTTATGTTCATGTTCCTCCACCTATTGATATAATCTAAAGCCGCCTCTCCCGACCTGGGCTTTTCACTTGCCAAATCAGCCATTGTAATTCTTTGAGTTACCATGGCGAACTTAGCCCTGAACAACTCCTCCATTTCATCCCATGACTCCACCGAGTCATTTTCCAATGAGGAGTACCACTCAAAAGCGGGACCCGTCAGACTTTGAGAGAATTGTTTCAAAAGAAGAGCCTCGTCATGGGAGGTATTGCCACAGGCATTTCTGAATTGCACCAGATGTTGTTCGGGAGTGATGTTTCTTTCACCCGATCCATCAAACAAGTTGAACTTTGGTACTTGGTAATTTGATGGATATTGTACTTGTTCATATCTCTTTGGATAAGGTCGTCCACATTTCTTTCTAAAATTGACCAAGTGTCCTGCACCCGAAGCTTGTAATTGTTGACTTATCATTTCTTGAATGACTTGCTTGGTTGTTTCGGGCCTTTCTGCCCCATTTCGAGATCCTGCCCCTGGGATTTCTTCCTCATAGGACCCATACTTATTCTTACTTCTCCTTTCTTTAGAGGATCTTCTCACTATCCTCTCGTCTTCAGACGAGTCATACTTGCCTTTGTTTTTTCTCCCTTTCGAAGGTTTCCTTCTACTCCTCTCTTCTTCTTCTTCATCCGAAGAGTAGTACTTGCTTCTATTCTTCCTTTCTTTCAAGGGTTTTCTCTTATTTCTTTCTTCTTTCTCATCAGAGGATTCATACTTGCTTTTGCTTTTCTTTTCTTTAACAAACTTCTCTTTGTGTCTAACTTCCTCTTCAGAAGAGGAAGGGTACTCTTTGTCAAGCTCTCCCAACAAATTTTTCTTTTCCAAGAATTTGTACATCTTTTTGACAATATCTCTATCTTTCTCCCTTTCATTCATCAATTGAGAGATCCTTCTTTCATTCTTTTCTAGGATACTCTTCAATCGTCCCTTTTCTCCCTCGGCCCACCGGCCTTCATCATTACTTTCATTTTGATCGATCCTAGCAATCTCTTCTTCTTCATCTCCTTTGCGATTGTGGCAACTTGCTGAGGGATCGTCCTGCTTATTCTTGCCTTCCCTTCGGTTTATAGGAATTTCTTCGTCACTAGTTGCATGCACAAATGCGTGCATCTCAAATCCCTTGTCAACATCGACCATGTTGACACGAGCATGGATGACTGGCTTCTTTTCTCGCCATACCATACGTCTCTTTTTATTTTGTGGCTCTTGACTAGTTACTTCAACCACCAATCGGGTTTTGTCTTTTGGTACCCATATTTTCTTGGATCCCTTTTCTTTCTTTATGGGCCCCAATCGCTCCTTGACTGAAATTGTCAGTCTTTCCCCCAATCTTTCTTTCACAGGGGTGGATGCCCTAGCTTTTCTTTTCGGTCCTAGCCTTTCATGGACCGGGGTTCGCGGCAATGAGAGTCTCTCTTTAACGGACACCCTTGTTTTAGGGCTCCTACCCCTGAATTTTGCTTGATACTCGACTGGAAACTCTTCCAACGTCTTAAGTTGGGCCTTTGGAGAGTTCTTTCTGACCAAGCGGAGTGGTGCAAAAGGGTTACTAACGGGGAGATTAGGCTTAATCTCTAGTTCCCGTTGGTACGCTCCTTGGATCTTCTTGAGAGTCCGTGAATTGGTGGTTTGAGCGTAAACCTTCCTCACCGCCCCTTTCTTTTGAGGAGAGCGACGATTGGACCAGCGCTCGGCAGTTGATGTCACAGGAGTAAGGTGAACTTCATTTTGTGGGACAAGAGCCCACTCACTTCCATCATTGATTACCGGCACCTCGGGCACGGCTTCCTCGATGCCCCTGATGTCTTCATCTTCCCGAGCAATCTCTATTTGCCCGTCTTTGCCATGTACTAGCGGTACATAGGCAAATCCGAAGGGCATGCCGCCGAACATGAACTGGTTATCAAAGCGGATGGGGACAGCCCCAATAGTGAACTTCCCGCTAGGCTTGCTCATCTCGATGCTTGCATTAAACGCCATTTCAACCTGTAACCACAAACAACTCAATGTCATTGTTAGTAGTGTTTATTTGAAGATTAGAGAAACAATTTTCTAGCCTATACATTATAATCCTTAAATCCCAAAGATGAGAGGAGAAGAATGTCCCACCGGGCGTGCCAGAGAATCTGTGTGGACTTTTTCGTCATTTCTCGAAGAATGATAGGGTTTCCTCAAGAACGGGAATAAGCCTTAGATTCACCCCTCACGAGCTTAAATTCAAGTATTACATGCTTCTTGACAACAAGAAAACATTAACAAAAATATATTCTCATGAGGGTTTATTAATTTTGTGGATCCTTTCCTTCCAATAGGCGCAAGCCCCTATTGTTAATTACCCCGTGACGAATCACGAGAACCTCTGATTAAGGGATTCGAGAAATTATATGTCGTAGGCTAGAAAAGTTGTTATCTCAATTTATTTTAGAATTAAACTAAACTCAATTGATGTTACCAAGCTTAATTGACGGGGCACAATTGAGAATTTAAAAGGGGCTTAGTCTTTTTGATTTAAATTGGACTCAATTAACGGTACCAGACCCGATTAACGGGACCTAATTGAGGACGCTTAAGATACTTTATCTAAGGCTAAGTCTTGGTCACTTATCGACTTATAAGACTAGGAAAGTTGGTTCTTGGCTATATGGTGGTTTGAAAGAACTAGGTCTTGGTCATTTGGTGACTTGTAAGACTAGGGAGGCTTGATTTGATGGTTCTTGGCCATTTAGTGGCTTGGAAGAACTAGGTCTTGGTCTTGGTGACTTATAAGACTTGGATAGTTTGGTTTTAGTGATTCTTGGCTATTTGGTAGCTTGGAAGAATAAAAGATCTTGAGCTTAGTTCCTAAGGCGATGCATGTCGCTGTAGGGAAGACGGTTTTGACTTTATGTCATCTTTGATCTCGACTTCTCTTGAGAGGCTTTTTTCTTGACTTGAAGAGGTTTTGAGCCACGCTTGGATATCGTATTTGGATTTTTAATTTTTCCTAACATTTCTTTTGGGGTTTTGGTAATTCATTTTTAACTTTTAGAAATTTAAAGGTTTCAAATTTATTTTGCATCTTTGAAAATGCCTATTTGAAAGTACATAATTTGAAAATAATCTCTTGAAGATTGCTCCGTTATTGAAATTATTTAAACTTTGTTTGAAAATTATATGGTGTTTAACATTTTTTATGAAACTCATTTTATAGTGAAAATACTTCAAAAATACAAAAGATTAATATTTTGAAAGATTTTGATATCAAAATATCAGTAAATTTGGTTTCTACAGATTTTTAGGATTTCATGGATATTTTATTTGAATTTTTATGAGTTTCCTACTATTTTAAATGAATTTATAAAGCTTTGCTAGAATTCCAATTTTTCTATTGATCCACGTCATCACAAGGTATGAAGTGTCAGCTGACTGGGTGCTGACGTGTCCATTAACTTAGCGGCGCGAAAGTAACGCGTTTGAACGCACAATTTTCCATTCGGTCTTCATGTAGCGGGTTTCTGACAGGCTTGCACGCTTTCTGGCCACAGAGGATCGTCGCAATATTTGGCGCTGAAGCTCCGTCGAAAGAGATGAAATTTTACTCTAAGACCCCCGGGTTTAATTTTATTTACTGAACCCATTGGAAAATTGGTTTCCGACGATCTGGGCCACTGTTGGTTGTGAAATTGGGTTCTATGCGCTAGTGAGACCAAGGAGAACGCAATAATGTCCTTCGCTCTGGTCGCGTCTCATTCGTTTAGTAGGAGGATCGAAGATTTAACGGGGACTTTCTTTCTTTTATTCAGTTTAGTCCTTAAATTTTCTTATCTCTGTTTTCCGATGAACTGAGTCGCCCTGATGGTTCTGTCCTGCCTTAATAAGATCACAAGACTGAAGAGAATATGGTGGCACTCTTAGTTTGTTCTGCGTTTATCTAATTGAGTATTTGAGCCAAAGACACGTATGACGGTACATGAAGATTGGTACAGGAACTTTACAACATCAAAATAATAGACAGCAGGCATTTATAAATCTAATTTTTGGTGTACTTACTTCAACTTGATAAGTTAAACGAATATTGGGCACGTACAAGATGAATTTGACAATTCTGAGTGAGATACTGAGATTTGGTTCAATTTAGTTATCTCTCTAATAACTGTTACTGACAAACCTACCGATGCTCATTCGACAATGCACAGGCTACTTGTGTCACTATGCCTATACAAATATTAACAATAAACTTACAAATTAGATATAACTAAAAAAAAATAAAATTCAAAATCCAGGCACTACTACATAAGGGTTTACACTTAGTTTAAAGAAAAAACTCGCCTCAAAAGTTGAATAAGCTTTTAATAAAAAGAATAGAATGAATCCTAGACACAAAGAGGTGCTATATCACTTCAGTAAGGCATTATGAAAAGAAATTTACTAGCAAGCCCCTCAACTTTTTAACCCGTTGCTATAGTACAGTGCAAATGTAATTCTATCAGAAAGGAATTGATTCAAAAAAAAAAAATGGACTTAATAAGCTCTTACTGCTGTTAACTACTAGCAAGAAATTCTATCATGAACAGTATAACTAAATTTATGTATGCTTTATCGGATCAGAAAGGGAAATATCAACTGGTTGTGCTTGTCAAAAGAATCAAAGTTTAAATCCAAAATAGGATTGCACTTTCAGGTTATCATAATTCATACCAATACTTAGTACTTAGGCATTCATGCTAGTTGTCTTACCAGCTTATGGTCCAGGAATAATTCAATTACAGATACTCCATATTGCCACAGCGATTTAGTAAAATAAAGAAATTCAATTATGCTTTCTATGAACATGTGATTTTAGACAAGCATTAGCAAAGAATACAGTCACTGTTCACAAGGGAAAAGAGATGCACAGTTGAGCAAAAACACTTAATTTATCTACTTTGAAATACTTTAAAATCTAGCAAAATATGTTATGCTTCAAGTCTTTAATAACAATCTCCTTTAATTTCATGCTATGGCTGGTCACGCGCATTGTACTTCTTTACTGATAAGGAACAAAGTCCTTACTGGACTAAACTATTGTATCTACTAATGTTACGGAATCATGCTATTTGCTAAGTCATAACACAGGTAAACTTCAGATCAAGACTTCATACTTGATCACTTAGACATAAAGCTTCTTATAGGTGTCACTTTTATGCACTTTAATCCAACATTTTACATGAATTGATTCTGGAGAAAAATCGGCAGCATCTCCCCTTTCTTTTGTTTGACTTACAAATAATCTCTCCTTCCATGGCCAGAGCCAGTAGAAAGAGAAGATGCTACCTATGTCAGGAGAAACTCCAGCCATGGTAAGGTGCTAAAAACTGAAGAAACTCCAGCCAAAGCAAAGGAACAGCCAATATCTGAAGAAACTCCAGACAAGGCTTTGAATCGAGCCAGAAATTGAGGAAAAGTGGAAAAGAGAGGAGAAAAGCTATCAAACTCACGAGAATTGAATCAAATCAGACAAAGAGGATTAAGAAGCTAAAGTAAAATCAAACGTTTTTAGATCTAGGCTACGGAATTGAATCAACATTAAACGTGTCAAGAACTAAGGAATCCTTAGGCGAGACACAGAAGCATCAAGGTTTACAGCAAAAGCAATTAATTGAATTAATTAAGCAAACTTTGTCAAAACCGATCACAAGATGTCATTTCAAGCAAGATTTTCACATAAAACTTAAATTTCCTTCATTTCACGTCAAAATCAATCATACAAACTCAATTCTTACCCTTTTTTTACCTTTTCTTCGATTACACACTCTTGCTGAGCTTCAATTCTCTCCAAATTCACTAAACTACACTCGCACTACAACTGTTTGTGGGAATGTCACTCTCACTACTGCCACCTAAGCTCTAACAATGGTGAGTTTTTGCGGAAATCAAGCTCTGAAGTTTCTAGAGAATATCTCTAGAGTTTCAGAGAGAGATTATGAAAATGTAGGAAAAATATTGAAGGAGCTAATTTCCGATCCCCTTTCTTTCAGACAGTGGGGTTTTTATAGCCACTGGTGTCGGGTAACTTCTCTTGGAAGGAGCCTTCTTCAATTTGATCCTCGCCGTCGATTAAGGAGCACACGGATCGACGATTGATCGTGTGACTGAGAGGTGAGGAGTGTGTGTTTTCTCCTGTGGTCAACGAATTGACTAGATTCGCCAACTGTGGTTTGTTACCTTGTCATCATTGCATGTGCAACGAACCTCTAATCTAACGTCTCGGATCAAGTCTTCGTAGAGAACTCAAGTGGGGGCGACAGAATTCCGTTGGAGGCGATGATTACATCAACTTGGCTGGCGGTTATAGAAGTTGTAGAGATTTTCACTTTTCTCACGCTTTTCTTCCCTTTCCTCTATTCTGTTGGAAGAGAAGAACTCTTCGTTGGTGGGTCCCCTTCGTCAGGTTTAATGAGAAACAATCCCAGCGACATTTTCCTTTGCTCTTCTGTGCACCTGGTTCACCATATACCGTATAGTAGAGATGATCTCTGATATGTTTCCGGCTCATACGCCCAATCTGCCCCAAATCGATTTACTGTACGGAGGGAATGAAATTTAAATCATGGTGTTTCTCTCCATTTCTTTCTTTACTGGTGGCAGCCCTTTGATCGTATAACTCTGACTATACACTGTCTGAGGCTTCTTTTATACATGCATTTTGGATTTTTTTTGTTATCATTTGGTAATTTCTCAACGCATGTTCTATCCCAATTAATTGGTTAAACATATTTCGTGGGTGTTGAGCCAATCTTGAACACCTGTTACTCCTCTTCTTCTCTTTTTTTTTTATATATATTCCTTCTTCCTTCATTTTTTTTTTACACTCATCAAATCCTTTGATCATCACCACAAAATTTTTTTTTACCTTCAACATATTCCCACAGAAAAATACTAACTTTTAAAACATAAGCACCCTATGACTATGAGGTTTTAGTATCTCCTAAAGGTAATTTAAAAATAATAACTTTTAACACATAAGCATCCTATCAGGTTTTACAATTATAGACAAATTAATAGAGAATGAAGGGGTAACTTCAAAAATCATAATAGAAAGGGGCCTATATCTTATGTTGACCCTTAATTACAATGAAGTTCTTCGGAGAGTAAAGATATGAAAAAAGAAAATTAAGTTCATTATATTTGGAAAAAAAATAATGTATATAATTCATTATATGCGGCCTTGTGGGACTGTATTTGGGTGATGAGAAATAAAATAATAAAATTATATTCGAAAAAAATATTGTATATATTTCATTATATGTGGCCATGTGGGACTTTATTTGGGTGATGAGAAATAAATAATAAAAATAGCACTGTCGAAAACTAGATAGCGGATGTTATTATAATGTATTGTGCTTTCGGGAGTGATAATCGTCATCCAGCGGAAAGCCATCCGCGCCATCCACAGGTTTTTTCGCATTCCCTTCTTCTCTCCGCGTGCTCCCCTCTGCTTCCTTTCCCCACTCCTCTCCTCTCCTTCCCCTTTCCTCTCCCCTCTCCAATAGATTTTTATACTCCTCTCTCCCTTTTCTCCATTCCCTTCCCTAATCTCGTCTCTCCTCTTCCTCTTTTCTATCTCTGTTGGTTCTCTTCTCTTCTTTGTTTCCTGACAAAAAAATCTCACCACTTGATCGTGTTCGTTATTTTAAGATGAACACTTACAGTAATAAAACGAACACTTACAATAAAAAAAAATGAACAGACACAAAATATTGATTACTTAAAGAAACAAAATGAACATATATAACAAATAAATTGAACACATATAACAATTAATTGAACGAATATAATAGCCAAAAGATTTTTGTGAACATATATACATAAACAAAAGTGAATATATAACACATATAAATTGAACATATATAACAAATAAATTGAACACATATAAAAATTATTTGAACAGGTATAACAGCCAAAAGTTTTTTTGAGCATATATACATAAACAAAAGTGAATATATAACACATAAATTGAACATATATAACAATAAATAGAATATATATAGCAAATACCGTGAAAATCATAACAAAAAAGTGAACATAAATAAATTGAACATATATAACAAATAAATTGAACAGATAGTGCAAACAATTTGAACACATATAACAAATAAATTGAACATATCTATCAAATAAAATGAACGTATATAACAAATAAATAGAACAAATTTGACAGATAGAAAAGAGCACGAAGGAAAAGAAAGGAGAATGGAGAAAAGAAGAAGGAAACAGAGGGTGGGAGGGAAAACTCACGAAGGAAGGGAGAGAAAGGGGGGGGCTTGCCTGGGAGCGGAGTGAGGGAGGAGCAAAGGAAGGAGAGAAGGGAGGGGCGTGCCTGGTTCACTCAGATCGGATCAGAGAGTAGGTGCGCTGGATTGGGTGCGGAAAAATGAAGAAGGCGCTAGGATGGATGACGCGGATGGCGCTGGGATGGATGACGCTGAGTAATTCTCTTGTGCTTTTGTGCCCGTCCTTCCAGCTAGTGATAGTACAAAAATCCTTGGCCCTTGGCCCATCTTTTGAAAGACCGTCTTAAAATCCGGACCGGACCGGTCTTTTAAAGGATTTACGACGGACAAGGACCTAGAAGGGCCGGATTTTCAAAAGGCCGGATCTAATTTTTTTCAAAGACGGATGTCGAAGGGCCAGGACCAACCTAACTCTTTAATCGTGAGACTATTTCATCATGATGAGACAATAGAGATTAAAAAAATATTATAAATAATTAAAGATTGCTATTATTTTGGAAGGACTATAAGGGCTAAGGACCTAGAAATGCCGGGTTTTCAAAGGGCCGGTCTCCTCTTCCAAAAAATAAACCCGCCTAACCCGTCCCATTTGAACCCTTTGTCTCAACCGGGTCCGGCCCGGTCCTTCTATCAAACCCGTTGAATCCGGTCCTTTGAAATCCGGCCCGGCCCTTTTGACTTTCAAGTAGCTGTGTATGTTCTTCCATGTTGTACAGTACGGGAAAGTTATATTTATTTCCAAACTATTAATTCCGGGCATTAATTGTACAAATTAAGATCAGTACATACGTTGGAGGCTGGAGTTCCAAATTAATGGGGGGCAAATGAAGAGAGTTCCAGTATCAGTATGAGATGGTTGAGGTGGTGTCAGATTTCATTTCACGTACTGTATGAGATGGTTGAGATGTTTATGGGTCATAAAACATAGTGTAAACCAAACTTATTAATTTTTTTTTACCAAAGTCATTTGAGCCCACTGGCACGTGTCAAGTTCCTTCTTATCTTAATTAAGAGTATCTAACATGAACTTAGGTGAATAGTCCTATTCACGGGTGAATAGCTATTCTACCAAAATGTTGGAATTGAGATGAATAGACACTATTTTTGAGATTAATAGAATGTTTAATGTAGAGAAAATTTTATTATAATCTTTAATTTCAACCTTGTTCCTAGCTTATATTCCAAACAACATTTTTCTATTCATAGATAGTCTATTCTTCACCATTATCTATTCATAATCCTTAGATATGGATAGACTTATTGACGCCTAATCATGACACATCCACAGTTCCAAACGGCACCAATTTACTAATTTACGCCAGTTTCTATCTTTTGATCTCGTGTAAAAGAATATATAACATTTATGACTTTTGACTTACTCACGTACATGATGTATTACTTTAAAGACAAAATAGATTCAATGGTTCTTCAGATTTGCCATTGAACAATAATCTTTAAAAGATTAATATCTTTTCAATTTGCATGTATTTGAATTTACAGAAAAGTTTTCCAAATAGTCTCAAAACATTTGAATTTTCGTTGTTACTATTGTCTTTTATCAGAACTTCAATTTGAAGGAACTCTGCCAACTCGTATTACCAGTTGACATACAGTGTCATAAGCGGATATGCCTCTATTTATCTAACAAATTACAGTCTACAGATGAGAAATCATCTCAATCTCATACATATAACTAAGCTTATATATAACTAAGAAATCATCTCATTTCTCATACAGAAATTCATCTCCCTACAAGAATTTATCATCAGCTCATACAAATGACAACAGTAACTAAGCTTATATGTAACTAAGAAATCATCTCATTTCTCATACAGAAATTCATCTCCCTACAAGACAAGCTATTGAAAGTCCTATTAATATCTAACGAGAGAAAACCAGATATACATGCCTCACCCTATGTGTATCAGGGGAAATGGAACTCCATGTAGTCCCTCATTGCGCCAGTAGGGGGGCTGATATACACCCATAGCAGAGATATGACAATGGATAGAAGCCCTGACCAGACAAAAACAATTGTTGGCACTTTGCCCCGGCGCCCCATCAGACCCTTGGCGAACGGGTAAAGATGGCACAGGACCCAGAAACTGAAGAACACACCACCCAGTAGCTTGCTCCATCTTGGGTACATGCTGTAAACAGTTCGCATCACTGCCACGGCAATCGCAATACCGTTCACCATCATGATTGTGACCGGTGGTACCATAAGAAAGCTCCACTTCACCGTATACAGCTCAGCAAACACATCATCATTGTCATCTGCAGCCGGTTTGCTCGTGAGTGTGAAGGAGATATCAACCCCCGCAATCACTTTCAACAGGCCCTGGAGAACCGCCGCGGGGTGCGCGCTGGTGCCCCCAATAAGCCAGAACTGCTCGTTACGCCACCACTCATGGAGTGTAATCCCGCTCCACTTTATCTCCAGCAAAGCCAGGAGGCACATTGTGATGGTGATTGCCAGGAGAAATATGAGGAAAGTCACATTCAGGCTCTGGACAATGAATTTGCCGCTGAAGAGAGAAACTGCCGGTAGGATGCAATAGAGCAGGAGAAACACTGAGGTGAAAGGGTACATTGCCACATTGAAGTATGAGACCCTCTGGAGGAATTTCATGCGGGGGGAGGCGAAGAGCGCATTGTTTCGGGAGAAGAATATCTCAACCGACCCAGTTGCCCAGCGGAGCACCTGGTGGAGTCGGTCGGTGAGGTTGATTGGTGCTGTCCCACGAAATGCATCCCTGCCAGCAGTCACGCAGTACACTGACCTCCAACCCCTGTTGTGCATGCGGTAACCTGTCACCACATCCTCAGTCACTGACCCATATATCCACCCAATCCGGCGACCCCACTCAGTACGGTCCTCATAGAAGCACGAGATGACACTGATTGCCTCAGCAACAGTGGCAGCATCCAATGGCTCCCGTGGCACGGTCAAGGCACCAGACGGACGACCCTGGTGTGTACCCGGCAGGTCCTGAAACAACCTACCCTGAAACTCAGCCACTGGTATTGATGCAGCCAGAGCAGCTGAGCTGCCAAACCGTTTGGGCAGCAGTGCAGCTGACTCAATATCATCATCCTCTGCACAGTCTTCACCAGCAGCACCACCATCCTGGACTGAAGGAATCATAACGTCATGTTCTCTCTTCCTGTCATGCTTCTTCCCCATAGTCTCCTGTCGCTTGAAGAAGAGCTTGATTTTTCTCCTAAACCACCCTGAATGCTCGGTTGCACGGGTAGGGTTGAATCCATAGAGTGCTGTCCTTCTAAAGATGCACCCAGTGCCGACGTACATAGGGCCCTGGAGCCCGTCCATGGCACGCATGGTCACATCGAAGAAGACAAGGTTGTGGTTGGCATAACGGTCACTGGGGTCGATGCCCTCAAAGCGCTGGGGAAACTGCACGTAACAGACACGGTCCCCACCACGGTCAAGCATGAAGCACATGCCCTCACGGATGGCTACTGAGTTGGCCACATAATGGTCACAATCGAGGTTGAGGATGAAGGGGCCGTTTGACATCACTGCACTTGTGCGTACCAGAGCATTCATAGCCCCAGCTTTCTTGTTGTGGTCATAGCTAGGCCGTTTCTCCCTTGACACATAAACCAGCATGGGGAGACGTGTATCTATCCCACGTGTGTCAATGGAGCATGTGGCGGTTTTAGGAAAGGAGTCACCTCCCATGATGGGCTCTGAGGGCGGTGGGGCCAGCATGACCTATAAAATAGAAGTTTAAGATGTGTTTATGTAACAATCTAAATGTCAGACAATATATGCTTTTGTTCTGCCTTTGAATTACGGGGAACAAAGTTTGATACTGTTCAAAATAATAAAAATGTAAAAATCTACTTAATTTGATATGTATTTTGCCGAACAATTTGTAATATGGAGTACGACATTGATTTCAGTTTTCACATCTCTTAAATTATGGCCATAGCAAAAGGTACAAGTGCTGGGAATCTGAGATGTATAGTAGTTCAAAGGAGAGAACATGTTTTCTTACTTCTAGTGGGACATGGATTGATAGCTACTAACAGACTTCAAAATTTTGATTTATATCATTACTAATCCTATTAACTCAACATTGAATTCCTGAAGCATCAACATAGCATACAATTAGACAGAAACTACTAAACTGATTCAAGTATTCAACATAACATCTAAATAAAAAGTCAATCTATGAAAAAAGGTCAAATAAAATAGTTACTAGAAGTCTAACCTGAATGATACCAGCATGGTCGCCCCTCGAGTGGTCTGGTTCAGCTGAGAGCCAGGTCCCGGGCTAGTGGGACCCGTCTGCCATCCAGGTAGCCCTGACAAACTTTGCATCTCCCAAATTGTCCCCATTCTCCTCCATCTTCTTTCTGGCAACCAACTCATCATGTGCATTGTATGCGTCAGACCTTCTCCTGATGCTATCAGGTAGAGAATTGATCCTCACTTTAAACTCATCATACTCTCTCTTGACCTTCCTCCTCTCTCTCACAAAATCCAACCTCACCTTGTTTTTCAAAAAGTCCCGCTTCTGCCCGAAATAGGCTTCAGGATTGCGTGGCTCAATGTCATGCTTACGACAGAATGGGACCCACGTCCTGGCAAAACTTGCAGTCTCAGCCAAAGCTTCAAATGTCAGCAGGGCCCCGCCATCGTCTGAGAGGTAACACGCGAGTTTCTCAACTGGATAGTCAACAGCCAAAATTGAGAGGATGGTGTTTGCGGTAACAAGTGGGGGCTCCTTCTCAGGGTCAGCGGTTGAAACAAACACATCTATGCCAGGGAGGTCGGACCGGCCCTTTGGATTGCGCACAGTTGGCGACTCATACCGTTCTTTTAGCACTGTCAGATCTATGGCACGATTGACGGGACAGAGCTTGGGGAGTTGGTCAAGGAGCCAGGAGAAGGCAAACCAGATTTCGCATGTGACCGACATGCCCCAAAGCCAGGCAGCTTCCCGGTTTGGGTGCCGGATCCTCCAAGACAGAAAAAACCCGAGTGCTACTAGTCTGATAGCAATCAAAAGCCTGAAAAAAATGGGATAACAGAAGATAAGAAATTTTGCTGAATTACTGGGTTTTAGGAAACTACAGAAATTTGTCTCGATTTTAAAGTTAAATTTCGAGATGCTTGTGGAAATTACACAAGGAACTACACTCTACACTTATCCCAAATTGCACAGACAATTAAACATCACATCTAAAAAATAACAGCAAAAATTAAACAGAACCAATTTAAAGTTATACAAGATTGCAAATAAATACCTGTATGGGCTGAGAATAGCTTGTGATACCCCAATTTTTCTGGTCAATGGCCGGCGACATTTTGCCCCGAAATTAGGCGGCTCTTCAAACCCTTCAAAGCCCCCATTGTTGTTTTCCTTTCTACCCCCGTCTTTTGGCCACAGAGCATTGCCATAGCCGTAGGTCCCCTTTGTCTCAAACAACCACCTGGAATGGTCAAACTCGGCTGGTTACTACTGGGTACCTTAACCGACCGCACCATAGATGTCAAAGGAAGCACTCTGTCTCTCCCCTCCTCATCCTCTTCTTCATCCTCTTCTATTTCTGACTCGTCACTTAAACTGGCTTGGTATGGTTCTTTGCACCCGGGGCAGGTACCACTGGTACTGAGACACTCCATGTAGCAATCTTTGCATATGACAAATGCACACTCACAGGGTGCTTTTCCATGATTATCAATGCGAAAGGGGGTTCCATCACAACCCCGCATCTTGCAGTTGAGGCCATTGGATTTGGCCGTGTCAGACGCTGAACCAAGCACGTGGCGTGCACGAGTCACACAATTGAGACCTCCAGTGAAGATGGTGCCCGAGATGAAGCTTCTATCAGGGCCCGGCATGCTTTCTGTGGACACAGCCGGTGCGGCATTTCCTGTAGCCGCAGGATGGTCAGGGGTGGGCGGGATGTGAACTGTGTAGTGCACGAAATCGGAGCTGGTGTCAGTCTCTGAGGCAGAGAGGTACCGGTCGAGCCTTGAGCTGCTACGAGGAGAGGCCGTGGAATGGCGCGCAACCGGGCTTGTCAGGCCGATGCTCTTTCGCATGGCCGCTCTAGCGCCGCCGCTTCCATCTTTAGCCGTAGGAGATATGGTGATGGTCACTGGAGAAGGAGAAGAAGGTGAAGAAAGCCTTCTTGCCATGTCCTCTGACCAAGACTCTTTCTTTCTCAGAAATTTTGGTCAAGATAGGTCTTCTCTGAATCAATCAAATCCCCTTTATTGAAAAGAAAATGAAGAAATTTGTGGGTTTTAGGAGGATTTGTGATCTGAAGGATTCAATTCTAAGTTTTCTTGAAGAAATGTAGAGAAGGACATTGGGGGAGAGAGAGAGAGAGAGTGTGAGAGGAAGCAAAAAATACTGAGCTGAAATTGATAAAGAGAAATGAGTCGAAAGAAAGAGAGAGTTTTATGAGCGATATTTCGGAGATACTTAGCGGGTTCTTTTCTCAACGGTTGGATTTGACTTTTGGGATCTTAAAAGGAGGGATTGTTCTTCGATGAGGAGCGATTTGAAATGTAACGGGCAGATGGCTCAACAAAGCCGTTGGATTCTGATCTGACGGAAATGCTGGCTATCGCAACGGTCGGTTCATTAATTGAGGTGGGACCACAAGACGTTACGGCGTAATTTGTTCTTTGTCTCTAGCTGCAATTTTTAATTTTTAAACTGCAAGCCGCGCAATGATTTGCTGTAGAAATACTTCTAATTGTACAGTATGTTTAATGTTTTGTTCCCGGCACAAACCAGTATTTGGGAAAATAATTGGTGAAGCGGAATTTCATATACTTTTTTCGATTTAACTGTGATACATTTAATGAAAGAATTATTTAGTGTAATATTTGCTCCATTTTTGGGACTGGGAAAAAAAATGAAATATTATGGAATAAGCACTTCTACTATAATTTCAGCTTAAGAATATATGCACACGTTTATCTATTGATGAAAAAAAAAAATGCAAGAATTGTGGAAGCAAATTTCTAACTTAAATGGATGACTGCCACTGGCTTAGCTTTCTTAAAGCTCCGGAATGTTTAGTATTGCAAAGTTTTCACCGTTTGAGATGCGTAAGATCACAGAGATGTTATACAGAAAACGGCGCACTAGATCCGAAGGTGAAGAAATCTTTGTTGTACAGTAAAGTTGGGGAGAATGTAACGGTGCGGGTTTCGAAGCTCGAATCCGATCCGCGCATCAGCGCATGTGATGGTATCATGTCCACTGATTGGCAAATCGCAACTCATTTATTATATAACAATAACAATAATAATCAGACATGAGATCAAATCGAAAACACCCCTTTTCAAATTTGTCATAATCTCTCAAGATATCATACGCCATGTATACGTCTGAGGTACGTACCGTATCTCAAATTTGTCATAATCATGCTCGCTAATTATCTATCCAAAAGGGGATTATAATTGATTGACTTTTGAGATATGCATAATTCATCAGCTACATTAGTCATTTAGTCGTTTATCAGTAATAAAGTTGAAACAAGAAATTAAACTCCATATATTCGATCTAATGACGTTCGAAAGTTTTCTATATTTTATTACTTTCCCTCGCAACTATAATTAAGGTAATTAAAATTGATATCATCATCATCATCATACCGTACATTTCGTATCTTTGTTTTGTCTCATTATTGTTGTCATCATTGTAGTTATTACACTATTATTACCCAAATCAAAAGAAAACAATAAAAATCTTTGATTTTACCTGAAATTTATTTTTTAAAGAGTTGAAAGGTTTCATATTTTCTTATCCTAAGATAGTTAAAACCAGAATACAATTAAAGCAGTAAAGATCCTAAACAACTAAACAACCATTCCTGAAACGACTCTATAGCAACAACAAACCACAGGAAAATAGTACTAGTCTGAAACTATAGTTTTAACCAACCATATTAGTAAACTATAGTTTTAAAGATGATGTAAACTGGGGAGAAGCCAAGTTGTTGGTTTTTTCAAGGGGCATGGGAGATGTGCGCTCACACCCGTCTCTATGTTGACCATGTCGACTTTGTAGCGACGCGGTTGACGTAGCCCCATGTGTATCTGCTTGATGCAGTAAATGGAATTCTTTTTTATCCCAGAAGACTCACAGGCTTTGAGCACGAAACCACCATTCATGTCTATGAATATTGCTTGATCGCCGATATTGTTAACCTTGACCCAACACGGCGATGAGCCATTTTTGTGCCCGGCATCTAGCCTATAGATAACATTCCGAACAAAAAAGTGGAAATTATATGATAGAGAAATTCTTAAAATATCTCCTAGAGAATCCTCAACAACATACTCGTCAACGTCTTCAGTCGAACAACCTTCAACTGGCGGCACGACATAAGCAAGAGTACCATTGTTAGCAATATTTATGACCTTTGTAGCTCCAGTGGTTCGGCGTATACTGAAAAGCATGCCCCTCAAAAAAAGTGGCGGTAGTTTCTGTATCTTGAATTCAATCTCAATTTGTGCCAGTTGTCCTGGCCAGGATGGCAGAAAGCCAATACAGGGCGTTGAGAGCGTGAGTGTCCATAACATACAACCACATAATCCCCCATCTGATTTTGGTGTGTCCCGATCCAACGACGATCGGGTACTAATGGACATGCCGGGAGGGGAATCTCGTGACTAGTGAGTGGATTGAGAAGAGAAATTGGATGGAGGAGGCTTCGTTGTGAGAAAGTGGACATATAGCCATGTGAGCAAGGAGGTCCCAAGAGGATCATTTCTGGAGCAGGGATGGTGTAGCTAGGTTTTGTTAAAGGACGGCGAGTACAATCTCAAATTTGCATCACCAGCTGCAGGTTGAGGATGACGTTTACGGTTGTAAAAAATCCAAGAAAATTGTAGAGAAAGCTCGTCAATAATCCACGGAAATTGCGGGGGAAGATCGGTGACGGGAGTAGAGGAGCACCATACGTGGCAAACAACACGAAATCTAACAAAATCATAGATATTAGATAGATATTTGGCAATAAGATTGAGCATCTCTGGTGGAAGACAGCCCAATCCCTCTCTTCTTTACCTTCATCCATTTCGTTCATCTCCATCTCCATCTCCATGTATCTCAAACAGAGATGGCAAGTTTCATCTAATAATATATTTTAGTTCTCCACCGATATACAAGAATATAAAAGGAGATAGCCCAATTTTCTATTTTAAAATATTTATTGCCTAAAATATACGTATCGCCTTTATAAATTACTCATTAAGACGAACTGCCATGGACAATTTTAACCCGACTGACTTCACAATTAATTGATGTATCATTCTATTTGTATTCACATACAAATTTGTCCTGCGTGGATTTCGTTTTCGCATAAACTAAATATCTTGAAAATTAAACTTCTATAATTAATCGTCCACGAAAATATCTTGACATATAGACGTATTGGTTATAAGGTCACATAAAATCGCTTGATGCTAAAGGAAATAAAATTTAATATATGCCATACCTTTTATATGCGCCTACCAATACGTGCATGGATCCTATATAACTATTAAGTTTTGACCTTAAAAGTTTTAAAATACTGCTCCACCACTCCACTTCTTTAGTAACTAGATATGGCGGTTGCAGATTCGCTGCGCTATGTAAAATATAAAAAATCTGTTATAAAAAACTTGTTAAAATTTATAGACAAAAATTTGTAAGTTCAAAATTGATAATTTCTTATATAAACTTGACATAAATTTATTGTCCAAAAAAATCTTATAATATTAATAATTGGTACGACTATTTTTAATTTATTTTAAACAAACTATAAAAAATATAAAAAATTATAAAAAAGAAAAAGAAAAAAACTATTTGTGGCTGCTTTTCATAGCAGCCACGACTTTTAATTAATATCTTAGATAGCAACAAACATACATAGTCTCATTACAGAAAAATAGAAGGCTTAAAAAAAAAGGGCAAGAAAAAAAATGAAAGTATAATGAAAACATTAAAGTGAAGGTTCATGATCTGAATCTTTCTATCATAAAAGTATTATAGATAACAATTTTGTGACTTTATAACCAAACATTTAGTGGAACGTTCCTTTTTTTTTTAAAGTAAATCTCCCGTAAATCTCTCAACTTTCTGCACGTACGGAATGGATCAGTTGGTCTCATCCAAATTAAACTTTCAAAAACAAAAACTATTTGATAAATTTTGTCATGGATGAGTTTTTCAAAACACATTTAAACCCTAATCATATAACAATGATTGTTCATTATTCTGAATAAATGACCTATCTTATATATATATAAAGAAAAGCTCATCCATAAACTTTCAAATATAGGAATCGATCGCATCATCACACTAAAAATCTATGAATCATGAGCGAATATAGTTCGCAAATTTTATCCGCGAAAAGAACCATAACTTTGTTTGCTTCGAAGTTCAGACAAAAAATTATAAAGTAGACGGGGAACGGGAAAAAAAAGAGAAAAAATATTATATTTCTTGTCCTAAATTTTTTGAAAAGAAAATGAATTTTGAAATAAATGAATATTAAAATGCTTTTTATCGTTACCAATTTTTTTATTCATCTTCTAAAACTATCATTAGGAAGCAAAGCGTTCGCCTCTTCCTAACCAATCAAATCCTCTACCCAACTCTACAAAATAAACTAAATGGAGTTAAGTTGCCCTTCCGTTTGCATTCTAGATATGCTTGCGAACTAAAAGTTTGAAATTTAAAAACATTTAATATTTCAAATTCATAGTTGAAATTGAAATTCAAATCGTTAATTTAAAACGACTGCATGTGTTTAGAGCAACTTGTGACGCCGAATATTGTATTATAGCACTGATTCCTATAGAAACTGTCAACAAAATGAAATTTGCACGCAAATTAGACATCATACAAATGTACCTTATTCTACACGGACAATCCAACATTAGTGCAAACCACAATTATCTAACTCTAATTTTAACATTTACCAAAATGCACTTAGCCAGAAATTTAGCACTTAACATTTTGCAAATGCATTGAAGTTGTCTCTGAGCTTCAATTAAAAAACATATATACAAAAAAAAAAACGCAATGGCAATATTAACATTTACCATTTATTCACTAAACTGTAATTATATGATTTACCATCATTCTTATTCTATAATTTATCCTAACCCTAAATTTACAAAATTCTAATAAAACGGAACTTGGAAACTAGGAAAGGAAAGAGAGAGAGGTAGCTAGAGAGAAGAGAGGGACTTCGGGAGTAAGTTCTGACTTGTGACGCTACTACGTAACAGAGAAGATAATATAATTTTTTTATTTAATTGATTGATTAGGGGGCAGCTGAGAACTGAGGTGAAACAGGAGACAAAATGAACAACTGCAGATTGAGCTAATCAAGTCAAAATGGACCGGAAGAGAAATTCAAAGGTATCCATCCTTTCAATTTGGTTGGTTTATAAATAATTAATGCGCGTTCTAATTTTTCGTGTTCTCTAATTTGTCAACTAAAGTTTCCTTTCATCATCAAACTTTCGGAAATAAATTTACTTGAGAATTTCGTGCTAAATTTTTTTCCTTTTACTTTTTTTTTTGTTTTTTTTTTTTTTTTTTGAGCTACTCTTGCATGCGAAAATTTAAGTTACCTTCTTCAAATAAGGAGAAAAGTTGCCTCTACAATGGTTGGATGAATAATATTTATTTATTGTAAATATGTTTGAATGGAGGAGAATGGGAAGCAAAGAAAAATAAAAATATAAGAATTTCACCGTTTTTTATGGCAACAAATTTAGATAAGAATTTTATATTGCAACTCCAGTAAGAAATTTTTTATTCTTCATCACCATATTTTGGTTTCAAATTTAGTAAATTTATAATGAAAGGGTCACCTTTAGTAAATTTAATTTGAAAGCAAAGTGCAAATAGTTTGTGCATGGAATCATTGGGTTAGAGAATTTAGTTTATTTGGGTGAACTACATCCAGACAAAAGCTGATTCAAAATAGGGGAATTCTGTTATGGATATTTTTTTCCATGCATTTTAAATCTTTTATTCAGAATGATAAATAATTGTGATTTTATTAGATTTTGAATGAAGGGTCCGGTTTGAGCCCATGCATTGCATAACTACCCTTCAAAGTAGAGTAAACTAGTATTAAGCAACATTGTTTATATCATGACGGGTCATAAGTTGAAATTGAGATTTTTTATTTTATTTTATTTTTTTTTTAGATATGCCCTATGCGTTAGAATGTGTCTCATCATCTCATGGCAAACGGACGGATCTTCATCCGTTTATAGTTTCAGCCAGAAATCATGATAAATTTATATTGTCCAAAAAAAAAAAAGATTGAGCTTAGATTTGGTGAGGTCTGAGAAAGCCGAAACTTTCAATTAGCATATGTTAATGTTAAATTTATTTATTTTTTAAAAAATATCCACTGAAACTAGTGTAAATCTGTCGTAAGAGTAAGTAGATACAGATGTCGTTAGAAAGGTTTTTTTTTTTTTTTTTTTTTTTTTTTTTTTTTTTTTTTTTGAAGTACCGCTGTGAGAAAGTGATGTCGGATTGATAGTGAAAATTAATAAAAAAACCAGGAACATAAACCTGAAAGTCAGAATGAATAAGCATAAATAATTAATCACGAAGCAATAGTACATACACTCAGAAATCTAAGCAAAATAAGTAATTAACTAAATCTGTAATAATGGCATTAAATAGTTTGCCTTTTTCTGTGTGTCTTAACCTAATAACCCTCAACACTTTATTGACAGGACAACAAACAAAGCTCAAACAAATGAACTAGAAGTATTTAATAAAAAAACGTATCAAACAAATTGAAAACATTATTAGCCTAGAAATAGAGCTGGCAAAACCTGCCTGACCATAAATAATTATTATGCCGACCGTTCCTGATCAGCCAGAAAAATACTCAGAATTGTCTCCCAATGAATTCAGAATGCCGTGATGGCGTGAGTGCATCCCTTCTTCAGGCATTATTACTTTACTCACTGCACAAAATTATCAATCACATATACTAGATATAAGTATAAAAATCACCCCCCCCCCCCCCCCCCCCCCCCCAATTTCAACTCTCTTAAAGAAAGAAAATATGACCACAAGGTTAGTTTTCAAAAAAAAGCAGGGAAGGAGTGAAACTGACATATGTTAAATTCAGAAGCCAGAGGTCCAGGCTTGGAAGTTGGAATCATGCATGGCCACTCCCTGATTGACATTGTCTTCATGGAAAAAGGCATTCTGCTCGAACAAGTTGTCAACAAAATCATTGCTTTCATTACAAGAACCTTCTTGAAGGTGGAGCTCCCCTGGTTCAAAAAAGGCCCCATTCATGTTACACCATTCCTCCTGCCCATGGCATACGAATCGGCTTTTGTTCATGTTTACATTTCCAATAATGCCTCCCTCATTTTCAAGTATCTCATTCGTTTCGCCACACTCCATGTAAAGTGGGGTCTCCCTGTGCGCAATTATTCACACAAACAATACTTATTTATTTCTTTGTTTGTTTTATCGGGTACCGCATTATGACTAGTTAGTCTAACAAACATTTTGTACACTTGTTAAGTTCTTAACTAAAATACACTCTGTCATCTTACGTGGGAGGAATCGAATCAGCCGGTTCGTCAATAACTGTCTGATGGGCCCCACCCATTTGAGCCCACGGGATGTCCTGTGTGGGGTCATTTATTGGGATGTCATATCCAGTGCCAAGCTCAGAAGGATCCCTGCTGTTATCAAATTCACTATGATATATATTTAAAGTTCAGTGGTACATACTGATATGATGCTTAATAAAAAATAGTTCCACCAAGTACTCATTTAACTCCCAGGATAGTTCAATAAGCTTAAATTGATCATCAAATATGCAACTAAGCCTCATACATGCGAAGAAACAGTATTCGTGCCTACAGCGTAGATCTCACAAATGAACTTACCTCTGAGGTAGCATAGGGTTAACTGGAAGCATAATTTGTTGACCATCAGCCATAGTGTACCAATATGGACCAGGTTCGCCATTTATTTCAAGCGGTTGATTCATTCCACTCTGAATATTAAGAAAGATATAAATTTGTTACAAAAGGTTTATCATCTTATTACTACTAAACAAAATCAGGAACTAACAGTAGTATTATCAAGAACTGCTGCATAAGCTAATTTCTTTCTGGATTGTTGGGTTCACTAATCTGTTTCACATCTATATGGCACAATAACCAATGGATGGCTTAGATGGTTACAAAATTACAATACTATGAATTAGATTAACTTACTTACTGAGCATGAAACTAGAAAAATAAACGGAGAAAACTCAAAAAGAGAATGATAGTATTGTTAACTGTTACAAGCCAAAATCAGAGAACTGGTAACGTACCTCACCATTGTAGGGTAGGTCCAAATGGTTCTTTGTACAGCTTTCCTAGTGAAAAATAGATTCATTAGTTATCTACAAAATAAATAAGTAATATTTATCTTCTTTATTAAAAAAGAAAAACTGTCCTATGTTATTTAATAATGAAGGACATAAACAGAAAAAACACAAATTTGGAAGTAAACCTTCAGAACTCTATTATGAGTTATTAAATTGTTGATCACGTGCTCTATTTCCATTACAAGATTTATGTCTTCAGTCTTATCAATATTCCCAACTTCCCTGAAAATTATGGAACACCATCTAGTCAGTATTTTCCTTCTTTTCCCAGTTTATTTTAAAGGTAAATTAATGTGTACATGCATGCATGGAGGCCATAATTTTACTGAATGATATTCCAAAAAAAGGATACAATTTTACTGAATCATTCAAATCAGAATCGGCATTGGTACTAATCATAAATTTTAATTATATAGGAAAAGTTCTAATTTATTACGCTAGTGGACCCAAGAATTCACGAGCTTTAGTTATCTGGTCTTTGTAAGCAAACAACCGTTGCTTCATTTCCTGCAAAAGAAAGGAAAATCAGAGGTCAGGAAAAAGTTATATTCCATACAAGAAGTTTTTTCCCCTATGTCACAAGCAGGTCTCGTTCGTGCCCTGAAGCACCTCAAAATATTTTGTAAGCCTCTATGGAGCATGAATAGGCAGTGTATATCACATTTAGCCACATCTCATATTTCATTCTAGAATTCCCAAATTAGAGCTACTTTAGCTTGTTCTTTTGCACTTGGATTAATGAGAATGAGAAATGAATTTTTGTACGGGCATTCTCCCGAAATATGAGTGACCTAAAGTTAAAGATAAGAATAATATTTGGTATATAGTGTTTGGATATTTGATAGCTTTGAAATATTACCTCAACTGGCTGGGAACTGCAAACGAAGGAAAAATAAAAGGCATCAGTAATATCAAAGACAAATTAACAGCATATTAAAAATGTAGAAAATCAATATTAACAAATACTAAATAAACTATAAAAAAAAAACTGACCCTTGATCGGCTAGTTGTTGAATATCAACCTCATGGTCAACTTTTTTGAATGTTTTCTTCAAAGCCTGTTTAGGTCAAATGAACTTAGGCTAACAGTTCAACACTACAATACACTAACCTAGTGACTAGTAAAAAAAAAAAAAAAAAAAAACTAAAATAAATAGTGCCCTACTAATTAAGCTCGTCATTTAGCTTTAATGATCTTACTGAAGGAAAATAAATCTATGGTTTGTACCACTAATTCCTCAAACATATAACTTTACATTGATAAGAAATTAGTACATAATTACTCGGTAAAATTTTGCTGTAAACTTGGATGATGGAACCACAGTGCATTCTATACAAAATTGCGACCAGCATTCCAGAAAAGGGAACAAAAAAGTGAAACTTACCTCAAGGCTTTCCATTTTTCTGCTCAATTGGAAGTCAGAAAGAATTTTAGTTAGAAAAGGTACAAAAAAGGACTTAAAATAATATCAAAATATAAGCCAATCAAAAGAAACACACCTTTTGTTCCTTTCTTGCGGACTCAGTCCAGCATATCTATTAATGACATCTTCAAATTTGCTAAACAATGACAAAAGAGAAAAATAACAAATAAAGAGTGCTAGACAGCAAATTATGAAGAGTGAAAAACTCGAATTAAATTAAAAGCTTCTGTGATTCTAGATTTGATTCTAGATTTGACCAAAAGTTCAGGCTGCTCAGAATATTGTTGTAACAAAGATGCAGATTGGGAAGAGGAATGGTACCTCTTTTCCCCCAAACAAAGGGAAGGTTTTCCGGTAGTGGAAAAAATAAGGAGAAGCACATCAACATCACACAAGATGGACAATTCTCTGGCCTTTTTAATGATACCAGTTCGCCTTTTGGAATACGTCACTTGTCGCCCGCCAGTAGTCTCTAGTTTTTGAATCTTTAGTTTGTTTCTTCCCATTATCTATCCAACATTTTCGAACAAAATACATCAGTATACAAATTGTAATAATAAATGTCTGATCAAGAGGGCACTCTTGGATCAAGTGATATGATATGCCTGATGATTTTTTTTTTTTAAAAAAAAGGAAAAAAAAATTGTCCAGAGCTAATTTCTGTCCCATGAAGTTCCTAAACTGAACGCAAAAATTTATAAATTGGTCGGTCAACTTTGCTTAAACCCTTGAAGCCACTGAATGTATTTTAAGTGGATATGATCTGATTAGTCTTTTGGTCCAATATATAGCTCCAGTCTGATTGTGCGAGTGAATTGGAAGGAGATATGGTGAGAAAGGCAACCAAATCCAGATAAGATAGAACAAGCTGAGGGGTTCTAGAGCTATAAATCAAAGATCAATAATAAATACGACACAATTTAATTTGGGATCAGTTGAAGAAATGAAGTAGTATTAGTGTTGAAAATGAATTTGCTTTCCGTTAAAAATCTCAAGCCTTATTAAATGAAATCAAGGCGAAAATTGGTATTCTGTGATATAATAAAAAGAAAGAAATTGGTGAAGGAGGTCTGAAAATGGGAATGGGGAGAAAAAAGGAAGGGGCGATGAGTTAAATCCAATCAGGCAATCACTTGATTTAAATAGTTCATTATTATTGTTTAAAATTAAAATTGTTTGTAGAGAACAGAACAAACGAACTCACATTGTATTGTACTGTGTTGTATTTGTGTCAGGAGCGAAGCAATCAATCGGATGGAATGGTTGCTTTACTTACGTACAACTCATTTCATCTCATCTCATAAAGGAAGATCGAATAAGAGAGAGAGGAACGAACAAGGATGAGAACAAGTAGCGAGAGCTAAGCTATATATAGAGAGCGAGAGAGAGAGAACCTGACTGACAAGCGGGCCACATGTCTGAAGCTCATATTAGGAAGGGGCCCCGAATGTCATTGGGAGTAAGTTCCGTTTCCGTACGGCTTGTTCACAACTCACTTTGCGAGAAATTAGGCGCGAGAGAGACGCTGCCACTGCGACAAGTCTGGCGACCGCTTTGGAATCGGAGCTATGGGAATGGGATGCATGCACCCGGTCTACATACATCACGTCCCCCCACTCGGGTTGGATCTAACCACACGGATCCGGGATTCCACACTGCTCCAACCGGAGTTTTTTATTTTATTTTTCTTTTTCAATGTATTACGCAATCAATTTATGTCTACAAAATTTTTATAAATCTATGCTTCATTTTTGAATTTTTTTTTCAATAAATTTAAGCTAGTTCAATGAATAAGTTCATAAATTAAGGATAATCTCGTTAAAGTTTTGAAAGCCATAATATATGTGTCATTCATTTCAAAATGGAAAATATGGAATCCACAAACAAAATAAAATTCATTTGTTTTTTTCTATTTACAAAAGAAATGTTTTGCGCAACTAACAACCTGAACATACAATATCAAAGAGATTTTCTATATTATTATTACACTAGATCCTCTTAGTTGCCTTGAATTAGTACGTCTACAAGTCAAGCTTGAAAAACAATGGATATTCTGTCAAATTTGAAGTCTTTTTATTGTTTTATGTGATTTGATAAAGCCACCATGATAGCAGTAGTTTTGAAATATAAAGATAAAATTATTACATAACATAAATTCAAAATTAAATTAGCATGCGGATTGTTTCTATATATTACAACAATAAACATTCAAACAATTTTTTTTTACGTTTGCAAAATTTATTTTCTGAGGTTAAAAACTTGTGAAAATAATGAACATGTCTTTTAACTTAAAATACAAGTGGAAGGACTAGTTTGAGAGAATAACCACCATCATTGGCTTTTGTTTCTGTCTTCTCCGAATCCAATATATATATATATGCCACCATCATTTTCTGTGTTTCTGCCTTCTCCGAATCCACAAAAAATATATAGAGAGGGAATTGATGTTACTTTCAAAATTTTATATTTTTGTGTTGATAATTTGAAGTACTTTACATGTGTCTATGCATTTCAGATCCTTTTAGAAAATGATTATTAAGTTAAATTTAATTGGTTGATTAATCCATTCCATAGTTTTTTTTTTTATCGTGATCTGTCATACTTCTCACTATCACAATTTTCTGCATTACTTAAGTAATATAGTTATTATTTGTACACTCGTATTATTATTATTTAATTTTTAATGTTTGTGAACATGTGTAACGTCATTCATTTATTGAACAAAAAAGAATGGTGCTATAAGTGCAAATGTTTTCATAACTGTTACCTCATATTACAATTGACAAATAATAGGAGAGAGTTGCAACATTTATATCGAACACCATATCAAGAGCATCTCACAAAGCTTCAAAATAATAGGATAAGGATCATTGACAATAATAAAATAGGGAAAAAAAAAGCCTAAATACTCATAAACCTATCCCCATACAGTATAATCCGTAACGGATCAAGACAATAAAATTTGACTTACAGTCATTCAATTAACTATAGAAGAATTGTGTACACTAAATCCAAGTTATTCCAACCTGTATCCACATGGACATGGAACAACATTCAAACTTCACAAACTAAGAGAAGAGCGGGTCCCACTTGTGCCATTGGCAAAGAAGGTCTTGCCAAGTTCGGATGCACATGGTGCTTATAGAAATAATAGAAGAACATATCTCCTCATCTAAAAGAACACGTGCATCTGTCCTCATGTAACCATTCATACAATGGCTCATATTACTCCATGGTATGGGTCATATGAGTTGCCACACATTAGATTCACAGAGGAAAGCCAGAGAAAACATTACAGCACACTGTTCATTCCTTATTAAAGATATATAGTTTTTTCAAATATATCTAAAATATAGATAAATTTGTGTGGGTATCCTATTCTATTTTTAAAACATGAGAAACGACACGGCAAAATTATTTGCGATTGGTTGCTGTGTGAGGCAAATTTTTACCGCATCTTTGAATTTTTACTCTGTAAAAAATTTTGTACCGAATTTACTCGTCAATAATATGACCCGCTTCGGCATTTTCCACTTAATTGGAATCGCAAACCTTTTTTTACAGAGTGCTGTTCCGTCCCTTCCCAACTTATCCCATCGCAAGGGGATAGCAAAAATGTCAGTTCGCTGTTCTTAGTCGCCGTCCCAAGCTCCCAGCACCTTAAACTCAAGCCGCCTCTCTTCTTCTTTCTTCGTCCATCCTCTTCTCTGACTGATTTCCAGCACGAAAACCCTAGCTTTTTTCATTTCCCTCTTGATCCCATTTCTCCCTCTCCATCGCAAGACAGGGTGTTACCTCATCTTAGTATCAGTTGCATCTTCTCCCTCTCCCGTCTCCTCATAATGAAAAGAAGGCAAGGCACATTCACTTTTTCAATCCATGTCGGAGGAAATCTCAGGTTTTAATTTTTTAACAGATTTTTTAAGTCTCCACTATGGTTGTTGCCTCTTACTGTTTTTTTTTTTGGAGTCCCGTGGAAATAGACCAAAAATTATTCCCTACTTGCAAGCACAATTACAATGTCAGTGAGGTCAGGCCTACATTCGCTAGATTTTCTGTTATGTTAGTTCTTTTTAATTTGTATTCCCAGTTTCATGATTGTTATCATGTCCAGTGCTGGAGAAATCCATTAACAACTTCTCTATTGTTTGTTCCTCTTAAAAGCTTTTGCAGACACATTTAGTGTCATGTTTACACTTTATACTTGATCTGCTATTAAGAATGGACAAAGAAAAAGAAAAAACATTTGGAGACAAGAAATTGCTACTATATGTTTCCTTTACATAATTCATACTGGTACTAATTCTGTAAGGGTATAGATCTGATGCTGATAAAATTCTAATTTCGATGAGATTTTTTAGTAACAAAGGATGAGCTCGAAGAATTTGTAGGTAGCTTGATTTTTTTGAACTTTTCATAATTTAAATCCAAAATTAAACGAAGATATTGAAGAAATTATAAATAGATTATCTCATTTAGGCAATGATGACAAGTGAAAAGGATAAGATCAGATGCTCTGTAGATAGCTTGGTTTTCTTTTATTTTCAGAAATATAAATGCTAAATTAAAGGAAGATATTGAAGAAATTGTAAATTGATTTTTATTGAACCAAAATGTAAATCAGAATTGTGTATGGTAATATCAGGTTATCAAGATTGAATTAAAACATAAAATTCGATTTTACCAGCCTAACTGTACATGTTAAGAATTTAACATGTTTATTCTTTTAGATAGTCCAGTGTGATCCCTAAGTTGCAATTTAATTGAAATTTGAAAACCATCCGAGATGGAGAGATCTGGAAGTGCAATTTAATTGAAATTTGTAAACCAGCTGTTCCGACGTAGAAGTGCCAGGCAGTTGATTTCTCCTCCGAAGACAGCCCCAATAGCATCGTTGTTTGTGAGGTTTCTTTCCTTAAACCTTAACCCTATGCCTGCACTCCCATAGAGTTGCCTTTTTTGGTCCTTGAAACCCTAACCATTAGATTTGTGCTTCTTTTATTAGGTTTCGAAGAATAAGAGGATTTCAGTGAGAAATTAGGATGGAAATGTCATGCTAGATTTCAGAGAGTTCTTTATCAAAGATAGGAAGCAACCTCCCGCTAAGAAAGGTTTTATTTCTAATTGTCGATTTAATTTAACCTAGCAAATTAAAGAAATGATTTTCTTAGTAAGATTAATTAGTAACTCTACTGTACAGGACTGTGCCACAATTTTACCACTCTATAATGTATTAAAGTCTGATTTTTTTTTTTCCTCTTCCTCTATTTCAAGGGATATCTCTTTCTTTGTCCCAAATATTTATTTTTATCAAAATAAAATCTAGCTTACCAAAGTAAATACTTATTCTAGGACCTGTGGTTTGAGGTTATTCTATTGATCAGCCTAACATACATGTTAAGAATTTAGCACATTTATTTTTGTACTAGATTTAACAACTTAGATTTTTCAGAGGATTGCATATGAAATTCTTGCAATATCTTCTGCTTTATATTTTCTATTTTGACCTTTATACTTATTTTGGGCTACTTGGTTCTAAATGCACAAAGCTATTATCATGAAATGCTATCATACTTTGTCCTTCGATACTTAAATTAAATTGATTTCCTCTTCCAATCAGGTTAGCAAGGAAGCTTGCTGAAATGCATGGAGCTGAAAAAACTTACAAAGGTTCCGGTTTTCATGTTCACAATATTATAGGAATTGGTAACGATGGTCCTTACCTTTCTTACTTTCATATATTAGTTCTGTAAATCTTTTATGGTTATTTGCAAATTATATTGTGTATTTTGCTGTAATTGAAAACAACATTGAAGCACCCTGGTTGTTGAAACCTATGCAATGTTGTTAAGAAAAGTCTTGCCAAACACCCTTGCTGTTTATATTGACTAAATTAAATTTTTATCTTTGTGAATTAATAATTCAAGTTATTAATTCAAGGACCTAAATTTTGGTCCAATATGTCTTTATTTAAGGTCAGTTTAGTCTTTTATTTTGATATGTTCTAATACAGATGGTGATAAATTTAAAATCCTTGCAAATATTACATGTAGGCTACAAACATGGCCTAATTGGTCTTTTAATCTTAAAATTCATGCCTGCTACTTTTTTCATTAACAGGTTCATATATTTATTATTATTTATCTGGATTTGCTACGTTTCATGGCAACACTTGGACAGATTATTGGATTAAGATTTTTTTTATTATTTTTTTTTTTTGCCAGAGATTGATTAGGCTGCCAATTGAAATCGGCACCACAATATATGATAATCTTATCATATTGGAAGGTATATAACTGAGCTAACATTATATCACGATATGGCTCATTAAAAAAAAAAAAAAAACGAGTAAGCAAGGTATATACTCTATCCATGATATAATTTGTTTTATTAAACAGATGATTGTTTATACATGATGTGACTGACAATTTTCTCACTGGATATGATTTTAGAGTCGATGTTGTGGAAAAAAGATAGAACGATGTTGATTGCTCGATTGGAATCTGTTTTAAGAAGATAAAATGAAGGAAGGAATTAAAGGTAACCCAGAAATTATTCCAGGAGTATTTTGGTCTACACTATGAGAAATTAAGAACTTGATACCAAGAGTCCACACGTTTCCATGAAGAACGATCAGAGGTCTGCCGACATCTTATGAAATGTGTAGAAGGATACCAGCAATTTTGTCTACTTGACCAAGATGTGGTCTGGAAATTGACTATCCAATGCATCTTTTTTTCTTTTTGCCCACACTCACGAGCTGTGTAGTTCATGTCACAAATAGATAGCTCTATGGGTGGCTGAATTACTGTTGTAGACAAAGGGGCAATAGCATTATGTCATGCTGTTCAGGCAGTAGTTCCTCAGTTCATTAACAACAATATATCACAACTTTTTTTATTTTTACTGATTGTTTCAATCTAGCAATAAGCATAGATGAAGAAATTATACTGGTATTACCATCATGGAGAGCCTTAAAATAAGTGATTGATGCACAGATAAATGTGGCAAATGCAGCACCAAGAGAAGCTGTACATGGGGCGCACCTATTATCAAACCAAGCAAGGAGGATTTCTCGATGCTTTCAGGGGATATCTCAGCAAGACATTTTGAAAAAAATAAATTAAATTAGTGGGATTGATGATTTACCAAGCAATTATTTTCTTATATCCAATGAATAGGTATTAACTTTACTGTTGTGTTTTTCAGTAAGATTCATGTAGAACTTTGAATTTGTTTTTTAAAAACTCAGCCTAAGCCCTTTTCAGTCACAAAAAAAGAATATAAAATGATGTCTTAGATATACATGGATATATACGTTTTGGTAAAAAGATAAACTTATAGGCTTATAAATTTATATCATGTATAATGTTTATGAATTTTTTTTTCTTTAGATTATGTAAAAAGATTGATTATGCATGCATCTTGGACTTAATGGCAATATCGATTTACATTATGGCAATTCCAGTAGATTATAGATCGCCTATACTGCAAGTTAGGGAAAAAATTGCAAATAAATTATATTATATACCAACTCTTTTATTTTCAAATCCATTTGGTTGGAATAATGGGATCAAAATTTGAATGAAATCACCGAAGCTCGATACTAAATTAACTTTAACATAATAAACTTAAAAACCATTGCGAACTAAACATTGAATAATTACGATTAAAATTAAATATATACAACATATATAATTGTTTCATCATAAATATCACAATTCTGAACTTTAACTATTGCAAATTTTGGATGAATAACATATTTTTAATTTATTAGAAAGTCAAATATCGAGCGAAGCTCGATTAGCCCTCTAGTATATATATATGTGTGTGTTTTTTTTTGCCAAGTCATAGATGGGGATTATGAAAAGGACACTAGCTATTTCTAGTATCTTTCGTTACTTACTAATTAATCTTTCATGTGTACGAACAATTAAGTTCCATTTTATAAATTGAGACCAATATATGTAACATACAATTTATTTGGTTTATGATTAAACTTTAAACGTGACTATATAAGTATTTATAAGATGAAATATCACAAAATGTTGTTCAGGTTTAGCTAATTTGGTTTTCCACAATGAACATTAATTAGGATTAGGAATGACATTATAAGCATTTGTAGATGAGAAATAGCAGATTTTTATTCTCCTTTAGTTAATTTCATTTTATATATCGCAATGTACTGTATCAAGCTTCTATATTAATCTATGATAGATTACTGGCTATATTGATCTATAAACGACTCAAAATGTCCATGCCAAGTTCGTCTCAATTTAAAATTATATATACTTAAGTTTGGCGAAATAAAAAATGAATAAGTTACTATATTGATAATTATTTCGTCAGTTGTCAGACAGTTGTTTCGTGAAAATATAATGGTTCTCAAGACATCTCTTTGCATTGCAAATATTAGCAACTAGCAATAAACCCAAAGAAAGAAGAGGAAAATATCTTGTTGGTAGTTTTGTAGAGGAGTAAGAGTACTATAGTATAACTAATTTAACAACACTTTTACCTGACAATATATGATACACGAAGTCCTAATAAATGTCGCTTCAAATATTTGTTAATGTAATGATAAATGTATAACTTGTGTCGTTGGAGATGCACATGCATGACTTAGGTATAGAAAATATTGCAATTTATAAGTGATAATGCACTAGTTTTCATATAAAAAAGTATTAGTTTATAATTGAAAGTTAGCTGGCATAAGTATTTGATAACAAAAAATCATGTGCCAATTTATACGTAACAAAAAAAATAGCCTAGTCATAATTATCTGACAGTCCATTAAAAATGAGAAGTGTTCCAAGTTCCAACCCATATAAAGCTAATGAAATTCAACAATTAATTATATGTGTATATATATTAGTGAGTTTTTGTCACATGATGTGGTTGCAAAATTCTAATCAACTCGTAAACAACAATACATATTCCACTAACAAAATAATTAATTATATAAGAGTCCATTATATTAAAATTATATCATGAATACTACAATCTGTAAATCAACGGCTGGTATTCGAAACCTCACACTTACTAAATCCTCGAGTCTGACTCTGTCTCTTGAGAAACTTAAATTGATATTTTCCAAGGCTGTCTTAATCTTCAATTCTCCATTACAAACCCATATAAATTTGAAATTGAGAATTATTAGACGATCGAAATACAAAATTAAAATTAAGCATGCTGATTTAACTTGATGATTTGGAAGAAATATTATTGGGCTCACTATACCTCACATCGTTCTAGGCTCTATATATTGGTATCTCTAACACAAAAGAAAGTTTTAAAAGGACAACAATACATGTTATCTAAAATAAAAGAAGTGATTATATCATATCATCAAATCTAAAGCATTTATATTATGGCAGAATTAGCTAAATTTAAAAATCATCACGGCTCAGTAATCTATCTATAACAACAAAAAACCCTTTTATTTTTAGGATATGACAGCATTACTTGCTAAACTCCCGGATCTAGCATCCTATAATTTTTCATAATCCGAAAATAGTGATTACAGGTGTGAAACTAATTGAACTATATAAGTTAGAATAAAGTTAATTTAAGCATTATTTGATCAAATTATCTGCCATATGTCCATGACCATAGCATCCTCTGTTTATGATATGACGTACAGCTAAACTTCATTCCATACTATGATTTTATATATGCTTGAAAAAAATGAGAGATAGAAGAGAAGGAAGGAGGAGAGAGGAGGAGGAAATATGAGAGAAGAGGATGAAATAATTTTCACATGTTCTACATTACTTCATTTCAAAAGTCAGAATAAATGAATATTAAGGAATGAAAAGAAGGTGAAATTCTTCCCACCTATCACTTTCTTTTCTCCTTAATAATAATATGAAGCAAGGTTAGATCTCCTCTTTTGCCCTATTTTAACAATAATTTTATATATGTCTAAGATATATGTACATATTCTCATGTTCCGAACCCGCATCATTCATTAACTCGCAACACGGTACCCGTTATTACTTTTAACCTGGTCGTCTGTATCTCTGCAATTCTTCATCATGATCGTTCGATCTAATTTCGACGGTTAAGAATTTTGAGTTTTACAGATCCGGTATTAATCACGGAGCATCCATTATTGATCGGACGGTTGTGATGCCGAACTGCACTCTGCAGGAACTGCAGAGGCCAGAGGATATCATTCCGTATCCGACCTGTCTGGCTATCACCGATTCACAAGTAAATCGATTAGGTGCAGGTCCAATATTTTGATCTGTTTATAAATGAATCGGATTGAATATTAACCCATTTACCCATCAGGTGGCCCCGTTTATAAGTTTTTTTTTCTCTTTTATTTAAACATATAAATTATACCTTTGTACATAAAGTTTGCTGAGTTTAAGAAGAAAAACATAGTACTAGCTACCTGAATAAGATTAAACTTGAGCAATTTTAGATGTAATATTAATTAAATATCCTACCTAATCTTTTTGTAAATCTATCTTACAACATAGTTAAAATATTTCCCTATGCAAACATGTCTAACCAACCCTAGCCCGTATTACCCGCCAACAGGAACTAAGCAAGTCGGACATGGCACATTTATAGGTTAATTTATAAAATAATACTTATCAATGCCCGCCTGCAGTATTATATTTTTTGTATCTCATTGTTTTAAAAATCTGACAACTCTGACTGTTTATTTTGATAGATGCTTATCATGTGCGTCGGCAACCAACCAGTGGGCGAAACAGGTCCCAAATTAGAATTCTTATCATCTCTTACTCATGATAAGATTCTTGAAAATTATAATTAACTCAATTTTTTTCTTTCTAAAATTTTTTAAAAAAACATAGACAGACAGATAGAGAAATATAACTGTCCTGAATCGAAAATAAACTAAATGCAATAAATTCACTTAAAAAACAGTACATTTCCTTAGAAGCTTAGCATATAAAAAAAAAAAAAAAAAATAGTTATCAAGTATGCCATCCACGTCATAGTAGTTAAAGTAACAATTAGTTCAAGATGGGAAACTATTTTCCCTAAACATGTCAATGGCATTTGCTGCATGCAGATACTAAAACGTAACTAAAAGTAGCACAAAAAAAAAAAAAAAAAAAGGAGACAGAGAAGAGTGAAGAGAAGTACAGTGTTGCATCAGAACACTCGAGTTGTACTAATTAGATCAATCAGCAGATAAGTTCCTGGAGCTGCAAGGGGGGAGAGATAAATTATTAGCTTTCAATAATATTATATATAATCATCAAGCTTGTAGATCTTTTGACTTTTCATTGTTACATTTTGTATCTGTTCTATGTTTGTTTACTTCTAAAATCATCATATAATTATCTGGATATAGAATGAGAAAAGATGACAAGTCAAAGTCCTATCACCCGTTTGTTCTGTTATCTCGATCCTTTTTACAGTAATTGCTTGTGACGGCATGCTTTAGGTTTAAACTTTTGTAGGGGCAAATATAAATTATTTAAAAGAAAGAAAAAGGTGCAGAGACCAAAACTGATCAGTTAGGCAGGTCTGTTAGTGGTTGAGACAAACAGTTTGCTTCACGAGCCATATCATGAGTACCCCCAGAAACTTCCAAATTCTTATCAACTTTGTCAATATTAAAGTAGTCCCAGTATCCTCCTTCCTCGGGTATCGGGGCTACCACAGTTGATGGGGCAGAGATGGAGACATTTTGTCCAGTCACTTTCCTATTTAACACCATTTAACAAACATTTCTCATTAGTACATCAGTAACAAACTACTTCTAGTTACTAGAGCTCTGCTGGTTGTGATTAGTATGAAGCTGGTACAAGTTCATGCAATATCATGCAAGCATCCAGCATACTCAGCTCAACCCATTAGGGCTTAAAAATTTTATTTATGAATGATGATAGTATTATTGAATTGGCGCTTATTTGCACAATTTCCAGTAGTACAAATTTTTACCTCTGAGGAAGCTTCTGCACATCCCCCTTGAATAATTGAGGAGCTGTGTTACCTTCATTTGTGGGGGAGTTCATTAGGGTTGGAGGATTTGTGATGCTACATTAAGCCACAACCACACATTTTTCCATAATTAGATGATATATCATAATAACGATAACAATATAAAAAATTGTTCGTGTGCGAAAAGAAAGAAAAAACATTGATCCTCTTTTGTAACGCATGGTAGCAACAAGGGAGAAGGTTAGGTTTGCAGACTTGTAATATGTTTTACCCTTTTAGGAGTGGTTTCTGTGGAACTTTCTTTAATGACAAAAAAAAAAAGAAAGAAAAAGAAATGCAAAGCTAGGTACATGTCTGATATAGGAATTCCATTCGAATTGTGGAGATGCACAGTAGAGTGGGAAATTCCTCCACCATTTAAAGCAACTGGACAGTTCATCGTCTGTAATATAAATGTGAAGTCAGATTTATTTTTACAAAAATTATAATGAAACCTAGTTTGCTCGATGGTGTGATTTTCTATAAAGCTAAACCATACACTGTATTCTTACTAACAAAATTTACTCTCGAGTTAGCTAGAATGCTAAATTATGCACACCACCTAGATGCAAAAAATTGTCAGATGGTTAATAAAAAAATGCCGATTCTAAATTGGCTGGTTACCCAAAAGTACTGGACCTTCCTTAGACTTTCCAAATTCTGGTATTATTGTGACTGAAGGAACAGTTCTGGCAGGTATCTTTCATTGGTGCATACTAGATTGTACAGGAGTGAGATGTTACCATGTTTGGTAAATATGGAAGGTCTGTAACCATCTGCATATAATTGTTGTGCTGAGAAAATAACAAAGAATTGATCATTAGTGCAGCTTAGGTTGCTGTAACTACAGAAAGGAGGGATCATTATGCAATTTTCATTCGAAATTTATCCACCTGCATTCTGTTCCTTCTGATTAACGTCTTGATGGAATATTCCATGGAATCTAAGAGACCAATATCGGTGGTTGTAAAAACTTCATCTATGTATCTGTATATATACAGAATTTGCAAAAAGATTAAATTTGCTGAAGTCAATCAGCAAGAAAGAGAGAAAGATAAATTTTATTAAAAGTTTGATGAAATTATTACTGCAGTGGGCCAAGCGAGTTTCTTGCATGTTGTATGTCCCGAGTCAGCTTCAAAAAATCCTGTTTGCTCTGTGAATGAAGAATCGATGCTTACAGTCAACACTAAAAGAGAAAACAAAGACAGCAAAAAACATAGGACATCCCAGTGAAGTTATAGGTATGTGTGGGAGTGTGTTTGTTGTTTCACTTGGAAAAATGTTGGCACTTTTCGTCAAACATGGAAGGAAAAGAAAACATATTTTGTGTTCATCAGTAATTGAGCCAAACCAACCTTCACTGCCCTCAAGGGAACATCATTCAGTTTTTATTAATTCAACACCAGTTCTACTGTTTAATGCTTTTCTACAAGGTACAAAAGAGTAACAGATCGTGGTACCTTGATGGCAGGGGAGATTTTAGGGATCCTGAAGAAGTTGAATAAACAAAAATGTATGAGAATTGATTACACAATTCTACTTGTTCCCGAAAGGGTAAATTGACATGAACTTGCCCCATAAACAATTCTCTGTCTCTGTTTAGCCAATTGTGGTTAAAACCCAGTAGGCACCATATAAATTGGTACTGGACCTGACAAAACTGGTACCATGTCTGGTACCACATCGGTTATTCAGAAAAAAGAAAAAATAAATAAACCAAAAAAAAAAATACCCAAGTTTCATGAGCTTTTCAACGTCAACTTCATGATCCTTGTCCGACTGGAAGGCTTTGCTAAGAGCCTATTTATGTAGAATAGTTTACACAATATCCAATGCTAATATTAAACAAATAAGAATTATAGATGAACTCCCAAAATTTAAGATTAAGCTAGCAGACTAATTGAGTGAATTTAAATATTTAATAAATAAAGTGCATAAAGATGTAAAGTTTTGGATGGGTACCTGAAGACATTCTCTCTTTCTGCTCAATACAAAAGAAGAATAAAAACGAAAAATAAAAAAGGATGTTAAAAGTGGAATAAAAGAAATAATATGCATACAAGTTTGAAATGCTATATATGATGACCAACATACTTTTTGTGTCTCTCATTGGGATTCTGTTGAGAAAACTTCTTTATCACACCTTCAAAATCGCTGAAAAGGGAAAAGATAAGACAATAATTATATTCGAGAAATATTTGTCACCCATAACAACATAGAAACAGATTTATAATAACTCTGTGGGTTGTGGCATAATCATCAAATAAATTTCCACAAGCCTAATATCATCGAAACCAACTCTACCTCATTCATTTCAAATATGGACCTAACATGTGAATTAAAAAGTAATAAGAAGAAGAAGAAAAAGAATGAAACTAATGCGACAAAAACCTTTTGGGTCCCACAACAAGATCAGGCTTCCCCTTGGGAGAAATGGTGAGGAGAAGAACATCGGTGTCGCATAAAATGGCCAATTCCCTCGCCTTCTTCGCAATTCCAGCTTTCCTCTTGTTATATGTCACAAATTGTTGGCTGACAGCCTTCGTCTCGATTTTTATCTTATTCCTCCCCATTCTGTTCAATCCACAAAAGAAAGTTTATGCAACTAAGTTGAAGAAAGAAACAAGAGCAAAAGAAATGTATTGAACTTGCATATATTTCCAGGTAAGTAATAGCGATCAACAAATATAAATGGGAGCAACTCTCGTGCCGTCTCGTCTCGTCTCTTCTCTTTTGAAGTTTGAAGGGTTTTAATAAGAACCTGGAACGCGGTGTTTTTCAAAATAGAACCAGGTGTATGAGCCGTGAACCAATGAAAGGTGGGTCCCATCAGAATTAGGTTCACAAGACGGTCCTCATTCCGAACCCAATATAATCTAAAAATAGTTCTATTTTAAAAATCAAGATTTTGAGTTCAATTTTAAGTTCAACCTCCGATAATTGCAACGGTGTTATCGGCTTTATTATATAAAAAATATATTTATATATTTATTGCTAAAACACCTCTGGTTTTTATCTCGCTAAATTAAACAGTCCTCCATTGCGCGATCTTGCCACGTCACGTAGTACATATTTCGTGTACTTTGTCAGGCCAACAGTTACAAATTTGAATTCTATATTTAGAAAATTTTAAAATGTTTTTTATCCGAGAAAAAATTATTTTGGTTGCCTTGTCCAAATGGTAGTTTAAATTTTATAATTAGAAAATTTTAAAATGCCGAAGTAAAATTATTTTGGTTGCCTTATCCAAATGGTATTTGGTCACTAACTTCAGTCTACTTAACAACCGTTCTACTTCAATTGCATTTGGTTGATTTATTTTTAAAAAAATATATAAAGAAATGAATAATTCTGCAATTGCATGGTTTCATCGGATAGCAACTTGAGTTCAAATCGAACGATCCATGTCGTTCGTTCTATCCATGCTGTGTTGTTTGCGTTTTCTTCAAAGCACCAAAACTAGTAAATTAAATAGCCACAACAGATCAACAAATATTTGTATATAATTTCGTTTGCGCTAGATATAATGATACATCAATAATAAACATACACAAATCTGTTGAAACAAATATATTGTTTGTTGCATGCGTATAATTCATTCTTTTAACGTAGTTAATTACTTTCTTGGATCCTAAATTCACCAAAACTAAAAAGATTTTACTGTGTTCTTATTATAAAAGGGAACACCAAATATTATACATAAAAACTACCATAATGCATTTTATAACTTCTTGGATATATCAATTCAAATAATGCATGGAATGCATTTTTATTATACTTGCATACAAGTTTGTTTCTATTATGCCTAGACAGCGGCTGTCTAGTTTTTCAAAAAAAAAAAAAGTTTGTTTCTATTAATTAAGAAACATTCATTAACCCAATCTTAAGTAATTTTGCTCGAATATATATTTATATATAGAGAGAAAGGCTAACGTGCCACCCATTTGTCAATCCAAACCGTTTAAGTTGTTCACCCATATTGAAATACCCTTGGTGACCAAATTTTACATTTTTTCAATTTTTTTTTGCTATTAATTATGATATTTTCAAAAAAAATATTATAATCAAAGTATTTCAAGCCCATCTCATTTCAAAATATCATAATAAATAGCAAAAAAAAAAAATCGAAAAAATATAAATTTGGTCTCCAAGGATATTTCAGAATGGTGATCGACTTTAACGGTTTGGATTGACCGTTTGAATTTTGGATCTCGAAAAATGACTCGATGAAAAATGGATGGCACATGTCACGGATGGCACATTCTCTCTCTCTATGTGTGTGTGTGTTTTCAAAATTTAATTAGATACCAAAAAATTTTGGAATTTTCTCATTTTAAACTTCAATAAATAATTAATATTTAATTTTTGGAATGAACCCTTGAAATAAAAATATTTCAATTTTACTTTTTTAAAAAAATATAAATCTTGGAATTTTTTTGATACAAATGGGTAACAAGAAGATTCCAAAAATAGAAAGTGTAAAAAAAATATAAATTTTTGTTTGCTATGAGGAGATTTCAAAATTTATGTTGGGTTGATTAAATTAGATTGTCGAATTGCAAAATTATCAACCGATAAGGCCATAATGCATGGAAGCCTCACTCATATTATTTAACAGACATTGCATTAGGTATGTAATAACGGTTTATAATTTTTTTAATCGATCAAGAACATATATGAATATATTTATTAGAATAGCTACTATCTAAATATTATCAACTTATATATACAAAAAAAAAACCGAAACTTTGTTCAATTTTGTAACAACCGCTTGATGTAGTTTGCGTTGAATTATACTCATCTTATGTACTCCAAATTTTTCTTCAAATACGGTTTATAACAATCCTTCACTGTTGAAATAGAAAACAAGATTAATTTTGTGCATATTGATTCATGTATAAAGAGCGTTTAATTAATCAGATATCTCTGAAATTAACTAATAGGTGCTAAAATAAAATTTCAAACCATAATATATGAACTTCAAAATTTATTCGGAAACATTATGAATTGTTCCATAATTCTGTTTTTAAAAAAAAATGAAATTACAATTAAAATTCATTAATTTATAAGACTACACGGGAATTAAATTAAACCTCCAAATGTAGGATTGTTTTACAAATAATTATGCATTGTTCCATAATCCGTTTTTTATTTTAATAAAATCAATTCAATTAAAATTTATTAAATTATAAGACTACACGGCAACTAAATTAAGAGCTAAAATCGAGAAGTTTTTTATCAAATTAAATTAATTTCGCTTATATCAAATTAGAAATGAAAAAAAAAGAATTCAAGTGAAGCTCATCATCAGAAATAATTGAATGAATATTAGTTGAGTCTTCTATTCTCCCTGTCCCACTATCCTTCTGTCTCATCGTTTGAGACATGTACGTGCGTGCTAGGTCATGACATTGTTTTGGTCCCCGTTTAATCATTTTTTCCCTTCGCCGCGTTGGATTTGGTCACAGAGCTATTCTCATCAGTGTTAAAAAGGACAAAAAAAGAAAAGAAAAGATTATACATTATCATTAAGAAAAAACGTGTCTACATTCTCACTTGAAGCAATTTGCTCCAAAACTTTCTAGTAATGAAAAGGACTAAATTAAGCCCAACGGTACGGTCTCAAAATATAAAAATGCACGTTCCAAGTAACAATTAAGTTTCCCATGAAATAGATTTAGAAACTAATCAGCCCTAAACACCTAGGGTGTGTTCGGAAGTGGCAAGAATAAATAATTTGAACTTATTCGGACTCTTATTCATATTCTAACAAAATTTTAATATTTAAATATGAAATAAAGAATAAGGATGTCTCTATTCAAATGCTCTATTCTCACTCCATCCAAACATACCCCTAAAAGATAAATTTAGAACCCAGTCTTCACCTCGATAAATAAATATAAATAAAAATACTAAAGAAATTCAGAGCCTACTCGAAATCTGTCTAAATAAAACGACCAAATTCACTTAATTAGCAGCCGCTACCAAGCATTTCTATTTTCAAAAAAAAAAAGAAAGAAATCGATCCAAGTTTTCCAACGACAGAGAGTGGGAGGCAGCATCCGGCAGCGGCTGCACTTGCGCTTCTTGTTGGGGTGTCAGATATCCTCCTCTGTTCAGTGGCCCCCACAAGAGGGGGTCCTGCAACTGCGAGTGAAGAGATGCTTCTACTAATCTTTCTTGTGCCTTCTAGTATAATAAATTAATAAAAGGATAGAAATTAATTAATTTGTTATCAGAGATGCAGACAGAATGTATTGTTGGATTGCTAGTTACTGTACTTAATCGGTCCCAGTGTGATAATTAATCAGTTGTGCAATTACATTACAAGTTCAATTTGCATGGATAGTTCCTGTAATTATTTCCTAACACAGCTTCTGTAAATCTTTATCGTTTAAAATTTAACTTGTAAACTTCTATTCATAATGTAATTGAGAAAGGGGGATGTGTAAATTTTCGAATACAATGCATACCTTGGCTTGTTTATTTTTAGCTAATAATTCCACGATGTAATTTTTCATCGCTGTCAATTCATCCAAGCTGTCTATTTTATCAATTTCATTGATATGTATGTAATTATACAATATAAGGTTAGAAAAAAAAGTGAAAAAATGGGAAAAGATTTATGACAAATACCAGATTTTAGATGATGACACTTGGTATGTTGCACGTCCGATATATATCAGCTTCAATTATGTTACGCTCAGTGGCCAGTGCCAATGCTTTACTTTTTCCTGTCTTAATGCGGCTATTATTAGAGTTTCTAATTTAGTACGCTAAAGTGACATTAATTCTAGGCTAAACTGATGAGCATGCTAATTATGCTAAATATAATGACAAGACATAGTTGAGGTCACAATTCCCAAAAAAGTGCTAAAAAAAGCTTATATATGTAGAACATGATAAATAATATTAATTTAACATATTAAATAACGGAGTTCATGAGCTTACTCCAATGGTGTCCAGCCCTCTGTAAATCGAGAAAAGCATAACGTTAGAAAAAATAATTTAGGTGAAAACTATCAAGAATTTACAATAAATATTGCCGGTACATACAGGCGCCATGAAAGGCATGTGTTAATCTTAACAAGTTTCATTATGACTGACATTATTCAGCCAACTCATATTATTCCCCAATTGTGCAATTGAACCCCCAAAGAAAACAAAAGAACAAGGAACAATGAAAATCATGCTTCTGGACAACCACTGGAGTCTAAAAGGGTAATTGTAAATAGAACACTGATGTGTACGGATCGTCCCCGTACACATGAGTCGTTTTTCGAGATCCAAAATTCAAACGGCCGATCCGAACCGTTCAAGTTGTTCTCCATATTGAAAAACCCTCAGGGACCAAATTTTACATTTTTTCGAATTTATTTACTATATATTATGATATTTTCAAAAAACACTACAATTGGAATACTTCAGGCCCTCCAATTTGAAAATATCATAATATATAGTAAAAAAATTCTAAAAAATGTAAAATTTGGTCTCCGAGGGTTTTTCAATATGGAAAACAACTTGAACGGTTCGGATTGGCCGTTTGAATTTTGGATCTCGAAAAACGACTCATGTGTACGGGGACGATCCATACACATCAGTGTATTTTATCCATTCACATATATTCCTGTATATGTACTCTGACTTTAGCAATACAAGGTCAGTAACAAGGACTAAACATTTGTAATACTAGAGAAAAGGAATAACTAAAGTGTATGATGTATATAAAAGGAGTGTTTTAAATAATAATAATAATAATAATAATAATAATAATAATAATAATAATAATCAAAATGAAAGTTTCTTCAAATTAAAAAAGCAACTATGATCACCTCTTAACTTGGCTCTCCTGCAATGAATGAGTTAAACACCTATTTGTTTCTTTGGGAAATAAAATGTTTCCAACCGACCTTTGTTACTAGTTCTAATTTAACAACAGCCTACTTATTGCCAATTTGTTGTCGCATCATGAATTTATATATGTATATATATATATATATTTTTAACACAGAAAAATAAATTAAACTGGTCGAGCAAAACTGCCAAAGAGGTGATTGCAATTTGCAAAAGTTAACCTTGAAAGTTGAAAGTTGAAACCAAGAACAAATGAACAATCCATCCAATTTAATAAATAAAGAAAGGCCCGGGTGGACAATGAAAGGCCCAAAATGCGCAGCCGTATCCGGATAGAATATATTTTTATGGATTTACAAACTTTGGAGGACTGGTGGAAAAAACATAAAGAAATGGTAGATTGCTTTCGTTGAGAGTCGAACTCAAGACCTCCCGCTTACTAAACGGGTGCTCTAACCAACTGAGCTACGAAAGCACCTTTGATAATTCCAAGATGAAACTTAAAATTATTTGGTAAAAAAATACTCACTCGTCAAGATGAATGATGGGTACATTAAATAAGTTATAATATTATACAAATGTGGTGGTAACATTAATAATAGTCATAGTTAATTTGCAATTAGATTGTACATGTACTTTGCCGTAATTTCATAAAATATGTTGGCATTAAGTTGGAAAATGTTGAAGATGCCTCTGAGTTATCATATCAACAAAAGTTTTTGGAAAGGAAAAAAGAAAAGTTAGTCATATATCATATTTCTTTAGCTAGAGAATCGGAAGACACATGGAAGATACACAAATGGAGAGTGATAGAAGATCCGGAGTGCTTAGAAGAGAAGCAATTGAAAGAAAAAAGAACGCTGAATGCTTCCCTGTATTATTTCTCTCTCGAGAATCATATCTCTTTTTGTACCCAATTTTTGTCGTTTTTCGTCCAGCGAAAAGAAAACACCTTTCTTTTTCTCTGCTGCTGCTCTCTCTCTGGCTCTCTCCACTCGCCTTCTCTCCTTCTCTCTTCTCGCGCGCGCGCTAATTTCACCTCTCTCTAGGGTTCGTTAATTCTTAGTCTAATTTTTCGAGAAATGGAGGCTGATTCATGGAGCCGCCTCTCCGCCGCCTCGACGCGCCACTCCCGATTCGGTGAGTTTGACTGACCCAACATAATCACCACTATACTATTATCTCCCAACTTTTGTCTACCATTTAACATTTCTTTTCTGGTAAATTTGTTGCCAAGCTCATGTCCGTATTTGGGTTTTTCATGCCATAGGTAGTGATTCAATTTCCTCTTTCAATTCTGTCGTATCTTTAGTGTATATGGTTGATTTATTTACAAGAGGAATTGCAAAATTTTAGTATTCTCTGTCAGATTGTGAACAATCTGGTGTTGGATTTGATGCATCTGTCAGATTGTGTTCAATTTTGCAAAATTATTTTGGTAATTGTGCTTTTGAGCGTCTAGAGCTGCTACAAGTTGTTCATATGTTTGGGTAAAAATTCTCAATTACTCAAAGTTCTATGTTTTTAAGCATTTTCCATACATTGAACATCAACAAACTATGCTACCTTTGTTGTTTGTTCTTCAATAGGGTACTGAGTTGATAGTATTGGCTTATTTTGAGTATACTGTCATATATAGGATTTTGTAAGATGTTACAACTTAGAACACCTTATTATAATATTATTATTATGAATTAACAAATCCTTGATATTGTACATGTACAATTTTAAACAGGGGCATTCTAGCAGAATCTTTTGATCAGTACCATCCATAAATTGTTTCTGTTGTGTTACTTATTCTTAGGGGATTGAGTATTTTAGAGATTAAACTGTTGCTAGGCTAAATGCCTACTATATATTGATATTAAATAAATGAAAAGAAGTTAAGTATAAAGAGTGAAACAAAAAAGAAAGGAACTATAATTACAAGCACACTTAAAACCCTAAATGTCATACAAAAAGATAGTTTCAATCTGACAGGGCCAGAGGCCTTGGTCATCTTGTCAATCACATGCTGCACCTGAGAAGAGTTTTCATGTGCCTCATTGTGCTATATTGCACATCTGACTTGACATTGCCATAAATCTGACATGTTGCATTTGTACACTTTTAACTTTCCCTAGGATTGGCTATAGAAATGGGCCGTAAATTTATTTGGCTGGTATGAAGTTTGCACAAACTATTTATATCAGTACTTCTATGGTTTTAATTAATTAGTCCTTTCTGCATTGTTTTACCATCTGTGAGTGCCCAATCTGGCAAACTTTTTTTTTTTCACAGGAGATGTCTTTTTAGGGTTTGAGGAGGTGGATGGAGGAGATGATGAGCTGAAAGCTGAGTATCCATGCCCTTTTTGTTCTGACGACTTTGACCTCGTTGGTTTGTGTTGCCACATTGATGATGAGCATCCTGTCGAGGTTAAAACTGGGGTAGTTTCATACTTTCTTTTTCTTGCATCTCTTATGTTTAGTTTATTCTGCTGTATGTTGCAGTACTAGTAGTTGGCTGGTAATCTGTACAGTATCTTGACTGCATAATAATGGACCAAATAACTTTTTCCATCTTTCTGGCATTTTATGTTTCCACGTTGATTTGCTTATTCAATATTTAACAGCCCAGGGTAAAATGGGTCCATCAACAAAAAATAAGTGGACTTTAAATTGATGCTACTTTTAGGTTGAAAGTTAAGCTAACTTGAGGTTTTTCTGTATAGTTTAAGTTTGGCTTATTGCATCTTCAGCGGTGCTGATACTAAGATTGGTTTCAATTTGGCAATTGTATTAACAGTACCGTCATGTACTAAGCTGAAATTTTAATTTTCAGTGGCCATTGAAAGAACTCTTGAACCTTGAATTGGAAAACAAGACAAGCAAATCACATGCTAATATTCTGCATTTCTTTTGTTTGTTTCTTGTGTAATAGATTTGCCCAGTGTGTATGGAAAGGGTTGGGATGGACTTGGTCGGGCACCTCACATCACAGCATCCAAGCTTCTTTAAGATATCCTTTCATTTTATAATCTAAAACTTTTTTTTTTTTTGTTTATACACTTCGATGTAGAATATTACTGTTTCATTTCAGCTACATTTGCTTCCTGGATTGAGAAAATTACTTGTTAATGAGGTTTAATTTTGGGATAAGTGGTATGATTGAGGATCTTTCAACACATAATTGAGAATCAATTGGGGCTTTGTTAATGCTTAGTCTTATGAAGAAACTAGTGCAATGAAAACTCCCTTTTCAGAAGTAAGTGGATGAGTAAAATAAAATTTAAACTGACAGCGAAGAATTCTGTCACAGGGGCAATCCACTGTATAGTACTAAAATAATCTTTTCTCTGTGTGTGTTTCACAACTAATTGTTGTAGTAAATAATGCTGTATCAATACTTTCACTGTTTGTTGATTGCCTTGACTATGGTCTTTACATGCAACAAAAGAGAAGGAAATCACGCAGAGGCAATAGAAAGGATAATTTCCAGGCCTTATTTGGGGGTTCAGGATTTGCAAACCTGCAATCAAGTGCTGCACCTGATCCGTTGCTGTCTTCTTTCATCAGCAACCTGCCGGCCATCAATTTGTCCAAGGACACAAGATCTAAGCCATTGGATGAGAGGGATGCTGATTCAGAATCTTTAGAGAAGACAACTGTACAGAGGTACATTATGAGAGTATTATAGATCTGTCACTATTACCAGAGTCCAGACATGTATATTTTGGCAGTTGCAAGTAGTTTATTTTAGTAATTTATTTTGTTACTTTGTTTAGAGTTATGTTTATTGGTGTTTCCATCGAAGTACTAAAGGAATTGGGGGGAACTTGTAAATCACAATTAAGGGGAATGCAAAATTGAACCCCAATAGAGGTCTAATTGCACAACTGAAGTACTTAATAGTGTAACTTTGCTATATTAAACTTGGTGTATCTTAGAATGCAACAAACATGCTTTTTAATTGTATATATCTGTGCAAATAGGATTGAGCCATCAATACCAGTAGAAGAACAGGAGGAGAGAGCTCGTAGGAGCCAATTTGCACAAGGCCTTGTTCTCTCCACCATATTTGATGAAGATGGTTTATTATAACTCCAGGGGGAACTGTCTGCATATCTTTGGTGGTTGTGGATAGCAGTGAAGTTGCATTGGAAAGGTATCATTTGTTGGTGGTTTTAGGGAGGAGGATCTGGGCCTATATATAGTAAGAAGAAATAAATAAATTATTATTGTGTGTAGCTAATTTATTTTATGTAGAGAGGTAGTGCAACCATGTAGGGAGGGAGTAGCGATGTGCATATTTATTAGTAGAAATCACTAGTTAATGTTGCTGGATCGATGTTATATTGGCTATTATGGTCATAACTTTTAGCATCACTGTTTTTTGTTATTAATATTTTGGATATTTTCTTCTGTTTTTTTTTATGGAGGTTGTTGGTAGTGCACTTAATTTTAATACCGACTCAATTCGATTTAGGCACAACTGCAGAGTTTGAAACCTTGTATTACTGGGGCTAATTGGGAATGATTGTTCATGGACAAAAGGAAATAATGTTTGGTGTTTACATGTGAAGGCGGGATGTAGGTGAATTACTTGCCATCAGCAATTGTACATTGTGCGGAGTTCAAATCCTGTATATTTCGTCTTTGAACTGTCATGTGTTGAAAGAATACCATTAGAACTGTGATGGAGATTCGAAACCATCTCAAATTTGGTTGTGGTTGAGCAATGTAGATTACTTTACTATCAGTTTCAGTTTCAATTGTTGAGCTTCAAGAACCTAGTGGAGCATATACATAGTGCTCTACGAATGAAACTGGGGCCAAATTCAGTAAACATTTAAGTAAAAGTTCAATAGACAAAGCAACACTTCAATATATCAACACTGAAAGCATATGAAGTACCAGAAATAGAACATAAGAAGTTAATCATATCCGCAAGTAAAAAGGGGATTTTCCAGTTATGTTGAACATTATTAAATTGGATAAATGAGCAAATATGATAAAACACTATTATTAAGGGTCAATTTCCCTCCAATTTTTTTTTCTTAGTGTTTTTTTTTTCCTCAGTGAACAAGAATTCCCAAATACATCAAAAGGGAAATGAGCTACCTTGTCCGTTGAATTGAATTTAACTTGTAATAATTTAATGGTAGCGATTTTCGTCGTCCTCATTCAGGAAAAGGTATAATAATAATAAGTTTGCTAAATACTTTGTCCGTTGAATTGAATTCATAAACTCTCTATTTGAATTTAACAAATAGAGAGTGCGCTTCATAAAATCGCTCCTTTCCCTTTCTTGTTCCCGTTCCTTCCTTTTTCATCACACAGAAAGAAAAAAAAAACAAAAGAAGAAAGCAAGAAAGAAAGAAGAAAGGAAATTTGAGTGCTTGCTCCTTTGTCGCTCTCGTCTCTTCCTACTTCCTAGTGCCCCTTTCTCGCTCTCATCTCTTTGTCTCCTTATCCTAAGCTCGAAGCTCCCTGTGCTCCCTGTGCTCGAAGCTCGCCTCCTCCTCCTCGTCAATCGGTGTGCAATGACGGTGCTACTCCTTCTCCTTTTCCTCTCTCTTAATGACACAAATATCTCCAATGAAGGAAGAGCTCCGTTTAGCAATGAGCTCACCCTCACATTATACCGCCACCCCAGACCAGCAGTTTATGAAGCGCACTCTCTATTTGTTGTTAGTAAGCTCGCTAAAGGCTGCGATTTTCGTCGTCCTCATTCAGGAAAAGGGTAACAATGCTCACTTCTAACTCCATTAAATTTATTTAATCAATTATTGTGTTCCTTAACCTTCGTAGATAGCAAAACATAATCCCGTTTCATTTGGCAATTACCCATAGTTTAAGGTGTAGAATGCGTTTCAATTCTAGAAATCTTTAAGGTTTCTGTCTGTCAAAATCCCCATTATTCCCCCATCTCCAAAATATGGGTATCAGGGTACAGGGGCGGAGCCAGGATTGAAAATTGGAGTAGGCGGAAGGTCAAAGCTTGAAATACTAATATTAGTTGATTATGATGAGTCTGTTCATTTCACTTTCTTAAGTATCCAATGCAGTCAAGCTTCCTCTTTTTCATCTTGAGGCTAAAAAAAATATGCAAATATGTAACGACAATGAGTATACATCAAAATATAATCAGAATTGTGCTGGGCAATATCAGTGTGAACTGTTGCACACTAATTGTGCACTATGGAATTTATGAATGTGCTTCAGTGATTTGGGAATTATTGCTTAATACACTTCTTATTAAGATCAAAATCATAAAATTGCAAACGAATTTATACAAATAATTTTAGAGCCAGAGGATTGTGAATTTGGGATTTGGGGGCAGGGGCACACCATGATGGAATGCAAACTAAATTACCCGGTTGATTTTGACAAAATTGTAAAGTTAATAAATTGATGTGGTATACTTGTGCTAGTATTAATCCACATTCCATAACTAACATGTAATGAATAGGAAGAAAAAAAAAGAAATTGATCAATTAGGTGCGCAATATTTACTTGATGTACTGGGTGTATTTATCAATTAGGTGCGCCTTTGTACCGTGATGGTTTCTTGAAGCTAAGTGGACAAGTTTGGTCTAAGTCTTAATGGACTTTTATGTTTTTTAGAGTATGCTCAACTCTAAATAACTACTGTCGGTAAATTAAATTTTCAAATATTAGCGTATGACTCGCCTACGCTTGTCCCCCCTTAAATCTGCCCCTGTCAGGGTATTTCTGTCTGATTGTGTAGATCTACCAAAACACATACCAAAATTCTGTAAGGTTCAGTCTTTGAACGTCCAAATTTTGCCCCCATCTTCAAAATAAGGTTATCAGGCTTATTGCTCTTTGAATATCTAGGTTTACTAGAAACATATAAAAAATGTAGTTCCATTCCTGCATAACCAACTAGATAGTAGAACCCACCCCCTGAGAATTTTAAAATTTTCTGTTCAGTACATGAATTTTGTCTGAAAACTTTATATGGTTTGTTTCTATGTAATACCATAGATTTGACATTAGACTTGTCATCCATGAGGATGGGAATTTTGAGCTTCAAAATACCAGATCCGGAGAGACCTTGTGGGAAATTTCCACAAATGACCCGCTTTCATCCCAGTCTGATCTGTACATTCCCGATAATCCTGAGTATTATCTTTTTCCTGGGCAACATGCCCGCCTTTATGTGCTTACAATAAACAAGAATTACGAGGTACTATTCTTTTAACCAGTTTCTCAGTGCTAAATGCTAATGGTTTCCTTAATTCTCTCTTTTGTTCTCCTTAGTATATGCAATATGTAGATTCCCCAAACATCCATATCAACAGTAAGACAACCCTATAGTTGATACTTGCAGAATATAACTGGAAAATTGAATTAATAATCGATACAGTCTCATCTTCATTTGTATATATTCTGGTTAATCTCATTTTTCCCCATTTTATTTTAATTTCTAGAGACATCCTCTCTCAGTTGATCAGTATGTCCACACCACACCAGAGATAAAAGGCACGGCAGTTGTTCTGGGGTCTAAATTGTCTACTGAGTATGTTGTAGATGCTTGTTCTGGAAATTTGATTCACAAATTAGTTCCAGCAAATGTTACAACATTCTCATTTTCTACTACTGTTGATCACAGTCCCTCCTTATCACATCAATATGCATATATTATGGTTATCCGTACCGACTACACGATAATCAGTTCCAACTTCACCAAAGTTGAATGGAATTGGTCTTATGCCTTGTTTACGGCGTACTACCTTAGTAACTATGCATGCGTGGTTAATCCGCCCATAATCCCTATTCGGTTCCAGGGAAATGGGCATATTCTAGCTTGGATTGCTAACAAGGAATCTTTTTCAACTGAGAACTTTAATAAATCTGACTCAGCTTCTACTGATGGGACCAGACATAAGAGGACTGATGTGAAAAGCTATAACATTCATTGCAGAAGGATTGTAACCACTCTTTGTATATTGGTTTCCTTAGCCTTTTTTTGCATATTGCTGAGAGAAGAAATAAAGGAAGAAACTAAATCCTTGTTTTGCAAGTTGCTGATAGGTGCAAGAAAAGGAAAAACTGAAAATACCATGGTAAGTGCAAGCCAGGGTGGTTCTAGAAAGAAGAAGAGGTATCGAAATGTAAAGAAATGCAAAGTTAGTGGTAACATGTTTGTGCCCACTTGTGAAATTGGAAAGGGCGAAGTTAGTGGTAACATGTTTGTGCCCACTTGTGAAATTGGAAAGGGCGAAGTTAGCGGTAACATGTTTGTGCCCACTTGTGAAATTGGAAAGGGCGAAGTTACTGGTGACCTGTTTGTGTCCACTTGTGAAATTGGAAAGAGTATAAATGGAACCATTGTTGTAGAAGGCACTTTAGATGGGCGACCCATAGCTATTAAACAGTTATTGCATGCTGACTATGCACTCCCACTCCTCAAAAACACAATCAGTGATTTGATTAAATCAGACGCACACCCAAACATTGCCAGATTTTATGGATATAAGTCAGATTCTGATTTTATATACATATTGATCGAAAGATGTTCTACTTCATTGTTTGGTATGGTCGATACTAAAGATGAAAGGCTGTGGACAGACGATGGGTATCCTTCCCCTCAACTTTTAAAATTATTGAGGTAAGAAACCTTATGCCTTTTGCATTTTTATATTAATCAAGTTTTTATTTCAATTGAACAAACTAATGATTACATTATTCGCAGGGATGTAATATCTGGCCTTATGTATCTCCACAAATTGGGAATTTTTCATGAAAACTTGAAGCCTGAAAATGTATTGATCAGTGAAGGAATGGTGGAAGGGATGCTAATTGCCAAGTTGTCTGACATAGGCATAATAAAAAGGCTGAAGGTAGATTCTTCGCATGCTACAGGTACTTGGCACTTCTCCTAAATCTGGGTTTCTTCTTACTTATTCTTTAGTCTCTTTTAGAGAAAGTAGTGGTGAAGTGTGATATAATTTGAGTAATCATATGCCCACTACTTTACTTGCATATGTCAGTACTTTTACAAATTTATGGTAACTTGTTACAATTGTCAGTACTGATGTGTGCATTGTAAGGTGAAAATATGCTTTTATTAAAAGTATATATCGGTGCTGATATGACCAACAATACAATATTAAAGGTATAATAAGTTAATAACTAGTCAATTTTTACTTGGTTGTATTTCTTAGGAGAATTTGTTTTTATTTGGATAAAAATGTCAACTATTATGTCATATTGGGCAAGTCTCCATCTTCAAACAGACAAAAAGGTAAAAATATTAAATGAGGAACAGTTAAGAGAGCTGGAGTTGAGGGATGGGCATACTACTGATGAAGAAAGTCTGGAGTGACCACGCAGACTTCTCTTCAGTTTTTTCAAATTAAAATAGCTGCAGCTTAAACTTTAGTAATGCTTGTGTATGCTTGTTCCCTGTACTGGATCGTTTGTGTTTGTGAATTGGGATTATGTGCTTGTGTCAGGGTGGAAGCTTGGATTATTTTTTGTGTAGTTTACGGTTTTAGTTTAGATAGTGGATGGATAGCTGGCTGTGTAACGGTTTCCATACCACTTACTTCTGTATTGAACTCTTTTATGTTTCAATGAAGTCTATCTCAGGCCTCTTTTAGTCAAAAAAAAATTTGAGGAACAATAACATGTGTTTTTATGACACATCCATCCCCTAATAAAAAAATTTGGGTATTTGAAATTTAAATTTTTCTTAGGATCAGATAAGCTGGAGCAGTCACAAAGTCAGAGCAAAGCAGCAGATGTGTTTAACCTAGGGTGCTTAATATTCTATAGCTTAAGCCGAGGAAGCCATCCATTCGGAGACTTTCCTGAAAGGGATAAAAACATCAAAGAAAACAAATATGATCTATTCTTGATAGATTATATGCCGGAAGCATTGGATATACTTCATCGGTTGCTGGATAAGGATCCTATAATGAGGTATAAATTTTAATATTTATTTATTTTTTAAAATCTTGTTTTAAACTCTGGAGTAAAGCTGTCTTACACAACACTTGCTCATAGAGTCATAGATATGTTCCAGTTATGAACCTGGTATTGAGAAGAGTTCCAAAGCCAGCATTTACAACTGCACTAGAATTATACTGTATGAATGATGTTGTTACTGAAGTTATATATTTAATATCATAATATATTTTGTGATAGCATTATAAGAGGCCAGGGAACAAAATAATGTGTTTCAGCTCACACTAGCTCTATAAAATAATGTATTTTACTGTCAATGTCCAGGCCGGATGTGAAAGAGTTGCCGAGCCACCCGTCATTATGGGACTATGAAATGAGAGTGTCTTTCTTGTGCGACACAAGCCTCAGGATGAAGAATGCGAATCAGACAGATATAGATAATTTGGAGCGTCTAGGGCCAGTAGTGTTTGGTAAAAAGTGGGATCAGAGCATGGGTTTGGCATTAGTGACTAATATGAAGCTGCACGGTCAGTATAGATTCAATTCCCTAAAAGATTTGTTGAGAGCAATAAGGAATCAGCATGCGCATTATGTAGATTTACCTGATGAAATTAAGGTGAGTGGATTCAAATATGTAGTTTCAAATTAATCAATTTATATGAATTCTCACATTATGAAATATCGTTTGTAGGGGATCTTGGGATCAAATCCAGACGGTTTCGCAAAATACTTCGCGAAGAAATTTCCGAATTTATTAATTGAAATTTATAGATTTGTTAGGTCATCATTCCGTAACGAAGAGTTGTTTAAAAAGTACTTCTAATGAGATAGTGGATTTTTTTTTTTTTTCCCTCCATTGAGATTGGATTGTAGGTTTTGTATTGGATTGTAATTGCTGCTGTAAGCTTTATTATATGGCTTTGTATACATATACTTTTTAAATTAGTACATAACAAATAGGGCCTGTATACCGTCCATGATTTTAATAATAAGTAATTTACCATGCGCCAATTCACATGAATCATATTACTAATTGTGAGAATAGCAGATGGGACCATGTCACTTGTGTCTTAAGTTAAAAATATTTAATGATACACTCAATCTATTAAAAAGAAATATCAAATCCACTCATCGGTACCGCCCTTGTACCCCTTTATTTGACTTGGGCACACCGCCATACCACTTTCTTTCATTTTCTTTGTCACCGAATCCCTTACAAATCAGTGGTCTCAAAAGAAAGAAACGCAAGTATAGCAGGGGCTGGTGCCAAGGTGTTTGTATAACCAATTTTATTGGACATAGAAGGTATGTGTATAAGTTATTTGATTATTTTGCCCATTTTATTTCCTTGTGATTTCTTGCTAATTTCTTTGAAGTTTAATCAAATCCAAATTTCATTACTGGAATCCATACTAAATCAAAGTAGAGGGATTATATTTGAATTCGAAGATCTATATCCATACTAAGAAGGATCTTATTTCCATATTTAAAACAAAGACAACGTAAAATATTTTTTTAAAGATCCACTTTTTCTCTATTTACCAAAATACTTTTTTTGGACGCTAATAATAAATCTTTAAATTGTTATTTTTTTTGTAAGTAATAGAGAATATTGTAGGAATTACTATAATGGACTTTTAGAAGAAATATTAGGAGTTGTTTCCTTATTAATTTGGATCAAGGTGGGTTTTGATATTGAATCTGCTGTATATTGAATCCGTTATAGAACCTTTCTTTAGCTGTCCAGATATATTAGTTTGTCCACCGGAAAATATAATAAATAAATAAATAACCTCAAATATCTCGTAATTTTTGTATTGGGGAGGGGCAAAAATCAATAAAATTGTACGATAATAACAACAAATTAAGAACACTGCCGATTATGAAAAAAAAAAAATTATATACGTGGCACCGCCCAATAAATGCTATTAATCTATGCTAAATAGAAGCAGACTTTCGTTGAATCATGAAAATTAAGATTAACATATAACTTAAACTCTTAAAGTCTAAACAAATTAACCCCATATATACAAGCATCCACATCGGCCAATTAAGCTTCTTTACCATATATATATAATAATAATTATTATTATTACCTAGCCTGCTATTCGCTTCTCATGGTCATGGCGCCTACCAGCAGCTTATCTCGTGCAGTTAGACCTGAAAATTTGGAGTCGACAATAATTGCAAGAAAAGTTGTAGAGAGTCGCAAGGGTTCATACCCGTTGAAGGTTCTAGGGTACTCCTCATTGCGCAAGGCCCTGATTGGTGTCAACAATTGTTTGAGCTCTCAAGTTTTTGGCATCGGCGGATTTAATTGGATCATCGATTGCTATCCTGATGGAGACCATATTGCTTTCTTGGTGAGGCCCGTTAGAAGCAATATTAATGTGAAAGATGTTTTTCTTGTTAAAATCTCCTTAACCTTGCTCGTCCAAGACGGCATTAAGGCTTCATCTAATTATCACTTAGAAACCGATATAGTAGAAGTAGCCGAGTTCAATGAGTTCCGGCGTTACTATGTTGGAAGAAAAACACTTGAAGAACCAAAGTTTCTTAAGAACGACTCTTTCACTATAAGGTTTACAATTGAGGTTATGAAAGAATATGTTAATTTGGGGGAAATTAGCAAGGTGCAATATTGTTCCCAATTAGTTAAACCCTCCAACTTACATCAGCAACTGATCAGTCTATTAGAAACCGAAGAGGGGGCAGATGTGTCCTTTCAAGTAGACGATACAACTTTTCAAGCACATAAATTTGTGCTTGCAGCAAGGTCGCCAATTTTCAAGGCACAACTCTGTGGTACAAGTACTAATAATACTATAGAAGAAGATTATGAAATACAAGTCGAAGACATGGATGCATGGACTTTCAATGCAATGCTTCATTTCCTATATTCCGACTCACTACCTGAATTTTACGAGCTGGAACACAAAGGCGCCGCATCCACTTTACTAAATCCGGCACAACGTCTACTGGTAGCCGCTGATCGGTATGGTATAGACAGACTAAAACACATATGCGAATTAAAACTATATGATTTGATTGATGTGGATAACTTGGCGAGGATTTTGACTTTGGCTGAGCAGCACAATTGCCCCCAACTTAAAGCGGCATGTATCGAGTTTGTTAAGGATCCTGAAATCTTAGGTGCTGTCGTCCTAACTGAAGGTTTTGAGCATATGGTTAAAAGTTATCCCGCAGTTTTGAAGCAACTCCGTCAAAAGATCAACCAGGCCAACTCTGACTCTGGCTCACTACAAGAAAAAGGAAAATCATGGTTGTTTATAGCAAGATTAATTTCACCGCACTTTTTATTCAGCTTCGTAATTGATGCTATTGGAAGATTTTTAAAAGCATTTCGGAAGGGAATCTAGCTAAAGACCATATATATATGTAGGGATAGGGATTGAATTCAATTGTTTCAGATTTTTATGTAATCTCGATCGATCTAGGCCTTCCTCAACTCATTCGGCCACCGAATTTACCCATATTAATTATATGTTCATAAAAATATTTGGAACGTATATGCTTGATGCTCTTTTCCCAATTATCAAGCCTAGCTAAAAATAATTAAAACAATTTTCTAATTTTTTTCATATAACAATTCCTACTTTTTATAAAAGGATATATATCGAAGAACTAAAATAATAAAATAGATTATTTACTGTGTATTATTAATCATTGATCATTTAAATTAATGATTGAATGTTAGTGATGAATATAAGTTTATTGATTCTTCATTTCAAATAAAAAAAAATTGCCCCTCAAAAAATTTTACTGACTCTTCATTAATAAAAATAGATGGTAAAGAAAGTAATATCAAAGGGATCATATAAGACAAGTCAATCTAGTCACAAAAGATATGTATCAGATATGCTAATCAATATGCTTTTTATATTTGAGACCAAATATATATTTTGTTTAATATTTTTTTTTACTCAGGCATATCATTTGTCACTTCATTTTATTTTAACATTGTTATAATTTCAAACATCAATTGTGCACATTTTGGTAAGTGGTATCCTCTTATATTGCCGAAATTATTTACAATATTTAAATAATTAAACTAGACATGAAAGTCGTAGGTTCGTTAAATTTGGTCTACCTTCCCTGCGTTATGTTTTTTACATTGAAGAATAATTCAATTTATTTCGTCAAACTTTCCAAATTTATTTAATATAAAATATAAAAATTTCTAATATAAAATATTAAAAATTTGTAAGTTCTAAATTAGTAATTTCTTTCATTAAAAGTTGCTATATAAACTTAATATAAATTTCATGTCCAAAAAAATCTTACTAAAATTAATGATTGGTACGACTATATTTAATCGGTGTGACTATTTTAAATTTATTTTAAAAAAAAATTAAAAGCCGCGGTGCAATCTATAGCAGCCAAGGCTTTAAATATATAACTAGATATGGCAGTCGTAGCTTCGCTGCGCTATGTAAATTATAAAAAATTTTAATATAAATATAAAAATCTGTCGTAAAATACTTGTTAAAATTTATAGAAAAATATTTGTAAATTCAAAATTAGTAATTTCTTTCATAAAAATCGCTATATAAACTTGAATCTGGAAAAATCTTGCTAATATTAATGATTGACACGACTTTTTTAACTGGTACGACTATTTTTAATTTATTTTAAACAAACTATAAAAAAAAACTATTTGTGGCCACTTTTCATAGCGGCCACGGATTTAATATATACTTTAGATTTAGATATCTCTTAGATGTGCACTATCATTAACATTTCATATTAAATATCAATTTTATACAATGAGTTGCAACATTAATATTAACATCAACGTCAATATCACGCCATTTCCAGCTTCGATTCATTTATTTTTTTCTTCAAAAATTGACCGCTTCTGGGAATTTAAAATATGATTAAAAAGAATTTATATCTATACTAAACCGAAACCGAATTAGAGGTTTTTATTCTGAATTTGAAAATTTTGGAGGGATTTATTTTCAGATGGAGAAGATTCAAAAGGGTATATCTGATTTTTATGCCTAAAAAATAAACGCTCAGAATAACTAAATCAGAATTAAACCTTCTCAGACAATAATGCGGGTATGATAAATTGTCAGCAACAAAAAGAAAATAATATTTATAGATCATAGCTTATTTCAGGCTATCCTTTTTCTCCGACCTCATCTTGCTTTATACCAAAAGTCATTTTTATAAACAAACGTACTCTGTTCTCATCGACCTTGCTTACCATTGCCATGGCTACGTTGTCTCCTGCGGTTAGTCCTGAAATCCAAGGGACAACTGCGACAAAACTTTTAGAGAGTTGCAACGGTTCGTACCTGTTCAAGGTTGTAGACTACTCCTCGCGTAAGGGGCTCAGGTCCGGAATTTTTACCATCGGTGGATATAAATGGATTATTGATTGGTATCCTGATGTACGTGGCAGGGAAGACCAAATTGATTTCGTCATAGGTATTAGAAGCAATTACGTGAAAGATATTGTTAAAATGACCTTTACCTTGCTCGCTCAAGACGCCAAGACTTCATCAAATTATCACTTAGGAACCAAAGCAGCTGCCAATTTCCATAAAACCTGTCGTTTTCCATTTTCTATTAGAAGAGAAACACTCGAGGCACCACGATTTCTTAAGCACGACTCTTTCACCATAAGGTGTACTATTGACGTTATTAAAGAAGTCCGTTTGGTGGAATCCAAGGTGCAATGTTCCGAAATTCCACCCTCAAACTTGAGTCAGCAACTAACCAGTCTATTAGAAACCAGAAAAGGGGTAGATGTGTCATTTAAATTGGACGAAGATATTATTCATGCACATAAATTAATGCTTGCAGCAAGGTCGCCAGTTTTCAAGGCACAATTCTTTGGTCCTATGAAAGGTGAGAAAAATGCAAGTATAGAAGTCAAGGATATGGATGCATCGATTTTCGAAGCAATGCTTCATTTCATATATTCTGATTCACTACCTGGATTCTGTGAGGTAAAAGGCTACACAAAGTCTTCATTCGCTCAGGCTCAACATCTACTGGTAGCCGCTGATCGGTATGATTTAGAGAGGCTAAAACAGATATGTGAATTGAAACTAAGTGAATTTATTGATGTGGATAACTTGGCAACTACTTTGACTTTGGCCGAGCAGCACAATTGCTCCGAACTTAAAGCTGCATGCATAGAGTTTGTTAAGGATCCTAAAATCTTAGGTGCTGTTGTGCTAACTGAAGATTTTGATCATATGATTAAAAGTTACCCGACAGTTTTGAAGGAACTCCGTCAAAAGAACCATGACATCTCACTACAAGAAAAATGGCATATTGGAAAATTTTCACCGCAAGTCTTTTTATTTAGCTTCATACTTCATGCTATTGGAAGATTTTTTAGAACATTTTGGAAGAGAGTCCTCTCTTGGTAAATCATTCTTGATGACTTGATGTAGTGACTGAATCCTATTACATGTCAAGTTTTTCCGTGGAAATGCATCTCAGTTGGCAAGATATAGTATGTTCTTCATAATTATTTTAACAGAGCGAAAGCATAGTGTTTGTGTTTACACTAGCACAAGGATGAGATTATAGTCATCTCGTAGAGTAGTGTAGGAAGCACAGACCAACCTTGCATTAGTTCCCTTTGTATACAGTGTTTTATTTTGTATAAATTAATTTAACGGAAAGGAAATGCTTGTATTGGCTTTCTAAGCTGGACAGGCAGTACTAAAGTTTTCTAATTTTTTGCCATAAAGTTGTGGAGTTTCATAGGGTACCAATGTACGTTTATTGCATTATTGCGACAATGTTATGCAATGTTAACTTCCAGATCACAGTGTACCAACATTATGGCAAAGAATTTGCATTGAACTCTTTTTTAGAGCAGATTAGGTAAGAACTGCGAGTAATCAATAATGTGGGATAAGTACTAACAGTAGTTCCTAACATGATTAGCATTTAAAGGATGTACCCTTTATAACAACTAGCTGTGTGTTACATGACCAAAATAATGGTATTTGCTCCAAGTTTCAGAAAAGAAAACTAACTTATAATATAGCTAACATCTTAACGCCGGATGTCAGGTTTACTGATGTAAAATTCATATTTGAAAATGAGTAAAATATAAAATATAATCCCAATCCAGAAAACTTCACAATACTTATCACTATTAAGTAGTAAATAAAAGAAAAGGTCATATTTGAAGATATGGAGAATATTTTATTTTAATTTAATTGATTTTTTTATTTTTGTGTTGCAATGGCATCATTTTTTAGTGAATATCATCATCATATAACATTTGGTTGAAGTAAGGCTGCTAGTAGTAGTGAAGTACTGGAGGAGATGCTTCTAGGCATCATATATGAATAATAAGAAACAAAGAAAGAAAAGATAGAAAAGAAACTAACGAGCCTGCTTGGGAACGATTTTGTTTTAGCTTTAGGTACAGAAAGCTGCAAGATTCGAAGCGTTTCTTTTCTGTTTATCCCTCCACCTATTCAGGTCAGATATGAATGTACGAAAAAATTGGTTCACTGTACGCCTGTACCCCTAAACGAATGGGAGTAGATATATGATGTGTGTATGGTGTTGTTAAATTAGACTGCTACATGTGGCACGAATCTACGGTGCTATATTTTTAATCTCAATAAAATAATTAGTAGCGGCTTATAAAAAATATATAATTCGGTTTCCTAAACTTGTTTGATGCCTATATCATATTAAACAGCTAACTCGCTCTTTTGAATACTGCACAATAGACTAATGTGTTAAACCGCAACCAAACTATACGTATGTACATTAAAAGCATATATTTTGGAATAATTAGTGTGATGTGTTGTGTAAAGCACTTGATCTCAATAATCCTGCGTAAATAAAGAAACTAACTGAACCTACAGGTTGCAGCTTAATGCAAATTAATCTACGCTTCTTCTTTTTTTTTTTCTTTTTTTTTATAGAAGCATCAAATCAAATCCCAATTCGGTAACAAAATTTTAGCTGAATACTCAGGCAAGAACTAAAGCACTTGATCTCAATAATCCTGCGTAAACAAAGAAACTAACTGAGCCTGCAGGCTGCAGCTTAAAGCAAATTAATCTACGCTATTTTTTTATTTATTTTTTTTGTATAGAAGCGTCAAATCAAATCCCAATTCGGTAACAAAATTTTTGCTGAATACTCAGGCAAGAACTATCTAGTTCCATTATTACATCAAAAGTTGTATACTTCCGTAATAGATCACAATACAAACTCAAAAACAAAACCAAGAATACTAATTATATCAATAAAGAAAAAGTATGTATGCAAATACCAGGTATAGCCCGCTCCTATCTGTTATATGCACTAAAACATAATATCTGTGGTGTGGAATCACACAAAAAATCTGTAGAAAGGAAAAACGAACTCAAATTATTTATTATATATACAATCAGGTATCATCATCGATTGTTCATAGTCGCCTGAATCTGCTGTACACGAGCTTTGAGAGCTTCCATGTCAAGTGGAAAAGATGCACGAGGAAAAGTAGGAGGTGCACTCGCCATATTAACCTCCTCTTTGTTCTCCTTCATATTAACCTTCTCTTTGCTTCCTTCAAGTGTCGGGGGTTTGGCACTTTCCTTCGGTGGTGGCACAGTTCGCACATCATCTTCTTCATCTGAGTCTACCAGAGTAGGTGCATAACCAAGAGGTCTCCTCAATGTTCTACTTTCACCAGACTTGCCAGGAACCTCGTTTTTGGTTCTCTCCATAGACTCATCTTCTTCGTCTGAGTCTACTACCTGTGTAGGTGTATTATAAAGAGGTCTCCTTGGAGTTCTACTTTCACCAGACTTGCTGGGAACCTCCTTTTTAGTTCTCTCCATGGACTCAGCTTTTCTAACCTCTAATGCTTCTTCTTTGTTAGTGCGCTTCAGCAACGAATCTCTACCAGTGCTGCCAACTACTCTCCTGCTAACCTTTACCGGTTCTTGGCGGACTGATTCATTTTCACTCAAACCAAGGTAACTTTTTGACACCTTTGAAGAACTCATCTCCTTCAATTTTATTTTGGCTGGTTTTGCTAAATCTTCTTCTGATTCTTCACCATTCAAATCAAGGTAATCTGACACCCTTGAAGCACTGGGTATCTTTACTTTAATTTTGGCCGGCTGTACTATCTCTTCTTCTTCTTCTTCTTCATCCAAGTTTCTTCTATTTGGAGTATAATGAAGTGTTGTTCTCCTTGGAGCTTCTTTCCTCTCACTTGGCTCATCTCTATGTGTGGTATCTCCAAATGGGCTATTCCTTCTTACCTCATATTCTCTATTATTTGAACGACTTGGAGTGTAGAGCCTTTCTTCTTCAACTGACAAGTCGGCCGTGGATTTCATAATGGCAGGTCGGTTTGAGGGTTTCGGATCTTCAGCTAATAGTTTTACTGTGTAAGGCGGTCGAGTGTTGCCAGGTCTGTTTCTGCGACCACCAATTAAATAATCGTAATTCAAGAACTGTTGGTCTACTGGCTCATCTGCATCGTCAGAGTTGTTCTCTTTAGGTACATCTTTAGGTATGTACCGCAATGGTGCTTTCTCTGCTTTAGCGTTAGGTTCTTTTGTAATATTTACACCGGGCTTTGTCCTGGAGTCCCTAGTACGCATGCTTTGCGGTAATTTGCTAGTGCGACTCTCGTCGGAGCTTGATATAGATGTATCTTTGCTTCTCTCTTTAGCAGTAGAGAAGGGAGATAGAGAAGAGACTGAAAAATCTCCTCCTACTACTTTCTCTTCCTCATGCGCATCCACCAAATTCACTTTATCATTCTCATCATCAAAGCGCACATCTGAATCAAAATTTGGGCCACTGTCAAACTTTGGGCCAGCATCTTCATCAGAGTGTGACTGGTGTGTGCCCCATCCACTCAGAATATCTAGAGGAGATGAGTTGTCATTCTTAATTAAAGAACTGCTGCTAGTTGATCTTGGGTCATTGTCGAATTTCGTAACCGATTCCATGTCAGCTGGTGATCGGGGTGGATCCCATTCACTAGTGTTTGAAGTAAAGAGAAGTGACGAACTATCCTTATGTGCAGAACCAAGTTTTGGCAGTTTAGGGCTGGAAAAATTGTCAGAGGAGAACCAAGCGGTACCCCCTTTACTAGCAGATGAGTTTTTCCTTTCAAACTGAAAAGATGGTTCTTCCTCATACATCGGCCTATCATATGTTCCAAACCTCGAATCATCAAAATTCGGCCCAGTGGAATCAAATCGTATATTAGAACTGATAATCTCAGAGTCTTCCTCATCTATCTTGTCATCCCAAATGGCAACTCCTTGGGAAGCTGTACTTCCTCGACTGTTGCTATGGTTGTATCCAAAATTTAAACCAGAGTAATGCTCTTCATCATTTTGCATCACCGTTTTTTGCTTGGAGAAAGAATCTTCCTTAGCATACTCTGGAGATTTACGGGAGGCCTGAAGAGGAGTTACCTCATGTAGCTCACTGTAGCCACAGGAAGAGGTGCTCGAATGAGAGGATGAAGGAGATGGTGGAGCAACAGGCGGCCTATCAGATGTAGGTCTTAAGGGACCTGGTTGGGGACCTTTAGCATGACTTTTATGTGTCTGCATTGAGGAGGTGCTATGCATCTCTGGCTTAGAACTCACCTCTTCCATGTCATGTTTTCTAGGTGAATCTCTTGAGCTGTATGATTTGCTTGAGACATTGGATTGCTCTCGTGAGAGACCACCGTGTCTTGCCATGGCAGCGGCAGCCTTAGCTGCCTTGCTGGCCAACTCTGCTGACTTGGCTGCTGCCTCAGCAGCCTCTTCTACAGTTGTGTATTCTTCATAATGCTCTGGTAAATCTGGAGGTCTCTTTTCAGTTTCTTCTTCACTTTCATACTTGCTTTCTGCTTGAGATAAAAACATAGCTTTAATCAGTTGAATACTTCGATGAAAAAGGGGAAAATCAACTGTATAAATTAATAAGGAAAATAAAACAAGTAATAGTCATGTTACGAAGCAGAAAGGGAAAAAAAATGAAAATGGTCAGCCATGCAACATAAACAAATAAAATGGTCAAGATAAAACAAATAAAAACCTAGCACATGCAACAAAGAACAAATCAAGATAAAATGGTCAGCCATCTATCAAAAAACAAGCAGAAAGGGAAAAACAATGAAAATTTTGTACCAGAGTTAAAGTGGAAGTGGAAAAGATTCCACTTAGAATTAGTAATAGTCTTACCTGGATATCTTGAGCCAGACTGAGATCTGAGAACTTGTACGGGAGAAGCAAGAGGCGGATCTGAGATCCTACTGGAGGAGTTATTGGGTCTAATTGGCTGATAAGCCATATTGTTCTGATGTGCATAATTCTGAGGTTGATAGGTTGTGGCAGGAGGTGGTATTTGGATGGGACTAGGGGTATAATTTTGTGGTTGATAGGTTGGGGCAGGAGGCTGTGCTTGGATGGGGCGAGGGGTATAGTTTTGTGGTTGATATGTTGTTGCAGGAGGTGGTGTTTGGTTGGGAATAGGGGTATAGTATTGTGGTTCATAGGTTGTGGCAGGAGTTGGTGTTTGAATTGTAACAGGAGTTGTTGCTTGGGTTGTAGCAGGTTGCACAGTTGCTATTTCATTCACACTTAGAAATTTTGAGCTCCCCTCCTGTTATATTACAAATATTAACTATAAGTAGTCACTCATTACGTAAAACGACAATGAAAAGTTGCGAAGTTGGAACTGATGGGTAAAACATCGACAAGATACAATATTGATGATTTTGATAATTTACGCTATGCAGTCATTTTAGACAAAGAGTTCAGGCTAAATCCTCAATTCAAAACAAAATCAAAAACTTATAAATAAGTGCATTCAAGTAAAAGTCAGTATCTCCATCAAACTTACCAGTCGCCCAAGTTCTGGAGTTTTTTTCACTTCCTCAAATCCTTTCGCATCCCATTTGACATTGTTTTCTTCGGCAATTGATTTTAGAACTTTAACTTTTGTTTCTATGTTTGCTGAACTTGCCGATAGTTTATCTATTACCTAGATTTATCAAAGATCACGAAAATTGAATCATCTAATTTGAGAGATAAGAATTAAATTATTCTAAAGACAATACCGAAAGAAATTTGTCAATACATATATACATGTGACAAGTTTAGTACTGAATGGTTTCAACAAATATTGGGTTTTCTATCTCAAATAAATAAAAATCCAAACAGTAATAAACCAAAAGCTGATTCAAACCAACTATCAAGCATATGACACTGGACCAAAGGCTGCTTATTTATTTTATATTTTTACATGAAAACAGTACCAGTTGCGAAACACCACTCCCTGGTCGAAGTTCTAGAGCAGAATTTATGAACTCTTTCCCATATTTTGCTTGAAAGTGTTTTGTCACATCCTGCAGTTCAGGTACATCTGCACATCTTGGTGCAGCAAACACTACACTTGCTATTGCCTCTTTCAAATCGATTGGGCAGATCCTAACAAAAATAAAATAAATAAGCAAAAATACTAAGCAGAAAGCATAACAAAAAGGTAATTCCGAACAATTGTAGGCATGTAGATCAGTCATCCCAAATCAAGAGGCGACAAGAAAAACTGATTGCATTTAAGCATATTTAACCACATTCATAGAAATTCCATGCGAAACTATGGCTGTAACTATATTAAGTACTGACGACTGCCCTTGAGCTTGAGCTTCCTTTCATTTTGATATTGATACACAAAAGTTGTTTTTTTTTCCCCATTTTTATCATCCAAAGTATTATTGACATAGTGGTTTAAAGGTATTCCCTATCGATTAAAATCTGTAATCTGGTCAATTTTTGGAGTTACAGAAGGTCTTATAAAGTTATCACAAGAAACTACACATTTGTAATATAGGCACACAGTCCAATACCAAATTAAATAGGTTCCTTGTCAAAGAAAAAAGCACTCACACCCTAATCTGTGGTTCAGACTGACCAGTACCCACAGGAATCTCTACTGTTAGTCTGTTACACAATCCACTTGATAATTCCTACTATGTTAAAAGGTCTCGTAGAAGGTAGGACGGTATTGTTATTGTCTGTTGTCTTGTACATCTCAATTTTTTTTTTTCAACATTTTAGTGTAATGATGTGTGAAAACATAAATAGACTATCTGACAAATTTGGTTTTATCTATAATTGGTGGTCGTGCAACGAGTATAGAAAAAAAAAAAAAGAAAAAGAAAAAACGATTAGTGTTTAACTGTGTGTATGGTTTATTTCACATGTATTAATTTACATGAAAAAAGAAGCTATTTCAAACTTTACATACTTTTGTGAATCAATGATGTGCAACCGTTGTATAATCAGCTCACAGTAAACCTCCAGAAGCTCGTACGCTGATACTGTTTTCTCATCCCTTATTACGTGGTCAACCTGAAGAGCCATCAAATAAGGCAAAATTGCAAAAAAATAATTTAAAATTATATTAAAACACACAATAAGAGTTTCATTGGCCAAAATGATAATGGTGATTACCCCAACCGACTCATTGCAGCAATTTTTCAAACACCTTGTAAGCAACAAATTGACACACATGAGCCTCTTGTAAAACCCTGATTTAGAATGGATTTGCACAGATTACTAACCAATTGGACCCGCTAAACACCAGTCCATTCATTTGGCATAATAAGAAAGTTAAAAATGAGTGAAAATAATGAATGGAGCAAGTGAGGAAGCGAGAGCAACAATGTATAACAATCGTACTAGTAGATAAATTAGAATGTGTAAAGTGGTACTAGTGACAGAAAAGGAAAAGAACGAACCCGGATGCGAGCAGTGGATTCCTCGCCGGATTGAAGAAGCTGCGCGACCTCGCGGCGGACCTGTTTGACTTGCACATCTCTCTTGTTTCTCATGAGCTTCATCCGAGCCACAGACAGTCGTATTGAGGTTTTGCTGAAAAATCCATTCCATTCAGGAATTCATTGATAAAGATGAGCAATAAATAAATAAATTCGAATCAAAATGAATGAATCAATCAAATCAGTAACGAGTTGTGGACAGTGAAATTAGATACGGAGAATAGTACATAGAAAGATAGATACCATTTGTCTGGTTTGAATCCTTTGGAGAGCAATCCTTTCACCTTGGACGCCTTGGAACTCATCGAGCTCTTTCTCCTCTCGCGCGCTCTCTCTCTCTCTCTCTCTCTCTATCTATCTAGCTATCTCTGATCAATTTCAGATCCAAAATTCGAGGCGTCTACGTTTGAGTCCCAACTCCCAACTCTCTCTTTTCTTTTCGCCTCTCTGTGACTCTGTCCTTGTTGGATATTTGACACAGAGAGAGAGAAGAGAGCAGTGAAATTTCGCGGTGAGAGGAGAACAAGAGAACTTGACTAGAGAGAGAGAAAAGACGACTTTTGGATTTCTTTGTGTTGTTTTCAACGTTCTATTCTTCTCCATTTCTTACCAAACGAATCGTCTGTTTCTAAATGATTGAATTGTACGGCCATGTATTGCCAACTCATCCCTCCATTACTTTCTAATGAAACGGAGAGGCTTGAGTCTGAGGCGTAGGAAGAAGCAAGGATTCCTTTGCTCAAATAAAAAACGAGTGAAATGAAATGGTAGGTACTTAAATTAACCTAGCCTGGTTAAAAGGTTAGTCCAGCACACACGCAATACACAAAACTTTAATAAAAATATCTATATATTTCTCTAGGTATATTTCCTTTTCTTGTTGAAACAGAAGGAATGTTGTCTACTCTTCTGCTCTCCATTTCTACAAAAAATAATTTATCATACTCCAATTTTTTCTTCACTTAAATCTTTTTGCTCAGCAGTGGGTTCAAAAATAAAAATGCACAAATCATATATTCATATACTGCTGTTAAAGTGCCTATTAATTTAATAATAATACATTGCAATTTCAACTCAAGTAGAGTCAATTTAACTCCATTTTTTGGTCAACGATCTGCTTCGATTATATATTATAAATAAATGATTAAATGTGGGGACCATTGCCATTCTGAAAACGCTTCCTTCCTCCGGTACCTTTGAACAGGAGATGATGGTACAAATAAAAGCAACCATGGCCAGTAGTTGTGGCTTGTTTGACCCTATTTGAAACACAAATTCAGACTTAGGCAGTTAAGCCCGTGAAATTTTTCTAAAAAGTAAAAATTTATATCTAAATTTGATACCTAAATAAACACCGCCAAGATTGTGGGTCCGCGTCTGTATCTGTGTGACTGTATGGCACAATCAAATTATGGCATGCAAGCAATTCTAATCCAACGTATCAGATTCTGCTGTATCTCTTTTCAAGGAAAAACCTTTTTTCAGATATGATGCTTCAAATCAAGCAGTAATTGCAAAAAAATTAACTACATAAACAAAAATAAATTGGTGCTATTAAATCGTTCAAAATTTGGTATGTAGCATATTTAAACTTTGTTGATATACAAATATGTTTAAAAGAGATGGGATCTGCTAACAATAAAATTTATGACAAATCATAACAACATTTTGTAGGTGTACTAATAATTGATTTTTACAAGCTTGTATGACAAAAGTAAACCGTTCATCTCATATACATTTCTTTTTTTGAGGGCCAATCTCATATACATTTCATTGTTCGTTTATTACAAAATCAACAAGTCCGGGGATTCGTCCATTGACTTTCTTCACACTTAGTCTTGGGTACGTGAACTCTAAATTTTTTTTAAAAAAAATTGTAGTATTTTTTTTTTAGTAAAAGAGCCCCAAGCAGGGGTACCAAATCATATAAAATTTGTAGTGATTTTTTTTTTTTTTTTGAGTAAAAGAACCCTAAGCAAGGGATACCAAATCATATAAAATCTAAAGAGATTTTTGTAGTGATTTAATACTCCGTGCGGAATAATTTCCTTTTTTTTAAAAAAAAAAGAAAAAAGGAAAAGAAAAAATAACCATCCCCGACTTTGCTTTTTTGTTTTGAAAGATTGAATTTCTCACCGAGGCGCTGGTTCTTGCAAACTCGTTGCTCTGCCATACAATTTTTCAATTTCACATTTCCTCCTCCACAAAAATGGTAGCTGCTGATCACTGACCAGTCATTCCCTAGTTTTGAATTATTTATATTATTATTATACTACAAAAGATGACAATAGGACCATTAAAGAACTTTTTAGAGTAGACTTGTTCCATGCATATAGTAATATAGTTACATACGAATTTCTTTTATTATTCTGATCATGCATCAATTGCTTACATAATATACCAATTCCAAGAAAAGAAGTTAAATTGCTTCATTCATTTTTTTTTTCTAAAACTCGTTTTCAGGAAGGGAAATTTCCTCGTCTGATCCATGAAAATTTTCCTTCCACTTTCGCTGGAAATAGCAATTTTTTTTTTTTTTTTGCTTAAACAGGGAAAAAAATAATGAATTCCCTCTTTATTAAATTATAACTATTTGAGTAATTTGATGGAAATGAAATTGAGGAAACAATTTGTTGAATCATCTAAAAATAAATTTAACGAACCTTTAATGATTAAGTAAATTAAGCATCGAAAAAAGCGCTTTGAATGAATATTGATAATTAATAAATTTTAGTGCTCGTTCCTTTGAACAAATTCTACTTTGTTCTGTAATCTTGTAATATGAACTGATGTAATTAATATTTTTTTTAGAAAAATTGAGACCTCTTAGTAGCATCGATATACTGCATTATAATGTTATAATTTACAAAGGTAGAAATCTAAAAACTCAATGTTTTTGTTATGTTATTATTAAATATAGGGAGATGTAGTAGTATAATTTGAACTTTGTAAAAGTAAAACTAGAAGAATGGATTTTACTAATTTTAAAAATGTCGGCATCATAATTTGTTAGCTACTTTTTATCCCTGTGAATAATGGAACTATTGAATGATCATCTGCTGAATGTTTCTAGAGTTGGATTATATTTAAAAAACGTTTATAAGGAGTTGGTGTTTGATAGGATCGCATGGAAGCTAGTAATTTTCGTGCTGGAGTCATAAGATACGAATTTAGAGGACGAGTGTTGTCTTAGGTTTGTAGGTTATAGTATTAGCTCATGACTGAGGTGTCGGTCTTATTATTATTATTATTATTATTACTATTACTACTATATTTTTTCATATTATTATTTTTTTAGTATTAATAGCCTACTTTTTACACATACATTTTTATTTTCCTGTGATTTGGAGACTTTTTTTGAGGTTTTTTTTTCGTTGTTGTTGTTGTTTGCAAGTTTATCAATAAATTAAAACTCGAAGGGGAGTCATGAAATAAGTAAAGAAAGAAAGAGAGAGAGATGCAACTTGTATCAGATTCACAGCAGCACCCACACTGAGGAAATATACAACTTCCATAAAATATCCTACTATGTATTTAAATATTAATATATGATGATCATACTCGTTAGTTAATATAAAGATTTAGGACCCAAATCTATGCATTTCTCCGTCAGATTTGGTTAGCGGTCGCCCTCGATCATTAAATGATACCGCCATTACGCTTACTTCATCTCTCCAGTGAATTGCAAACGGAGATGGACAGATGGTGTGAGGTGTGAGAAAGATGAAGAAAGGCGGGCTCCAACTTCCAAGTCCAACGCGCAGCCTGCTTGTTTGTTACAGTTCCATTCGTCCTTTTTATTTGTTATTAATTATTAAATTAAATTATCCTCAACGGATCATCTGTATTTTGATGCCATAACTATAATACATTAATACATCATTTCTCGCTACTGGATTGGAATGAGACACATCAAAATCAAATGTGGTTTCTTTCCAAGCAAATTAATTTTGAGATATGCAATTCAATCATTCAATTTAAACCGCATGTCATTATTGTCTTCTAGTTGCAACCGCAAATGTCTGACTCCTCTCTCTCTCTCTCTCTCTCTCGTGAGATATACCTGATATCATCATAAAAAAAAAAGATATACCTGATATTAATGAATTAAATTATTCCAGTAACGTTTTAGTTTTACAATTGTGGTAATTGACATAATAAAATATCAATTATAAATAAAGTTATATATATATTGTTATAAAATTTAGCACCCTATTTGATTAAAAATCAGTTATCCATCGAGCTTATTAATAAATTAATCATTCGTTTTAATTTTTAATTTGACAATAATTTTGAAGTTCAGCAAATCATTTCAGAATATGACATCTATATTTAAAGCATGGATCTCACATAGTTACGTAACTTTTTGCAACACGTTTTCTGTCCTCCCCCCCCCCCCCCCCTTGATATGCAATGTTGACAGTTTGCGCGTTCCTTCCGTCTAGAAAATCTAAACCGACTATAAGGACGAGGAAAGACTTTTTTTTTTTTGACTTTTTAAGTTATTATTATTATAGTTTTTTTTATTATTATTGTTATTATTTTTGCATGAGTGCATGACGGGAATTTCATTGCACTTCAGGGGAAGTTACTGAGAATTGCACTTGTACAACAAGTCAACAACGATAAAGGAAACTTCCAGAGAGTGGATCTCATTCTCAGGACTATGGTTATAAAAGCATTATTATCATTTTCTCATCCGAATATCCAATCCAATCATATAGACACAGACGGGAGTTTTGCTTGTTGTTATAGGCATATAAGTGATGGAGAGAAAACGCCCCTTCAGTACCATCAGTGGAGGGGATCTGTCGTTGCCGGTACGCCGATGGCAGAAATACCGCATTGTTATGTGAGTTCCAATTCTTCTGCTTTTTCTTTCATTATTCCCATTTTTCTTACTCAATTTTATGTTCTTTGGATTAATACTATCAAATCAAAATGTAATGCATGCACACTTCTTTTATTTGAAGGAGGTCAGAGGAAAACGAAAGTGAGTCTGAGGAGGAGAGAAATGACACATACGATGTAGCCATGGGACGAGAGCTTTGGGTGGTCACGGAGGAGGTCAGAGGCTTCCTCCCTCTCCAAACGGATGATGACAAGGACGAGGACGAGGATGTGCTTGCATTGGGAAACAATGGTGCAGTGAATGCAGCAGGGACGCCAATTTCTCCATTTTCGTCGACTAGATTGACAAAGGTGAAGGTGCTTCTTAAGTGGATCACAGGACCTGCTGTTGCCAGAAACCGGGCCAGCCTTGTGCCTCCTCTTCACTGACAACTTTTACTTTTAAAAATGTTGTGTAATTTTTTTTTTGTTAATTAATGTTGTGTAATTTGGAGTGTCATTTTGTATTCCTTCTGCTGCCAGTTTATACTCTGTTTTATTGATTTGCTTGCTTCAAGATTTCAGTGATCTGCTGACTTGAGAAATAGACGACTATGTTTCTCTTTTGGAAGGTGGCTGGGCTGTGTTGCTCTTTTCAATCTGTAATTTCTTTTTTTATGTGTGTTTGCTACGTTTATATTCAATTGTCTTGTACATTTTCCACATAAAATAAATAAAATAAAAAACGTTGTGCATAAGTGTGGAGAACATAGATACCAAGTTGGTACTCAACCTCGTACACTTGTGGTCCAGCCATACAACTGTGGTATGAGTGAAGATTCTGACATGATCTTCTCAAATTTATGTCAAAACCAAAAATTGATCGCTTGCTGATTCAACTTTTGCAAATGTACAATCTACTTTGGCAATCATTCAATTTTCCTGTTTTGAAAAACAGTAGTGCCAGAACGAAAGAATTGAACCTCAACTATGAGCTATTTGCAACACTTTGAGATGGAAAAAAATATTTTCAAGGTATCTTGGCTGTCTCGCGAAAATACATCTGACCGTATATCACATTCCCCTCTCTCCTTTTTTCATAATGTCTGTATCTCTCTATCTTTCCTCCTCCCCTTGTGTTTCTCTCATACGTACTTATGAAACAATAAACCAACTAACAAATAAAAAAATCTGCTGGTTTTTTAGGGGAAAGGAGAAAACCCCATTTAAAATCATTAGCACTGATCAATTAACAGTCTAATGGACTTCCAGCTAAGGACTGAGAAGGGAAGGAGAGAAAATTAGATAATAACTCGTGGTATAATCCTCTCTACTTTCCATTTCCAATTTTTCCTGCAACCGTTCTTTTTCCATTTCCTAATTTTCCTGGTGTTTGGGAGAGAGCATTCTGAATTTTACGTGACGGCGAGGGCCTGTTTGCACGATTTGCACTCCTGTCATTTAAAAAAAAAAAGTAAAATATTATTACTCCCACAATTTCTTAGAATGCACGAGACAATATATAATAGACAGAAATTGACAAAATACTGTATATAACCTGATATCTGGACTTGTAGCAAGCTTAACCTGAGGCTTCTTCAACCTCGAGGCAATCCCATTGTTACTACTTCCATTTCCCAAGCTTGGAACTTTCGGTATATCCGAATGCCAAGTCATCATCATATCATGCTCAGATGAGCAGTAACTTGTACTGAGCTCCAACTCATCGGAATCTTCACTTCCACCTGTCTCCGACCTGGTTATGGTGGCGCAGTCAAAATCCTGATACGCAATGCTGCTGACATCTGATGGATACCTCTGGATACTTCCGGTGACTGTTGAACTCATAGTAGGGCAATTGCTCATGTTTATGTTTTCATTGTTGCTGTTTTCTATGACAATTTGGTCAATCCATGAAGCTGAGTCACTCTCAGAGGCCATCTCACATGTATCAAGGTTCAGTTTCTTTTGTGTTGTTGGAAGGTTGCTCCTCATCTATTGCAGTAAAAAAAATGAAAGAAAAATAAAAAGAGTTATGAATGCCAAATGAATTTTACAATAAAATAAAGAAAATTTTGATTTATGCCACTGCAAAACACTTTAATTCTAAAAATGGTGCTAGCTTTCAAAGTACAAAAGTTTTCTATTGGACTCTTGTGTTACTTTTTGACTTCTGATGGCCTCTTTCGCTTAAATATTTAAATATAGGTTTCTAGGTTTCTCACAGACGTTCAAAGGGAACAAAATAGCTTCTATTAAAAAGTTCTCAATAATAAGCAGGAGGGCATGACAGAACATTTTTAAAGAAAAGAGGCAAGGGACATTAAGTTTTTCCCATTCACATTTTTACAGGGAAATTAAGTTGCAGATGAATTTTCATACGTACATACATACATCATACATACATATATATAAAATTTAACATCTTGTACCTCAATGTTGCCAACATCTTCCATTGGCTGTCTTATACTTGGTTGAGCAGCTGTTAATGTACCAGATTTTGTTTGGTAAATATCCGGGCTTCGTATTCGTTCTACCTCTCCTGCTTCTTTCATTGCAAGCTGAGCCTTCAAATTAGCTAACTGAGATTGTAAGAACAAGAGGGAGGTAAGTGAGGAAAATCTGGTTATGAACAGAAACTTTAATATAAATCCTGTACCGGATGTAATACCAGCATGAACTGTGACCTCACAAATTGGGTATATTACTGAAAACCAATTGCTTCGTTATTAAATATTCATCTGCTTAAAGATAATCAAAAGCATTATCTGGTTTATTATTTTTCTGTTTTCCATCAGCACCTTTCAATGAACCTCAACGTAATCAGAATATAGCAAATTTAGATAAGAAATAATTAGATAATCAAACCTGTTTTTTGAGCTCTTTAACCTCAGTGCCATCTTTGTTCACGCGGGCCGCACCAAGCTCCACTGTGGCAACCCGCTCTGCAAACTTTAGTGTGCTTAAACTCTCACCTACTGCATCATATTCAGGACTAATGTGTACGAACATTAAGGTTTTAGCTTGACCTCCTGAAACAATATTAAGATACGAACTATATTAACAATTTTAGTATAGCAATGTAGACGTGTGATATAGTCAAGATATATATGACTGGAAAACTAACAAACCCACTCGGATTTGTAAAGCAATTCTAAGATCTGATTATCAGACAAAATTATTGCCCTGAAGTTCTCCTCATTTCGCAGTTTTATTCCATGCCTGATTTTCAATTAAACTTCATTGGAGCAAACAAATTGAACTGAGCTCAATTGATCTCTACCAAACTGAATGTCCAACATTGTTTTGAAAAAATGCAAATTAAACCATAAAATGGTCCAAGTATGATAGCCAAAAATCAGAATCAGAACTAAATAAAAACCCATACCAAGTGAATCTTGCAAGAGTTGAGTGAGCTTGCTGTTGCGGTAAGGCACGTGAGAGTTCTTCTGGGCAAGGGAGGCAATAACATCTCCCAGTGCAGAGAGAGACTTGTTTATGTATGTTGCCTCCTTCAAGCACTCTCCCTTTGCCTCTGACTTGTCGACCCTCTCGCTTCCTGCCAGGTCCACAAGGTGCATGCTCCCTCTCAGCACTGTCCCACTCATCAGATCCCTCCCTTGCACATGCACCGTCAAGCAACTGAAAAATGTCCCACCATCTTTAATTTTTAGTATGGTACTTCTAGTATGCCATCATTTTAATATAGCTTTGATCAACTTTCACAATAAATACAAAAAAAAAAAAAAAAAAAAAAACTGGAAGTGATTTCGAAACATTAAGTATATTAAAAAATGTTAAGACCTGTGAGAGCGGCTACTACGGTCATTCATGGCTGTAGAGCTCACAGCTCGGTTTTTGTGGCCAAGAGTCATCAACTCTATGACCTCAGATGTTGTAGAGACTGGTACTATGTTCGCATCAGGAACAGCTAATCCTCCTTTCTGGGAGCTGCTTCGAATCTCCAATGTATTGACTAGGTCAAGGATAGCTCAATTCAATGAAGTTATATAACTAGTCTCCCATATGATTTGGGGTATATATATAGGTGCCTTAATAGGTCCACTGATGTGACAGTATACCAACTCGATAAATTTAAAATTGTCTGGCTGAAATTCCATGTTTAATCCCCCTAGAAGGAATAGACACAGTGAGCTCAAACATATAAGGATGAGGTAAGTTTGTTTAGAAAGAAATTTAAAAATTGAGAATCATAGAAAAAGGATATTTCTTGTTGATTCCACCATTGGCTAATAAATCACGCACTTGCTCATTGTATATTTCGATCATTTGCACTGAAATCTCATATGAAAAAGTGTCCCTCCTTGCCTCTGACATGTGGAATAAGTCATTTAGTGCCCTATAGTTGACCCCTTGACTCTCCTCTGTCAGCTCTTTTGGACCTGTCTGTACCAACAAAACAAACCCTATTTAATACATAAGGGTTGCAAAAACAGAAAGGTTGCTCCAATTGGATTTGACCCTGTCATTTCAGGCTTTAAATTGATGTTGATGTCAAATCAATCTAATTATTATTCTGAAAATTTTTGGCTCTTGTTACATTTGCATAATAATTACAAGTATTCATAAAGAATTTCTCTAACCATAGTATGAGTTTTTCCTGAGCCAGTTTGTCCATATGCAAAAATGCACACATTGTAGCCATCCAGAACTGATCGGATCAAAGGTTGCATGTCAGAAAACACCTCCTCTGCATGAATATAAAGGCTTATTATCTACAACTGTTTAATTTGACCTTCAAGATAAAGATCTCAAGCTACTTTTATTTGGAATATTAGTTTGTTGACTGCTTACAACCTGGATCCACATTGTAACTTAATTGTGAGGTATGGGCACAGTAAATATCTAACTGAAATCAATTAATATTTATCTGTGAAATTTTCAAGCACTAATCTATCAAAATATTTCATTACCCTTGTTAATCCAAACATATAATGTATATTTTTAAAAATAAAAAATAAATGAATATTACCTTGGGTGGCAGATGGACCGAAGACTTTGTTGAACCTGAAGGATTTGCGCCCTTCTTTACTGTACTTTGAAGGGGTTATAATTGTAATGTGGTCATCTTCGATTAAAACAGGAGTGGGAGTATTAATTTTCTGTGGCCTGACACGGCAATAAACCCTTATGTTTCCTGAAGAAAGAAAAGAACAGAAGGAAGAGGAAATGCTAAATAAATATTTGGATCTGTATAAAGAAATAGTAAATTCCAAATAATTGCAATCAACCTAAAGCCATACAAAGGAAACCATTGCTGGTGAAACTGAGAACAAAAAAAGGCCACACCAACTGTTGTACTGAATTTAAGATGGTAAATTGTCAACCTCAATACAACTTGGAACCAACTCAGCAAGTTACTAATTTCAATGATTCAATACAAGTCAGGGAGTTTCTAGTGGGAATTTTACCTTTAAGATCCTGCAGTAAATTATAGAGCTTTCTATTTTCCTCGAGGACTTTACGATATCCTGAAGCAGCATGAGAAAGCTTTCCCAAATGTCTCCCTACATCAAATAATAAAATACATCATTTCCGTTTTGTGTGTATTAAGAAAAATAAACCAAGAATACTATAGTGAGAATTAATGTATGAACTTAAAATTTATTGATCATAGAATGAATTTTATTTTTGGCCAGAAGTAATATGCAGTATACAAACATCAAAACTGTAAGTAAGCACATCGTTTACCAAGATTAGTAAATTGATCATGATACTGTAGCCTCATGTTCTCCATTCCAGATTTGACATTGCAAAGCATTTGTCTCAGTTCCTGCATGGTGATCAGACTTACAACTTCATCACTGCACATACCAGAAAAGAGAGGAGAAATTGGAAGCAACTCCCAGAAAATATATTGCAAATTACCTTAATTTCTCGCTCTTGTCGATCAACTTCTAGAATTCGGCCTGCTTGCTTCTTCCTTGACACATTTTCATCATTATTTATCTCATGGCAACTTTTATCTACTTTTGCGATCTGCCAAGATTACAGAAACAACCTTAGTAAAACCCTGAAACTAAGAACTACTCTGAACTAGATCACAACTTCATCAACACACATACAAAAAATTAAGATGAGAAATTAGAAGCAATTCCCAGGATCTATAATGCAAAATTACCAGAATTTCTCTCTCTTGTCGATCAATATGTAAAGTTGGGGCTGCTTGCTTCTCCCTTGACAACTTTTCATCATTATTCATTTCATTAAAATTTTTCTGTACTTTTTCGATCTGCCAAGTTTGAGGGAAGTAAACATAGATGGTGATTAATCAACCATAATAAATAAAAATAAAACCCCTTAGACTACAATCTAGTTTGAATTCAATGTACAACTTCATCATTGCAAATATAATGCAAAATTACCTGGATCACCCTCTCTTGTTGATCAGCATTTAAGATTGGGGCTTCTTGCTTCTCCCTCGAAAACATGTCATCTTTATCCATTTCATTGCACTTTGTCTCTACTTTCTCGACCTGCACAGATTTATGGGAGCAACCATAGATGGTGATTAGTCACCGGTAATTAATCAAAATAAAACTATTACACTAAAAAAATTTGCACTACTTGAAAAGCTAAACACAAAGTTATCTTCATAAAGCAAACTAGAGACAAATTTTGATTTTGCAAGCTTTCTCAAACAAGAAACTTTAGTAGCTAAGAAATAATGTATCAAGATGAAAAATCAGAAAATCATACAGAAAAAGGAAAGGAGGAAAAAAGAATCGAGTACTAATACCATCTCATTTTGTGTTGACATGCGTCTTTCAAATTCTTCGGCAACCTTGCTTATAATGGACCCCACTAGCTGCAATAAAAGAAATAAAAGAATAAATAACAAAATAAACAATATTTCCAAAAAGGAAGTGAATAAAAGAAATAACTCTGACCTCAGGGACCTCCTCTGGCTTCCTGTTTGACAACATTGTGCTCAGTAGCATATGCAATGAATGTGATGCAGTCTAACAGACAAAAGAGTAAACACATTATAATAGTAAAAGTTAGTACCTTCTCTATCAAATGCCTGATTAAAAAGAGCTTGGCCAATTGTTTGGAGTGTTCAATGGAGATAACAACTCTAATAAAAAAGTACAGTGCGTCAGTAGCAATGGGTAATATTCGAGTACTGACCAGGATACCAGTAAACTAATTTATTGGAGAACCTAATCTGGTCAGAACCATTTTTAAGTACCACAACTGAAACTAGTTAGAATGTACCATTTGAGAAGATTCGATGGAGAAGTCGAGGCTGAGATTCTGCTCAACAGAAAGGGCCTCTGATGACTGAGACCGAAACAAGGAGTTCATAAAGGGTTCTGAGTTCTTGCGCACAAAGTACTTGGTCGAGGAAGAGGAAGAACAAGTAGATGCGCCATTGCCATTGCTTACAGAAGAAAAAGATGAATTTGGCCTTGTCCAGTGAGATTTTCCTCTCCTCTCACTATGTGATTTTAAAGCTAACACGCAATTAACTACTCGAGCAGCTTTCCCCCCCTACAGAATAACCAAGCCAAGTAAGAGTCAGAAAGATTTTATGGCTTTAGGGTTAGTAAATGGTCAAAAGTTCACAATTTTTGGGGGCACATGTGGTCTTATAACAAAAGTTTTATCACAGAAAGAGAAGAAAAACCTTTTCGAGATCAGATGCCTCAAAAGTAGGGAGATGCAAATCTTCGAGGGCAACAAGGAAATTTCTAACGTTCTCAAAGTATTGATATGCACAAAGAGCAGCTCCATCTGGGGGAGGGGTAAAATCGGTAGGTGCTTCTACAACCTATAATAGAATACAAATAACTTAATATTATGAGTTGATTCAACGATTAATCTATCTGTTTGCTAGTTAGTCTTGAGATCTAAAGCAATAAGCCCAGAAACTATGAAGCAATCATCTTGAGAGCTATATCATAGAAAATGGTACTTTGTATAAAATTTTGTGGTGAAAAGTAAGTAAAAATGTCATCTTATAAGAATATACGCATGATTGTATATAGCAACAAAAAAAAACACATTTCATGAATTGTTATAGGTAATCAAGTTCAGTGATTGGTTTTTATAGGTAATCAGCTTATTAACCATTACTGGATCCGACTAAAATGGGTGAAACAGAATAGAACATTTCAGTACCAAAGAAACAACAAATCAATAAACAAATCTTTTAAGAAATTATGTCAAGTCAATACTTGTGAAATAAGTACAAAATGTACCAGCCCATTCCACCACAGCAGTTGGGAAGGAGAAAAAGAGAAAAACCTTAGTACCTTGGGAATTGTGCCAGGATAGAGCTTGTTGAGAGCATTGCAGAGAATGATACCACTACGCAGCCCAAGACGAAACTCCTCCTCTGACGGTTCTTCGGGGAGGTCACGGGCAGTTACTACCCCTACGGTTCGTCTCAGCCAACCTGCCGCCTCATTCCTTCTGGATGCTGCCATTTCATTTCATACTTATTGTTGCATAATTAAAATGTAAAGCGACTTGATCCAAATTTGGCTGCTGCCATCTAAGCCAAATTAGGACGACTGAACAGGAATTCATAGAATTCAGGTCAATCGCCGTTTAATTGGAAAAACAAATGTGAACTAAATTTTGGGGAATTTTGTAACATGTTATCAGGCTGGTGTTATTGCAAGCTACTGATTTAAAGTTTTTGGTCTGAGGATTATATGGACCCAATCTTTTGTCGCATAACCAATAATAATCAAAGCAAAAAGAATTATTCTATAAAACGATTAGTATGAAAAATGATAAGTGAAGACGTCCAATTTTACGATCTTAGATAAATAAGAACACAGTGGGAATATGTATTATTATTGGAAATCGGCAATTGGAGGTTCAATTGGTTTGTGAAGAAAAGGCAAAGGAGAGCAATTGTAAAACATTATAAAAGACAAGAGAGAGAATTTTGATGAGATGAGATGGCATACCAGCTTCTTCTTCTCGCCTGGAGACCAAGTCTCTGTCGAGAGCGAGAGAGGGCATGGGCATCGCGGTGCCATGCTCATGCTGATGCTGATTCAGCACATCTTCTACCACAGATGCAAGCAAACCTTCTGTCGCCATTCCCCTCTCCTCTCCTCAAATCAATCGCAAATGGAGATGAGGAAGTACTAATGAAAGAGCGAGAGAGAAATTGGGATTCAGATTTGGAAACGAGGTCCCAAACCTGAATTGTACCAAAATTGGGGAGATTGAAGGATTATAGGAGGGAGAGAAATGCCAACAATGGAAATGGAAATGGAAAGGAGAGGAATTTGGTGAGAGAGAGAGAAAGTGAGTTGGTTTGGTCTGTGTTGTGTCCCGATCCCAATGGATAGACCCTCGCCTCACTCCGGACCAGACCACCTCTTTTTGCTTCGGAGACGAAAACGGTTTTCTGTGTTTGAAACTGGGAAGAGGGAGAATTTACAGGGTCTTCCCTGCATTTATGCGCTCACCCCCTAGCCCTGGTGCCTGGGTGTGAACTGTGAAGTCAAAGCACTATACAAAAATAATAAATGGAAAGTGAAAGGGCTCAGATGCATATGCTGGCTGGACATTCTAGTGATTTTTTTTTTTTTTTTTTTTTTTGGCATGCTAAATTTAGCGTGGAACGAATGATGTGTTTCTGCATCACTAAACTACATCTCTGCCTGCGTAACCAATTTCTGTATTTAGAATATTGGAATTGACTTTCTTCTCCGGCCTAGTGCATCCACAACTTCTCTAATCCCCTCTTTTTGACCAGCTACTAATGCCATATTCTCAATTTATATCCCATAATTAGTTAATTATAAATATCCGTATCATTAATTCAATGTGAACGTATTAAATATGTAATAGTGTAATCAAGTGGTACAACTACGAGATCTTTAGACTGAAGTTGCCTTTTCCAAATCAATACATAAGATTAGGAAAAAAGAAAGGAAGAAGTCGATCGACTTGACTATTGCAAAATAGTATTTCACATTACAACGTCATGTTCATAATTTTTATGGAAAAAATTTAAAATTTTCATTTTCTTCATGTTTAGATTCAGCTAATATAAGCTAAGATGTTCCAAGGGATGTTACTATCAAACTTGGTTAAAGTTTGAAAAATGATTCATTATTCATTGAGCAATTTGAAATTTAATAATTCAATTTACTGACATTTGCTTACATACAAGACTTTAGTAAATTTGAAAGTAATTTATTCGAACAATACAGAATATATATATATATATATATATATATATATATATAGAATTTTATATATTTATTTTTTGTATAACTGTATCTTTTATTGTCAATAATTGTCAAAATAAATATAATTGTCAATGTATTTTTTTAATTCAACAACAAAGTTTTAAAAAAATGGCAACTAGTGAAACTAACCTGATGAATTAGGTTCTTGCTGGATAGATAAAAGGTATTTGCAATCGAACTATATATATAACCACTGTAAACTAAATATTTAATAAGCGAATAATATAAAAGTAATTTTATATTTCATGTTTATGTTTTCCATTTTTTTAGCTGAATTTTGGAAAAAGAAAAGAATATAATAAATTCTTGTTAATGCAACTGCATAGCACTTCCAAGAAATTCTTATGCAAACTAATATACATTGTAAAACGAAAGCAATTAAGTAATTTTGTACATGTTCCTCCCTCGTTGATAATGTACTGCATAGTACTTGTTTAATCTTTGTTTCCTCAAGGTATTTTCAACTATTTCTTCAAACTTACTTTCGGCCTCAGTCACCCGTACATTTATTTATCACTTGAGAATGCAGTTCATAACCTAATTAATGCGTCCAAAGTATGCACGAACGAAAAAAATTTTTGGGGCTAACGATATTTCTTAGCTTCAAAGGTAAACTAGTAGATTATTCAACAAAGTGTTTTTGTTAAGAGGAAACTTTGTGAGGAAGGAATTGAGAAGGCAACCCATCAGTATCACAAAATTATTAATGACACCTTTAAACTGGCAATTCAAAACTTAGAAGCGCCCCGACATGCACACTCTAAGAATACAGTATCAGACGCATTACATTTTCTCGTTTTTTTTTTTTAATCGTTGAAATACAAGGAATGTCATGTTTTCAATATATATTTTTATTGTTGAAATTCTGATGAACCCAGGTGTTATTTATTTTTTATATATTACTAAAAGATTTTATAGCTTTCTGTTACTTTAAAAGGTCAATTTTTCTTTGCCATGTCAATCGATCAACGAAGTTAAATATCGGCTCAGGCTTTTGATTTAAGCAATATTACAAATTTTGTTTCTGAATAATAATTTTCATTAATATTACTTCTCGCAGCACGCACCAGACAGGCAGACACCACGAGATTTATCTACCGTGTGTTTTGACTAGGTAATTTTTATTTTCTTATCCACTTTGGATTTTGATCCAATTCTCTAGCACGATCTCAATTTTCTTTTTGAAAAATGTCTCAACACATGTTTCCACGTCGATCTTTCAACAATTGATACTAATGACACCTTCATTCAAAATTCAAAAAATATCTAACAATCCCCGTTTTGAATTGATGTGTAAAGAAACATTACAGAAGTTGTTTTCAAACAAGTTTTTGTCAAAATTTAATCGCATACCTTACTATAAAGATAATTCAACTGTAACGATATCTCTTTTTTTTCTAACTCTCGAGGAAAAAATCTTTACTAAAATAATGTTCATCTCTCCATTTTATTTATTAATTTATTGGTTACGCGAAGTCAAGCCTCTCTCCAACTGAATAATAAGTATTTTTTTAATAAATAATTGAAAAGCAAATATAGAAATTGTATTAGTATCAGTATCGAAAAAATAATGATAAAATAAGGACTGCTAATACGCAGAGTGATGTGACCCTGTGAGGGAACCATAACTTGTCCCCTCAAGATAACGGACTTGAGGTCTTGAGCTACAAAAGGACACTAAATCAATAATGATGCTTAGATAGTATTTGTAATCATTAACTCAGAACTTTAAAAGTAAACTAGTGCAAAATACTATTTGTTTAATTAATTAAAGGACCAAATTGTAATCTTAATATCTTATATATATGTTAGGGCCTCTATGAAAAGTTGAAACGCACTCAGTTTCTGTGGATATTATGTGAAATAAACTCTATAATATATCCTGTGGCAAGCACTATATATTAAAAAATTTGACCCATTTCAACTGTTACATCTTTGCCTCACGCTACAGAAGAACCAACAAAAATGCCTTTGTCTGATCAACAGGCCAACAGCACCCATCTTATAGGCCTTGTATAAATTTAAAAGGAAAAAGCGAAAAACAAATAACGATAATTGAACCTAATGATTAATTTTTTCTCAATTAAAATTTTGGGGAGCGTTTGGTAACCGCAAATATTAGTGAAGTTACTATTAAAGTTAGCATTTTTTTTAGTTAATGTTGTAAATTAGTAGAGTTTAAAATAAAATCTAGTATTAATCTCAAGCTAGTTAATATTGTTAGTGTGAAGAGTTGATGTTAATGGCTAAAATAAGTACATCCACTCACAATATTGATTTTAGCCCATAGATTCAAGATATCTGAAATTTTAAAAAAAATTCAAACGGCATAAATGAAAATTTCTAAAATTTTAGAAGGGAGGGATATAGGATTATTGCTACTTATTCTAGAAAAACGGAATAGCAAAGACTTATTGCTACTCCTTTAAAATACATAAATCATCTATACAAAAAAAAAAGTAAATGGGACAAAACATATGCATACAAGAAGGCATTCAATTTAGTAAATTATGATCAATTTACACATGTATATGTGGAAGCGAAAATATTTTTTGCTATTATTTTCTTCTACTAGAGCTTGGAAAAATATATAAATTATTGCTACGTATTATTGTACATGAAAAATAATAAAATGGCTTCATTCCCAATCCCACTAAATTGCAGATCGAGCTATACCAGGAGGCAAATGCATGTATACAGAAATTTGTCTTGTTTGACTATATATTTTTGAAGAGCAAATTACACATAGTGAATTTGATTCACACCAAAGCATATTATTTTGGTGCTCTAAAAAAATGTATTAATCAGGCTATCTTCTAATAATAGTTAAGTTATTTATTTATTTATTTTTTTAAAAACGGAGGACGTAAATAAAGCCTCTACCAGTCAACTAGGGTGCTGAGGAATTAATATATCTTAAACGATACATGATCCAAACTTGTGGTTTGAACTTAGTTGGAGGTAAATTAATAGTAGTCGCTGTCCGTTATGAATGAAAGAAGCTGCATCCGTTCAAAATCACGCTCAATTTATCTCCAGTTTTATTTAACTGGAGTTATCCTGCTGTTGATATATCATGAGACAAGTGGAGCAAGCGCCCTGTGGTCTCGTACTGCTTAAGCTTAAGCGGCTGCATCACTAACAACTGGACACCTGCAGTTTCCTGTAATGAATTGCTCAACCGCACGCCTTAACAGACTTTTCTAACGGTCGATAATTCGAAATAACAGCCTCGGCACCGAACCTCTTGGCTCGGAACTAAGGCTCTGAATTTGCTTATGTACCCTCCTCATATTTTATTTTTCATATTCTCATGAAAAGACGAAACTCCTAAAGACATTATTTCTCGATTTCAAGTAAAAGAGACAAAAAACTCCAAAATTAAAAGAGACACTCCGTAAAAGGGCCGTTAAATTGAAAGTAATGAATATTTAGAGTTGTTCTGAGAATGATAAAAGAGATACTCCTTATTTTTTTTATGAACATTTTACAATAGAGATTAAGTTAAAATATATTTCTTTTTATCAATTTGTCAACTGATTACAAAATTAACTAATTATATTATTATACACAAACGAATTTCCGCTCTGTTATATCTGCTAATGAAACACGACCCGCATATCTTTTATTTGCCTTTAGCCACCAGTGAAAGACATTTAAGAAATATTTGGATATATTTTGTTTTTAGATTTTTTTTTATCAGAACCATTGTGAATAATTTATAAAGGCAAACATTATATAAATGAAAAAATATATATATATTTCAATTATAGACAAAACATTATATACACATATAAAGGCTGGGTGTATACAGAGGTGTTTGACTATTGTTCAAACCACTCTGGTTTGGAGAGTGTTTCGGATCTTCTTATGGCGCTCGAATCTGATTCTGGTGCCGCGCGGCAATCGTGCCGCGTAGAAATTCGAGCCGTCTGATTTGATCTCAGCGGTTCATTTTTTTCGGGCCTATCAATCTGGTATTTTTCACGGGCCACCCATCATCCATCATACGGTTGGGATTCTGTGCGGCACTAGATTTCGTTTGATGGCGCTCAGATCCTTTTTGGTAGAAAAAGTAATTGGAATTTTATTTTCTGTGATAGCTTTTTGTATATAATATCCTGATGTTCATAAAAATTTATATGGATAAAATTACGCAATGCACGAGATTCGTGCTAGTTCAACTCAATCATGCATATCCCTAGCAATAGCAGCAACGAATGTTGGCAGAATTAGGGATGAAATTTGATTATTATTACCCGTCGGTGTCCGAACGTTAAAACGGTACGCAAATGTTCAGTATATGAATATTTGCAGCTATAGATAAAATATAGATATGATTTAAGTTGATACATGGTATATAATTTTGATTTTAAATTTATAGGATAATTATTGTCCGTATATATAAGTTTATATCTAATTAGTGAGATATAAATTTTTAAGTTGAACACAATTTATTAAAACAAAAAGCGTTACTTGGATCGCCCTTGTATTAAGTATATATAACATACATATTCGTTAATTTTCATTTGAAATTTTTTTGTAAATGATGGAAACGTTTCGTTTCTTATTATTGCATGTAACGTTTTTCATCATGAATCCAGTTTCATTATTCCGAATTTTTGAATTTCCAATAGCCAATAGGGAAAAAAAAATGAGAAAAGAAATAATAATTATCAGTTATTTTGGACACAGTATTGAAGAGGAGAGGAGAGAAGAAACGAGTGATGTAGGCCCAACTAGTTTTATATTTGGGCCTACACTTACGCAAGCAAGAAGAAGAAACAGTTGAGTTAAATAACTTTAGAAAGGGAAAGAAAGAAAGTGCATGCTTTACATTATTGGGCTGCAACTTATCAACAATAAATAAACGAAATAAATGCAGCAAGCAAATCATATTGATTATTTAACGATAATAAACAGATTAAATGCTGCAAGCAAAACATACGATTGTATGGCCCAGTGTCAGTGAGATTAAACATATGGAGAGCTCTGGTCCTACATGATAGCTAGCTATACGCCCAATTAGTCAGTCGTTTCTGATTAATTGGTCCTCGAATCTACACAGTGAATTATGAAATTACAATTTAAATTATAGATAGCAAGTGTCTCATTGTCATTGTATAACAAGGCGCCCCTAACATCTTCTTACTTTTATTTTTTTTATTATCCTGGCTAATGGCTTCGCATTTTGATTTTATGCAAACAGTGTGAAATAGACCACGATGCTATTTCACAGAAGTTTAATTTCGCATTTTAACTTGATAGCATCGTGGTCTATTTCTTGTTCCTAGTTTATGATAGCATCGTGACTAAACATTTAAATTTTATCATAACTTGTTCTGATTTCTGAACCATACCAAACATATAGAATTCTTGAACTTGTTCAAGTGGTATCAAAATACACCCTAATAACTTACATACAAACTGATTTTGATATTTATATTTTCTCTACAAAAACTCAAAAACTAAAAGTAGAAATAGCTTGAAATCTACGTAGTTCTTTTTCGCATGAATATTTACATCTTCTTTTTTTTTTTTTCCTTTTTTTTCCCCTTCCAGCCATGTTCTGATTTAACTTTTTTTTTTAAAATTAGAAAACCTTGTGTTGCTATACAATCTAAAGTCCAAACAATTATTTTTAGTTTTAATTTTTATGTTACATTTACTTTAAATATTTTAATGTTTTATTTGCTTGATTAAAATTTCACTAATTTATTAATTAGTTTAACATATTTTCAATTTTCCATTAATATTTTTTATGATAAATTTTTAATAATATTATTATTGATTATATGTTTGAAAATAAATGATATATTTACTTTAAAATTATTATTTATTATAAGATATGCTTTTAATAATATTGTTATTGTGTCCATACTTAAAATTTTGTTATTGGGTTGATTACTTGATTTTGAGCAAATTTGAGTGGCAAGGAGAAATTAATACATTGCTGATTATCTATTGCTATTGGGTTTTTTGTTCTTTTATCCGAAGAGGGAGGTTCTTTGTTGATCCAATAGTCTGTCTTTGATTATCTCAATTGGGTTCACTGGTTAAGAAGTAATAAGAAGTATTCCCAGAAGAGAGGACTTGGAGAGTTCGAGGAATATGTTTGAGTGGGTTTAAGACTTGGAATAGGGCGTCATAACTCTAAGTAATAATTAATCCTATATATTATATACGCTCTATTGACGAAAATACCCTCGCTATCCAGCATTTATCCGCTTATTACTAATTAATCTGATAATAAGTATTCCTCTATATTCTATTTTCTATTCCATTTCCGACCGAGACCGATCGATACATCCTTGCTTCTCTAGCGAGCGAGCAAGCGGTGTCACGCGCCGACGCACCATCCCAGCACCGATCCATACTCCGCCGCCTCTCCGGCCAGATCTCCGTCTCTACTCCGGCGCTTCTGCTTTCCTCTCTCCTTAGATCTCCGTATCCAGCGCCTTCCTTCTCCTCTCCTCTCGCTGCTCCGTCTCCTTCGCTACCTCGGTATTGTATACTCTGTAAAATTCTTGATTTTCGCATTCATCTCTTTACTGTTTGATTTCAACAATTTGAAAGCAATTGTGGGTTGCTTGTCAGTTGGAAGGTTCCATCTGAAATTAGCACTTCTATGTGAAAATCCCCAGACCAAACAAGTTCAACAAAGGAGATTTAGGGTTTTTAAATTTGCACTCGATTGGAAAAATTCAAACTTAAAATGATATGAAATCTGAAATATGCATTCTCTTTCATGTTCACTTAAAACCATCCTTGTATCAGCCACAATCCGTTTTTGAAAGGTCCATACCAGTATATTATCTTTTTCTATCATTTCGTTACAGCTATTCAGCTTGTTAGTTACTGGGATAATATTGTTCTTTCTCATTTTTCTATGTATATTTCTGTGAAAAAGTATATATGTTTGAGTGCCAGTACTGTACTTGTACTGGCCACCCCCCACCCCAAAAAAAATTATAGTAATTTGTATTAGTTTGATTGGTGTTCAGTTGTAATTCACTCTGTTGGGTTTACATACTTTTAATGTAAAACTCTTGAATTTTTCGCAGCATTAGGCAATTTTTTTTGTTATAATTTGTTACTTAACTAAATTCAAGATGATCGCACTCACAATTTAATGTTAATCAAGTATAGTTAAGCCAATTTGAGCTAAAAAAAAATACAATCAGGGTTCATTTTTATTATTCTTTTTTTTGTTTTGCCTGTTTGTAAAGGAAATGGCAAGCAAGGAGCAGATAAATGAGCAAACAATAGCGAACACATACGCTGCCATGCGGTCTGAGATAAACCAGATCTACTCGAAAATCACAGAGCTAGAGATGGAGGTGAATGAGCACAACCTTGTGATCGGTGCAATTGAGCCGCTGGACCCCACAAGGAGATGCTACCGCATGGTGGGGGGCGTGTTAGTCGAGCGCACAGTGAAAGAAGTCCTGCCGGCTGTGAAGAGAAACAAAGAAGGGATCGAAGAGGTGATTGCGAGGCTCAATGAGGCATTGGAGAAAAAGAAGAAGGAACTCACTGAGTTTGAATTGAAATACAAGATTAGGATCAGGAGAGGAGAGAGAGAAGAGAGTGGAGAGGAGGCAAGCGGGAAGAAGGAAGGGGCTGCACAAGGAGTTCTTGTGGGACCAGCATAGGGTTAAGGTTGCAACGAGGATCCCAGTTGGTGGTTTAGATGGTATATTTATTTGTGGTCCTTCGGGTTTTCTTATATTTGGGTTGTTTTGAATGTACCAGGATTTGGAAAGTGTGATAGAAAGCAGTTTGGCAAATTTGAATGGTGTTTTAGGTAATTCTTGGGTTAGAACTTTTTTTTTTTTTTTTTTTTCTGTTTTTCCACTTGTTGAGAGAGCTGAGAACATAATTAGGGAGTTGGATGTTTTGCTTCGTTTAGGTAAACGAGACAAGGTTTTAAAGTTAGGATTATATGAAATGAAGCAGTGTGTGCTTTGTTCTTGGATTGTATCATCAGTTGAGTAATATCTTTGCAAATGCTTCAGCTATAGTTTGAATGGTGTTAGTACAATCTCCAGCACTAAAACAAAATAAACTTAACTACATTGATTGCAATTGCCATTGGCCATCTGAGTTTAGTATCGTGATTTTCAGGCTCGTTTCTGTTTGGTATAGATTTCATAGTTGAAAGGATGTTCGTTTGAGTGATGGGAGCCTTGATATGTGCAGTTAATAGCGGATATAAATAATCTTAGATATATATATTGTTCATTGAGACCACATATTGAAATTTTTTTAACATTCTGAAATCGACAAAGAGTTGATGGCCACTTAAACTATCATTGATATAAAATTGGAAATGCGTTTGCGATAAAATTGAGGCAATTTTTTTGAGATGTGATGTTTGATCTCTGTATGCACGGCACAATTTGTGCTAAAACAGAATCACACTTTTCAATCCATAAAAATAGGTGATTTCGTTTCTTTGGTTTATATATATATATATATTTTTTCTTTTCTTTAACAAAAAAACTTTCATTATCACTGAACATTTTACTAGCATCCCTACACATTGCAATCAGTATAATTTGTAAAAAACAAATAAGACGGGAAGAGTTGATGCTTTAATAAGATGAGGCCCAATTGATCTGGAAGACCTTGAATTTGCAATCTCGTCCTTGCAAAATTACAACACATGAAATATAAATACACATCGAATAATTTGAATTTTCCAATTTACAGTAATTATTGTCCTCTGGTTTCATAAGATAACAATTAATTTCAAAATTCAACCATTCTTTGCTATTTTGTATAAGGTTAAAGTTTTGGATTTAAAAAAAAAAAAAGAACAAAAGAGAAGTCCAGAATGCAAAGTCGTATTAAATTTCACATATCAAAATATAGGCAATTAAAGAGGATTTCCATGTACAATATAGAAGTAATTTATGAATGAAAACTCGTATAACCATTTATATTTGCATTACTAAGGATGTAATTTTCAAGTTGACCAGTAGCTGCCAATATTAGACCTACAAAAATTGAAAATTGCAATAAGTCAGGATTAAATCATATGTTCTATATTGAAAATGGAATTGTGATCCCACTAGATTAATGCAATTCCATATTCAATTCTTGTCCCAAACAAAGTTAAAAGGAATGAAAGAAGTCCATTTTTGTTCAGATTAAACTGAAAGGTTAAAAATTTTTTCGAGTCAATTGAGGTTACTGAAGGAAGTCCATATTCAATTTTTTCGAGTCAATTCCATATTCAATTCTTGTCCCAAACAAAGTTAAAAGAATGAAAGAAGTCCATTTTTGTTCAGATTAAACTGAAAGGTTAAAAATTTTTCGAGTCAATTGAGGTTACTGAAGGCTTGATTTCTATTCCAACTTAATTGCAGTATTAATGGTCTTTTGGTTTTTATCAAGTTGTATCTAGGGTGGACAGGCTGTGCCGTACTAATCTGGAACTTATTAGCAAAATATTTTACATAGAAAAATTACCCAAAAACAAAGCAGAAGGCTTTCGAGGCCTTGATTTGAACTCAGGATGGAATTGAACTCCGATATAGTAAGGGTGACCAGGTAGCTCTATAATCTGATAAAAATATAAATAATATATGATAATTTACCAGTCTGGTGTGTTGTCAGTCAAACTGTATTATCATATTCCTTTTATCTGATCTGTGGAGTTCACTTTAGTTTAGTTGAGCTCAGATTAGGCTTTGTAAACCAAAAATAAATTTTCTTCGTCTTTCTGGCAACATCATTTAGGTTGGAAATGATCAGTAAATAAATTAAATTTTAGTGACTAATAAATAAATTTAATGTTAATGACTAATACCTCCATTCTATTTTGACTTTCGTCACATCCAACAAACTCCAAGCCTGACTTTTCCAACCCGGAAACAAATTCAGGATTCACCTACATTCCACCATTTCCAAAAACCAATAAACAAACTAGAGATTATCGCAAATCAACAAATTCATAAGATCCTTATATATGGATAAAAGGGTAGTAATACGAATTTTGGTATTAACCTCGTATCTGTGACGGTGGCGCTCATCCACATACTCAGGATTTCCATATCTGTAGAAGTAAGAAAAGTAAATACAATAAAAATAAAAAAACAATTATTTTAACCAAAGACCAATACATTAAATAACAACAGGAATAAGAGTTTACATACAACTTGGAAGTGAGAGAACCAGGGCGGCGAAACAAGGTTCTTCGACAGCCAAGTCGCATTGTACTTCCCATATGCGTCTTTGAAACCTTTAATAAAATTATGAAATCAGCCATCAACAATATTATAATTCTCTATCTATATATTTATTTATTAATTTATTTTTATGGCCTACCCCAACTTGTTTGGGACAGAAGGCTTAGTTGTTGTTGTTGTTGTTGTTGTTGTATTAATTTATTTATATGAACTTCTCTGTTTAAGTCAAACAAGTGTAGGGTGTACAAAATAGACATAAAACATAAGAATTTCCCTCAGTCATGAAGCTAATTTTGTTTCACTATTTAATAACAATAAATCCATCATAACTTATTTATATGGTTTATGAATAGATAGATAAGAATCAGGACAAGAGAATACCTCAGGCATAAACATTATAACACGATGTGGCGATTTAGGATTGAACTCTTCACTGTCTGCATCTTCCATCCCCAATACCTAATTAGAGAGAGAAAGGGAGAGAGAGCTCAAGTAATGGTGTATACATAATTCAAGCAAACCATATTCTGACAATTAAGGTTTATAACATAGCGCCATTGAGGATTCATCTATTCCAGAATAATAAAATAAATAAATAACAATTAAAGACTCTGAACATACCGATCTTGCTATTTCAATAACAGATATCTGCATTCCCAAGCAAATGCCTAGATAAGGAATGTTGTTCTCTCTTGCATATTTGGCGGCCAGAATCATTCCTGGTACACCTCGGTCACCGAATCCACCAGGTACCAATATGCACGAACAACCCTGGTAGTTTGTCACATACTTTCAATGCAGTGTAACATGAGATTTACCAAAATAAAAGCACATATTTATCAAATTTCTTACCTTGAGAGTTTCCCATGCAGCTGCATGCATTTCTGGCGACTAATTAAAAGAGTAACAAAACAACAAAATAAAACTTAAATATACTGTTACAATAGTTCAGAATAAAGATACTAAAGATAGATAGATTGATAGATAAAATACTGTTTTTGCACATTCATCCTCAAGATCTGAAGCTGCAATCCATTCAATCGACGGTCTATAGGAAAGAGACGAGCATGCATGTAAAAGGGCCTATTTTAAATTGCAATACATAATTCCGTAACAATTTAGTAAAGAAAACAAGGAACACATAAATATATCTGATCAGAATTAACAACAGACATATGAATTGCTTCCTACCTTTACAACAGACAGATAGGAATCAGTCAATCCGGTGTATTTTCCAACCAGGGCAATTTTGACCTGAAAGATTATAAATGCAAATTAAAATATTTCAGTGATTATGAAATTAATACAAAATTATAGGCATCAGGGGAATACTAACAGAATTTGAAAGATTGTCGTAATTCTCTGCCATTTCAGTCCATGAAGTTAATTCAGGTGGTGTCGCCTTACTGTTGAAATATGAAGACAAGAAACAATGAGGCATAACAGATATCACAATAAAAACTAGGAATCAGATTGTCTTGACTTATGGTGAGATTTTCTCTTTTTCACATGATCATTGTCAAACGAGTTTTAAATGAAACTAGAAATTCTTAATTTAAATTATCACCATCTTTAATTATTTTTCTATTTATAATACATATCAAACAAGTTTAACATATCGACAGAACAGTAGATGATAGTATAACTTGCCTGACTAGATCCAGTTGTTTGATTATAGCCTCATGAGCATTCTGTTTCTACAAACAAAACAAAAGCAAAAATAAATCAGTTATGCAGAGAAAGTAAAATCTTTAATAAATAATAGGGTAATTCTATGGTGGACTGAAATTTCAAACCGGGCTTGAATCATGATCAACCAAATCCCTTCATAATTTTAAATGAACGATTCAGATTTAAGCCCAGTTTAAAATTTCAGTCCACCATAGAATTACCCTAAAATAATATATGAGCTTGAGTGAATGTCACCATGCAACCTCAAAAATATCATGTATACACTCCAAAGCAAGAAGTATGATGAAAATTCCTTCAAAACCACTGAATTACCTTAGAGACTCCTACAAGACAACTTTAGACCTTAGTATTGAACTTTATTTTTATAAAATGTTAATAAAAAGGTGATATTAGCACTTGATGGAAAGATATTCTTGGGTAGTTGTGACACTTCAAGGTTTGCATGGGTATCCATGAAATTTCTAGCTTCAACAGGTATGCATGATATTTCTGAGGTTGAAGGGGATCTAAATCAAATATGCCAAAAGATTTCATACTCACTCGAAGAAGAAGAGGCACATGCCATATATTAGGCACATCGTGGATATTAAGAATGTTAGCAACCTATAAAACAAGAAATGTTAGTACTAGGTATTGTTAAACTATTACATAATATTTTTCAAGTACGAATAACTTACAGGAACATGACAAAACTCTGAAAGCTTGACCTTTACGCTATCCATCAATGGCTGAGAAGATACACACCATTGAAACAAACATTAGTAAGTTCTTGGAAATAAATAAGCACAAATAATATGGTTATCACAACAACCTTTTTCTATATCAGTATAGCACTATAGCTTTTCTTTGTTTTGTCAACATTGTCTTTTTCTAATTTCAAAGGTTAGGGTTCAACCTGAGTATCCACTAAAAATAAAAAAAACTAGTATATAACAGAAAAGAAAAGGAGTCAAAAGAATGTACTTTGTACCTGTGCAGATCTACAAGCTAATAGATCAGGCATCAAACCTAGCGCTCTCAATTCCCGCACACTATGTTGGGTTGGCTTAGTTTTCTACAAACATAGGCAACAACAATGATGAGTCCTCAATAAAATCTACAGAAAACATAGCAGAAACCGTACAAGTTTTTGGTGCCATACTTATCTGATCTAGCACGTTTAACAAAAAATCACTACAAAGCATTTTGTTTCTTTTAAGTGTAAACTTGTTAAATCAGTTATGTTGAGGCCAATTGCATATTCAGTATAAGGGACATTTAGTTTGGCTATATTGGGCCTTAAGTAACCAGGGACATTTAGTTCACCCTAGGATGGCATGTGCTTATCTAAAATTTCTCTCAAAATTATGGTAAAGCCATTCCAAATATAAAACTGCTATCCTTGTGAAGGTAAAAATGGTTTTGAAAATCATGGGAAAAAAGAATTACTTGCTCGCCAACCACACCAATAACTGGTACTAAGCTGACATGTATTAAGCAGAAATTCTCCTTATCTGAAGATAATTTAATGATCAATAGTTAAATGGCTCTTTTTATGCATAAACTTTCCTTTCATAGCAATATAGTTTGACACACATTCATGAAAAAAAAAAAAAACCATCTTTGTAGGTACAATGCAAGTAAATTAGGGTTCACCAGGGCATGATGTGTGAATACAAGAGATGTTACCGATTTGGTTTACGAAATTTATGGGTCTTGTTTGCTGGTTTTACTTTAACAGATTTTCACGCTTACTAATTCATTAGCATATCAAGACCAACATTTCAAATTTGCATGATCAACATCAATAGTAAGTCGGGTGCTACAAACAGGTGATATCAGCAAATTAACTCTTAAAATTGAAGGCTAGATAGAGTACATAAACAATGTTCGGTGACATTTGCAGATAGAATGAATGCAGGAGATTACATGCACATGCTTTTTAATTGGACTCAATGAATTTGAACCTTACCAACAGAAAAGGACAGTTGTCGTAAAGCCTCAATAAATGGCATCGATTCAATATCACCTGAATTATTCCAAAAAAATAAAAATAAAAAACAAATCAAACTAGAATAAAAAGTGATGTTCACTGAGAAAACCCAAAACTCATAAATATATTATTAGGCCCAATGAGAAACCATACCCACAGTTCCACCCAACTCTATTACACAAACATCAGCAGGGGCCGCTTTTCCATCAACCGGTATTGAGGCAACTGACTCGATCCAATTCCTTATTGCATCAGTAATGTGCGGCACTACCTAAAGTACATCACAGTTAGCAAATGAGCCCATATGGATTGTGAAGGCATCTGATTAGACAGACGCTTATCCTAACACTGCTCAATTAAGACAAATTTTGGTCTATTTAAGCATGAAGTCTGCTCTTAATTTACCCAATTGTGCCCTCTGAGATCCATATTTACTAAAGTTAGGTCTCAATTGAACCTCAATTAATGCCTTGATGATGCTTTGCATGCTTAATTAAGACAACCAATACTGATAATCATTTTCACTTGAAACAAATAAGAAGATTATTTTGTTGCATTGCAACAAAATAAGATCTGATACCTCACAGATATTGTCATGGTTATACCTGAACGGTTTTTCCAAGATAGTCACCCCTTCTCTCCTTTTCAATTACAGACTGAATGTCAAAAAAGAAAAAGAAAATGAGTGAATCAGACCAGAATTTTGGATTTAATTATACAAAAAAGGCACCAATAACCTAAATTTGCTTGGTTCTCTAGGGGAAGGGCTTAAGTACATCAAAATGCTTATATATATACAGGATCAGTTTTTCTGCTATAGTATTCTATTAACAAGGTGCTATATTTCCAAAGATCTCAAAAAAATTTGGTATAGTAATAAAATGATAATATTGAAGTAAGAAAAAAGTTACCTGGTAAATCTTTCCAGTGGTAATATTGTTGTCTCTTGTGAGTTTTAAATCTAGAAAGCGCTCATAATTTCCTAGATCCAAATCAACCTGTGATAAAAAAAAATGAGGCATGAGAGAATTCTGAAATTCACATAGCCAGAAAAACTAATAAATGGGAGATTTTACATTGAGGAAATGTAATGTTAAACCAGTCTTTCATTGAAATCAATCTATAACTACAAAACTCAATTACAGGTTCTCCACTAAGCAGCAACCAGTTCAGTGCATGCAGTACTAGGAACAAATGACCATCTAAAACCAATATGGGAATAACTAAGCATTACTTTAAGTATGAAATACCAGCTCAGGTATGTGTTCTTCAATGCGAACCACCATTACACGAGTTGGGGAAAATTAGTTACTGATAAAACATGAAGCACAAGTAACAGAATAGAAAGTTGGGGAAAAGGAGGTAGGAAGGTATTAGGTACCTCACCGCCATCATCAAGCACAAAAACTTCGCCATGCTCGAAGGGGGACATGGTACCAGCATCAGTGTTCAGATAAGGATCTGATCAAACAAGGAATGAATTCAGAATGGATTAGAGATGTTTATTGTCCTTGGATTGAGACTCATTTGAGAGAGAGAGAGAGACAAAGCCCTTAGTTATAGTTACCGATTTTAATAGAGGTGACGCGGAGGCCACAGGACTGGAGAACGACGCCGATGCTGCTGGCCGTGACGCCCTTCCCGAGGCCGCTCACCACACCACCGGTGATCACAACGTACTTCACCCCTCTGTATCCCTCCTCCTCCATCTCTCTCTCTCTCTCTCTCTCTCTCTCTCTCTCGCTCTGATTTTGTATTGTAGAAATGTAGAATAAGAATATAATAGTACTAGTGGAATACCGGGAGGGAGGGATCTGAGCCGTTACATTATTTCTCAGATCAGATGGCGGATGGCCCCACGAGTCAGATGTTGACCCTCCTTTGCTCTTTTGCTTTGCTTTACTCGATGAGACCCAAAACTGAAAAAATTATTTATTACATTCATATGAGTGAATATTAAAATTATGTTAACGTTCTAATTAGTTATTATATAAATTTATTATACCAGCATGCCTAGATTAATATGTAATTTACATCTGCATATATCTAACTTAACTTTAGCTAACTAATTAATAATATATATTATTTTTATATATCAATGTTTATTCCTATATATATGTTTAACATAGTATTACAGCATGTTCAATTCTATGAACATTTACATATATCATGCATGCATGGTTACAAATCATATATCCTAATCAGTAATTGTCCATAAATTGTACATGCATATACGTGATTACTTAGAAAATAAATCTCGCTATTCTTTCACTATAATAATAATATTTATAAACATGTATAATAACAAAATCTCCATAACAATAAACACAAACTTCCAAAAAGGCAAAATAGTATATATGTAAATGTAAATTATGTAATGCATGGAGCTCCATCCCTGCTCGAGGAAGAGGAACAGAACCAATTCTATTGAGTATAAATTATTAAGTTATATGATATGATATTCTCACATGCATCGCTGTATTCCAATATCCCTGCTCGGGCAGTTCAATACTTTTTTTATTCTTGTACTTTTTCTATAATGATGATGTGCACATAGATAGGAAACAAGGCCCATGAAAAATACCACAAATTAGTTATGAAAGTGCATAATATCTTTCAAGATAAATAAAGTCTCAAATGGCATATCAAGTGACGATGTAAGGCCATTGGTTTAAACAGGATTAAATTTGAAAGGACGGGGGTCATTTAAAATAAAAAAGTACGTTAAACCGTCTTGAACCCATGCAATTAAAATACGAACAATTAGTTAAACCTTTAGAAAGCACCTTGTGAACACACGCCTCATTTATCTCATTTATTATTATATAATATAATATATTAATATATAAAAATAATATAAATAAGCTAAATAAATTCTCCATAATAATTCCATTAAGTTATTAATTGTCCTTCACTTTATTTTCAGACTGAATGGCTTCCCGGGCCCATGCAAAGGCCCAAGATTCAATTCTCTCCTTATTTTGATGAATGACTAAGAGCCCAAGATTCAACTTTTCACCTTGCTGTTGCTGTTCCTCTTCTCTTCTCAGGTCCCAAACTCCCAGGAAAGAAAGGAGAAACGTTCATTCCTTCGTACATTCCATCTTGCTTCCCTTCCTTGCTGCTCCGCCTCCATTTCTTCGCGCAGCCGACCTCCCTCTTTCTTTCAAGATTCAGGTACTCTCTCTCCCTCTCCCTCTCTCTCTCTCTCTCAACCAGATCTAAGAGAAACATTCATTCTATCGCTAGATCCATTGAATTTCCCCCTATTCTTCCCACACGATCAATGGGGAAAATAGGCGACAGAAGAATCGTTCGGCGTTTTTAGTGGTCTCTTATCATGTAGAATCGTCCTAGGAACAAGATCTGTCTTTTTTGGAAGAAGATCTTTGCTCAATTCCTCCTCATCTTTTACTTTACAGATCCTTAATTCGCTCAGGGTCCTTTCTGTAATTACTCATATTTATTCATATACTCCTTCAATGTTGCCAAATTTTACTACTTTCTGCTAAATGAAAGCTCTATGAAAATTTTAAGGGCTTTTAATGGTGATCTTTCCGAGCTTTAAGATCCTCAGATGATTCAGAAGCTCTTTTTCTCATTCAATTTTCATTTCAGAGTGTGAATTTCAAAGATTGATTCCAACTCTTTTCTTTTATATTATGGCAATGCTTAGGTATCAGACTATTCATAAGGCTTCAATCTGAATTTAATTTTCTTCCCCAGAAAGCCTAAGATGTGTTGACCATAAAAATATTTCATTGAATGAATGTTTCTTTTACAGGAATTCGACACATACACCGCCATGTCATCTCAAGCTCAAAAGATAGAAACGGGCCACCAAGATATGGTCCATGACGTGGCCATGGATTACTATGGCAGGCGTCTTGCCACAGCATCATCGGATGGCACAGTGCGGATACTTTCTGTCGGGCCCACTTCTCAACTCCTCTCTACACTCACTGACCACAATGGGCCCATCTGGCGTGTCTCATGGGCCCACCCCAAGTTTGGTACCATACTTGCCTCCTGCGGGTATGATGGCAAAGTCATAGTTTGGAAGGAAGCCTCTGCTGGCACCAATCAATGGAGCCAACTGCATGTGTTCACTAATCATACATCATCCGTGAACTCCATCTCATGGGCTCCGCATGAACTCGGGCTTTCTTTGGCATGTGGCTCCTCTGATGGGTCCATTTCAGTATCCACAGCCCGTCAGGATGGTACCTGGGAAACAGTCCGGATCGACAGGGCCCATCCGGTTGGTGTGACAGCTGTGTCTTGGGCGCCAGCTGTTGCCCCCGGGGCATTTTCTGGAAATTTTGTCTACAAAATTGTATCTGGGGGTTTTGACAGCTGTGTCAGGACATGGGAGATGGTAAATGGCGTGTGGCAGTCAGAGACAGGTAACATTTTGCAGCTGCACAAGGATTGGGTTAGAGATGTGGCATGGGCCCCAGGGCTGGGGGTGAAATCTACTGTAGCCAGCTGCTCTCAGGACGGCACCGTGGTGGTCTGGACCAAAGGTAAGGAAGGGGAAGCTTGGAGGGGAAAAATTGTAAAAGACTTTGGGATCCCTGTTTGGAGGGTCTCGTGGGCCCTTACAGGCAATATGCTGTCAGTTTCTGATGGGGAGGGGAATGTGACCCTATGGAAAGAGGGGCAAGATGGTAACTGGGAGCAGGTGACCAAAGTTGAGATGTAGAGAGAAAATTTTCATGATATTTGTAATGTTTCTTATGTGTGTTGTAGGTGGTGGTGATATCTTGTTTGGTAATTATTTGTATTGTTTGTGTACTCATGTTACAAGATTAGACTAAATTTTTAAATCAGGCCCTGGGCTAGGTTTTTGTTGGTTCTGTTGAACATAATGCTTCATTGGATTTTATAGATGTTTACCGCTAAATTGTTATTTAGTGAAGTTTAGATTATGGTTGCTTATACTGTTTTTCTTAGAAATAATGTTTGGTTTCAATTGAATTGTGAAATAAATATTATCTGTCTTTGGTAAGGTGTGCTTAAGCAGCTTTTCAGTAGAGTGCGCTTCACAAATTTAAATGTTCTTATGGGTTGTGATGAATCACAAACCTGTGTGGATTTATATTGTTGGATACATACACTGTTTGCTTTCTGTATTAAGATTATTCCATCTCTTTAATTTCTTTGTACTCTCTGCAGTGTTTTTGTGTAAAGTATAGCAACATTGGTTAGACGTGTTCTGCAATTATTTGTTTTGTCAAGCTTATGGTAGTTTTATTTCTGTTTGTAATTTTTGTTTAAATTAATTCCGTATTATTTTCTTTGCTTTGGTTACATTTTGACTCCAGATTATAAGATATGCAAAGAGCGCAACATATTACACTCCTACATGTTTCATTTTATTGATTAAAAAAATAACAAAGCAGAAGGATGGGCACTGATTTTGCCTTGTGTTTTCTAGTTTGTGCAACTGCCACGCTCACATTTTAGGAAACCACAGTTAATCCAATTCTTTCAGAAACCAAATTAAAGAAAGAAGAATTATAGTAATAGAAGGCACTTATTTGGTCGACAAAATCCTATGGAACTCTCTCTTACACTACTGTGTTTGACGGAGCATGGGCAAGGAGGATGTGCATTGGTATGTGGGTGAACACTGGTACCATAAATAGCTCGAACAAGTAAGGAAGGATTGATCTGGTTTTGTACCTGTACCAGTGCATCAATACTGACTTAGTTACTACGGACTGGTACAACTGGAATGAGCAGTGGAGAACTACGGTTTATGACCTCTTTCCAATAGGCAAGATCAGTATCATGGCTGCTGAAGAATGGAGCAGTTTATTTTCAGAGAGAATGAAAAGATACAAAGTTTTATGGTCTAATACTAATTAAGCTGAGAGTTTGCAGCTGGTAGTTCTAGTAACTAAGAAGATCGAACATGATCATCACAAGTTTTTTTTTTTTTTTTTTTTGTATTGTTTGTTCAAACTCATTAGATTAAGGTATCATTTCTTTCATTGACAATTTGAGCTTAATTCTCAAGTTTTCTTGTATTTTATACTTAAAAGAGAATCTGAGCGCCTCAGTCAGTCATCAAATAGACTTACATAGCAGTGTATGAGGTCTCTTTGTAATAGCCGGCTCTAGATAAGGTAAGGTTTTTACCTAATAAAAAGTTATTAGCCAGGTGACAGACATGATAATGCCCCAAGAATCCATGCCGAGTCTAGGTGTCTTTTAGTCATCACTTTGAAAATTGATCTGGACTAAAAGACGCTGCCACTCACACAGATGCTGAAAATTTAAATCTGTACCTCTAAGTTCCCCCTCGCCCCCCACCCCCAACCACCACCACACCACACACACACACACACACACACGTGTACACTGTGCATGTACCACATGCTGAATTAAAATACCCCTTTTTGTCTCTACTCAGCCTCACCCTGAGTAAGTTCCCACTAAATTATTTGTATCAAGGAGACTATAAAAGTAAGTTGCAGCAATCATTTTATTCATTTATCTATTGGGAGATGTTAATTTGACCTTGTTGGGTTAAATTTCTAGCCTACCTAATTTGTTTAGGGCTAAAGGCTTTGTTGTTGGTTGTAATTATTGGGTGATTTTAATGGGCAATCTTATTATATTTACTCTTATTTTGGCAATATAACAGGTGCGAAGACGAAATGAATCAGGTGGTGGTGCAGATGTTTTGTTATGTATATGTGCTATGGATAATTCGTTGAATAGAGTCAATAGACAAAAGGATTGAGAGTAATGCTACGCTATGCATTGCTATAAAATTGTAAAATATCAAGATTTGTGTGCATCTCATGTTTTAAATTAATTGTTAATTTACAAGTAATAAAGATTGTGAAGTTTCTAATTTGGGAGTATTTTGTATTTTGCTGATTTTCACATATGAATTTTACACCAGTACTAAACCTGACATCTGGTGTTAAGATGCTAGCTATTATCAAAGACAGTTTTCGTATCTGAAATTTGGAGCAGAAACCATTCTGGTCATGTAATCACACAGTTAGTCGTAAAGGGTGCATCCTTTTAGAATGCTAATCACCCTCTGTTGGGATCCACTGTCAGTATGTATGACCACAATATTTGATTACTCGCAGTTCTTAACTAATCCGCTCTGAAAGAAAATACAATATAAATTCTTTTCCATAAACATCATAGCATCATATGTTGGTACCTTATGATCTGGAAGTTAACATTGCATACATATTGTAGCAATAATGCAATATACTTGTATACATTGGTACCCTGTGAAACTCCACTGTTATTTATGTCAAAAAGTAGTTCTACTTTACTGACTGGTCAGCTTAGTAAGCCAATACAAGCATTTCCTTTCCGTTAAATTTACAAACTAAAAAACACTTTATACAAAGGGATCTAATGCAAGGTCGGTCTGTGCTTCATAATTACACAACTCTACGACATAACAATATTCACATCCTTGTGCTAGCGTAAACACAAACACTATGCTTTCCCTATGCTAACAAGAACTATGTTAAGAATATAGGATCAGTATATCTTTCCAAAGGAGATGCATTTCCATAGAAAATCTCAACAGGTTGTAGGATTCAGTCACTACGTCAAGAATGGTCATTTACCAAGGCACGATTCTCTTCCAGAATGTTCTTAAAAATCTTCCAATAGCATAAACTATGAAGCTAAATAAAAAGACTTGCGGTGAAAATCTTCCTATAAACAATTTTTCCTGTACTGAGTTGTCATGGTTCTTTTGACGGAGTTCCTTCAAAACTGTCGGATAACTTTTAATCATATGCTCAAAACCTTCAG